>CP045896.1:10411461-10459513 GCA_013387185.1 Caligus rogercresseyi
AGAGTCTGACCTCTCCCCACCTAGTTCAAATTAATTAAATTAGGCACTGAAAGAGGTAAAAGGCCACTTAAAAGTGATTCCGATGTATTGCTAAGCCCCTGTATTATTTCAAAGTTCATCTAATTATACAAAGCTTTAAATACTACCTATTTAAATATCACTTTATTGAAGAAAAAAGTAGGCTACCTATGTATGCTGCTAACTCTGCATTCATTTATATGAGGTATGTTTAATATTCACGGAATATTAACTTTCAAGCTATATGTTGATACTGAAGAAAAAAAAATATCGTTATAACATAAGATTTTTTATAAAACTAAGATGCTTATTGGTATAGTTTTACTATGCATTATCATTGATTTTATATATAATCTTATGTATAGATATATTTTCTACTCTGAATATTAATAAACAACTGTCTTTTCACTGATCAAAAAGTCATGGCTGCAACAGGTAATTTAAAAGGTTCTCGTTAAGTTTCCGGCAATTACTTAACACATATTCAGACTAATGTCAGGTTTTTATACCTCTACAAAACCTATTCAGACCTATAAAGAGTTTTATTTATACCTGATCTAAATACTGAACACTTTTAGCAAAGATAATATTGATTAAATAAGTTCATGCTTAACGAACGTATGTTAGATTAAATCTATATTAGGCTTAATAGAAGACTCAATCAACTTGACTTGATTTGCTCTTGTGAGCTTTTGGCAAGGATGACTCTTTGATACAGCTGCTGCTTAAGCAAGATAGCGTTTACTGGGACGAAGGATTCTGCCCCCTTCAACAAAATAGTAATAAATATTTTATTCCTCCATAACCCAAGACCCAAACGATTTCTGGTAATCATATTGCAGTCTTAAATTGCACTATATGATTTAATATACTAATTATATAATGTGTCTATTGGTACATTTACAGGTGAAACCCCTATAGTTTGGGTTGCTTGTTTGATTATATATATATATATATATTCCGTTCTGAATTGCTAGCCAAGTTTAGTGCAAAGGAAAAACAAACATAGGTAGGAGAGAAAAAAAAAAGAAAAAAAATCTCAATTAATTTTGTGGTTTTATAACATTCTGAAATTGTCAGTATTATGAAGAATATGTTATTTTTTAGTCAGTTAATACCGATTTTGGTATCCACTAAATTTCTGTAAACAAGTGTTTTTGTATGAAATGTCAAAATATTCAGAACCACCTCCAAAGTAATTGCCAATTTTCAAACATTGATAGCATATGCTTATTTTACGAAAAAAAAGTTACGCAATTCAATTTTCACCGTTGCTTTAAATGTATTTAATTTTTTGCATGTTTTTGATGTTATTTTTTAAAGATCACCGTCCATTTAATATTTTTTTATATGTCTGTTTTATATATTTTTTGTGGTTGTTTACTTTATCGTGTATATTGTTTTTTTATGTGCTACATTTGTTTTAGTTTTCTTTCTGTTATGACTTAAATAAGGATAAATAAAATATATGTGACTAAAGAAAAGAAAAAAAGAAATATCAAAATTGAAAAAGTCTTTCCTTCTTTCACCCTCTCTCTCTTTCTTTATTTTTATTCATACAAAAATAGCCGAAAACTTTATATGCATCACTAAAAATTAACATACGTCCTCAACTGTTAAACTTTTGAAGTCTTCATTTAAAAAGCTCCTTGAATATGATTGAATTGTTAATACTATGATGACGTAAGGATTACATATTTGAAATTCTCAAGTATGTTATTTTTATCATACAGGATATTCAATCATTAAGTTAACTAAGATATGATATTGGTAATGTAATACGTTTCCATGACGTCACAAAATATCGTTTTATATTTATCGTTTATTATTATGAAGAATATTTTGTATCCAACAGAATCGACATTCAGTGTTTTTAAAAAATCAAAAAAATAGTCATAATTAGTAAAAATTATTATCATGGGATTTGTTTTTTCCCGAAAAGAAGAATTCTATAGTTATTTACTACTTGCAAATATTTAAATTTGGTTTAAATACAACTTACTTTTCCTCATTCTACTAATTTCCTTAACTAAAAGAGATAAAAAGCGATTTCTCTTGTATGTAATATTTTTATGCATGTTTTTATACTCCTTGTTAAATGAGGCTTAAAGGTTCCTGCGCAGTGCAATGAGCTACTCGTAGAGACATTTTCACAAGTTTGTGCGTGTGTAAATATGATATTTTAAAGAATATACTTTAGAAGTAATATCTACCTTTTCATGTGATTTTCTTTATAGTTTTTGTTGGAGATACTTTACAGATTAAAGATTTAGGTTTATTTTCAGTTGCCATATTTATAATCGAAGATTAAATTCAAACAATGATCAAATGTTTCTATACCTTTAAAACAACCATCATATCACAATCATGGACTATATAACTTTGAAATATCGTTCCCTACTAACAAACAACCAGTGATAATTAGAAATATGCATTTATATACGTCACAAAAGTTGAGCTAGCCTTTAAACTAACTGCGGACTCAGATTAAGTTTCTTCAAAAATCTTTTGTCAATTCTATCTAAAATATCATAACTAATGATACCAGGTAATACTCTTTCTAAATTTGATTGGTTGAAAGAGAAGTAGAGTAAATGTTCTAAAAGCAGTTAACATAGTGCAAATATGTATATATCACTTCACACGATATTGTTGAGAAGTAAACATCAACTCAGAAATAAAAAATTATCCGTTATTTCATCAATAACTAACTTTTTCCATCATTTGCATTCATTAATCCATTGAAATATATCCTATCATATATAATATATAGTATTTTCTTTCCGCCATAAGTTGACAAGGGCACTATTAAAAGCCCTCGGTCGTGGCGAAGATCCATTTGTTGTGACGGTTGGCCGATCTCTCTAAAGTATACTTAAGCCTCACTTCACGGAAAGGGCATTCTTGAGGGTGAAAATTCCACTCTCCAGAGCTTTTTCCTCCAGACGTTCGGGAGTATCTATATTTTTAAAGTATTTCTTTTTGAGGTTAGAGGTTGAAGGGTTGGTAAGATCAGCTCCATAAAAAGTTTATTTAAATTGAACTTAAAGCAACATCCAACAGACGGGTTCTTAAAAATGTTAATAATGACTTTCAAATATATTTGATATAATAGAGGAGAGTAACGTAAACTTTCTCCAAGGTCAATCTTCTTCCTTTTCAAAGTTGGGATGTAGCGATGATGAAAAAGAGACTAAATCTTTTTGTCTTCGTTAAGGGTAGCTTTTTCTGCAATCAAAGATCACAAAGTTGTTCTGTACTGAAGCCATGAGACTATTTTATTTGGTGGAAGTTAACTCTTTTTGAAGATGAAAGCTCCTCCATAACCGAGTTTTTTGACAAATGAGCAAACTAATTTCTGTTCAATCATTCTCGTCACTTCCTCATTTGTTCTAACACATTCCTAGCACGTCTATGTTGTTTCGAACCTCGCAAGAAAGAATCCTTAGTCCTTAAATAGGAAAACATGATCCCAGAGGAAGAATATTGATTTACTTCAGGTTTACAGATCGGTCAGATATATTTTCACATTTTAAATAGTTTGAAATCGATGCAATCCTTTTTGTAAGTTAGGTTTCAAATTAGCTTCCAGATGGAAAGTTATGTCATCAGCGTTTATATCTATAAGAAGTCAATGTCAATTCCACAGCGGCTGTACTTTTTATACACCTATCGGGCAAAGTTCACTATCACGGCTATAAACAAGAACGGAGGGGCAACCCTGTCCATAACTCTTACTCAATATTATTGGCTTCCTTTCGAGTCCATTTATCGATAGGGTAGACGTATCGTTGTATAATAAAGCTCGAACAGGATTGAAGAATCTGCGAGGTAATAATCGCCAAACTACATGGCAGTGCGATAGCCGTGTGCATTAAGGCGTGTTCAACTCTCAATGTTGGGGGCTCAGGTTCGAATCCCAAGAGGGGATGGTCATTTTTAGTCTACCTCATTGATAAGGTCCTAGGTTTGATAGACGAATTTTAATGCTATAATGCTTATTTATATCCTGTTGGATACAATTCTATCGAATCATATAAGCAAAAAAAAATAAAATGTTTATTTATGTTTTTAATACGCTTTG
The DNA here is from genome assembly GCA_013387185.1 of Caligus rogercresseyi. NCBI lineage: Eukaryota > Metazoa > Arthropoda > Copepoda > Siphonostomatoida > Caligidae > Caligus > Caligus rogercresseyi. The sequence goes on from CP045896.1 coordinate 10,415,564, forward strand.
GTTTTATGTACTTATTTTAATTACATAATAAACGAACATAAAAAAGCTACATTTAGAATTTGGTGATGATAAAAATAATCGAAAGCTCTTCTAAAAAACCGCAAACGATCATTGCTCCATATTTTCTTCTTGTGCTGTCTGATTCTATAGTAGCTTGTATATGTATTTCGAAAAATATCATAGATTTTTATATTCTTTAGGAATCATTTTTGATAGGGGGTAATTAGTGTATTCAGAGCAGATTGTAATTCGTCCTTCTTTGGAATCAAAACAATTCTTCCTTTGGTTAGTGATCTTTGCATCCTCCATTTCTTTGCCGAATTTTATCAACAAAGGGACATTTTGATTTTGAAAATGTGTAAAAATATCTCCAACAAGTACATCAGACCTACACGCTTTATTTATTTTAAGATGTTTTTTAACTGCTTCGTTTTAATTTCGGTTTTTTAAATACTTCAAAGTAATCTTAGAAGATAGTAAATACTTCTTCTTAGAGTTTTGCTAAATTTCCAGTTTTCACCTACATGAGATTGAAACCTTGACTGAAAGTATTTTAATATATTTCGTAGTGAAGTTTTAGATTTCGACTATTTGCATGCATTAGAAGCTGAGTATTGAAAACCTTATACTGAGGTCCTTATAATCCTGTATATGTCTTCTAAATAATTTTTTTTTTTATTTAATATAACTTTAAGCATAACTTTTATTACTCATATCTTAATATGTATTTTTCAGCTCCATTATTTATAGAAAAAAATGTTTTTGCATCTACACTTTGCGAAATTAATTCCGCTGTTAACGCTTTTATCTTTTAACAACATTTTTGTAATAAAATGATCATTGTTAGGATGTAATCTATTTATCGGACAAATGATAATAATAAATCAACACTATTAAGTGGGTCACAATAGACAGTGTCCTTAATATATATTTTTTCCTGCTATAATAAATTCATGTTTAATGAACTCCTTGGGTGATTATATTTATTTGGCCATTCATTTAAAAACTCAATTAAGGAAACCCCACTTTGAGTTATTTTCAGTCTATAAATGGTTCATTAATTATTTTGTTACAGCTTAATTTTACGTAATGCAATGGAAAGAACATATTTTCTTTGTATGATGAATATCACATGCAAAAACATGATTTAATAAATATTTTTAATATGATATTGACAAAAATTAATTGAATAATTTTTTTGTCAAAAATATATCTTTAATTCGTGCTTTACAATAAGCTATTTCATATAACTTAATATTGTTCCTAATTTATATGCCACAAAATGTGAATATATATATATCAGACTTGTTGACGTTCGCGAAAAATGTCGTTCGTCGTTCGTTTGTCGTTCACCAAAAGTTATCGTTCGTCGTTCATCGACATAAGGTGTTTTAACATTTAGAAATAATAATTCGAAGAAACATTTGCTGGGATAATTTTCATTAATGCGTAAGAAAGGACTTTTTGACATCTGTTAAGTTTTTCAATTGTGAACTGATATTGTGTTATCCGTTCCTAATAAAGCATTTTAAATTTCGTAAGAAAATTGAGTTTAGGGTCATTTCTTGTAACTCAATTTAAGTAATTTATTTTATATTTATGTAGTTTGGAGTCGTTCATAGAGTTTTTGTTGTATTTCGTAAATTTTATAAAGATTACTTACGCAAATTGAGCAACCAATGCGACACCTCATTTAAATTTAAATATCTCATTTATCATTGAAATATGGTACAAAATAAGTAAACTTAGGTCAAAGTCCATTTTTGTGTTTTGACTATTATCATTAACTATTGTAGAAATAATTATGACCGGATGCCGAATAGTCTCCATTATTTCACTTTTTTGACATTAGTCAATTATTAGAAACCATATCAATCCTTTTGTTCCCAGATGGAGTTTTTTTGTAAGTTAATTTCGACATTGGTCAATTAATTCTAATAGTTATTAGAAAATATGTAGAATGTAAGTTTTCCATCCTAACCCAGCATATACAATGGCAATATTCATATCGTAAATATTTAAGGGCTGTATTTATATATGTATATATATATAATTAGAAGGAGTTTCTTTTTCTGATTAAAGAGTTTTTTAGTCAAGTAGGAAGAGAAATAGCAAGTACGTTAATGAATAATTGGTTGCTCTATCATGTTTATCCAACACACACGAAAATAAATATTAATCCTAGCGGGGTTATTTATCTTTCTATATATCATTCTCTTATTTACTCATATTTATGACCCCCCAAAAGACAAATAGAAGAGACAGAGAGGAAGAAAGATTTTAGACATTTAAGGCCTTGCTGCCTTACTTATCTTCAATACATAATAGTTCCTTTGAGTAAGAAGGGGACTTGGTGGACATATCAAACCCCTCAAAGGCACTACGAGTATACCCCAATATATATTATTATATATATATATATATATATATATATATATATATAATATATATATATATATATATATATATATATATATATATATATATATATATTAGGGCTGTTCATATTTTTCAATGTTTGAAATGTTAGCGACATTGTGGATTTTCTGTTTCTTGGTGATAAAAGAAGACGACATACAAAGTTTGAACAAAATTGGTAACCTTACGGGTTCGCACAACGAGGTCAAAGTTTTAAAAATTTAGTAAAAATATAGTTTTCCGCAAATTTCTTGAATATGGTGGGCGGTACAGACTTCAATAATAATTATTATTTGAAGAAAATCTAATTTACTACCAGACGTATTTTTGATGCATTTTACTAAAAAAAAGTTTTCTGTAAAAACAAAGAAAAAATGAAGTGTGTAATGTCAGCATATTTCATAGCTTTTTTGTATCAATTAACTTCACTCACTGTAGAAGATGACTTGTTCGCTTCAGAGTAAAATAGTATTTTAAGTTTAGTAACCCTTTGATGATAAATCCAAAAATGACCTAGATTGCATTCTATCAATTCAGAATTCAGTACAACTGAGTTTACATCATATGATTCAGAGCCTGTATTGACCTATAAGAAATCGATTATGAAAAAATTAAATAATAATGTGTTGTTTAGATATGCGTCAAGGTATCCTCTCAAAATTTTACTTTGTCTCTGACGCATTTATAATCCATTATATACGTCATTTTGTACGCAAGATATGTTTTTTTTAATGAACATATAACTCTCTACTTATTAAATTGACATGATTTAGTATACCAAAATATTAAAGCTGGTTTACCAAGCTTTCATTTTATATGTTTGGTGTTCTAAAAATCGCTATACTTAAAGAGAAATAAGCAAATAAATTTTGCACGTACTCTCCCCAAAAATTGATCTTTTGATATGAGAATATACAATTACCGCTTGGTAACCACTGTTACCTGGATAGAAAGAGAAAGACAAAAGAGAAGCGAGAGAGTATTTTACCTCACTTCTCTTCTTTCTTTCTCGGTCTATCCAGGTAACAGTAATACCGGTAATTGTATATTTTCATATCAAAAGATCAATTTTTTGGGAGAGTACGTGCAAAAATGTATTTGAATGTGTCACAAAAAACTAGTAGATAAATTAATGATCTGTTGTGGTACCTAGGACCCGACAACAAAGAATCCAATCTGCTGATGACATAATTTTATTCAAATTTTAGTATTTATGAATCTTTTTGTTCTATAGTATATCGAATGTTCTATAGTAAATTAAAAATCTATTTTAATTTACTCCACTACTTTGGCCTTGTAAAAAAACCTGCATTGATGAAGTATTTTCTAAAAATAATATATATTAATTAAATGATTGAATTGTCGTAGAAGAAAAAACCTTTTATATATGAAATTTAAACTTAATTTATATAAATATAATTAATGATTCGACAAAATATATCCATAACTCCGATTTTTCGATAGGTCCTCTAGCAAAACAGAACAAATATCTCTTTCATTTGAATTTGGCCCCTGTATAAAATATTTTTTTAGAATACTTAGAATGAATAAAAATAGCGAGACAATTTCCAAACTAAAATATACCACTCAATTTAAGAGTAATTTAATACTTGCTTGCATTATAGCTTGGATATTTTGAAGCCATATTCCATTCCCTATTTTATGGTCAACTTTTAATTCCATCCTTAATTATACTATATTATTTGTTTATCATTATTAATCAGCAAAACAATAAATTCATAGTTTATAAAAAAAATTCACAATTTTTTTTTTTAATTTTAATTAACAATATCATGAAGTTTAGGAAAAAACATAATCCATTTTTAATATTAAAAATATTTATCGAATTACAACGATAATTTAAGTGTTTCTTACACATTCCTATCAGCTTTTTATTAACTTGTATGTTTTTTATTGTGTGTAAAAATTTAAAAATATTAGATAAGTAAAAATCGTTGGACAAATACTTTTATTACTACTATGTGAAATTTTGTCACATTTTAAGTACGGAATGCTTAAAGATAATAAGATATGTGAAGTCATTAAAAAAGACTAAGATTTTTGTTAATATAGCATACGCATCATAAACAGACATAAAAAACTAATTTCTTTTTGACTCAAGAGCATGTTTCCCTTTTTCCTTATCTGGACAAACTAAAAAAGGCTGTCTCAGTGTCTTTCTCCACCCCCCCCCCCCCCTCATAAACTCTCTGAGTAAGCAAATACTTGTGAGAAAAATGACAAATATATCAAGAAGGGATGTCATTAAAAAACGGGACTTGCCGTTGTCCGATTCAACCCTTCCTCTTGAATTGAATAAGGGATGATAATGAAAGATTTTACCTCCACCCCTCTTTTTGCTCCTTGAGGAGTTCATTGTTACATATATTCCTTGAAGGATATTATAAGGGGGGCTAGTAAAAGGTCCTTTTCCCTTGGAGGCAATCCCGTGCACACTCACACATTGAAGAGCCGTCAAAGAATTGTAATCTTAATGGAAATCCATTCTCCTTATCACCTTCACTCTATAAAGACCAAACATCTCATTTGTATAGCTGTTGTTATGTTAGGGCAAGGAATACTAGAAACACCATGGAAGGGCGACGACTCTTTACTTAAGTAGGCATTACCTCTTCAGTAGTTATTTATTCCCTAGTGAAAAGTGGTGTATTTCAACGTCAAATACTTTTCAATCTAGAGTAAAATTGATTGGCAGTCCATATCAATATTGTTAAATATAATTTCATTCGGTATTTTTGTGCTTCGTGTCACGATTGGCGTGGAGATTGTTAGGCTTGATTTCCTCTACAACTCATACTGTAAAGGGTAAAAAGGTGTAGCCGTTCCATGTGTTCTGGACTTCCATGGTTCGGGTTATGTTATTTTTAAATCTTATTCTTTGTCTATTCGGTTCGATGAAATTACATCTGATATGAATAAGTAATATAGCCTTAAGCCATCAAGTTTACATTATTTTCAATTACTTTCCCTCTCGGGTCAGCGCCCTGAACATTGAGATTCGAGCACGCTTCCACTGAGCTATTGCACTCCCTATTATATTTCTACCAACGTCTAGGTATATGTAATTCTCACAACACTCACAAACGAACATAACTTTTTAGTTGGCAACTCCATTTTTAATCTTATGTCTTAGGGTGAGAATAAGTAATTCATTAATCGTGAGATATGATGACCAAAGTTCATAAATCCTTCCTAACCTTCGTTTGAAGAGTTTCTTTACTAAATTGATATTGAAAGATTTTAGAAGCCATTTCAAATATTCATAAATAAAATTGGTCAAATGACTCTTCAGTATGAGCACGAGGGTTCAAGCCATTCTGCCCATCATCATAGGCAACGACCATCCCATGGTTGACCCGATTTTATGCCGGAATCAAATACCACACCGCATTGACAAACAGCCATCCCATGGCCGATCCAATTTACCCCAAATCTTAATTAACTCCTCATATGACACATGGCCATAGGTTAATTTACCCCAATACGAATACGAGGAGTTAAGTCATTTCGCCCAACACCCTAGGCAACGGTAATCCCTCATGGTCGGCCCCAAAATCTTCCAAAAAAAATAGGTTCACTGACACAAGGATGCTTTTCCAACATTGTTTACCAGGGTTAACGGCATCTCGGAGTCCATAATTATCAATACCCATTACAGCGATAACAAACATGCAAAAAATTGGGTAGTCAGAATCCTGTTTAGTCATAATACTTATATTAATAGTCCTGTGTAGTCAGAATCCTTTGGGAACCAATTTTTCTAAGCATTAGAGTAAAAAAGTAATAAAAATGAAAACATTGTTGAACAGTTACATAAATCAGTGGTATGAAAGGATAGTCGTCCAATGACGTCATCGCACTCCTTACTAAATGAAAAATATTAGTATGAAGTTTAATCAATTGTGTTCCTTGTCTTTTAAACACTGGAGACGATGTCATTCAGTGCTACCAAATCATGCTTCAGCTTTCTATATTACTATGGTTCACTTCGAAACATATTCCAAGATAAACAAATAATGTAAAGCTCTCCTTACAAAAAATTTAATGGGAATGCTTTTATCAACCTTTTGTACCGAAATAATTCGAGTCTCTGAACTAAAAGTATTCATATCATTATTTTTTAGCGCTTTCTCCCTCTAGTGTAACCTTTGTAGAATTCTTAATGGGACAAAATGGTCCTCCCCTCGAAGGTATTATTACCTTCCTTAGTATTATATATACACATTCAAGAGCTGTCACATGATGGTAATCTAAATGGAAATCAATTCCTTGCAGCTAAACATAAAAACAACATATAAGTATAACCCCTCATTTTGCTTTTACAATAATGTTAATTTATGTTATCTAGGTTTTAGCAGTTATTGTACATCAAAAAATGCTTTACAGAGACACTAATTAGTTGTAAAGGCAGGACCTTCACTCACGACAAAAAAATATGATTACTTAGTTGAGGATACATCACACCTCAGCATTTTCTTTTCCTCGTTGCCTTTGCAATATCCAAAGGGTAACGAAAGTATCCTCCTTGACGGCCACAGTGTTACTTAAACATTGGCCGTCATTGGTCATATATAAATAAAGATATCTTTGTTTCAAACGAAATGCAAACAAAACATAAAACACTTGTCATTTTAATAATTTTGTCGTGTTGTTTTGTCTTTTAGTTTGTTTATGATAGTGATATATTTTTATTAGTTTAAGGACTTGATGCTTCATCTACAATTTAGCATTGTTTCATCATTTTTTTATTCGACCTTATTCTATTTAGCAAAGTTACATATAATTACATATCTATAAATATACATTCTAGTTTAAAATTAAATCGCAAATTTTTAAGTCAATTTTAATAGACAAACATTCTAAACAATTCGGTAAAAACGGTAAAAAAATTCACAGTGACAATTAAAATAAAATGGTAAATTAATCACACAATGTCTTCTAATAAAACCTCTATAAGTTCGTAAGAGTTTTTTTTAATATCATTCACTGTTTTGTCCGAGAATGAGGGAAAGTAGTGAACTAAGTCTCCCGCGAACCTCCACTGGGAATCAGTACGTCCTGGAATCTTGATATCCAGCGCAGATTAACGAGCAGCAGCGGAAATTTAAATAGATCTTAATTCCTCCGTTTCGATAGTTATCCCCGACGCAAAGTGCTCCTTTACGTAACTTCTAGAGCTTGACAGAGCAAACTCTATTGCTCTTGTTTTCTCCGACGCAGATCGCAGGGTAGGTGTGAGACCGAAAAGAAGAATGGGGGAAATATTTATGTCGTCGATTCGATGAATGTTGAGGCTGATAAAGTCCCTCACGAATTTAAGAACAGGACATTGCGAAAAGGCATGAATAATTGAGTTATAAATTTTGCCACAGTCTTTATATGGAGCGTTGAAGTAAATACAACCCGTGGATATTTGTAACAGGACAGAGAAGCGTTTTCCAGGGCTGAATTTGGAAATCGAACTCAGAATTCTACTCCTCCACGATATCTTCAAATCCAATTCTTTTAAGTATTTGTCGACAATTCTTTCCGCCTCTGCTTTCGTATCAGGGAGAAACACACTCTTAGATGCCACGGAACGGGGACTATGTGCTCTTTTGCCGCCCTTTGAAGTTTAAATACAAATTTTCCGGACTTGAAGATAGAGTCATTCGTGAGATCATGTATTGTGAGGATATTGGAGGATAAGGCTATTCTTTCCAAAAAATTGGGTCGTCTAGATTCTTAAAAAAGAACTTTTTTTCTCTATTTTGACGAATAATGTCAATAGTTGAGGAATTATAAAAACTTGGTATTCCTCTCCATATTATTCTCTGAATCACAGCTAATGAGGTGGAAAAATCTTCTAGGAATTCATTTGTTGCATCTAAAACTTTCCTATAAATTTTGGGAATTATCTTAGATAACAGGGATAGTCCTCCCCCCATATCTGATTTCGGACGTTTAAGAGCCGTTAAATAGATTCGATGAAAGAGATTATTTAGCCAGATACTTTCCTCCTGTAGTGCCTCCTCCGCGATCCAAGGAACGGCTGTAGATCTATACAAAACAGTAGGAACCACCCAGTAATTGTACAGGTCAATCCTTTTTTGTAGATTGAATTTCCTCCAATGAGGAATTTTCCCGTCCATAAGTTTTTAAGAGTAGACCAGTTATTACTTGTAGGACCATAACGTCCCCAAGTAATTCCTAATATGTCCGCGGTTTATTTTAATATTAAACTAGGGAGCTTACAATCCTTGTCTGGAAACCACTTTCCAATCGGCAAAGCAACAGTTTTTTTGACGTTTATTGGTAAACATGATCTTTGGCCAAAATTTTTGAAGAAATTCAGTACAACTTGAATGCGCTTTAACAGTTGTTTTTCAGAATGACCTTCTAAGAAAAGTGTTATGTCATCCGCATATAGGTCCATAATATGTTTTGAATTGCCAAAACTCACACCAAAGCCTCCATATTTTTTAATGATGTTATCATTGAGTTCTTTTAGTCAAGCAGCAAATAATAGAGGTGCTGTGGGGCAACCCTGACGACAACTCCTCTTCAAAATAATTGCCTCACTCTCTACATCCCCTACAGATAAGGAGGAGGTACCATTTAACAAAAAAAGCGTGTTAAGGCGTGTTCAACTCTCAATGTTGGGGGCGCAGGATCGAATCCCGAGAGGGGATGGTCATTTTTGGTCTACCTCATTGATAAGATCCTAGGTGCGATAGACTAATTTTAATGCTATAATGCTTATTTATATCCTATCGGATGCAATTCTATCGAACCATATAGGCAAAAAAAAGCTCTGATGGGATTAAAGAACTCCTTAGGAAGTAACTTTTATTGCTTTCAAGATGTGAGTATGCAGAATCGTATCGAATGCCTTGGAAAAGTCTACTGCAATTAGGGCACCATAGGAACCCTTGGCATTGACTATTTCGCATACGCTCTATATATTCCGGGCGATGTCTGAGATTTTCCTTCCCTTTAGGAGCCCCTTTTGCACTAAACCAAGTTTAGAATTCAAAATGGGTTCGATTTTTTGAGAGATTATCCCCGAAAGAATTCTATAATTTTCATTTAATACTGTTATAGGTCTCCAACTGATCCAAGAGATTGCCTTTTTTAGGAATTAAAGTTATTCGGTCTTTGGTTAGAGCTTGGGGTAACCTCCCGGGAATTTCCATACACTGACCAAATTTGAGGAGGTACGGCACAACCTCTGTTACACAGTGCGAAAACAATTTGCCGCAAATACCACCCGGATCCGATGCTTTATTATCTCGAAAAAACTTCTTTATACGGTTGGAGATAACAACTTCGGAAATATAGATGGAGCTATTTTTAATGACGAGGAAAATTCTTGCGTTCGACTTCGAGAATCCGTTGGAAGTGTCTGTGAAAGCAAGCCAAAATTTCATTTTTGTCTTTAATTTCCTTTCCATATTCAAAAATTCTTCGAATTTCCACAATGGGGATGATCCATTTGAGAAAGAGCTTTTAGTTTTGTTGTGTGGCTATTCTCTAAGACTTTTTCCTTTCCATTTCAAACTCCTTAATCTCAGCAAATCTAAAGAGATTGGTTGTGTCCGACGTAATCGAACGAGTAAAAATTGGTGCATTGTTGAGGACATCTTCCAGGTCTTTCTGAAGAATAGATGCGTTTCGCCCCTCTTTCCTGACGAATTTTAAAGATGAAGTTTTAATAACATGGTTAAAACTATTGAGAAGGTTGTTATAACCGGCGGAAAGATTAAAATATTTTAAAAGCCTGTTTTGAAGTTGATGTAAAAATGCGGAGTTAACAAATAACCATGATAGAGTTTTAAAACGACCTGGGGGTTTAAAATATTGGAAATCTAAATCTATTAATCTATGATCTGACGCCGGATGGGGACGATAGCAAACATTTTTGATGGAAGAAAGAAGTACCGAAGAAGCGAGGACCAAATCAATTCGGGAAAAATTCCTTCCAGCTCTCCAAGATACGATGTCATCAGGGTTAATTTTTTTGATAACATCATCCAAACTGATCTCTGCCATAAGTTTTAATAAAATTGTTTGATTGGGGTAACGATGCCTTGGTTTATCCAAATCGATGTTAAGATCCCCATTTAATATATGTGGATAAATATTACCTTTACACGAGTTAATCATGGCTTGGTAAAAAAGCAAGTTTCTCTTATTAGGGCCGTATGCGTTTATGAGGTAAAAACCCCGGGTCTTGGTTGGAATAAAAAATTTATGCAATTCACCATCACTATTATAATCTTTCACAAGCTCGGTACGCTCCATCCTTTCACAGACGAACGACATTATTCCGCGATGTGTTCCGTCACCAGTGAAGAAATGTTCATAGTTTTTTGGAATACAGAAAGGACAGGAAAAGGAACACGATGAAGCAAAGGGAGACCTTACATCTTGGAGACATATTATATCTGGTTTTTCCTTTAAAAGACTCTTCATCAAGGCGTGTCGACCATTTCGATCCTTGCCTCCTCTTGTGTTTAGGGAGAGTATTTTTCCTATTCCCATGTCCAGTTTCTGACACCTATTCATTTGAGAAGTAAAAAAAAACATCAATTTTTGTTTGTGTTTTCCAAGGCATAGGTAAATAAAGTTAAGAAAAAAAGACCACTATTTTTTCTTAACCTTGCTGGGGGTTTGTTCTTTCTGTGGGGATAATCTTGTTGAAGGAGAGGTTCTTTTGGATAAAGAACCGGATCTGGTTCTTGACACCAAAATTAATTCCGAGTTTATATGGGGTTTTTGGGTTTAGAGTGTGGCTTGGAAAATTCCTCATTATTGAGAGGAGAACCATCGAGATCGGCGTTCACATTTTGAGATTGAGTAATAGGATGCCTTTCACTTTCTATAGACTCTTCTTCCCTTGAGATTTGTGGGGGACAACTCCCCCTGAACAACTCCGTCAGGGTTTGGGTAAACCTCCACTGATCCCGAGAGAGGCTCGCTTTCTCCAGCTTCATTTAAATTATCAGAATGAACCGACTCTAGATCCTCATTCGAAGGATCCGTCCGAAGGATTGTGCATTTTGTGATACAAGCATAAAATTTGGCACAAATGTACATTGATATATGGCAAACATTTTCAGATAATGAGCCACTCGGAATTCTCCCTTCATGTCCGCCATATTGGAATTAAAAATGACCGCCATCTGAAATCTATATATTCAATTATCTTTGGGTCTAATGCTGTTATTGACTCGATTCTTGTGTCTAAATGTATGTTTTTGGGGGCAAGAAATCTAATGGAAACAATCTGCATCGCATATTTTGTACCAATGAGCCACCATATTGGATTTCAAAATGGCCGTTGATTGAAATTTACATTTTCGATTATCTTTGGGTCTAATACTGCTATTGACTCGATTCTGGTGTATAAATGTATGTTTGGGGGGGGCAAGGAATATAATGGTAACAATACATGGCAATATCAATTTTCAAAATGGCATCTTTATTACAGTACTTCACTTAAGTCATGAGAGATGAACATTCATCATCATGTATTTTACATACTTTGTATTTGACATAAACAGTGTCATGTTAATCAGTTCAGCACTGCCACAAGTAAATGAATGTTGTGGACTCCTCTTCATGTGCAATCCCCTTCATACACACAGAGGGCTGTGCACTTAAGGGCATCCTCCTTGCACTTGCAGCGTCTCACACACCCTTTCTGGCACTTGCAAGAAACCAGCTCGATGCAGGTGTGTCAATATCCGTGCATTTGCTGGTTCGGTCATACAACAGGATCACAAACCTCTCGATGATGCACATTGCATCATTTGGTATGTCACTTGGTGCGGAAGAAAGCTGAATCAGCGCCTCAGTTAATTCTGGCAGTACTGTCCAGACTGCCCATGCGGTCTTCTTGCCATGTCTAGCAAAGCTTGACACAGTATTGCATCCAGTTACTCTTTACTCAAACGTGAATGCACCCTGGTGCGTTTGCATAAAGATTGTTCCTCATCGCTCTGACCTTCTTTCTTGAGTGCTCTCTTCTGTGTCCTCTGTAGTTTGGTGTTGTTGTACTGGAGCTTGCACGTTTGGTGATATTGTGCCCCATGTGCAACCATGGTAGCTTCAATGCCATGGCCATCATCAAGTCTTTCCAATTGGAGGGATCCTGGAAGCTTTCCAAGTTCATTGAATTTTATCAAGTTCTCTGCGAGTGAACTGTACCCACTACGAATGTCTTTTCTTTTATATTGTTCAGGTTTGGTCAATGTCTCAATCTTGTCCTCTTGACATAGGATGCATAAACTCCAGTCAGTAGTGGTGAGGTGTTGTGAAGTTGTTGAAGTTTGCTCAGCAAGAGTTATTGTGAACAGCTTGGACATGGTGATCGAACTGTCTTCAGAAGAACATCCAGCACGATTAACCTGAAAATAGATACAATAAGAGTGGGCACATGTAGAAGATAAGTATTAGACATACATGTTATATTTTTTATTCATTTTTATGTTTAATATTAGGTAAAAAGTTCCATCGGACAAAAAAAGTAAACGTCAAGTCTCTGACCCTACTACAATTCAAACCATATTGAAATCCAAGATGGCGGCTCATTGGTAAAAAATAAGCAATACATGTTGTTACCATTGGATTCTTTGTCCCCCATAACATACATTTTAGCACCAGAATCGAGTCAATAGCAATTTTAGATCCACAGATAAGCGCAAATGTAGATTTTAAATGGCGGCCATTTGAATTCCAATATGGAGGACATGAAGAGAGATTCCGAGTGCTCAATATCTGAAAATGTTCGGTATATGTCAATGTACATTTGTGCCAATTTGTTGCTTGTATCACAAAATGCACAATACCTTAGCTATGCTGCCCCACTATTAAAACAAATGGAAATATATTTTTTTAGAAATGTACATGTCGCCATGAAATTAAATAAATGATATACTTTGTTTTACATTATTTTTGAATGGGCGACTTTGAGGAGAAATTCTAAGCACGACGGAAATACACCATGGATTAGTTCATTTATATTTTATACTTTTTAATATGTGCTTCTTTTTCAACATATGTCGTTAATTAGTAATAACATTATATAAATAATAATCAAGATTAAAAGTTATGACACAAATATATTTTACATATTTAATCATTTGCTTAATTTATGTTTAACATTCTCTATCATAATCATAAAAGAAAATGGGACCATTCATTTCAAACACTGCATCATTTTTTTCCTCAAAAAGTCTTACAAATCTGATGGTTCTTTTTCTCTTTATAAGTAAATTGGTTATGTTCTCTAGTGTTTTCTTCTTATATATGTTCATTAACCAAAAACAATATAGGTAGAGTTTCTCTTCAGATCTTCAAGGGCTCTTCAGCATTTTTACTTTGATATAATTATACCATATATATTAGTAGGTGTTTTTCTTGGATTTTGTAATAGGGTACAAATAATAAATTTAGTAATTTCCTGATTAAAAAAATAAGATGGCTATGGGCAATTTTTTTTACATAAAGCCAAGGTATTTTGAATATCACGAAGTTTGTTTCATGTATATTGAAACGTCAAAAATCTTATTATTGTGTTCATGGCATCAAAAAGTATATTGAAACAATAGATTTGTATGACGTAAGCGGGAAAATATCATTAAATTCAATTAAACAATGTTTTGCTTGCAACCGAGCTTACAAATTTTTCAAACTTTATCCCCTCTTCCATTTGGGGATGTGCATAGAGGCTTTTGTGGAGGAATATGGTGTCCAGTAGTGTTGTCCATCGAGCGGGCATGCCCCGCCCACCCGACGGGCCGGGCTCGGGCGCAAAAAATATGAAAGTCGGGCGGGCTATGCGGGCGGGCTTTTTTCATTTTTTTACATATTTAATAAAATGTATTTCTAAAAAAACGTCTTCACTTTTTTCCTCGGACCTCTTTCTAAAAGAAAACGTCTTCACTTTTTTCTCAGACCTCTTCTAAAAAAAACGTCCTCACTTTTTCGGATCTGTTGAATTGAATTTCTTTCTTCTATTAATATTTTTTAATGGTCGGGTGGGGCGCAAGTCGGGCGCATATGAAACTAATCGGGCTCAGGCCGGGCTCGGGCTCAATTATTAGTCTTTCGGGCGGGCTCGGGCTCGAAAATCGCACCCGATGGACAACACTAGAGTCCAGTAATTTTATCGCGTGTAAGCCCGACTGAGCCCACGAAATTAGGTCCACAAAGAAAAAAATAATAGCAGGGAAAATGCTCAAAACAAAAAAGCTTCGCGACAAAAAGACCCACGAAAAAAGAAGAATAGGTAAATGCTTTACTCCAAAAAAGCTTTGTGGCAAAATACCCACGAGACAAAGAGAACGAGGAAATTGACTGACTATAAAAGAGCAAGTGAGGTAAATACCTAGGACAAAAAAAAGCCTATAAAAAGGTCCACGACGAATTTACGTTCGATGAAATTACAGTAAACCGAGGAATATCCCTGTAGTTGATAGCAATCTACCGTATTCATAATTAGAGGCAACTACAAATAAATAATGTTTAAAAATATAGATACTCCAGAACGGCTGGAGGAAAAGCTCTAGAGATTAATTTTGACAAACGTTCTTAAAATTGAAATTGCCGCATGCAATGTATTGTAAGCATAACAATATGTATATTGTTATTACAAATCTAGTTTTCAAAATATCTGCTTTTATTTATTAAAACACATAGGGATTACGTTTTCATGCAAAACATTATTGAAGTTCATAGGATTTTAGTATTTTTGATGCATCTTTAAAAAGAAAATCAAATTGCATACTCATTATTTGCATTTTATATCACCGCCATTCTATTTAGTTATAAATATGATGCATTTAAGTTATAAACAAGTTTTTTGATATATCTATATAATTGATTTTTTTTGTACCTTCGTACAACATTTATTCTTAAATGTTACCAAACATTAAAAAAAACTTATTCATTACACGTAAAAACATAAAATTTCACACAACTAATATTAAACAAAACAAAATCAAACATCATCAACAATTCTATCTACATATTTAAAAACATTTTCGATAGGGGGGATTTTGTGCTTCTTAATTTATAAAGTAAAATCTGTATTTAGTTACAATAAATTTATTTCCGTGCTATCAGGGCCATTGTAAATAAAACAAATTCCTTTCGTGGTTAAAACATGGCCAAACTTCATATAAATTTTTTGAACAACCATATCCCATATTTCTTTTAATGTGTTACACTCACAGAGAAAGTGCATGCTCGTTTCATTTTTTTCTTTGCAAAAGAAACACAACGCTTCCTCACGAGTCCTGCCATATATACTTCCAAAACACAAAGTTCCAAAATTCTGTATTTTAACCAGTATAAAGAATAGGATTTTTTTGGTTCTCCAATAATCTTAAAACATCCTTTGGTTTAAAACTTAAATCTAGCCTATCACACTTCCTTTTAATCTGGTTTAAAAAATGGGTTTTGTCATTTATTTTAACTAAAAACCTCGAAGCATAGCATTGCTGCTTAGATTTATAAAATTAAAAAAGGAGTCCCTTGGACCGCATTGTTTTTGTTTGAATTTGACTTCTCTTTTTATTTTCTCCCTCTCTAACATTTCACTCCCCGTAAAAAGTAGACTATAGTTAAAAATTTCACCCAAGAAAGTAATTTTTTTGCCTAACAGAGGTATTGTCTAGGAAATTCAATCTTGGATTGTATCTAACCGGTTCTTGCCATTCCATAACCTTCAATGCTTGTTTCGAAATCTCGAGATTGATATCTGCATTTACCTCCCAAAAGTGGCATATTTTCCTAGAAATGTCCAAAACCTTCTCAGGTCCACACCCTCAATGTCTTTTTTTGTGACTCCGATTTTATTCTGCAAATTTTGCAAGACAATCTTACCCCACACCGTTGTATCATCCAAAATTCTTCTAAACCACCCGAACAGTATGGACTTCCAATAGTTTTTGAAACAAAACCATTCCTAGTCCCCCCCCCCCACTTTTTACTAAGGGCTATTCTTCTTCTGGTAAAATTTTTATTCGGCTTGTCTTTAAAAAGAAAATATGACTCTATTTCTAGAACTTCTAAGGTTAGATCTTCGCAATATGCTGTAGATCTAAGTAGATGGATGACTTTAGGTATTATTAAGGTATTCCAAACATATACCCTCACGGGAAGATTCATACTAAGAAAGGATGAGAGAGTCGATGATGTATACTTAAGCTTTTCTAGGATCATTTTCTTGTTTCTGTCCTGTCCACTTCATCTATTGAGATGAAGGATCCTAGCACCTTCAATACTGGCACTTTTCTAAACTAATATCTTTTAGATATCCTACATTATCCCCTATAAATTTTGATTTTTCTACATTTACTTCTAGGCCCGATATTTTTGTAAAATACTCTAATATTTCAAAAACCTTATTTGCAGATTATCTAACCTCTTCAACACTTCCTGAGAGCAGTATCGTCAAATCATCGGCAAAAGCTTCCACTTTATTTCTTCTGTGCCGATTTCACACCTTTTATAATTCTACTTTGATCTATTTCTACCAAAAGCCAATCCAATTCTATAATAAATAAATAAGGAGACATCGGATCCCCTTGTCTGCAGCCTCTCTTTGTATAGAAAGGATCACTGTTCTTATCATAGTATGTTTGATTATTATTCAAACAAAGTTCAATCAAGTGTCTAAATTTACGACTAAAACCATGGAATTCTAGGCATTTTAATATCCAATCGTATGACATACTATCCAACGCCTTTTTGAAGTCGACTATCACAGTGAGACTTCTTTATGATTACTTTTAGCATGCGATATTGAATCTTTGATACTTCTGATCACATCGTCTATCTTCCTACCTCTCAGAAATCCTTTTTATAATTGAATTTATTGACCCCATTTTGTTTACACTTTCAAATATTTTTCCATAATATTTGTCCTTAAAGATTGAAGCTTTTTATATTTAAATTGACATTTGTTCATTAATAATTATTGACAAATTTAATGATAGTGCCTTTAATGTAATATCATTAATCAAATAAATGCTTCAAATATATATATATATATATATATATATATATATATATATATATATATATATATATATATATATACATGTGCATGGCCAACTCGCATTGCAGACAAAGAGTGGCTAGTAAGTTATCCGTCCGTCCCCCAAATAATTCCAGTCAGTGAAACCTTGTGAACCTTCGATTCTTGGAGTACGACAACAATGTCAGAGGTGTTTCAGATTTGGGCACTTTCGTTTAAATTGTACAGGGAAAAGTCTACAAACCTTTGAATACAAGCTGTTCTCGAAGAGAAGTGGAAAACACCTCTGAAATAAAGGCGCTACCAGCAAAGAGCCCATCACGCACGAAGAGTGTCAGGCGAATGTTGAAGAATCTACCACAAGGGAAACATGAAAAAGCGACTGTGTTGTTGTTCAGTTTCAAGAGACAACTCCAGAAAATATTTTTCACGGTAAAAGAAATACCTAATGACACAGCCGAAAAAAAAGATTTAGAAAACCCTTCATATCAGAGTTTATCGAAGGTAGACGAAAATCATGCAAGTAGTTCCATTGGAACTGAATTACCCGTAAGCACTTTGCAAGAAATCACAAAAAATGACTTATAACCAAAGCTTTGAAGATAATAGCCAGTCCCTAAGTGTAAATGATAGATTGAACACTAATCAACCGGATACATTGAAAAATAGAAAATCCAGAAAAAACCCTCACGGGATCCCTAAATTGAATATTCTATCAACCCGTTCAAGGTCTTCCTCGACAACCACAAAATAGACTTGCATCTGAATCTAACGATCCAAAGAATAGTCCTTCAAAATTCCATAAGCAATAATGACGACACTCCTAACACTCAACGTAAACTCTATACAATCCCTTCAACGAAAGTGCAATTTGATTAGGTTACTCAAATACTTTGAACTGCCTGATATTATAATATTGTGCGACAGAAGATGTATCTTGAGCAAACGTTTTACTTTGCTTCCGTTATACGAGTCCTTTTCATCATATGATTAAGGTATTGTACATCCTAAGCGTGGGGTATTTATATTAGTCAACCTTGGAACCTAACCTTGAGTTTAGATACTCGGAAGGAAATATCTTAAAAATTAACTACAAATCAACAAGGAGACAATTGATATTATAGGAACTTATGTACCAAACACTGATGGCGCTAACTTCTTTTCGTAAGAAAATAGGTCAATTTTATGTCATAGATCTACAATCAAAGCAGGTGCCTTATACTTTTTAATGGATTCCTAAAGAGTTCGTTGAAGTCTTTCAAAGTTTTCGATACTGGCTTATCAGATCCTATTGCTTGATTACCACTTGAAATGGGAACAATGAGTTTAAAACACAAGGCCGATGGAAATTAACCTTGATTGTTGAATGACCATGAAGTATATCAATCATTGTTTGGAGAATCAAAACAGTTAAGTGTGTGTAATCGTCTTTATTCATCCTTAAAAATAACACCTAGTTCTTTCAACTAGTTATGGCGTAAAGGATAATGTTTATAAAAAAATATATATAAAACTTATATAAAAACAATAAATATATATATATATATACAATATATATCCAATAAAAAATAATAATAATAAAGCAAAGCCATTTGACAAAAACAAAAGAGGACTTTATATTGGCGCTATTTTAGAAATGTTTTTGGCAACTACCGTTGCTGCACCACGTGTGGGGGCGGACCTCAGCTCGGGAAACGAATTCCACAGATCGGCGGCGAAGGCGGAAAACGTTTTTTCCTTTACTTTAAGTGGACAGGGGATGATGCCCAGCGACTTTGATCGGCTCGACCTGTTGTTTTCTGATGGTAGGTTGGTGCGTGAGGAAAAAATGGTTTTGCCGATGAGACTTCTCTCACCGCACCCTCCATCCGAGCTGGAGTAAGCTTTCCATGTTTCTAGGGCTACAGCTTTCACGGCGATCTCATTCACTGACGGAAGACCTGCTTTGCGAAGTAGGTCAGGAATGCGGATGTGGTCAGTCCTCTTTATTCCTGTAATGGATCTGGCCGCGTCATTAATAGATACTTGTACTGATTTGTACGCAGCAGAGGACGGACTTTCCCAAGTCTCACATCCAAGACGTGGGGGAATGACAGCAGCCGCTGCGTAGCAAATTTTTCCAACTAAAAGACCTCTTGCCAGTTGCCTTAAGTACTCTCCTCTAGGAAGGTGGAGAGCCAGCCTTGCAATAAGTGTCGCTCTTTGTCTGGCAGCTTTAGCAACTCCGTTCTCATGAGGAAGAGTTGTGAAATTTGAGTCGAATGTAACTCCAAGCAGCTCCAATTCTTTCGAGGGACGAATCAAATTTCCATCAACCAACACAGAGAACGAAGCTAAGTCTTTATTGCGAAGGTAACCCCCGACCATGAGTTGAGTTTTGGAAGCGTTCAGTACAAGACCATTCCCCGCAGCAAATTGAGCAAAAAGTTTTGCTCGCAGATCCAATTGAGCCTTAACATGGTTTAGGTCTCTACCAACAGCCCAAATGGCAGTGTCATCAGCGTAGCCCGAGTTGTCCTCCTCACCGATACCCAAGCAATCGGGCATGTCAGCCACTAGAACTAGATAGAGTATGGGCCCCAAAATAGACCCCTGTCTCACCCCAAACTCCACCCTCAAAAGGTCGGACAGGGTACCATTCCAATCGACACATTGCTGGCCGTCTGATAGGTAAGATGTGAACCATTCCAATGCCGATCCTTTAACACCTATAGCTCTTAGTTTGGGGATGAGCTGACTCTTGTCAACGGTGTCAAACGCAGAAGAAAGATCGAAAGCAAGAATCCCAACCACATTACCTTCCTGCTTCCCTCGAATCCACTTTGTATGGGCAGTGGCTAGTGCTGCTGCAGACGATCTGCCAGGACGAAAGCCAAACTGAGAATTGGGTAATGCACTCACCTTGGCTAGATGGGACTCCAAGTCACGTTTCACCACCGTCTCAAGCACCTTGGACAGGGCAGGTAATATTGAGACTGGACGATAAGAGGCTGGGTCAGCTGGACTTTTCCCCTTTCCCTTATATATAGGAATAATCCGAGCTGTTTTAAAGCCACTTGGAACTATCCCAGAGGCAAGTGACCGGTTTACAAGATGTGCAATGGGTGCTGCCAGAACCTCTACACCTTTCTTCAGAACTGATACAGGAACTTCATCCAAGCCCAGTGCCTCCGTGCTCTTCATGGCTGATATCACTTTGGCGATTTTCCCCGCGCTAGCAAAGGAGAAAGAGAATGGCGAAGTTGATCTAGGCCAACTCGAGGGTGGAGCAGACACAGGTGGTATATTTGCTCGCAATTTATCGACCTTGTCTATGTAAAATTGATTCATAGCTGATGCTGCTTCTCTATTTCCCTCCGTAGAAATTTTCTCGATTGTGAGAGAGGCAGGAAGGGAACCCGGACCCTTTCCCAACGCTGAGTTTGCAAGGTCCCATAAGACCTTTGGGTCATTGTTGGCTTTGAGAAGTTTATCTAGGTTCGTACGGATTTTATCTCTCTTAACCATAGAGGACACCCTGTTACGGAGCCTTCGATAGTCCTTTCCGGTTGCCTGGTCTCTGGCTTTCATGAGACTTAGTGTGTCAGAAGAAAGGTAAAGACTTCGGCCGTCCTTGACCGTAATAGTTTTGTAAGGGGAGACCACGTCCAGGGCTGAGGTGATGCCACGCAGTAGGAATTGATACATCCCTCCACATCTTCTATCTCATGGATATTATTCCATGGCCAAAGACTCAGAGCGGCTTCAAGGTCTGACTGACGGATTTTCTTGTAGTTCCTCTTCACAATGCTCTTGGCTACTTTCTTTTTATTGCATTTAATTTGTGCGAGAACGGGACGATGATCAGTGATTGCTTCCTCCAGTACCTTTACATTCGCCTCGACTCCTGAATAATAGATGTGGTCAATGCAGGAGACACGATGAACACCAGCAAATCGACCGTACGACCTCCATGTTGGAGGTGTTGCTGCATAATTTAGACCAGCATTTTTCATCCCTCCACAAGTCGGTTCAGGAGGAGTCTCCTTGAGTATGATTCATCCCTGGATCTTTGAGAGTCGAGGTTAAAATCACCCAAGACGACAATACCACTGGTAGTTTCAGAAGCCAGTCTGACTTGTTCGAGTATCACTTCTAAATTATCCTTTTCCATGGTCAAGCCACTTCGACCACAGGACGACCATTGTCTGTAGATGCCTCCAATTATAAGTGTGTTACTTCGTGGAAGATCTAGCTCAAGCCAAACAGTCTGTAATGATAAGGTCATCAAGTCTTTTCTCACTCGAGCATTTGCTTGAACAGCCAGATCTGACTTAACAAGCGCAAGCACACGTGTCTTCTCTTCTGGGCCTACTAAGGGCAGGAAGGGTGTATAACCATTGATATTGAATGTGCATGCCATCGCTGGAGGAAGCTCTGTTTCTGTGACAATTGCCACATCAACATTGTAAGTATCTAGGAAGCTAGAGAGGGAAAGCTCCTTGGTGCCCCTGGCCAAGTTGGAAGCGTTCCATGTCATGAGCACTAGACTCGAAGGCTCGCTGTGAGCAAAGCCATTTGCTCCGAAAGTTGTGCCAAGATTATTGCCAAATCTGGTCTCATCGACACCTGAGCGTTTTGAGATATATTTTGAGGAAAAACCACCGGCTGTGTCGGAGGAGTTATCGGAGGTGACACTGCTGTTGCATATGTTCGTCCTGGCTGAACATGGGAAAACCCGGTTTGGCTCCGATATGACATAAGTGAAAAGTTAAAAAGGGAAACGAGTTTTTATTGAAATGCAAAATTTATTCTGTCAAGATAAAAATGAAAACTCATCAGAGGAAAACTTTCTTACCTTCTCGCACAATCCAAGATGTGATGCAGTTTTAACAAAAGTTCACCAAGTGATTTATAAAAAAGAACAATCAAAGATGCCAACCTCTCTGAAATGATGTCCATCGCTTCCCTTTATTCCAATGTTCTCCAACAATTATGAACAGTACATACATAAAGATTCAAATAATTTATTTATAACCCATTGCTGTCATGTTTATTTTTACTGTAATTATTATTATTTAACGTTATACAATTCTAATGCTACCCCTTTTGAGATTTGATGTTACCATTATGCATTCCCGATTGTTATTTTTTCAATGCCACATACTTTAATATAAGCCCCTGCGGCCAAAAGAAAAACATTACGGGAAAAGCGGATTCTTGTCGCTTAACACGAGAGAAGAAAAAGGCAGACGGTCAAAACTTGCACTTATGAAACTCTATTGTCAATGAAACCTTAGGACCGCTCCTAAAACTGGAACGGACTGAATAAATTGGGACCGACACAACACTTAAAGCAACCATTAATGACAGTGATTGATATACTTTATTAACTTAGGACTTATATTTAAAGTTGTACCACAGATTAGTCTTAGGGTCCAATGCGAAAAGACGTGCAAGTTAATATTAGTTTATACTGGTTACAAATTACAAATCAATAAGAGTAATAATATACAAATACATTTATTATACTGTAAGGTCTATATAGCAAAAGTTAAAGAGGAGATGTTCAAATATTCCCTGTGAGGACATTCAAAGTATTTAATGGAAAATGATATTTTGGCATCTGGCTTGTTTAATAATAAGTACGTGTTTATTTTCTAAAAACAATACGATCAAAGGATATATTTTAACGTCGCACAAATAGAAAATACAAAGACTGTCGAAGAACACAATGCTTCACTTCGTTACCGTTCACATTCATATCAGTTGAGAAAAAAAGAAACAAACAACAAATTACCAAATATAAAATGAGATATTTGTTTGCACTTATTATATCTTGTTGGAAACAAAAGAAGTGAAGGGAAGAAATAAAAGTGTATAAGAATAAAAAGATATCTATCCAATGACGTCACTAGATATTTGTTTGCAGTTTTCTTTTTTTAGCCTACATGATTTTGTAATATGTTTTTAATAAGGTATATTTTGATAATAACATACTTAAATTATATATGATAAAAAAAGTAGAATGCCGTTTCCTGCAACAATAAAGTTTAAGTTCAAGAACATCAATCTACATATTACCTGTATACAAAATGGCAACTTACAAATCGTTAAACAAACGCCTTCGGATTCATCAAGTGTATTTTGAGGACTTGATATGAGAAAATCTATACTGCCTTATCTCAGAAGCCATATTGTATATTTAAAAAGGATGTACTGGTATAGTGCTCAGGTAACTTTATATTCATTGTGATGTCACCGATAAGAGGATTAAGGAACGCTGTATGTATCCGGCGTATGACTGAGTCCATTCATTGAATATTATGTACCATCCCTTCATAAAACCAAGCATTTGTCTGAGATGAGAATATGTATCAATAGCAAATATTAGTTCTGACCTGACACAATAAAAGTGCATAACTGAATGTATTTATCACACGAAAAAAACTTTCAGTCTCTTACGAATTCGACATTTTGTGAGTTCAATATTTTAAATGTATTTTGTAAAGTGGGACAGTAATTTATGCCCAATTTAGTTATATTTTATCTGTTTGTACCCCCCCCCCCCCCTAATTTACGAATTAGTTATTAGATAAGACATGATATTGGGAAAATATAGCAAAAAAATTAAAATAATTACTTTTCAGATAAGGAAAAAACCCGGTTAAAAAGGATGAACTTTATTATTGCAATATTATAAATCAGTACAATTCAAATAATATATTTTCATAGTATTCACTAATATATATTACTATTGTAAATCTTTTTGTTTGTAGAAGCGGTAATCTATAAATAATTTTTTTTGAGTCCTCAATATCGACGAAAAATAATCCAAAAACATGTAACAATCATATCATACAACTAAGTCATCATTTATATATTGATATCCTTCAAACCTCACAATTTTCAATGAAATCTGTTTGTTCGACCTTTTTTGCATTTATCATTTCTTCCTGACATCAAACTACATATTATGATATTCTCTTTTATTATTTTGTTATATAGACCTTAGGTTGTACAAGGACACTTAAAGGAGCAGTCTATTTCTTCACTATGGATAATATTAATAAAAAAATTATCCTCCGGAGTCCTTTTTCGAAGAGAGTGGCGTCAGATGATTTCCTTCTTGAGTACGGCAGATGTGGACGGATGGGGGGGATGCGATGTGATGTAGGAGGTGACCATGTTCAGGGGAGCTTCATTTGAATCTGTAATAATAATAAAACCGTAACAACGAATGAGAAATAACATTTATTAGATTTGGTTTTATAACTATAAAAATAAGTTTGTATTTTTTGTGGTGGGCATTAAAAAAAAAGTTTTCAAGAAATACTAATCAAAATATTCAAATCAAATTCAAAATATTTTTAAATAAATGTTTAGATTCTAAATAACTTATGTACTGTTAACTATATTTTAAATCCAAAATATGTTATATATAGGTATATATGAAATATTTTTTTATTTTTTTCATATACTTTATTAATTTGATAAATTGAAAGGATATAGTTTTAAATTATTTTTCTTATTAACTAAAATTATATATATATATATAATTTTTGCAATTATTTAAATGAGTCTTGCTCCAATAAAAATAATTAACATATATGCAATATAGTTTCAATCTCCATATGAGCTCTTATTGGTGGTCCTTTTTAATAACCAAATACCTAAAAATCATAATAATGATGAATTAGAGGAATCATCAAACCAATTATTATTTCAACTAATTCATGTTAATTAAAGAGATCCTCTTAAATCTATTCTATTCAACCAATTTCATAAAATTAAGAGAGATATTTGAAGTATAAAAAACCAATTTATTTTAAATAACATCAAGGGATTTCAAATAGGTAAGTTCTGCTTATAAATTAATAAAAAGTAATTGTTATTTTCTTTCAAACGTGCAACACGCAAATTGATATTGAGAGTTGTAGGAAATGATGGATTGTCAAAGTTTGATGTATGTTCCTTTGTTCAGAGGAGACATGTTTTAAAGTAATTGTGTAAGAACAATACATTGACTTCTTAGGGCTTAAGACGTCTTTATGGAGGGAAACCTTGAAAACATTTTGGTTAGAACACTGTATTGAGTATCCATTTATATTGCATGTTTGTTTGTTTAGCTCCTAATTGGACTCACTCACCGGAACTTAATCCGGTATCAGACGGTAGTGAACCTATCTAGGAGCTACGATCTTTATTATTAAAAATATGTTAAAAAACACATCAACCTTTATATACTTTAAAAATATATTCCTCCAAGGAAACTATCTATCTTTATCTCTCCCTGAGAGTAATCATTCTTTACGTTGTTACTGGGCAGTCGAAGATGAGGGTGGTATCTATATTACATGTAAACTATTCTACTTATAATAAGCTTCAATTACAATTCTCCAACTAAGGGGCTCTTGATGGAGCTACGCCATCGACTTGGCGAACTTTAGATGGATGAATACATTTATACAGATATTTTAGTCACTTGAAGAAAATGTTGAACAATATTCTTTATTTCACAACCAAAAGTTTAATTTTTGTATAAATGTTATTTCTTGTTTTATTAACTGACAATATATATATATATATACATCAGGAAACGACGGGTACCCGGCCGGGTCCCGGCTGTTTTTTTAGTGTCCTGGCCCGGCCCGGTGTCTAAAAATCACCGGGCCGGGACTTTTTTTGGAAATTCTTCGTCGTCACTTATTTCCATAATTATTTTTTGTATGAAATTATTTTCTAACAAAAACGTCGACACTTTTTTGGGGGAACGCCTTCACTTTCAGAAGGACGAAGGAACGAAAAAGTCCAGGCCGGTTTTGGCCTCGCCGGCCGGCTTGAAAAATTTAAGTCCCGGCCCGGGTCCCGGCGAAAAAAAGTGTCCCGGTTGTTTCCTGATATATATACACAAATTTAAATAAGAAACTCTTCTAAGAACGTTGACTCCTCGATGACTTGGGCACCAAAAGAAATCGCAAGAAATATAATGAACTATGACTTTATCCACCAAAAAGATAGTTAAAATATAAAATATCGTGTTCATCCTATATTATACCATATTCTCAGTATATATTTTTAAAGTTTATAATCAATTGAAGTCCTGTCTTTGGCCCAATTACAGACATTTGACAATATTTTTATAGTATTTTCTAAATCTGTTCCAAATAGGAAAACAAAAATCACATTTCTAAACACCTAGGTCTTCTTTTACTTTGAACCATTAAAACTAATAAACAAATGCGGTTTATAAAATAAATCAAGCTACTCTTTTTAATTAACCAAGCAACAAATCAACAAGTCTAGTACAAAGGTAAGAAAATAGTAATTTAACTTAATTAAGTATATAATTTTCTTTCATACAAGTCCCTAACAATTAGATAATACAATTTTAATAGCATTGATTTACATATCGATTACATGCATATCCGGTTCCTTTTTAGATTATCGTGATAATGTAGAAGAAACTTACTTTAAGAACATTATGGAATATGATAAAAAAAGTAATATGTCAGATCTAATTCCTTTGGATGAGCTCACAGTCCATTTGCGACTTTTTCCATAAAAATAATGATAATAAAAAATGATTTCTCATTCATTCCTCTTAAGAACGAAAGGAATGAAGAGAAAAAAACTACTTAGGGATTTTCCCCTTCCATCCTTTAACCATTCCCCCCACTTTTTTTTCTTTTTCAGAATGGCAGAGATTTGTTTTGTACATAATATATTTTTTGTTCTTACCTTCGTCAACTGTCAGCGGAGGATTTGTTTTATTATGATGATGTCTTGATGTATGAGATGAAATAGAGCGAGGAGGCTGGATAAGCTTGGCGGGAGGGTTTAGAATATCCTCACCAGCTATGGAAATAAATTTAAAAAGAATGATTAATTTGGTAAAAGAAAACTAAATGATGAAAAAGCATGGGACACTTATATATCTATCTCTATCTCTCTCTCTCTCTCTATATATATATATATATATATATAGATATATTTTAATTATACCTTAATATTTCGACATTCTGTGAGTGATGACGTTTTTTAAGGAATAATTTTTAAAATTTAAAAAAAATATTTAGAAATTGTTTTCTAAAAAAAACGTCATCACTTTTTTGGAAATTGTTTTCTAAAAAGACTTCGTCACTTTTTGGAAGATGTTTTCTTAAAAAAACGTTGTCACTTTCAGAATGACGAAGGAACGAAAATACACTGAAGTTCCGCCCAGGTTTTAGCCCGGCCCGGCTTGAAAAATTTAAGTCCGGCCCGGTCCGGGTCCCGCGAAAAAAAGTGTCCCAATCGTTTCCTGATATATTGGCGTCCTGATATAAGCCTGCCAACGAAGTTACTTTTCTCTTTAAAACGCTGTATCATGTAGGAAACATTTGATTTCGACACCTTCATGGGCTTCAAGGCTTCCACAATTGCCCTGGAGCTTTGTTTCTTTTGGTAGAGTTTTACATTGGCTTCATGTTTCTCTATCTCGAGGATGACTGAAGGAGAGCACAAATACAACTAGTAAAGTAAAATATGTAATAAAAAAATATCTCTATCCCAATATCAAGATGATACAGAGAGGGAAATCTAGAATTGGATCAAATAAACACATGGATATATACTTGTCACCCGACACTTAAAAGAAAGTACAATAAATTATTATCATTGAAGTATGAACAGCGAATGTTTGTCTCAAGTCAACTTAGAGACAGAGGATTTATACAATTACCAATAAAATATTGTAGTAATATACAAAGCAAATAACACAAATGTATTATTTATTTCGGTCAAATATAAAATAGTAAGGTAGCTCAACTTTGTAATAAATTTAAATATCTGACTATCTCAGATTAAAAACTTGATATTCAATCACATACAAAGAAGTATTCCTTCATTGCACAACTACAATTCTCCTGATTAATATTACTTTTATGTACAGAAAATGCAATGTTGAATAATAGGAATTATTATGAATAAATAAAGATTGTGGACGATTATACAAAGATATTAAGCACGCGTTTTACGACTGTCCTGCTTTGAAAATCTTAAAAGAATTCGTACTTTTAAATGCATCGAATATTGTGGACTTCGAGGTGGAATTTTTGGGAGCATAAATCCTATTCATTTTCCGTTGAGATCGAACTTGACCAACGAAGAAAGAGCAATCAGAGCTGCAATAAGTAATTGCAAAGCTTATATATCTCTGAAGCTTACTGGAGAAGAGATAATCGAAAGCAGTAAGCTCCGAGCAATCCTAATTTCAGCGGCAGTTCGGTACACAGGTTTTGCTCTAAAGATTCCGACTCTTGGTGGAGGATTTGGGATAACGCGTTCGTACTCGTCAAATACTTCCCGTCAACTTCTCAGCACTACGCCAAGGCCATCACAATAATTATAAAAAATTATAAAAATTTTAAAAGATTCTTAGTTTTTAGTATAATAAAATTATGTGTTGTGTTTTTCTTTACTAAGTTTTTAGATTTAAATGTCAATAGAATTTTAAGGTCTTACGGGGTATAATAATTCAAAACTATAATGTTTATTTATGTTTTACCAAACACAAAATCTCCCCCCTTTTTATCTATTTTCATTTTATATTATTGTATTATATTAATAGAATAAAGACCTTTACCATGAAAAATATAATTCCTTCGGGAGAAGCATGTTGCTCAACTTTTCCTTCCTTTCACAAGGGAAAAAAATTAATTAATTTAAGTTTTACTATCTTGTTACGTCTCGTTTATTTAAAATAAAGACTGTAGGAATTATGTTGAATTCTGAATGAAATATACCTTTTATGTTTAGCAATTGATGATAAATACGTGATATTTTTTTTTCACCGTTCCTGGAATAGGTATATACAAATCAAATCATAAGGTATATAATTCAATGCTAATGCGTAAAAAATACATTATTAAACATTATAGTTTAAATTAACGTGTTGTTCTTAGTAGGTTTCTAAGCATTAAGTGAATACAAATAAAGGTTTTATTTCGGGAGGGAGAGCAGATACGTCTCCCATGGATAGGAATCCATTCGAATCTGGCCATTGAAGAGATATTTACACAATCAAGTGTTCTAAATTGTACCCTTTGAAACGTATGATATTAGCCAATAACGATACTCAATAGCAGAGGAAGGTAAATCAACTTTCTGAACATATATATATATATATCATTTATATAAAGCATATATGGCCTTTTTACATATTTATCACGAATTTCACAAATTTTGAGAAGGTTGCAAATTCCTTTACAAGAAAAAGTTTCTACAAGAGCTACTTTCTGAAGACTTATTTTAAACTAAAAAACCACTGTCACTTTTTATCAAGAATGGCATTAAGTAACATTCATTGAAATTTTGGTATAAAAAAGCCCGTTTTGCCCGTTTTTTCTGCATATTTATGAGCATATAGGAAATTATATTTCTTCCAGCTCTGCTTATAACGGATGAAGTTATATCTACATACATCCTTAAATCCTTAGATTCCGTTTATTTTGAAGTGAAAGTACATAGAAACAGCTACATATCAAGTATTTAGGAAAATCCAACTTGTTGCCGTGTATGAACAAGACTTATCAAAATAATTGGAAAGCAGAAATATTTTGTTCTTTGTCATTTATTTGAGTTTTTTTGACAATTTTATTTTTCTCTTATTTTCTAAATAAAAATATATTGGGCAAATGCACCTATAATATTAAGTAGGCCTAAGTAATAAAGATTTTGAAGAAGAAAATATAGTTCTCAAAAGATGAAGGATCACACATATAAAAAAGAAAAAAAGAAAAACTTTCATTGTTAGGAAAATCATTAAAACTTTTTTTACATTCATTTGAGAAAATCAACTCATCAATCATGAAAGGTAGTAAATAATCAGAAATAAAGACTTTTTCCTACAATTTTTTTTGTTCTTCAAATAACGTAAGAATAAACTACAGAGAAATCAATTAGAGAAAGACAGAAAGAAAGGGAATCAAGAAATCAAACTACATAGCTATGAAGTTTTGTGGGTAAAAAAAAGATTAAGCTAACATTATAACTTTTGGAATAATAAAAAATCCTATCGACTATGATTTTTATTATGATGAAATCTTCATGTGTCATTGCAGTAGCTGTAATTTAAAATGATTTGCCTTTATTTTAATTTTATTTATTATTATTCAGATTTGCTCCGAACGAATTTGGAATAATAAAAAATCCTATCGTCTATGATTTTATTATGATGAAATCTTCATGTTTCATTGCACTAGCTGTAATTTAAAATGATTCGCCTTTATTTTAATTTTATTTATATTCATAACATTGCTCCGAATGAATTGCAGTTTCCGACTGGATATAAATAAGCATACTAGCCTGTAAATTAGTTAATTGAACCTAGGATCTCATGAATGAGGTTGAACCAAATTGGCATTCCCATTGAGAGTTGAAAGCACTTAAACACATTAATGAGCCATCGCAGCTCCCTCTCTTTAATAACTTTTTCTACTTTCTTATAGATCCGACAAGTAGCTGGCGAAAAAGAAAGAGGACTTCTATTAATATATTTACTAATGAACTAAAAGTAAGTATAACTAAAGTTGTGAAATTGTGGTTCTTTATACAACACAATTATTTAAGTGGCCGTGGAATGGGTACAGACTTATAGGTACTTATTATTTTGAAGAAAAAAATCCTTATTTTTAAATGTAAAAGAGCTTGCGGAAATGGCTAGACACATGCTAGGATGACACTAGGTTTAAACATCATTCTTTTAAATTATTTTTTTATACGCGGACTCTTGACTTATTTATTTATTGATTATTATTATTATTTTATTTGTCTATATGGTTTGATAGAATTGCATCCGACAGGATATAAATAAGCATATTAGCATTAAATTTAGTCTATCGAACCTAGGATTTTATTAATGAATTAGACCAAAAATGACCATCCCCTCTCGGGAGTATTCGAACCTGCGCCCCCAACATTGAGAATTGAACACCCTGAACACACACGGCTATCGCACACCTTTATTTATTATATTGTTGCATTTTGATGTATGGAAATGCATTACTTTTAGTTTATATTCGATATTTTCGACATAGATATGTTTTAAATATAAGTCTTTGTGTAAGATTTTTTAAAGGAAATGTTTCTTAGAACTGTTTTTAATAATATTTGTTAATTTTATATTTTTATTGTGTATATATTTATTTTTGTATATAATGGCTAGAATGGCTGACCTCAACAAGGAGTAGAAAAAAATAAGAAACTCACCTTTTTGTTCTAATCCTCTAGGTCTTCTTTTACGCTCAAAACTTAACTTTTAATGTTCTTGCTGCTATCATGCGTCAAACCCAAATCCATTTATTTTCTACAATCATTTAGGTTATGAGGGGTGCACGTTTAATATCTCAATTTTTGATTTCTATAATACCCCCTAATGTACACATCACAAACAAAAAAAAAACAATATCTTAAAAGAATATAAAATTATCACAAAAGACAAAAAACAATGCACAAAGGAAATATAAAATATGATCTTTATAGTTATCGAAATAAATCGAAAATCAAAGGCATACTGGGGATTGGGGTATCATAAAATCCATTTTACAGTATGGAAATGAAGCAAGACAATTGGCAAAAGGTATACAGTGGAGGTTTTTAAATCAAAAATGTGATGTGTCTTCCTGGTGCTTGATGAAGTTCTTTTTTTTGTCCATAGTAAAAGCAATACAATCCTCTCACTGTCAAGCTAAAATACTCGCTTAAGCCTTCGTCCGTTATAATATATCATATATGTAACAAATTTACACATTCGTATAGAAAATTATCACTATTATCATCCTTATAAGCAATCATTAGGAATGGAAATCTGGAGCTTAGCCTTGGTGCTTACAGATTCTATGACTGTTTTTGGCCGTGAAAAAGAGAGAGGGGTAAAGAGAGGGATAGAAGGAAAGAGATAGGGAGAGAGAGAGAAAGAGGAGGAAAGAGAGGGAGAAAGCAAAGGTTTCCTTCTATCCCTCTCTTTACCCCTCTCTCTTTTCACGGCCAAAATCCGTCATAGAATCTGTAAGCACCAGGCTAAGCTCCAAATTTCCATTCCTAGTAATCATACATTAAAAAGCTGTTTCCTCCCAAGAAATACTTTTTAATCATACCATTCTATCACAACAACAAAAAAGGATCTTTCTAGATCAAAGATAATGGATGCAAAATCTTCTCCGGCAAATAAGGGATTTATCTGCATTCTATTTGAAAATAAACATTGGGGTGAGTGTCTAGTGATTTGTGTGTAGTGAAGACGTGATTGCATAAATGTGTGTTCTAAATTAATAGATGTGATTGTATTGTTCGGGGAGACAGAAATGCATTTCCAAGCAATGATCCCTCTGCAAAATCTAACACGACAATGTTACTCATAATGAACTAAGTCTTAATGGTCAAGATCTTATTGGCGATAGGGAGTGGACTTAAGAGATATAGAGAGGGAGGGCGAGTATCAATTCTCATAGAGAAGTAACACATATTTACTAAGAGGCTTTACATAAAAGAACACTTTGTTTTTAGGGCAGTCGGGGCTTTCAAAATGCTTAAAAAACTATATTACTTGTTTTTAGGTGTTTTTTATATTGTCCAAATACAATTCGTTTTTTAACAGATTTTAAAAATAAAAAAAAGGAATGAACATCAGAAATGGTATGCAATAAAAATCTAATAAAAAAATGAAGGAAAAAAACAAAGTTTTTAAGAAGAAATCCTGCAATTCAACCTCGATAAATAGGGATATGAAACAGGATCTAGAACTGTTTATAAAGAAAAGACTTCATTTTATAAATAAACGAGCTCAAAGGGAGCGTGTTAACTAAGTGCGTAAGCATGTTCACCTCTCAATGTTGAGGGTTCAGGTTCAATTCAAAGATTTTAACGCTGTAATGTTTTTTATGGATGTAATTCTATCGAATCAAAAAGGAAAAATAGTTGAGGACACAGATTTGCCTCCCATACGGGAAAAATTCAATACCTTTCAAGCTCATTTAACGGATCTTAAACGTTTTCGAGTAATTTGAAGTTATAACTTTTATCAATATCCTCACACATACAATTCAATCGATCTATATAAGCAAAAAAGCAGTTGGCATAATGGAATATAATCACTTAAAACATTGGTTTTGGATATATTGATGAAGAATATACTTCGTTTACAATTAATAAAATCTGGAACTCGGAAAGGATGTCCCCCATAAAAATCCTTTTGTAGAACTATCGAGTATTAATTTACTAGCCAACTATCTCCGTGCCTGTTTTAATTAACTGTATGGTTCGGAAATATTAAAATATTAAAAAGCGTTCTGGCTCCTGCGTTGCTCTCATCACCATTGTCGTCTTTTTTTAGAAACGCTTTGTCTTCACCACTGACGTCATCCATCAATGAATACAAAACATAAACCCCACAGTAAGAGTACTCAATATTGGTCCTGTAAATCTGTCTGATGACGTCAGTGGTGGAGTATTTTGATTTATGACGTAACAAATCATTATTAACATACCGATACTTTTGGTATAAAAACAAAGGCTTTATATAAATCTTGAAATTTAATTCTTCCATATTATGATCTTTAGTTAACATTTGGTATAAACAAAGTATGCAATACACTTTTTTCATACCTTTTCTTTTCCTTTTAGGCGCAAAGGTCATTTGCTTGGAGGCAGCTCGCTTTGGAGGAGGAGGACGCTTCTTGAAGGACGGAGGTAGTGGGGCCACTGGCGGAGGAGGCTGGACGGCCTCAGGCTCGTCCTCGTCCTCCTCATTTTCATCCTCCTCAGAGCCAGACCTGTTCCCTTGCTCATCAAGTATCTAAAAAATAATAAAAAAATTTCGTTAAAAAATTTATTCATAAAAACGTAGATTTGGTCTGAAAAATAATTTAGGAACCCAATTTTTTATTTGTAAAATTCAGCTGAATTAACAAATCAGTGTTCTCATTTGAGTCAAATAGCAAATTAATTTTAATTACCATCAATTACTTATTTTCTAATCCATTTTATTATTCATATTTTATACCTTAGAATAAATTGTAAATAATTATATTTTAGCAATTATAGAAAAATGTTTTTTGTTGTTATGACGGGGCAAATATTTATTTGGGATTTTTTTCCCACACGTCATCATTTTTCTTTTCTATCTTAAATCACTTCATCCTGAGCCGTTTCTTCCGTAAGCCGTATTTATTCCTTCATATCTCCCTAATATCATGATTGTGACAAGGGAGAAGAATCTGAGGGCCAGGGACGCGTGGTTTAAAAACCCCAATCAAACATTGTAGGTGATGAAACGAAAGGGTTTATAGGTGGTTGGGTTGGACTCTGCATAGGGTTAAAGTGTGCCCTTCAGTATCCAATGTTCTATAAGATTGTCCTCGATCAAGCATTTTTACAGTAACATCTATAGATTATTACCTCCGCCGAAGGAGGTATTGTTTTCACTGGCGTTGGTTTGTTGGTTTGTTTGTTTGTCAGCAGGATAACTAAAAAAGTACGGAACAGATTCGAATGAAACTTTGTGGAGTTGTTGGAAATGCCAAAAGGAACAAGTGATTAAATTTTGGCATATCTGAGTGCAGAATTAAGATGCAAAATGAGCTAAATACTAATAAATATTTCAAGTTAGCCCTACTCTGCCAATAGATGTCGCTGTGCTGTGAAATCGGGTGCCGGGAGCGTCTTCCTCTCGGAATTTCCGTCGAGGGGAACCCCCCCGTCCCTCTACGCCGCCCCAGTCGTGAAAAATCCGCCTCGGAAGGCTCATAAGGACTCCGTGACGGCGGAGGTTTGCACTCTCTGAGTGTATATATGCCTCTAGTTAATCTGCATAATAAAATTAATATCATTTATTTTGGTTATATTCATGAGAATAAAAGCTCATAATAATATCAAATATTTATTCCTTTTCACAGCGCTAAAGCAAGAAAAACTTGAAAAAGATTAAAAGAAAATTGAAAAAGGTCTACCTTGAATATGACAAAATATATTAATCACCAGCAAATGATATCAATGAATGAAGATTTAATATTCAGATTTTCCTTGTATAGTCTTCTTATAACATTTTTAACCTTCAGTAATAAAGGACCAACACAAAAAGAAAGAGTTTTCTCCCTACAAACTATTCTTTGAGGCTAGGGCAGAAATATAATAATCATAATTTAACCTGAAGTGTGTCATGATGTATATATAACATATTTCTTTGCTCCTTTGTATGGAACAGGAGAGATATACTAAGAATTACAGCCCATCTCACAAGAGACACATAATAAAACCATAGAATCTCTTACTTTATGTGTGGCAAGACAACTAAAACCCAAGTACCGTTGGATGTAAAAAAATATCCCTAATATATACTTCTTTATTTTGTTATGATATATGTACATATTGCTGTGAAGACAGAAGTGAATTAAGCTAATTGTTTCTTTAGGCTCAGTGTTTATTAAGATAAAGGTTTTATACAATTAATGTGTAAAAGAAAGAAGTGAATTCTACAAATAAGCATTGTTATTCAATTAAATCCTATTTGAATTAAATACTGATTTTTGAACAATAAATGTGGATATATATATATATCACAAAAAAAGATGATAATTTTGTCACTTTCGATCTCAAAACATCTGAAAACAGTTTTGAAGTTTCAAATGTCTCTAGTTTTGAATTCTATAATAATAATAAAATTAACTGTACGTTTTGGAGAAACTTTGACTTTTTTTTAGAAAAAATTCTCATTTTTTAGAGCATTACATAAGAAATGACTGTTACAATTTTTTATTTTAATTTTGAATAAAACAAGAATTGATAATTTGTATGTTTTCCATCATGTGTAATTTTTTGTTGATGTGTCGTTAATGGACCGGAAGTTATTGTAGGTTTATATTTAAACTAGAGTAATTGTTATAAAAACTTATTAAAGTACTTTTTTAATAACATATTAAAAGTTGTGTCAATTCTTATCAAAAAAATAAATTGATAAATTTATTTGTATTTACTTTGTTTTTTACAATTTTTACATACGCATCATGCTCTTTCAGAAAAGCGAGCATAAAATCACTAAAAAAATCAAATTGGTAAAATAAGTCTGTAAATATTTCGGGTACTAAATGTACCAACTGACTCATTCTTTACGAATTCATTTTTTTGACTGAGGATATACTATTGTTGAGCAGAAATTTTTGTTAAGTGGTATATTTCGTGTTGCTCTAAACTTAAAAATAAGATAAGAAAAACTATACATTCTGAGAAAATCGATGCGAAAACTTTAGTTCCTGAATATATCAAGTTTGAATTTCATGTTTTTGATAAATGAATTATACTTTATGCACTGATATTATATTAAGAGATTTTAACTTTTGAATATCCGTTTGTTTTTTTACCT
Source organism: Caligus rogercresseyi (assembly GCA_013387185.1). NCBI lineage: Eukaryota > Metazoa > Arthropoda > Copepoda > Siphonostomatoida > Caligidae > Caligus > Caligus rogercresseyi. Next base: position 10,452,406 of record CP045896.1, read on the forward strand.
TCATCCCCGACAGCTGACAAACTCACGTGCTTCATTGATTGAGTCTTTATATATAAAAGGAGAAATATAACTCCTTTTATCTGATGACTCACATACTCTCGCAGTACACCTCCATGTTAGAGGTAACGAAATGCATATATTTTCCTTAAAATGCTGGGCCCCATACCATACTCTCCTTTCATTAGTGTAATGGAGGAGCGCATAATGATAATAAAAACTATCAAGGTATATGCGTATGGACAGAAGATGGCTTAACTGTATGTGTATATATATATATATATATATATATATATATATATATATATATATATAGGTATATAAGCATAACGTGGACTCTTGTTTTTTGTTTTTTTTTTTTATTCATACAACTTTTTTGTAAATAGAAAAGTGGTAGGGGACAAATGGTCAATATATAAAGTTTAACACACGAAAAATGCTATTAAAAATTAAACTTGGATTCAATTTTTTCATAAATATATAAATGTTTATATAATTGGTTCGGTCTAGGAGGAGATGTATCTCTTCACCAACTTGTCCAGTCCTATAGGGAGAGGGTTCCCCTTGACCCGCGAGGCGTACAGAATTCCTTGAACCTTGGAAATTATGGACTCTATTTGAAAAGCGTTCTCATAATTGGGGGACGTTGATATTAGCCAGTCTGGGGGTTCAAGGTGTTCACCGTATGCCCTTTGTATTTTTTCCTCTACTGACTGAACAACAGGGATAAAACGTGGACTCTTAAATAATGCTAATTTTCTCAAAAGAATTACTTTGTTGGTTGTTTATATTTTTTGAGATTCCGATTTATTAGCCTTTTTAAGCATAAATGATCAATAATAAACAATCGTCAATTCTGAAAAAGGGCGAGCCAGACACAAAAGGGAAAGGATCCCAGATCTGCTTGACGCGGAAATTGAGGTGGCAAAGATCATGGACATTGTCAAGTGCTCCGGGAGCCTTTTTTCAAGGTTGCCAAGATAAAAAAGACGGGGAAGGCCTAGATAGGAAAGCAGGAAGTGGTGGCCACAATTTAAAGAGGACTCCACAGTTCCTGGAGAGACTGGAGAAGAAGATCAAGGAGGACCCAACAAAATCCATGAACCGCCTCTCCAATGTCTTCTCTGTGGACCCCATGACATATCAACCAGGCAGTGAGGATCTGGGGTTAACCTCATACACGAAGACTCTGAGGCACATGTTGACGGTAGATATGATGAGGAAAAGCTCACAAGATGCAAGAAAGTCCTCACTTGGTTGAAGGGTAATAGCTCCATTGTGAAAATCTTCTCGACAAGAAGATTTTCACCGTGGACCAAGTCTACAACAGGAGGAATGACCGGTGGCTTGCGGAAACAACAGAAAGGTACAGGGGGTGTGCCGTACAAAACATCCGGCGCAGACAATGGTCCTGGGAGTCGTGGCGTCAGACAGGAAGAAGACGCTTCCCTTCTTTTTCAAGGACAGGAGAAGATTCGCAAGAAGACTTACTACAAGGTCCTCAGGCATTAAGTTTTGCCATGGCTGAAGGCCAATCACCCCGAGGGAAAACTATGTGTGGACGCAGGATGGTGCTCCATCACACACGTTGGACCTGTGCTAGAAGTTCTGCACTGCCAACATGGCTCATTTTTATCCGAAGGACATGTGGCCCTCCTCCTCATCGGATCTGAACCCGTTGGACTTCGCTGTGTGGGGCAATTGGAGAAGAAGACCAACAGATCTCCTCATCCAAATGTGGGTGCTCTAAATGCCAACATCAGAAAGGAGTGGGACAACATGTCGGGGGAGTTCCTCATCAACTCTTGCAAGGCTTTCCGGCACCGTGTGGAAGCTGTCATTGAAGCTGAAGGAGGCCACATCGAGTGAGAGTGCTCACAAAGGCCCTGCTTATAAGTTTTGATAAAAATAAGAATGATTATTAATTAAAATATTATTATTTTTTACTTTTCTAAATATCTCTCGAGTCCACGTTTTGCTTCTATAACCTGTATATATATATATAGATATATATATATATATATATCTATAGATATATATATATATATATATATATTCACTAAAAGGCGAAAGAAAAAGAGAGCAAATCATTATCTTGTTGACGCATTCCTCCTATGTTTTTTATTATTTAAAATGTTTTTTTTGCCTATATAGTTCGATAGACTTGCAACCGCCAGGATATAAATAAGCATTATAGCATTAAAATTAGTCATTCGAACTTAGGATCTTATCAATGAGGTAGAGCAAAAATGATCATCCCCTCTCGGGAGTATTCGAACCTGCGCCCCCATCATTGAGAGTTGAACACGCCTTAACGCACACGGCCATCGCATTCCCTTTAAAATGGTTAATCTTTACTTTTTAAAGATCTAAAATAAAACGGATCAATATTAATTCGTACAAAGCAAGTTTTTTATAATTCATTCTGAAGTAACCTATTAATTCTTAAAATAAAAATATGACGTTATTCATAGACAATGTAACTTTTGTTGTTGTTCTTTGATTTTAAGTTACAATAATACTTATATAAGCGATCTTTGCACGTTAACATTTGCAATATATATTTAAAAGGATACTGTACCATACTTCTATACCTCCTTTAAAACAATTTATATATCAATGAATGTATTGGCGAAATCCACTTGACAAGAGAGGAAAAATAAAAAGAGGAAAAACTTGCATTTTTGCAAATAAATACTAAGGGTGTTGTATTTTCTTATTTTCTCTTTTAGGCCTTTTCCCCATACCTAAAATATTGTGTATGTACTTATAAGGGGGGGGGGGGGGTACTCAAAGGAAACGAAATCAGGCATGCAAAGTGCGGTGAAGAGGAAGGAGAGAATTAAAGTTCTCCTAGCATTTCGCATTTTTTATTTTCGTTTTCTTCTTCTTTATGACTGTAGTAGAGAAGGAAAAAAAACTTTCTTAGAAATTAAAGTAGATTGAAGAGGTATTAGAGGCAGCAAGAGGAACTTGAATGTATAGTTGTAGAGGTATAAAATGAAGGTAAATCAATATTGCATATCAGAAAAAGTCTATAATTCAATGTATTACCTACATCTTCTTTTAGTTTGATTGAAGAGCTGGTTTTATAATCATGTTTGTTTGTTTGTTTTTAGAGAGCTTGAAAGAGAGGAAAATAAGTCCAAATCTCGGTTAAATTGAATGAGCTTTCATCAAGGGATGAGGATTTATTTGTTTACTATCAGTATTGATCTAAATGCACTTTTTGTATTGATCGTGGATGAATGTTAATAATTAAGTATTAGATAACATTACATTTTGAATCGTATAAGAAATATGGAAATAAAATATAATTCTAATTTTGGTCTTCAGTAAGTTATATATATATACATATATATATATATAACAGCAAATATAGTAAACACATAAAAATTCAAATATAAAATGGGAAAATTTGTTAGAAAACAAAGCAATAATAAATATTTTAGTTTAAAATATTTTTCCTTCTAAAATAGCTCAATATAAATAAACTAATCATCAATTAAAATGATCGGCGAAAAAAAGCGAACAAGAATATGATTTTCTAAGCCAACATTAATTAAATTGACAAAGCTTAAAGGAAAAAAATAATCTTACGATTCAACGGCGAGTTTCTTGTGAAATCTTAATGGGTCACATTTGACCTCATCGTCCCCAAGGCTTAAGCTTAGTTTCTCAATAGTCTCCATTCAATTCACATACCAAAAACCTTATTGATTATTGTAAAGACCATTTGAAACAAACAACGTTTAAAAGAAGTGGAAGGAAGTCTATTTACATATACTTGATCATATCTTTTCAAAATGACAATTATTTATAAAAATGAACGTTGTTTGGGTGCATCGCCTTCTTGCCTTCTTAAAAAAATATTACTTTATTGAATCATTTAAATAACGACCTTACTTTATTCTTCTGCAAAAAATAAAACTTTCTTAAGGCATCAAATAAACAACACGCAACAGCTGTGCGTTTAAAAAAAATACAATCAGTCAATACTTTTATTTGTCTTTTAATTTTTATTTGCCTATGGGATTGAATGAAATTCCATCTGTGCGGATATAAGTAAGTAATATAACATTAAAATACGTCCATTGAATCTAGTATCTATTTAAAAAAAGGATGATCCAAAATTGCTCTTTCGAGATTTTAATCTGCGCCCTCAAAATAGAGAGTGTAGACCGCTTTTAATGGGCTATCCAGCGCCAAAAATTGTTTAAAATCTTATAAATATAATAAAATGATTATTGTATAAGATTTGAAATAGTAATTCAAATACCTATATTTGACCATTTATACCTAGCTTATATAATTAGCTATATAACAAAATAACATTTTTCATTTTTTCTCAAAACAATATAAAAAGGACATTGTATTTTAAATTATAGTTTGGAAAGTCTTCCTATTGAAAATGAGCCTCCTTTCTGGCTGCAATAAATCTCTTGTGGCAATGTGTTGATATAAAAATATACATATATTATTATCCTTTGTGTGCTTAGACATTAAAAAATAACGCTAATACTATACACACACACACACACCAACGCAAAAGGGAACATACAAGCTTATTATATTATAATAGAAGTCAATTTATTTAAAGGAAATATGACGTAATTGTTCATTTTATTATATTATGAAAAAACTAAAATACTTTCAACAACAATTAACTATAATGACTAAGACGCTGGTAATGTTTTGTAATCAAGATTTATTTAGCTGATTAATTATGGAGCATTTTCAATATATATATCAGGAAACGACCTGGACACTTTTATTTGTCAGGAGCCGGGCCGAAACTTATTTTTTCAAGCCGAGCGGGGACTTTAATATATTCGTTCCTTCGTCATTCTGAAAGTGACAATGTTTTTGTTTAGAAAAATATCCTACTATTTTTTTATCTTCAAGAAATTTTAAAAATTATTCACTAAAAACGTACTCACTTTCAGAATTACGAACGAACAAAATATTAAAGTCCCAGCCCGGTGATTTTTAGACACCGGGCCGTTCAAAAAACAGCCGGGTACCCGGTCGTTTCCTGACATATATATATAGAGAGAGAGAGAGACGGAGAGAGAATAATTTCATTATTAGCATCAATATTTTATTTACAAATTATATTAAGATACAAAACAGTTATAATATTTCCATAAATTTGGATAAAAAAAGGATTTACATTAGAGACTTTTGAAATGCGTCTTCGCTGTCAGTATAAAAGTGTAAACTTTTCATATGATGGTTAAATGAAAATGTACATGTAGGTACAACATACAATGTTATAAATTAAAACTCTATATATATATGAGGCTGATAAATTTGATAAAATTAAATTGCCATGATCAAATCGTATAAAATTTATTATCTCTTTAAATTTATAGACAATTTGAGGAATGTGTTGCTTGCATTGGAGTGAAATATTCAATATGCATAGCTAGAGAAGAATTTATATTGAATCTATAAATGAAATCAATAATGGCAAAAGTGCTAATCTATTATAATGAATATCTCGAGCGATAAGGATTTTCTCTTGACATGTATGTGATAATAAATTGGTTTATTCTGTCGTCTTATGTTGCCTCAGATAACTTTAGGATCTTCGTATATATTATCACTTTCTTGTTAAATAAATTTGGAAAGTTTTTCTTAAGCTGAATGAAGATATATAGTTAAATATAGACTTTAGAAAAAGATGTCGCCGTTTGATTTGTTTAAAAGTTATTTTGATATTATTATTCTAAAGTATATGTAAAATGATGTAAACAAATAATTATATTTGCAATATATTTAGTCCCTTTGTCAATAAACTTACAACTTTAAAATACATATCAATATGTTGACTTTTAAAATATTTTAAAGCCTAAAAGTATATTTATTAATCCATTTATAATTTAAATATGTTAACTTTTTTATGCACATTTTACAAAATATATATTTTCTATATCTTTTTTGAACTTTTATACATAATGAAAGCTATATTTTCAATGGTGCTGCCCAAAATGGTTAATGCTAAAGGGACATTTAAAGAGTTGAAATTCAAAATATTATTTTCTTTTGGATTTTTATGCATTGCAAAATATAAAAAATGTCATTATTATCATTTTGGTTTAAAGAGGAAATACATTGGAAGAGCTCCAACTCAATGTCCAACAGTCCAACAAAAGTCGTTTGAGACTAAGGAGCTGCTGAATCAGAGTTTTATATTTATTCTAATATAAAGAGTGTTTGTAAAAGAAGAGCGGGAAAATAAATAAATAAAACAGCTGTAACGCAAGATTCCCACCATTTAAGTATCTGATTATAACAAATATAGATTTAAAAAATATATTTTATAAATATATATATGTATATATATAATATATATATATTGGAAAGATTGGCTGTAAAAGTTTAAACGAAAATATATATGTTTTAAGGAAAAAATTAATTATTAGTAATATATAAAATGTAACATAAAATTCATAGCTGGTTATGTAAGCACAAAATAGTATTTATCCCATTTTGTTTGCATATTCTCAACATTTGAGGAGGCTTCAACATATAGTGCACTGCAACATCACTACAAAAGATAGGATAGATATTCAATATACCTCTTTTTGAAGGACTCATTGAGTGAGCTTACATCCCATCGTCCTATTTTACAATGTTTGCAAATACATGATCGAGGGAAAATAGCAAATTATATGAAAAAAGAAAAAAAATATTATTGCTATAGTTCTTTTGCAGTCAAAGTCTAAATATTACAAAATATTTAAAAATTAATATGTTAAAATAAAAAGGCAAATAAGTATAGAAAATGTGACTGGATATCATTGAAAGAATATAGTTCGCTATTATTAAGACTACATTATACTTCAAAAAGAAGCTGCCATATGGGAATGATTATTCAAAGTCAAGCAACAAACAAATAAATCAGGACAATTTTTTTATGGTTATGTAAAGACATTTTATAGTTTTGGTGATTCAGGTATAATGTGTTTCTTTTCCAACTAATAATTTAAAACTTTCGCAACATTTATTCAGAACTCACGTAACCCCTGCCTTTTATCATACTCGATTGATTCAATGGGAAAAATATAATGAATACCAGGTATTTTTATTTATTACTTTCATGTTT
>CP045896.1:10459613-10483721 GCA_013387185.1 Caligus rogercresseyi
TTGGTTTTTTTTCGGGTTTTTTTGGGTTTTTTTTGGGTTTTTTTTTTTTCGGGGTTCATTGTTTTTTGGGGGTTATATTGGCGTTTCTTCGGTGTTATTGGTTTTTTCGAGACTTTTGAAGAGAGACACATAGATTAGACAAGGGTTTATCAAAGTGAGTGCCACAGCACACTGGTGTCGAACCTGACTGAGTGCACACTGATGAACACGAATGGATGGATGAGGTGGCCGAGGGAAGACCTTACATCTGGCAGCAGGACGGTGCACCGGCGCACACGTCCAAAGTGATACAGAAGTGGTGGGAAGAGAACTTTCCACACTTCTGGTCGAAAGATTTTCGGATCCCCAGATGTAAATCCTCTGAATTTTTTTGTATGGAACGTGACTGTGAGCAACACCAATAGTTCCTCTCACAACCAGGGTTAAAAAACCACTGGGCTGCTTTTTCGGGGTTTATTGAGTATTTTCGAGACTTTTGAAAAGAAACAGCAAGATTAGACAAGGATTTATCAAAGTGGTGCCACGACACAGTGGAGTGCCATCTGACTGAGTCTATGTAGACTGTAGCTAATTGAAGGGCGTTTTAAAAATATTTTTGTCTATAACTCTTTCTCAGTGTATATATTTACGTAAAATATTTTTATTATCCTGGACATCACCCTCACACGTAAAAATAAATAGATAAGAGTTAATTCAAATAGTTTGGTAAAAAAATGTTGTTCAAGCAGTATTGACCTCGAAAACCCATACTTTCCCCTCCTTCTACATGAAGACCCGTAAAAAATCCAACATTATCCATCATTAAAGATTAAATGTACTTCAAAGAAATAAAATAAACCCAATCGATAATAGAAATTGTTTTTATTAAGTATACATATAATCAATCATTCAATTTCACTCGAAGATAATTTGATGCTTATTGTGTCGGCCTCAGATTCCTCTGCTGCCTTGTTTCCTGTACCAGTGTCTTCACAATGTCTTCTTTCAGAGTTACAATCTTTAGACCGAAGTGCCCTGTACACGGTGGCCAGTTTCTTGGCCTTTTCGATCCCTAATCGGTTTCGGGTTTTGGACCAAACAAATCCGACAGTGCTAAAACATCGTTCGATGCCAGCCGAACTGGCAGGGCAGCTGTGAAGGCTTTTCATAAACCTTGCGAACTCTGCAGTTGTCCCAGAAGAACACTTTCTGTTGATGAGTGACCACCAGTCGCTGGCTTCTAGTTTTCTAATGTTTTCTGTAAACATATGCTTAGGATAAGTCTCAGATTTCTGCAACTTGAAGTTGAAGAACTCTATCAGGTATTCAGGGTTCTTATTGCTAAGCCACTCCTCAACTTCGTTCTGAAGGTCCTGTTTGACATTTTCTTCCCATTTATCATGATACTGGGGATCTGTCATATATGCTAATAAGTGGGGTTCACTTACTGCCTCCTTGAAACGAACTGAGATTGCGTGTCTGAACGGTTCCAATTCATCATCTTTCAGAAGACCATACCATACATGACAAGCATCTGCTATGGTGCACTTTTCCCTCTGTAGTGTGTCTAGAGCTACTCCAAATTTCTTAACCTGATCAAGTAGACGACTTGTTTTTCGTAAGAGTCCAATATTGTCAATGTTCTTAGCAACATTGTCAGGCATAGATATATCTTTCTCCAGATACTCCGTTCTCACCTCAACGTATATAGAATGGTTGGCATTGAATGTTTCAAGGCAGGCTATGTGACTGTTCCACCTAGTATTATTTGGGAGCTGTGGTTGCTTCCCTCCTTTCTCCTTCAAAAGACCATGCGCCAAGTGAACATTTCTGAAGAATTTATGCACTTCAAGTACTTTTTTCATTACAGACATGCTAGATGTATCTGCTTCGAGCAAAGCGAGGTAATGTGCATTGCATCCATATGTTATCATATCGGGATATGTGACATTAAGAAGCTTGCGAAGCTTTTTCATCTTTGCTTCGTTATCGGTACATATAGCAAACACATCTTTTTGATACTCATTCTTCATTTGCTGAATAGCCTTGCATAAAATCTGGGCACAGTATTCTGCAGTCTTCTGAGCTGTTCCACATTCAATTAGGTTCAAAAGATAAGTTTTTTGTCCGTCGCAAAAGGCGTGGGCGATGACTGGATCATTTTGAACAGATGACCATCCATCTTGCGTAATACATACAGTTTTCACTTGTAGCATTGATTCCGCAGTCTTCTCCTTCACCTCGTCATATATCTCGTCGAGTAATTCACCCCCTAGCATCTTCCTGTTAGGAGGAGTGTAGCCTGGACGAAGATCTTGGCACATCTGCCTGAAGTGCTCACTTTCAACAGCATGAAAGGGAACATTCTGTGAGAAAAAGAATTTTGCCACTTGTTTGTTAAGAAGTCGACTTTTCTCGTTTGATGTTTTTGTGATGAAGGGATCCATCGAGTTGTCTCTAATTCTCTTGTAGGATATAAATGAATGGCTCCCTGACGTTGATGATGAGGTGGATACCCTCGATTCTGTTCTGCACAGCTGGTATGAACACGAGGATGAAAGTGGTCGAGGAGAGGTTAAATCTTCTGTTTCTGAAATAATAGTTTCTTGTTCTGATGGAGGAGCTTTTCTTTTATTGCATTTCGACAGGTGTGCTTTTACTCTTTCGATTTTTTTGCTGATAACAGTTTCACAGTATCTGCACAACACCTTGCTGTTACTAGGCATTCCAGTATTTGTATCCTTCAGATCTGCAACCTCTAGCCATGCTTGATCCTTCTTTCTACCAGAATCCGTAACTTGAGGCATTGTGAAACCTTGTTTTCTGTAGATAAATTTAGAATGTAAATTGTGAGGTCTACTCTATGATCGAATTAATCAATGGATACTTTACCTAATAAGTGAGTATGATCTCACACGAAGAGCTGACAAACTTTTAATTATTAAACACAAATTACAAAATACGTCGGGCATTCAAAGAACAACTAAAACGGTAAAATAATGGGATAACTATGATTCTCTTTGTCTATTCTGATTCATGTGTGCGCAGTAGTAAAGCCTAAGAACAGTAGTGTGTCGCCGGATTAGTCTAGTCTTCGTGTCTCTTTTTGTAGGTCCCTGCCTTAAGTTGTGTTTAGTGTGTGAGAAGTTTTAAAATGTGTATGTAAAATAATGTGGCTCTCTTTGCCTATTCTTATTCTTGTATAAGCGTTACTAATGAATACACTGGTCTAGACTACTCACGTGAAGAGCATATATATTGTTAGTCAGTCTACGTTGTACAATTTAGAATAACGTCTAATTAATGTATGTAATTTCATCAGTAGATGCATATTTATGCATTATGAATGTCTATAATAAGTTGATAAAATATAAATATTAAAAGTGAGTTTTCTATTAGTTAAAAAAGTTAAAAGTGAAATATTTTGAAAAACCCGAAAAAAACCAATTTCTCTGGGTTTTTTCAAGTGGGTTTTTTCGGGGGTTTTCGGGTTGGGGTTTTTTCAGTGCCAACCCTGATATATATTATATTTATCAAGAAACGACCGGGTTCTGTTTTTTGAACGTTCAGGCCCGGTGTCTAAAAATCACCGGGCCGGGACTTATTTTTTCGTATAATATTTTTGTTTGTTCGTCATTCTGAAAGTGACGACGTTTTTTATTCTTTCTAAAAAACCGTCATTACTTTCTTTTAGAAAATTAAAAGGAAAAATTCTTTTTCCCAGCCCGGCTTGAAAAATTTAAGTCCCGGCCCGGCTCCCGGTGAAAAAAGTGTCCTGGTCGTTTCTGATATATATATATATATATATATATATATATATATATATATATATATATAATATATCAAACAAATATTATTATATAAAACTACATCTCAGTACAGAAAAACAAATTGGTTTTTTACATAACAATCTAAATTCAAGTATTGTTTTTCAATATCTGTTCTTGCAAGCATTATTATCTTTCTTTTTTGTTTTTAGTATAAGTAGCATTTTGCTTTCTATTTTAAATCCCATTTATGGGATTTAAGAGGGAGGAGGAATCCCTTGGCCTTCTTCTCCTTTATGCTGCTCCATTATCCACTAAACGCGTGTGAATATTTATTTTGCAAAGAAGAGATAAAAGAAGTCCAGGGATGGCTCAAAAGTTAAACAAATAAATCCCCCTTTATGAGAATCCGAGCAAATAAGGTACTAAAACAAAAATAATTATTTATCTAGAACCATGAGTATGTTCTTTATATGGTTATTGTTTTACATGTTACTGATAATACATTTTATATATTATATAATAATATATTATAATAATACGCAATACATTTACTCCTTAGCAACATCACATATCTTATAAATAAGCAGAATGTTTTATGGTAGTTCAAGAAAGCACAATTTTTTTTTTTATTCAACAGTTCATGATAAAATATGTAAACAAAACAGATGCTAGTAAGTAAAAAAATACAACAAATAAACATTATAGTTCATAGTTTTAGCATCCTCCATGAACATACTCATTTACTTTTCCAAAAGTAATTATTAAACTATTAAAACAATAACACTAAAAACGAGGTGTAAAAGATGATTTTTTTAATTCTTTAAAAGTGATTTTAAGGCATCTCTTAAGACGATGAACGGGAGGGGACATATTTGACCAAATCGCCAGCTAGCGTCCATGAGTTGTCCGTGATCTAAGGGATCCAGAGTTCCAATGCAGCATATGGGGCGGAGGTGATATACAAAAATCAATAATTTTCCAGTATATACTCTTTTTTTCCACGACTTATCATAAAAAACGGTCCACAGATGATATATCCAAATAAATGTTCACTTGATCCTTGACTTCAAAAACTTAATTAATGATTAAATTCAAGAGATAATATTGGGATAGTCTCTTTAAAGACATCGACAATGACATGGATCGGAGGCTATGAGAAAGAATACATTCTATTGGTTGAGTTGATGTTCACGGTCACGTCTTATTTCATAGCGTCATATATTTTAAAAAATATTCTCCCTTTTTTTAAACAAATCACGATTGAGAAAATTGTTTTTTTTGTTATACTTAGTATATGCCAAGAGCAAAGAGGGCTACAAAAGGGATATCCGTCATATATATATATTTTTTAAATATATATTAATAGTACGTCATGCAACCTTATCTATAATTATTTACTGTACGATAATAAAGGAGTCTTTTATGGTAGAGTTCTCTCCAACTCACCAATAAACAAAGCTGTGTCAATTGGTAACTTATTTTTCTACCTATTCTTACGTCATATATTAAGAATGGTAGTCCATTTATCGTCATACATGATTTAATAATATGAGCATTCATTATTTCTCTAAACGTTATAAGATCCTTATTTCAGTTGGTATATTATTTTAATATTATATTCAAAGTATTCGCACATCACGTTCTAGAAAAAAAGTATGGAAAAAATGAGTCTTGGAAAACCAAATGCTCAGATTTTATAGGGAAACTTCCTCTATAATCAAATCATCTATTTATATTTCAAAATACACACCAAATAGAGGAATAATCTATTCAACTTAATATTTAATGTACGTTTTTTAACATCATGATCATGATTTTTATAATACTCTTTGGCAAATAGATAAAATTTATCATGCTGTCATGCGTGTTTTAAAAGAAATTCTTGATAGATAGCATAAAAATTAAGAAAAGGTATTAAATATTTAGATGTATCTCATTAACATATAACGAATTGCTACAGGTTTTTGTGATTTGATGCTAGATTATAGGTTAGTTTCAACAAAATATTTCAAAACTGCTAACAACTTGCAAGTTAAAGGAAAACACGTTGAAATATTCCTGAATTCATTTTCCTTATTATTTTTTCTTTAAGCAGTTCTTTATTTTTTCATGATTAAAATATTGTTTTTTCTGTTACTGCAGAAGAATACAGTGTAAAATAAAATATACTAAGAAATACTATCACAAATGGACAATTACGTAAAAAAAACATCAAAGACCAAATTATATATTATTATTACAATAAATATATACTATATATGATTAATGATTAATCACAATTTTTTTATAGAAGCAATTAGGCTAATTCAAAAAGAAATTATTAAATAAATCTTGCTACATAAAAAAATCAATTGGGTATACAACATAGTAACCCTTCAACAAAAACCATAAATATATTTTTTTTATTGCAAAAAAGCATAGCCGTTTTAATAAACAAGTACGAAAGTTATCGTATATTTTAGTAAAAACAATTAATACTCGTCTCACGAACACTTTTATACTTTCTTAGGTCATGGAATGATATTACATTCATAGTTCATTTTACATTAATGCCTCCTACCCAGTCTTCCACGATAAAATATTGGATATCAATGCATATATCATCATTTACTTAGGGGCTCTCCATTATAGAAAGTAGAAGAATACTTTTTTCTTTCTTTCCTTACTTTTATTCCTTCTGCATACGCCAATAAATTAACCTCTGCAGTTTAACCCATATGTGATTAGACATAGAAGAAAAGGAAAGTGTTATATATATATATAGTTTTGATCTGTTCTTGGGTTGTATTTTGTTGCTATGATTAAACTAACCAACCAAAAAAAATCGGAAATATCAGAATGTCAACTGGGTCGCCAATGACTTTAAAATGTACTTTTTTATCTATTGTTAAAAATATTTAAGTTAACATAAAGAACTCTCTATATAGCACATACCATAAATTAGAATACAATAATACAAGAAATTAATCAGTACATAATTAAAGAAAAAAAGGTTTAATTTAACACTACAATTACAAAAAAAAAAATTTTTGTCATCATTTAATCAATAACGGTTGAAAAAAATATGGATCTGATAAGTTACGATCTCTTGATACAATGTTCTTTCCTTTTCTGCTGATTAGGAGTTCCTCTTCGATTCATCTCGACTATCCTCGGAAATTGCTTTCACTTTTTAGACGATGATGATTGGGACTCAGAAATGAGCTTGACGTCACGTTTTACAGACCTTAATCTTATGCTATCCTGAGTGTTAACTTTGGCTAATTGATACAATTTCTAAATATCCCATTCATCCACTTTTTCCACTAGTTGTTAACTGATGCATCAACTTTGAATCTCAAGTTGTACAACACAATTTAAGTCGCACCTAGTCTTCTTAACATGTTCTCATGATTTGTTTATTAACACAACGCCTCGATTTGTCTACTTTCAAATAGAAAGTTGACACTTTAGAAGAATTACCACCAGATTCTTCAATGAATGTTGTCGTAAACGCAACCTGTTGAGTTGGTGTTAGTTTCATCCTTGTAGCTAAAGAAATTAGTCTTGGTGGCAGTAGAATGATGTACGGAATAAATGCCTTGACGTACTCGTCGGTGTTTCTTTTGTAAGTGGGTAGTTGTCGACGATAGATTTTCAATATCTGTGTCATCTTTACAAGCATTTTATGAAGCAAAGTCTTTGTCGAGATGAACCATATCAAGTTTTGAGGTTCCTGAAAGATGATCATTTCCAATTGTGCTTTTTGTTTCGTTTGCCAAGGAACAGATGATCGCTGCGTTCAAAGGTTGCCTTACGTTCAGTTTTCATAGAGTGCAAGAACTTGAGATCTTCGGATTTTTTATGATACTTTCAGCTGAATGGGGTCATAATCAATAAGTGTTCCAAAAACTTGGTTCACTTAAACTTGGTTTTAACTTGGACTTGTTTGAAACAGAATCATGACGTGCACTTTGTATTTCACGAAGCATTGAATTTATTTTCAGTAATTGCAGAATCCTTTCATGTTCTTTATGGTGAGATATATTGGTATTTTTTTCTACATCACAATCTTAGATGAATCCCATTTGGTCCTACGTATTCTAATCCATCTTTGATATGGATCATTAGACATCTGAGAATATGTCTACCAGTGGGAAGATGCGATCCAGTGTTGTCATCAGGTGACTCATCTTGACAATGCTAAGAGCTCTGAATACGTTCTTGTGATGATGAATGTGATTTTTGATGTGTTTTTTTTTATGAGTTTTTGATTCTATTATTTTATTAAGGGGTAGTGAGGGTCTCACATAATTGATAAAGAACTGAATAGTTCATTGCTCTAGACATTGAATCTCTTTGCCTCATGTTGTTTCATATTATGATATAATATGTACCAGTAATTAATATTAAAAATATAGAATAATCTTAGTCCAAAACTATGGTTAAAACATTAAATATTGCAATTTACAAGTCGTTGACGGGCTCAGTAAATATTATTTAATTCAAGGGGGGGGGGGGGGATACGGCTGGACTAATTAGTCATATGAACAAAATATACGTCGTGGCAATATTTCCAGAACTTCTTGACTTTGTCGACCAGTTTCGTATCGCTCTCTGTCTTTATTGCAAGCTGCTTGGCGGTATTGTGGTATTTACGTGCCTATCAAAATCATCATTTCTGAGCAGGTTCTTGAATTTGTATAACCGAAATCGATTTCAAAAGTTCCAATCTGGCATGAAGTGACCTACTTTAACCGTTACTTAAACTCCGTTCTTTCAACGGTAATATAAGGACGGGCGTTGTAGCACATCAAGAAAATGTCCTTAAGGTGAACCCTGTGCTGATTATTGAGGTTGTTGAAGGGGTTCCTGTCTAACATGGTCTTCCGGCCGGCTGTTATCGTCCGGGGAAATAGTACTGCAATATTAATTATCCAATAAATATATTGACACAATCAACCCTAATCCTAAAATAATAAAATTAATGAATCTCACCACTTAAAATAGATCCAATTACTCACTTACTATTCTGCAAAAAGCATTAAAATCTCTTAATCGAACTTAATCTCTTACACAAATGATGGGAATAAAACAAACTTAACTCGTGTAATGTAATGCAGTTGCAGTCATTGCTTCAAAACTAATTTGCATTCTTATACTATTTCTAATGCAGTGGAAACTTAATTGTGCATTAAATATGCACTATGATAATGATATCATATTTACTTCCTGCTCACATAATTAAAAATGATGAAAGCTGTTTTTCCTCATAATTATTAGACATCTCCATTTAGAAAGGGAGCTTTTTTTTGTCCCTATTTTAACATCTCAAGATATGATTTGTTGACAAGCAGAGTTTACTTTGAAAAATACATTTATAAAATGTTGCTCTATGATATACAAGAGCCCCTAATGATAGTTTGAGTCTCCTAAATGAAATTAAAGTATTAAAATAATGGTGGATTAGGTCAAAGAAATCAGAGGTTTTTTTTTTCGTAGTGCACTATTCGTTTTAAACCGAATTCATGATATAATACAGTAGGACCTTGGTATAACGTGCATTTCGTTAGCAAGTCGGAGGTTGTGTGAATTAGGAATCAATGTTGCGAAAAAATAGTCTAACAGCATTTATTAATTACATAAGTCGACCAATTTTGAGTCAATTCCTGATATAAAGCTAATGATATAGGTACGTTTTTCTGAAATCTGTAAACAAAGGGATAAATGACTAGTCAGTCATTTATCTGATCTAAGCTAATATGCATTTCACTAAAAGGGAATTATTATATCAAAGTCTCTTTGAGAAAAAAGAAAAGAAACGTTTGTCGCCCCATCTGGTAATGCTTTTGTATAAGAAAAAGGATGGGAATAAAGGAACAGAGATGGACATAGAGGGGGAGAAACGGAGAGAGGACGAAAGAGAGAGAGAGAGCTGTCCGGTACAAGTTAACCCATTGAACTCAAAACGGACCTCATATTTTTTGTCCATTTTCAATTTTTTTTTTGAAATTCCATTTTGTGAAAATTTACATCTTAATTTGTAATTTGCTAAAAAAAATTATAGGCTCTCCTACAATTCTTAGACAATCAAGATTTGGAAAGTACCATTCTAAATATACTTTCATGAATAACGCTCTTCTAATTTTTTTAACAATTTATCCAAAGTTGTTTTGAAACAGCACGATAAAATAAATTTATTAAAAGTTTTTATTACTACAATTGCGGACTGTATTCGGGTCCTGGTATTAGTACGGAAAGCTATATAATTGAGAAAAATAGGTGTGACCATGACAAGCAATATTTTACAATGAAATACACAATAATTGCATGTCATATTTGCGATTAATTGGTTTGATATAGAGGACACCTACACATCAGATAACATTTGTTTTATGACTAAAATTTCCAAAGGCCTCTTCCCATCAATACCATAATAGTATTTCATTCTTCTTTTTTATTTGTTACAAGGTTATTTATTTATATACAGCCTTCAAGCCCGAATAGATATCAATCATAGTGATTGTTAGTCGTAAGACGCTTGACTATACAATCAAGAAGGATTATTTATGTATAAAATGAGATCTACTCGAGTTCCTTTACCTAAAAATTTACTTCTCTGGTTGATCATATGTTAATAACACGACGTTTTAATGTATTTTTATTAATATTATAAGATATAATATCATGTGAATAAAGTTTTATCTGGTAAAAAAAAGAAGGATTATAATACGGCATTTTCTTAAGTGGGGGAAATTTTGAGTGACTAATATAGGTTGACTTTACAAAAATATAAAATCAATTAAACTTTGATTGCAGTAGCTAGCATAATAATGTTTATCAGTTATGTTGATAAAAAGTTATACAACCATTTTATATATAAACGTGAATGTGTAAAAAATAAAAATAATGATTCAGAACATCTGCTTCTTTTGGTAAAGCATTCAAGGGACCTCACAAATAATATCATAATATTACTTCATTCTTCGTTTCGATTCTTTGATGAGCATTAAGAAGGTTAATTAATAATTCGTGTAAATATAGTCAAACCTGTGTTGGTGGCCACCTTTATATAGCGTCCCCTTGTTCATAGTAATCACTAAAATTTCCCATTCAAAATAAAAAAATAGTTCTAAAACACTTGCTGAATAGCAGCTAATACTCTAAAGGTCAATTTTGGTAGTTCCTTTGATTGGTCACTATAAAGACAGTTTGATACCCATACACACACACACAAACATATATATATATATATATATAATATATATATATATATAATATATATATAT
The DNA here is from genome assembly GCA_013387185.1 of Caligus rogercresseyi. NCBI lineage: Eukaryota > Metazoa > Arthropoda > Copepoda > Siphonostomatoida > Caligidae > Caligus > Caligus rogercresseyi. The sequence continues at coordinate 10,470,631 of CP045896.1, forward strand.
GTATATAATATTAAGATACTTGAATTTATAAAATAAAGATTTTTGACATCAAAGGATAATAAATTCTACTCGAGGGGGGAAAATACTAATATTAATCCAATCGTGTTCACCAGGCTTATACCACAAGTTGGCACTCCATTTTAAACGTGATTGGGTGAAATTTAAGGAGTCTCAATGGTATAAAAAAGCTGTCGGTATCATAAAAGATATATCTTATGACAGTGTGAACATCGGCTCAGAAATAAGATTTTTCATTTATGTGCACTAATGACATTTTGGGAAGGTCTTTATATAAAAATAATCAAACTATAAATAATTTATATAAATAGATAAGAATAAGTAAGAAACGATATTCGATACATTTTATCTTTGATTGAATTTCATGTATGCCATTATTATTAATAATAATAATTTAGGTATAACAACTCTTCAAAATCGGATAAAAAATATGTTTACTAAAATAATATAACCACAGCAAAAATACAGCTTTACATATACAAATTTGATCTACTTAAGTCCCCCTCCCCCACAAATGATTTTACAAGTATTGTCCATAGCTTTGTTATGTATATGACCCATTTGTAAATGTAGTAACCAATTTGCTATGTATGTGATTAAATGTTTAGTTGAAATATAGTTGTTCCTTGTAAAAAAATATCTTTATTGTTATCTTTATTGACGATACACAAATGTGCACTATCTAACGATAAGATAACCTAAAAAGAAGGATTCCAAATTAAAAGGATATTTTTATGAGAAAATTACCATAAAGCATTCTTTAAGGTATATCTGTAGATATATTTATTTTCCTTTCATTATGTGTGTAATATAAATATTTTCTATATTTGTTATTTACTTTTTTTCTAGAACCATATGTTAATTATCGACTTAAAGGACAATACATAAGTCCACTCGTATACTTTCCACAAGACTACGAAACAGCCTAACAATAACATGTGTTTTGTAAAATTGACATTTTAAAAGACGACAGTGTGGCCCGAGGGACTCCTTTTTAATTACATCAGTCGGGTACAAAATACAGGCTTAGGACCTTTTTAGTGAAGGAGGGGGACAAAAAACATTTTTTGAATCAAATGGAGAGTAAAAGTGAGAGATTAGGGTTAAGTTTTACAGCGAAAGAGATTATAAAAGCACTACAGAACGGCAGTTTTACTTTTTCTACTTATTGGACAAAATATAGGGTGGTGTCCATACCTGAGCTTCGGAAGCATATATGGGAGAACGCAAGAGGAAAGGGTTTGTTATTTCTGTAAGACCGAGATTGAAACAGGAAGGCATTTTTTATTGGATTGTTTTACATTGAAAAAAGTATGGGATATAGTCATTCAAAAATGTATACAAGTTTTGGTCATATTTTTAGAATTGATAGCATTTGTTTTATATATAAAGGTCCTGATCAAACCAAAATAAATTTTTTTGTCGCAAAAATTCAAAATCTTCTTTACAAACTTAGAAGCACTAAAACCCCCCCTATCAAAAAATGTTTTTAATTTTGTGAATAGATTATTTGATGAACTCTAATTTTAGATGTTAAAATGTCACAATTTATTTCATGTACCTCAGATTTGGATGTAACGTTAATATCATATTAGTTTATATAAATGTTGTACGGGTGTACAAAAAAACCAAAAAACATGTGTTTTGTATTTCCTGCTATGACAACCAACATGGGGAGGGTAATTTGTAACTTCTGGACAATTTATAAAGAATCATTTGAAAAGAATACCTTACCTATGTGTGTCAAATGACGTACTTTAAAATATGAATAGTAGTAATAATAATAAAGTTTTTATTTCAGACATATGAACAAAGTTATAGAGAAGGGGAAAATATAAATATCCAGAGTGTCATTTGTTTCTTTTCAATTACGTTTTCTTCATAAAGATTTTTGAAGTCCTCTTATCATATTATCCTTCCCTGAAAGTTGGTTATGAGGAAACGGAATATTAAGAAATGAGAGATTACATTTATAAGGATATTATAGATCATTATGTGTACTTATGTTTGAAACGATTGTGTTTTTAACAAACATTCATTGGAGTTCGATAGCCGTGCGTGTTAAGGCGTGTCCAACTCTCAATGTTGGGGGCGCAGGTTCGAATCCCGAGGGGATGGTCATTTTTGGTCTACATTGATAAGATCCTAGGTTCGATAGACTAATTATAATGCTATAATGCTTATTTATATCCAATCGGATGCAATTCTATCGAACATATAGGTAAAAAAAACAAAAAAAAAAAACATTCATAATATTAAGTATTATTTTTAATGTCCCACATCGCCTTGTTTGAGTGTTTAGCAGGAATATAAATCTGAGAAAATGGGAGGGATTTTCGGAGAAATAAAATTAGCTCATAGTTTTTAAACTTTTTGACGCATAACTGAATCATTGTTAAGGATACTGGGACTTTTTTTCTATGACGTGAGGGGTTGAAAGATAAGGTACATGAATAATATTGAAAGCAAATGGCATTTATAAAATCAGGCATCATTTTCCTTGTGAATGTTTGAATGGTTAAAATCTATTTAAAGCTAAGAATTATTAATTTTAGAAAAAGTGTTCTCTTATAAATCTTGATCCATGGTATATCCTTCAATGATAAGCAGATTGATCTAATATTGACTGTTATTATTTATTAGCTAATGCAGCTCCCTTTATTCAGATTGGAAATGAATGATTTGATTTTATCTTCATGTAAAATATTTGAAATATAAGTATGTCTTAAATTTCATCTTCTTCGATACAAACAGATATACTTTTTTATATATATAAATATTTGCATTACCATTAGACCAAATATACTTTAACATATAAGCATAAAATCTAAAATGCATCAATGACAACATATTATGATCAGTTTCGCCCTTGTGTTGTAATTCCGGAACACAAACTAATTGTCACTAAACCTTTTTGAGTGTTTTTGCCTCTCCTTTTTTTTCATACAAATACTGAATGGGGCATTTTTTTCCTTTTTTTTTTGTTTTTGGCGACATAATTACTTTCATTTTAATAATATATTTCCAAAGTGTTATTTGTATACTTATATTTTTTTACCATATCTTATGCCTGATTAACATCTTTCTTTTGTTATAATTTGAATTCTTTGTTGAGTTATACATTACTACTATTTTACATGTAAAATGTCGAGATAAATCAAATGAAATATATGAATGCCCCAGGGCCAAAAACAATTATTTCCAAAGTGGAGCCAAAAGTATGCTAAAAGGAAAACAATACTCTTCCTGGACCCTATGATCAAACCTACTTCCTAGTGTTTCATGAACGATTATTTATTTATCTGATCTACTACGTTCTAATTATTAATAGCGCTCAAGTGGCCAGTTAGTGAGGTTACCAAAAAAAATCATAATAATTATACAAAAATACTTTTGAATGGTGTTCAATCACCATTTTGGTACAAATGACGAAAATATTATTTTTTCACTATTTCTTATGACATCTTAAAATCATCGATTCGAAACATTTTTTTTTCAATTTGCCGATAAGGTTTGATAGAATTGCATCCGACAGGATATAATAAGCATTAAGCGTTAAAATTAGTATATCGAACCTAGGATCTTCTCAATGAGGTTGACCAAAACTGACCTTCCCCTCTCGGGATTCGAACCTGCGCCCCCAACATGAGAGCTGAACACGCATTAACGCACATAGCTATCGCACTGCCTTCATTACAAACAATTATTTTACAAAGTCGACCAAAAAGAAAAAAAAAATTATTTGTTCAAAAAAGGGGGAAAATATGACAAGCCTCTACAGGATCTATATATTCCAGTTCAATATTATAGGCTCTACAAACCCATCAACATTTCTTCTTTCATATGCTGTTAAACACGTACAACTTATGTTTTTGTGTGTATTTTCAAAGTCCCTAAAAGACATAAATGCCATTCCATATTTGATATCCTTTTGATGTGAAGTCCATTATTTGAACATTCCAAACATTTTCGCTTTTGCTTTCAAATGATCCCTTCTTATAAATACACACACACACACACAACATATTTGATTTTTCCCCCTAAAAAGGCCCTGGTGAAACGTAATAGCTCTGAAAGTCTTTCCACAATGGCATACTATTATACTATTCGCCATTTGGTTCAATTGAAAAACAATTATAGGATATTTATATCCTAACATTATTTTTTCCCTTTCTTTTTTCCACGACAATTTAATCTTGTTTTTTTTTGTGTGTGTGTTATTGTATTTGGAGCCAAAAATAGGAGGTCAAATAATAATGTTTTCTTAGTTAAATAAATCGTATTTAACTATATGTTATTTGAGAATGTCCGAGGATGGACGGAATAACATATATATATATATATATAAATTGTTAGTCACGCATTTCATTGTTAAAAAGAATTGTATTTAACTGTCCAAGGGGCATACACTTAATCACAAATTGAATCGTTTATTGTTTGGGAAAACAAGGCACACGTCAAGTCATATTAATATAAGAGGGCTTGGACTAAGCATTCTCATACATAGAATGACTGTAGAATTCTTGGATTGTTATCGACATTTCAATTGAAGTCAAAGTTGGCAATAAATTCCTTGACAAGGATTCATGTCTCTTACACGATATGAATTTATTCTAGTTATATAGCATTATAAATTATCGAGTGTCCTTTAATTTCTAGACAAATTAATCATGCTGGCAAGTGGTTTTTTAATGCACTTTAAACAGTTCGTTTCAGTTATAGATCTGACACTATTATATAATGTTTTATATGCCCCCTGGCAGAAATTATGGTCTGGATCCCCTACCATTAAACCAACTTAATACGGCCTTTTTACATATTTATCACATATTTTTACTAATTTTGAGAAGGTTGCGAATCTTTTCTAAGAAAAAAAAGTTTCCACTTTTGTGGAACAAAAAAAACGCCTTCAGTTTTATCCAAATGACATTAATAAGCATTTATTGATTTTTTTTTCCAGAACAGAACAAAAAGTCGTCACTTTTCACCCAGGATACATATTTTTATTTCGTATATTTAGCCTTTTTTGCTTATTTTTTGCCTATATATTCTTTCCACATATTTCATAACATATAAGACATAATTTTTGTTCCGAACTCCACCAGCCATGCTGATGTGTTAGTTTGTAGATTTTTGTTATTTCTTATAATTTTTGCTATCTCTGTTCGAAGTAATCTTTTTCAATCTTTAACTCCGATCCCTGCAATCACCTTAGACAACCGAGACATCAACTTGCACTTCAACCTGACGTCACGTTAAACATAAATTGAGATTGGATCGTATACACACTATAGCCGTCTGCATTATGAATATAATGATCTTATAACCAAACATAGTAGGTTTTTAATTTCCGCTCTGGATTTTCATTAAAGGAAGAAGAGGAACCTGAAGAAGAAACTTAATAACCGTCTTTTTCAATTTGCTTTTCCAGAGGTACATTGAGGGGGAGGGGGGGGGGAGTCCCTCCTCTTACGTCTTCACCATGTGTCTTCATGTTTGAAGGTATTAAAAACCTCTTGGCAGAATTAATTAGGCTTTTGAAAGTAGAGAGGGGGAGGATCCAACACCCCTTCAACTTTAGGAGGATTACTTATACATACAATAGATACCTAATTGTGATCCGTCGATTAGAAAAGAAATGGAGAGGGTTTTTTTTTATTCCACAGTTCATAAAATATGCATTTTCAAAACAAAAATAAGGGATCTCGATAGCCGTGCGTGCTAAGCGTGTCCCACTCTCAATGTTGGGGGCGCAGGTTCGAATCCCGAGAGGGATGGTCATTTTTGGTCTACCTCATTGATAAGATCCTAGTTTCGATAGACTAATTTTAACGCTATAATGCTTATTTATATCCTATCGGATGCATTCTATCGAACCATATAGGCAAAAAAAAAAAAAAAAGAAGTATATAAATGATGTTAATGCGTAAAAACAATAATTCAACATCTTATTAAAACATATGAACAAAAAATACAAAAAATGGGAATTTTTATGTCGTTTTATAATATCAAGGATGAGGGAAAGTGAGCAACAATTATATATGCAAAAGATGACGTTTTTTAAACGTGATTGGTTGAAAGAGAGACTATTAGATATAGAGGAAAAAAGAAAACTGTGTTACCAACTGTAACATTACGTTTATGAGTGATTTTGCAAGAACTATTCCTTTCAATATTATTTTTACAAACATATAGATTATTCCTTCTTTATTTGATTGGCTCCAATTTTGCACATGTGCATAATTTAAAAAGGTAGGAATTGACAAGGCGACCACACAAATACATGTGTCTTGAACGTGATTGATGTAAAGAAAGGTAGTGTGATAATAATAATGAAAGCAGTTGGTTGAAAGAAATAAGGTGGCATAGATCTCCTGGACGTTGATGTGTTTAGCATTGACTCTGAGTTCAAGGTCTTTAAAGACGCCAAGTATATTTTCTCATGGACGTCAATCAATAGGAATCCTTGGATTATTTGACTATTAAATGTTGATTATGTATTATAATTTTGATGGACCTCATTGTAAAAATCCTGAACTCGTATCCTAGATACAGCAACTCCGTAGAAACAAATACGCAATACATATAAATATTGATTTATTCTATGTTTCTTATGTTCAATATCAATTATAAGAGAGCTCCTTGAACTCCCGAGATTGAATCCATGTTCGATGGATTGCATTGTATATGTTATTAAAAGCTGCAAAAGTATTGTTTTTATATCCATGATATTTTTAAGACCTATTGAATAAATATTTAAAAATAAATATATTTTTTATTTTCTGCACTTCAATAAAGTCAGTGAAAAAATAAATTCATTGTTAATTAATAAAGAAAAGAGATTGTTGAATTGCTTAGGAATGTTATTAAAAGCTGCAAAAATGATTTTTTTAATTCTTAGTTTTTTAAAGAAAAGATAAAAATATATTTTTTATTATAGTAATTCAATAAAGTCTTGAAAAATACAAGAATAAAAAAATATTTTTTGCAGCTTTTAATAACATGTACGAAGCAATTCAACACTCTTCTTTTTTAATTAAATAACAATGAATTTATTTTTATGCTGATGACTCACACATCTGGGTCTCTAGTGTAAAAGAGGTGGTATTAGAAAAAAGTGAAATGAAAGAAACGAGCTGTCTTACAAGGTTTTGTCTAGATGGTGGTGTAGATATAATTGTGTATTGTTAATATTAACATACCAGTAAGTCAAAAAAAAAAAAATCTCATGACGCTTTGTTGTACTAATGAAAAAAGGATTCCCAAATAGCCGTCAATAGATTGAAAACAGCTAATAAATTGGGGTTTGTTGATAAAAAAGATTGAGGTTGATTAAGTTCAAATGAGTTTCATTAAAGAAAGCCCTCTTAATAATTGCCCTGAGTCAAAAAAAGTAATTTAATAGAAACGGTGAAGACGGGTGTCTTTTCCCTCCTAAAAGTGTGAGCGATAGTATTAACCCATGGGACACCCGACTGAGCCCGCGAGATTAGGGTCTACAAGGTAATTAAAAAACAGCAAGGAAAATGCTTCACGAAAAAGAGCTTCGTGGCAAAAATATACAAGAGAAAAATAAGTGCAAGAAAATGCTCACGAGAAAAGAGCTTGGTGACAAAAATATACAAGAGAAAATAAGTGCAAGGAAAATGCTTCACGAGAAAAGAGCTTCGTGACAAAAATATACAAGAGAAAAATAAGCGCGAGGAAATACTTCGTGACAAAATTCTCACGAGAAAAATGAGAACGAGGAATGACTGACTATAAAAGAGCATGGGAGGTAAATATTCACGACAAAAAGAGACTATAAAAGGTCCACAAGGGAATTTACGCGCTATGAAATTCTGGGCACCGCTCAAATCAGCTCTAATGAATAGTGTAATGAATAAATCAGTCATATTGTTTACTAAAAAATTAAAAATTGAGGAACAGCCACTTATACATAGTAATTAATCTTTCTCTAAATATGAGTAGTATTTTCATTTTGTTAAAGTCACATTTTATAATATCATTCCTTTTATTACCAATCTGGTTCGATAAAATTGCAGCAACATGAGAGTATAAAACTAAGTTAATCGTAGCTGGAATATTTAAAAAGATGTTTTATCAAATGATGAAGCGGCCCGAGGACATTTCCCAGTAGGCAAATCGCCCCTGATCAAATATGTACCTAAATATGCATTATACGCTATAAAGCTACTAACATCCGTTGAAGCACACGCCAGATTGTACGAATCCAGAAAAATACACAACCCGATAACATGATCTTTAAGGATAACAAACGGGGATTTTTAGTGCATCATCATTAAATGAGCAATATAACCGAATAATATTGACCAAAAACCGTAACTAAGCCACAAATTTACTTCTGTCAATTATTTTTGTAAGAAACTTTTTTTTAGGTTTATTCCTTGCCCATGGAATATCAAGAAGCTTAAATTCATTATATATTATATATATATATATATATATATATATATAAATATATATATATATATATATATATTATATAATATATATATATATATATCTATATATATATATATATATATTATATATATATATAGATATATTATATGTGTGTGTGTGTAGAACGAAGGAGAGGAGAAATGGCAACTCTTGTAGATGTTGGGTTAGAGTGTGTTTATTGATCTCTGCCTGCAGCTTATATACCCGCAGGCAAGAGTACTTAAATTTAGAACCTGCTGAGGTGTGAGATTAAGAAGTGGTAGGTAGACTTGCTGTTACTAAGCAAGTCATCCGCTACACAGCTCCCCCCCAGCACCTCAGCAGGTGTGGATATATACATGTATTTATATATACTTAAAGATAAATTAATTATGGGATGGAAGGGGTGAAAACAGCGAAAAGCTGAACGACGCCTTCCTTCCGAAGGGGTACTCCAAAGGATCGGCTGTCGGGGGAGTGGCCTTGGATCCTGAGGACGTCGAGGATCAAATAGCTGCGGGGATCCTGAGAGAAAAGCATAGGATCTCGAGCCGCGTGACTCCGAGCCTTATCCAATGGAGTAGAGAGGTGGGGGGTGTTCTCCAGGTGGTCGACGTGGAGAGGTCATCCAGCGAAGGGCACGGAGAAGTCCGTGGGGGTAGATTCCTTCGCCGGAGATGGTGCTCCAAAAGATCGGCTGTCGGGGGGAGTTGCATGGATCCTGAGGATGTCGAGGATCCGAATAGCTGCGGGGATCCTGAGAGAGGAAAACGTAGGATCTCGAGCCGCGTGACTCCGAGCCTTTCCAATGGAGTTGTGGGATGGAGCCTCCTCCTCCTCAACGCTAACAGAGAAGTCGGTTGGACCTCGTGGAAGCCGGAGTGTAAAAGGGACGATCCGCGGTCGTGTTCTATGGTTCCCTCAAGAGCGACTGAGGGAGTCGGGGTCACCAATGTAGCGCGAAGGAGAAATAGAAATGACAACTCTTGTAGATGTTGGGTTAGAGTGTGTTTATTGATCTCCTACCTGCAGCTTATATACCCGCAGGCAAGAGTACTTAAGATTGAGAACCTGCTGAGGTGTGAGATTAAGAAGTGGTAGGTAGACTTGCTTTTACTAAGCAAGTCAATCTACTACATATATATATATATATATATATATATATATAATATATCTATATATTATATATATATATTATATATATATATATATATATATATATATATATACTCTTTCATGTCCAAAAGATACTGTATTTATGAACCACCTGTCCTTAGGGTAACTTTTTGGGTTCCATTCGGCAGTGTATACTAAATATACAACTTTAGCACATATTGATTTATTAATATAATCGAATTCTGTAGAGTAAAAGGTTGGGTCTTCAGCCGTGATTGTATTTATATGCATACATACAACACATATTCAAAAATGTCCCTCACCTTGTATAATAATAGCATGAGGTGTATTCTCACGAATAATTGGCTATTTTCATTGTGTACATACATACAGTTAAATGTTTTTGACATGCTGCTTTCATTGTGTGCATGGATATTAAATATATAAGAGCTATGAATGCAAGTACCTACTTCAGAAAAGCAAAGAGTCAATACAGACTGACTGATTGAGTGAGTCATTCATGAATTTCCAAATTGCTACTTGCAAAACTGAAGGAGACGTTTGCTATTCATGTCAAAACGGTGTCTAGGGGAAATGGACCAGGGAAATACGGCCCTATGAAGAAAATGGTCAAGGAAAAATGACTCATGGAAAAATGCATGGGTAGGCAAGTATTGGCGTGGAATACAAATAAGTATTGCAAAAATACTATTTCTCATTTAAATTGAGTAAATAATGAACCAAATATTTTTATTTTTGCAATTATCGATCAATGATTTCCTTGATTTTGATGTTATCAGACGGGACAAAAAGTTATTTAAACCAGTTTTTCATGCGTCATCATATTCTTTTTACATCATGAGTCATTTCTTCCAGGGCAATTTTTTCCTTGCCGTTTTTTCCTCATTTCAGCCTAATATCATTGGGTCGCTACCGAGAGAATTTGCAGGGATGGAAACGAAGTTTTATGTCAGAAGGTAGTCGAGAGTCCGATAAATCCTTTTGTAGTCTCTGGTTATTGTGAATAACACAGACTTCACTAATACATATAGTTTTAGTCAGTGGTTGCTGCGTGCGATGAAATGAGCGATAAACGATAATTATCGCTGAGGTCAAACCTTAATCGTTATCGTTTATCGCAAAGTTTTTCTAAAATTACCGCTCATTCACTTATCGTTAGTCCCAAAAAATGAGGAACGATAAACGATAAATTCAACGACGACTTTTGTATATTAAAAAAATTGAAAATACTCTTTTTCTAAAAAAAACGACAAAACTTTTTTGAAAATTATTTGCTAAAAAAAACGTCATCACTTTTTTTCGAAATTCTTTTCTAAAACGTCGTCACTTTTTTGGATTTTTTTGACCGTAATCGTTTTATCGTTTATTGCTTACCGCAGGTTGGGTTTTAATTTTTTTTACCGTTTATCGTAGGTTGAGAAAAAAGTTATCGTTTTATCTTATCGCAAGTTGAAAAAAAGTTCTTGCAGAAACCACTGGTTTTAGTTAATAACACTTTGTTTATGGTAAGCTTTTTAAGTGGGTTAAATATAATCTTCGCCACTTCAACAAAGTAAAAATCTATTTGTGTTTGTTTCCCATGGAGAATAGGCTAATCTTTACATTTTTTTGGACAAGTCTATCCAGTTGAATTCGTCGGAAGCAAGTCAGTAACATTTCTGACTTCCTTACATAGCTCTGGGATGGTCTTTAACCTTCACATTTAGTTGCATTCTTGCAGGATTTCTGACGCCCTCCGATTGCTTTGGATTTACAATTTAGTATTCTGTTAACCATGGATTAAACAGCTCAGTCCTTTCAGAAGCATCATCACGGAAGGTTATATAATATATAACTGATTTCTAATTATCACAAAATATCAATCAAGCACAAACCCAATTTGTACAAGGTGGGTTATCTTTGAATAACGTATTTTTTGCCCGAAGAGAAAAATGAGATACATTATTTTAAAACATTTGGTTGCAGTAAAGAAGTAGATTTTTTGAAGATTACCTCATTAACTAAACGTATGAAGTCTTTTTTTTAGACTCAACAATTGTTAGAGATTATTGTTGTTAAAGGGAAATTTAAAAAGTATTCTCAAGCACAAGAAAAGTAATATATTTCTAAAAAAAGTTCAAAGACAAGTTTATTGAATTGTGTTATTTCAAAAATTGTGAGAAAACCTTTGAATTTTTTAGCTCAAAATATAAATGATGTGGTTTAACGTTTTACAGAGCAAAGATATAAAGAAGAAGAAAAAAACATCTGTAGATTGAATTATATGCATCCACATAGAGAAGTATCTAAAACCACCACATGCTAAAAAAGAATAAATGTTTTTGAATAAAAAGTCCCGAGGAGAGAAGAGGGCGTTCCTATATTCCACTAATTCTGTGTAATTGGTAAACTACGGAAACAAAAGAGAAACTCCGTGCAAAGGTTTTTCATCTAAAATCAAAGTACTGAAGTAATCGACTGCTACCGATTAACAAAATTAATGTAATCAAGATGCAGTATTCTTTAGATTTGTAGATGTAATAAAAATACATCTAACAAATAGTAGACGAGAGAAAGAATGAGAGCTTCTGATTAAAACCAAGTTATAGCTCTAAGTTCATGCACTCTCCGAATCCAGGTATTTTATTAATAGCCATCACACGCATTCAAGAATAACACAATCATAAACAACGTGCAATTAAGTATTACGATAACATGAAGTACATGAAACATAATTATACTACTTTATAATATTCCATTACAATTATTTAGTAAATTCTTCATGTAAAGAGAACTAACCTCCGCGCCATCTGGCGGGAATAAGTTAAGAGTTGCTGCTACAGATTTTTATTAGTTCAAAATCATCGGAAGCAGAAGAAAAAATATCCTTCAGTTGTTCCGTCTAGCGATTTAAATCGGCAGCCCTAGCCTTGTACATAATGTATTAAGGGACACGAAGTAAAACTACTTTTATCATTTTATATCTGCTCATTAAATTTTTAAATTTTATGCGAAAAATACTTTAAGTTCCAAGGAAACAATGATGTCATAGCCTCAGGGAATCTTCTTGAGAGGTATGTTATGAGTTTTTCAGAGATAATAATAATAATCTTGAGTGTTTTATTTCTAGAGGGGAAAAGAACTTAATATATTCATTATATGAAGGTTGGAAAATAAAGAAAGACTTTTCGGGAATTTTATATCATTTATTTTTTTTAATCCTCATGGTTTGTGTCCACATTCTATCATAATTGTCTTGATATAAACGTACATAAACCTTTTTTCTTTTACGTAGCGATGGTATTCAAGGGTATATTTCATGTTATAGCATAGTTCTACATTTGTAATTTTGATTTACTTACTTTATTTAGAAACAAAAGAATGATACATTCTAAATAATGACGCCATACTTCTCTTCAGCATCCATTTCTGCGTCAATACAATTTTCTTCTTTCTGTTTCTACTTTCAATGAAGCAACTCGAACATCAATATTATTCATTTTCCCTTGTTT
>CP045896.1:10483821-10534372 GCA_013387185.1 Caligus rogercresseyi
TACCATTTTCCAAGGGCTAAAAAAGTTCATTCTTGTACAGTGTTTTCCTACGCCAATATACTACATTATATCCAACGATTTTATAACAATGGCAAGGCGTCCGGGCCAGATAACATCAAAGGGAAAATTTTCACACTATGTACTCGTGACATAGTTCCCTATCTTCTAAAATTTGGAGAAGAGATGGAAACAAAGGGGAGGCTCCCTTCTGCTCTTACTAGGGGTAGAATAGCTTTAATCCCCAAGAAAGGAAATGGGACGAGCATTAGTCATTGGAGGCCGTTGACCATATTGAATGAGGCGTATCGAATTTTGGCGGGAGTTCTAGCGAAGCAGATTGAGCCCATCTTGAATAAAAATTAAGCATGGGTCACAAAGGATTTTTGAGCAAAAGACGCATATCCGATATTTCCCGGAATATCCAAGCTGCCATTGATTCGACAAGGACTAGAGGAAAGGTCGGAGCAATTATAGCAGTCGACTTTAGTAAAGCCTTCGATTGTATTCGACATAGTTATATTTTTGAGGCAGTTAAGAAACTTTTACCCAGACGCTTTTTTAATCCAATACGGGCACTTCTTTTTAACGGATCTTCTTCTTTTAATATTGACGGAGTACAGAGTGAGTCCATTATTTTAGGTAGGAGTTGTCGGCAAGGTTGTCCTATGTCACCATTACTTTTTGTTGCTGCAATGGAGCTATTATATCGAAAATTAGTGCGGAAGTATAATGGGTTTGGTGTATGTTTTGGAAGAAAGACTCACTTAGTCGATCTTTATGCTGATGACATTACTATCATGATTGAGGGCAATTCCGTACCACAATTGCGTAAAAGAATAGAGACTATTATTTCTTATTTTAATAAATTCTCTGTCGTTTCTGGGATGAAACTTAACTTGAAAAAGACTTCTGTCCTCCCTTTAGGTCTCTGGTCTCCTGAGCCATCCACTATTATAAGTGGTTGTAGAGTTACGGATAGTGTGAACATCTTAGGCATTGAGTGGCTTAGCAATGGAGCGTCGGATGCTAATTGGTGCCAACTGTTCTCAAAGGCTGAAAAATGCTGCAAAACATGGAGGAATTTAAACTTACAAAGAAGAATTGATTTGTATAATACACAAATAATTTCCCAAATCATATATATCGCCACAGCGCTTCCATCTGTTGGGGAGAGAGCAATCCAAGAAGAGGAACACTGGCTTCAAACACTCTTTAATCATACATATCTACCTGCGTTGAAACGGCCACGTAGGCAGTTAGGTGGTGGTCTGTCCTTATTGGGAAAGATTTTACCTAGAATATATCGTGATGTTTTAAAAGATGTTTTAACAAATCCTGACCTGGAATGGAGGAGTTTTATTTTTGAGGCAGACGTTTTTAAATTTCTTATGTTCGGTACTACTCTCTCGAATGATATCGTCACTATTTTTTCGAGAGAATGGGGGGCTGCCCAAAGAATTATATGGACTTTAGCTCCATGTTTTGATTCAATGGGAACGATCGATGTCATACGGCAGAGTCATAAGAAACCTCCTTTTTTTAGGGGTCTGAAGTCTCCAAAAGAGCTAGAAAAGATTGCAATTGAGGAAGATATTTTGACCTATCATGATCTGGGCAGAGAATCTGTCTTTCATACAGGGAGATTTATCTTCCCTCTGCGCAGAAATGCGGTTAATCATCTACCTCTCACGCCATGGTGTTTTAAATTGTCAGCAGTAGCTATTGATCTCTCTGAGGTAGAAAAAATAATAGAGAACTATATTGATGTCCTTGGTCTTCCTGCATCTTGGGGTGGGGTTGTTGCTCGTTCACTGCTAGGAATTAATGATGGTCGTAAATTCACAGCCCAGTTTCAGATTTCGGCAGACCTCATTAAGTTTTATCGGCCCTGTAAGGATTGTGGGAAAACTTTTAATACTATTGTTCATGCGTTTATTGATTGCCCTGTCTTGAGCGTGATTAAATATTTTTTACTTATAAATCAAGAGTTCTTAAAAGATTTTAGACCTTCTTTTATCAAAGCAGTTTTTCTTTTTGGTGTACCATCTTTCTTGAAGGGTACTTCAAGTGAAGGTAAAGCTCTATCTGTCGCCATTGCCAACCTCAAAGCTTATATTGGTCAATGCATAACAACGGATCGATGTGTCAATGTTATTGATATGAGATCAATAATCATATCGGCTGCAGCGAGGTATGCTGCCCTCTCCCTAAGGATTCCCAAGGTCCAGGACAATATATGGAACTTCGCGTATGAAATCATAAAGTATTATCCCTCCTCATCAGCCCGACACTCCAGAATGCTAAAACGTATAATAAGTTATTATAACGAAAACACTAAGGACACGGAGAACTAATAGCTTATGGACTTTAAATCGGATTATTATATTCGTTTTTAATTATGTATGCGTGTTATCTGTCTTTGTTCATTGACTTGCTATAATATTACGTTTTGTTCGTTTATTGTGATTTTATGTTTTGTTTGGTTTTAGTATTGCTTTTTATACTTCCTAAGTAATTTGATGTTTTTAAGGTCTTAAAGAGGAAAATAATTTTAAACTACAATGTTTATTTATGTTTGTTTCAACACTGCACAATTTTCCTTTTTAATTTTATTATATATATATATGTGTATATTGTGTACGTCAGATATATTAAATAATGAAATAAAGACCTTGCTGAAGAGAAAAAAAAAAAAAAAAAAAACCGAACAAATGACGAACCGAGGACCAATTAGGAAAACTGAGGACGGAGGTCACCCGCAGGAAGAAGGGCAACCGGAGGACGAAGGACAACAGCAGGATGTGGAGCAAAGAAGAATGAGCAACAGCGGCGGAGGAGCTGCCTTGTTTAGACCATAAAGATGGAACGTCTTCAGTTAATCAAAGCCCTGGGACGATAGGGATTAATGTTTCAAAAGCGTGTGATGAGTTTCCTAGTCTAGAGGCCTCTGTTCCTGGAGTTTTACAAAACCATGGGATGAGGGATGACTGGATCAAAGTTATGCAAAGGTGCTCTTCAATCCCAATGAAGAAAACAAACTCTGACTCGGAGCTGAAGAAAAGCAAACGGGCCTTTACTAGCCCAGAGACAAATTCCCAAAAACGCACAAAAGACTCTGATTCAAAAGCTCCCCAAACCTTAATTCCGTTCCATAAAAAAAAGACAAAACCTCTCTCCCTACAGCTCATCGCCCAACTTATTCAATAATCATCATATGGCAAATTCATCTACTTCACATAATGACAATCACGCTAACGTGCCCAATAGTTTTCAAAATGAGTCAGTTCAATGCATGCAAATAAATATGGGCAAACGAGTTACCTGCTCAACGGAGCTTAATCTGAGAATGTTGGGAAGCTCTACCTGCCTAGTTTTTGTGACAGAACCCCACCTACAACGGGATGGTGCTACTGTTGCAAGCTTTAAGGGTATGTCAATCTTTGTTCACGACGGCTCAAAACCAAGGGCGGCAATCTTAGCATCCTCAAATTTGACTAAAACGAAAATTCCTAAGCTCTGTTCAAAAGATTTGGTTTATATGTTCAGTTAAAATTGCTTATAACAAAAGTCTTGTTGTCCCGAGCTATTATGCTGATATCACGAGGGATGATATTTGTGGCATGATTAAACCTCTCGTTGACTTTTGTAATGGACACAATAGGCCTATTTTGATATGTGGGGACTTCAATGCTAGGAGTCTTTTGTGGATGGACACTCTCACAAATCATCGTGGGGAAAAACTTGAAGAGTTTTAATGACGGATGTACTCCGACCTTTGTGGGCGGAATGGGCGAGTCTATAATAGATCTGACCTTAACAAACCATTGGAGTCACCACCTTGTTTCGGAATGGAGAACTGAAGAACAGTACTCAGGATCTGACCACAGGTTCTGTACCTTCAAAATCAATGCCAGCTGGACCTTTTCCGGAGGTTTGAATCTGAAGAGCATAGATTGGTGCAAGTTTGCCTCCATACTAGAGACTAAAACACTTTCCTTGGGAAGTAGCTGTTTGGACACATGTGCAATGGATCTAGAGGCTTCGAACATAGCTGGTGAAATCTCTGAATCTTTGAAGAATTCAAGTAGGGGGATGTCTGGTACTTTGAGAAAGGTAAACCCTTGGTGGAGCAATGAGCTTAGGGAACATCGACGCAAAGTCAAATTTCTGCAGCGTAAGAAGCAGTATGAAATGTACAAAGTTGAAAAACAATTGTATAAAACAATGATTATAAAGGCCAAGAGGGAGCCATTCAAAGCGTGGACTGGCACTTTGGATGGTCCAAAAGATATATATCGGCTAATGAAGACCAAAATGAATCATACCAATGCTCGTGTAGGTATCTTGAACGGACTTTTAAACGAAAAAGAAGTCGCTTCTAAGAGATCATTTTCCTAATTCTAAGGACGTTAACGATACTAACCATGAAGACGGTACTTCCATTAACCTTGAACCCCATGTGAAATACTTTGACGAAGATCTTGTGAAGTGCGCCATTTCAAGTCTCAAGTCAAACAAAAAGCCAGGCCATGATCAAATTCCTCCTCAAGCTTTTAAGAATCTGCCCCATAGTTTTATAGTGAGATTAACGGATCTCTATAATTTAGTTTATTACTCGGGGTATACTCCCAAATGTTGGAGGATAACCAAAGTGATATTCATTCCCAAACCGGGTAAGGATAATTATTCCGAACCTCGAACCTTCCGCCCCATTTCACTCACCAATGTGGCACAAAGATCTTAGAGCGAATGTTACAATTGGAAGATATATTGAGAAATGTAGTTTGGCTCTGCCGAACCAATTTGCATTTACAAGAGGAAAATCCACTGATACAGCCATCAGCAAACTCGTGGACTCAATTGAGAGCAGCTACCACCGGAATGAAGAAGCCCTTGTAGTATTTTTGGATATCGAGGGTGCTTTTGATCGGATTGGCTTTGATCATATCATAGATGGAATGAGGAAGTATGGAGTGACAATAAGACAATCCGATGGTATGCCAACCTACTGAAGACTCGAACTGTTTTTGCAGAATTGGGTGGTGAACTTGTTTCAGTTTCACCAACCAAAGGTTGCCCACAAGGAGGAATCCTATCGGCCCTTGCATGGAACCTTGCTTTCCAAGAAGCTATAGACCAGCTCAAACCACCGATTTATACAGTTGCTTACGCTGATGATCTGGCCTTGTGTGTTCGAGGTACGGATCGTCAAACCATTAGCAACTTGATGCAAGGTGCCCTCAATAGGCTTAAAAGTTGGGCAAACACTAGAGGCACTACCTTCAGTTCAACCAAAATAAAATATATGTTTTTTCAAAAAGAAGAAAATGCAAGGATACTTCCCTCTACCTGAATGGAGCCAAGATTGAGGGAGTTCGAACATTTAAATATCTTGGAGTAATAATTGACGATGGTCTAAACTGGAGAAAACACATAGAATATGCAATCTCTAAGGCTAAGAGAAGTCTCTTTGCCCTGCGAACTTTTGTTGGATCCGACTGGGGGCTTAGCCCACGAAAGTCTAAATGGATCTACGAGACCTATGTTCGATCTATAGTGAGCTATGGCGCTATTGTCTTTGCACCTAAACTTCTAGGCACTAGGTTCATCAAAAAGAACTCAGTAAGCTACAGAGACTTGGTCTGATGAGCATAACAAGAGCCATGAGGTCTACACCTACTGCGACTATGGAAGTACTATGTGGGCTCCTTCCACTTCATCTATTTGTAATGGAGCGTGCGTGTTTAGTTAGGCTTCGGACTAAAAAGGAAACTCCACTGAAATGGTTCGACCATATACAAAGAGGACACTTGCAATATTAGATAAATATTTGCAAGTAAAAAATATCCCAATTCCTTCACTTCGGGTCCCTTTCTGGTCCAATAATCTGGGCTACGACAAAAAAACAATTGGTGTATGAATGATTTTGATCTTGTCGGTTACACTGACGGGTCAAGAATCAAGGATCAAACTGGCGCTGGATGGACTATAACGTGTGGGGACAAAGTACTTGATCAAAAGTCCTTAAAACTTGAAGACACAAACACAGTGTACCAAGCTGAAGTGGAAGCCATCAGAAACATATGTATTAATCTCAGTGGGGATAAACTTGAACAAAAGAGAATAATAATCCTTTCCGACAGCATGTCGGCTATCAATAGTCTGGACATTAAACCAGGTGATCTTTTAACTGCAAAAATTCTGCGTGTAAAGACGCCATCAATAATTCTACCTGTAATATCACGTTAGGATGGATCAGAGGGCACAACGATAGCACCGGGAATGAATACGCCGACATGTTAGCAAAGGATGGCGCCATGAGAGGTACATCAATCTCAGTACCAGTATCTATGTGCCAATCAAAGAATGCTCTTAGACAAGAATCCTTGAAAGAATGGCGAATTGCATGGCAAAGAATGAAGTGTTGTCGTCAAACAAAACTGTTCATCACAGAGCCCTATGTTGGAAAAAGATATACAGTTTCAAGAGAAACCAAATCTCTGTCATTGTTGGAATGGTGAGCGGTCACATGATCTAAATCAATCAATTTGGGGATGGTTGAGAGCCCAACTTGCCGGCTCTGTAACGACGACGAGGAACTCCATATCACCTCATCTACAATTGTCCTCTTACACGACAGAAGATGAGACAACTCGGGGAAATATCGGGGAACGAAGATTGTCTCTGGAGGATTATATTTTTAGAACATTTAAATGTTTACGCACTTTTAATGATATTTTATTAATAAAGACAATAGCTACTAGATAGGTCACTACCGGCTACCGGATTATCCGTAAGGTGGGTCTATTCTAGGAGCTAAACAAACAAACAAGTTGCACAAGATTAAAGAGAAACTAAAAGAGCATGATATTTTCATATATACACAAGCTGACTAGACGACTGATTCGCAAGGACAGGTCATGACCACGATCATGGATGGAACCTTGAATTGAGTTACACTGGAATGTCTTTTCTTGATTCGTCTGAGCGATGTTACGACCACCAATAATGAAAGTCAGTTAGCGGTGGTCAGGGATTTACGCAAAGTCCTTGGAAATGAATTGGACAATAGGAAGCTACATCTTTTTCACGCTGATGGAGCCAGGTATTGTCTCAAGGCTGGTAACGGACTGAGGCAGCAGTTTCATAATTTACTGCATATGACCGAAGAGCTCACGCTCTTAATAGTGTTGCTGAGCTAACTAGGAGCGAGTTTCCGAAATTTAAACCGTCTCATCTGGAAAGTCAAGAAAAATTTGTGAAGTCATTGATCAGAAAACACCTTCACAGCTTCCTTCAAAATTCTACGGCCGTCCACATCAGTGATTAGGTGTTAGGGACTTGTTTGGAAGCTACTTTCTATTATTAGAAGAATTTTTAAAATGTCAAGATATTTGTGGAGAACGACAGCGTGACAAGGTATAAAAAAACAACTCTATCAGGATGAGAAGAGATCTTTTCTCAGCTTGAAGTCATCAAAGACGACTTCCCAATACATGTGTAGACAATTATAACTATGCAATCGTAATTTTTTATTGGCATCATTAAGAATCCGGATAAGGAATGGAGGTCTACTATAACAAATTATTTGTATGTTTGTCTACTCTTTGGCACTGAACTTATAATTTTATGTAAATATTTTCTAGAGGAAGAAAAATAATATAATTTTATTAAATAGACAAGAATTAAACTCTTTTCTTTTTACGCCAGCTATAGTATTTATAATTTGCATTTTAAAATGGTTGAGAATAGAACTTTGCACTCACTTACTGTCATAAAACATGACAGTTAATTGATTTTATTCCAAATAGCTTCACAACAACAAAAAACTTTGAACGCGAAAGGGAGGGGCTCAACAAAAAAACCTATGTGTTTTACGATTACTACCTTCTTCAAGACGCAACTTTTACTAGGTCTTTCACATTTAATATGTTGAGCCATGTCTCTTATAAACATAGTCTATGCTTGCATAAACTTAGTTTTGTTACTTTTATTTTATTAGTTAGAATAATAATTTTATACGTCTTAATTAACAAACTTTTCTTACATTCATTTTGATAGACTTTTTACCAAAAGTCTAGTTAACAAATGAATGCAATGTTGAATAGTAAGTTGACAATATATACCTTTTAGATATTTACTCAATGTATTCGCAAGACAAAAATGACTTAGTTAGCATTCCCAATGCGTGATTAAGCTTTAATTTCAATTGGCAAGCTACCACAGTAAAACAGGGGAAAGAAAAGAGGGAATAAAGGGACTCCTATCAATTTGGGTGATATTCATCTTTTATTTATGATGTATAAATATTAAACAAATACTAAATTATTTTAATTCTTTGCATTTTTGCAGAAAACTCCACATTGTTAATGTAAGTGTCCGTCTAGGATCCACCAAGTTTCGTGAATGGTTTACGAAGTCGTCGTGGAGGTAACTAGAATGGACCGCCGATTGTCGGATGTAAATGATGGACCCGTGTCTATGTTCTTCGAATAAAAGGGAGCAGTGATATTACATTTTTATGTTAACACTCAAATTATTTGGCAAAAAATACGGAGAGTTAAAAAAATCCCTAAAATTTAAAAGCCAAAAGTTCCATTCATTATCTGCAACATGAATCCTTAGTCTAATTTAATAAATTTAAATAAATTTACACATATTTTTTTTTGTATCTGATTCTTAAAGATTCTAGTTGATTTGATATTTTCACACAAAAATATTAGTAATCGCATTGTTGATTCATATAATTAATAATAATGTATATTTCTACGTGATTATGTCTCCATTTTCTATATATCTTGATAAAATATCCTTTTTCTTAAGAGCATAATTTACTTGGCTTTTTAACTCGACGGGACATCTATATAAAATTGAAGGGAGCCCGATAGCCGTGAGTGTTAAGGCGTGTTCAACTCTCATTGTTGGGGGCGCAGGTTCGAGTCCCGAGAGGGGATGGTTTTTTGGTCTACCTCATTGATAAGATCCTAGGTTCGATAGACTAATTTTAAGCTATAATGCTTATTTATATTCTATCGGATGCAATTCTATCGAACCATATAGGCAAAAAAAAATTGATATATCACCTAGACAGAATAAGTAATAATATCACGGATCGATGGTGAGTGGATTTATGCACGTCTGTAACTCATTGAAAGGATAAAATTGGTTTGCCACCCAAAGGAGGAAGGGGGAATTGAGGAGGTAATCAGTATTCATTAAATTATAATGGAATTGGTTTCTTATGCACAGCCCATAATAAATTCCAACAAAATGTTTCAGCACACTTTTTCCAACACATTATACTTGATAGAAAAAAGTACGATGTTGATCTGCATTTTATCTAGCTTCTGTAGATGCAGAGTTTACTTTCTACCTCCAAAAGTTATTTACATATTCATACAAATACATAAAAACAACAATAAAGAAAAGGAGAAATGACTAAAGTAGTGCACAATGACGTCATTAAAAGGGACTTAGGATGACATCAATGGACATTCATTGCTGGCTACCCATTTTTCTATTTCCACGACTCCTTCATGGTAGTGGGGTAGTCATTTAAAGTACCTAAATGTATTCACAAAGCTCTTTCAGTGGACTGATTTTTCTACTCTGTTGCGTATCTAGTTAATATAGAAGTCTGTGATTGAAATATAGATAATAACTGATAACAACTAACTTACATCTCACCTATGTACAATTATAGAGCAAGTCTCTCATTTGTGAGAAGTAATTTCTTAGTAGCAGGGAGATATTCAATTATTTATATGCCGAGTGCGTTTTGTTCTAAATTAATGAAAGTTTAAACTAACATTTGAAATTTTATAAAATCATATTTCATTGTGTATAATAGCTAAAACATAATTATATATTTGAATGTTGTAACATTATCAACTGTTTTCATTTTTTCTTTTTGCCATTCAAGTTCAAGCTCTTGGAAATGTAAAAAAATCTATATTTTCCTTCTCATACAATAATAAAAAACTTATCTTTAAATGCATTTATGTTATTCTTTAATATATTCAGTCTAGTTAGTAGAATTAACTATACGGGTAGTAAAATAAAGTCAAAGAAATTTTATTTTTGTAGACTTCAAAAACCTTGCTACTTCCTTCGACTTGATGGATGATTTGATGATGAAAATCTACTTAGGCCCCTATTTACCTATAAAGTATATGTAAAATAAAATATGTACACTTCATACATACACTTTTTAATGCCTACAAAAAATGGCTTCTTTTTCAAGACGTTTCAATCATCTGATATTGAAATTTACATAAGTATTAGCATAAATGATCCTTACCTGCCTTTCCTTTTGAATAGATTAATATCGGAGTGTCGATTGACAATACTGCAGGCACATTCATAGACATTTTAAACCCGTGACTTATATATATATATATATATATATATATATATATATATATATATATATTATATATATATATATATATATATATATATATATATATATATATATATATATATATAAGTCACGGGTTTAAATATATATATATATATATATCAGACTTGTTGACTTACAAAAGATCGTCGTTTGATTTTCGTTCACCAAAGCTATTGTTCTTCGTTCGTTTTAAATTGAACAGTTCGTCGTTCATCGTTTGTTTGTCGTTCGTCATTGTATAAAAAATTGGCAACGTTTTTTTTATTTAATTTTTTTCACCCTTCTAAAAAGTAATGACGTTTTTTTTAAGAAAGGAAATTTTTCCAAGAAAAAGAAAAATCTTTGTCTTGTTTTGGCACCAAAACGACGACGACGACCGATTACAACGAACACAAATCAAATAGTATATATATATATATATATATATATAATATATATATAGATATATATATATATATATATATATATATATATACATATATATATACATATAATATATATACCACTAGCCTGTTCCGTTTTTAAGTCAATCGCTCAGATTTTCTGCTGCGTAGTGATGAAAAAATGAGATTGAGAAAGTTTCAGCCTTCAAAGGCCATTTTTGAGACTGCACAAGGCGCTCAAAGTTTCAAAATAACGTTTTTAGTGTCAAAAATGAGGTTTTTGAAGTGCTTGTGCTGTCTGAGTTTTAGTGATATCGAGTTATTTTTTTTCTAAGGATTGCTTGAGGTCTCATCTTTCAATAAATTTTTTGGAGCAATCAAGCAAATAAATATTTCTAAGGTTTTTGGCCCGTTAAGTAGGCCTCTTTTTGGCCCAAAATAGGCAAAAAAAATTGCTAATATTTTCCCTAAAACTATCTTAGTCATTTGGTTTTTTATAGCAAAAAAATTGTCTTATTCTGATGCACGTTAATGATCAAAATGATATCGATGAATTTTGGAAAATATTGTGTTTATTGTTATAAAATAATGTACATACATTTGCCGAAAGATAATCGCGATTAATACTTTATAATATTATTTATACCCTCATGGAATAAGTTTTTTTTCTATAATTTTTCCTAACCTTCATAACTATATTATATTTGTTTTCAAGATGTTTAAAATAACTACATAAAATGATAATTCGTTTTCCACACCATCGAGCGCACTACACTTTTGTGTGGATGGTCCCCCTAGAGATCTATTGATATACTGTGACTTATTTGAAAGTCATATTTTATATTTTTAAAGATTTTGTTTGTATTCCTTAATTAATTTATTTTTATTCCACATGATGAGATATAAGACGCCAGTACTATGTAGGTAGTCTCATCCATTCCATCTTATCCTTGACCATTACAAGCAAGTTAAACATAAGAAAAGAGTTTCGGTTCACCAATTTTCGATAAGCTTGGCCACAAATAACAATAATAATGGTTTAAGCTATAGTTTGTATAAAGTGTACTCAAATAAATATGGGAAAACGATTGACATGCCTGACAGAGCTTAGTCGGAGGTCCCTCGGCAGTGAAAGCTGCCTCTTTCTTGTCACTGAGCCCCCTCTGAAAAGAGGTGGAACTGGTCTGGCTAACGTCCGAGGATTGTCTGGCTTCGTTTGTGATAAACCTAAGCCGAGGGCGGCAATTTTTGTGTCGTCTGATATTATAATATCTCAAATCCCAAAGTTCTCCTCGGAGGACCTCGTGGTTTGTTCAATAAAACCATAAACAATAAGAACTTAGTTGTGGCGAGTTATTATTCTGACATTACCAAAGAGGACTCTTGTGCTTTGATTGCACCCCTAGTTGAATATTGTAATTCAAATCATAAACCTCTTCTCATCTGCGGTGACTTTAATGCCAGGAGTACCCTGTGGAGAGACAAATTAACAAACCCACGCGGTGAGAAACTGGAAGAATTCATGGCCAACTTTAATCTCAGTCTTCAGAATGTGGGATGTATCCCTACATTCGTCGGTGGAATGGGAGAATCAATCATTGATCTGACTCTCACAAATCCATGGAGTCAGTCCCTTGTTTCATCATGGAAAACGATTGACGACTTCTCAGGTTCAGATCACAGATTTTGTGTATTTCATGTCAATGCAGCAAGATACCTCACAGATGACATTAACTACCGGAGCGTCAATTGGGTTTCCTTCAGAGATCATTTATCATCATCACAACCAAGTAGACAGTTTCGTTATCTATGTGATAATGACATTGACATAGAAGCCAATAACATAGCAACTGAGCTACTGGGGGCATTAAAAAGCTCTTGCAATGTTAGATCTGGAATATTAAGGAAGGCAAATCCCTGGTGGAATGATGATCTCCGGATGCAAAGACGCAGGGTTAAATACCTCGAGCGGAAGGGTAGATCATGCCTCTACAAAGCCGAGAAACAAGTATATAAGAAAATGATTATTAAAGCGAAAAGGGAGGCCTTCAGAGAGTGGGTGACATCTTTAGAAGGACCAAAGGACATCTCCCGACTTATGAAATCACGAGCTAATCACACAAATGTTCGTGTAGGTATCATGGACAACAAAGATAACGAAAAGGACAGTCTGAAACTTCTACTTGATGAGCACTTCCCTGAATCCATTGAAAATGATCCCGCTGGCAGTGCACAGCAATCAAGCTTTCAAATCACAGAGCCGCTGGAAGATTACTTCAGTGCTGAATCCGTCAAAAGTGCAATAAAAAGTCTGAAATCAAACAAAAAGCCTGGTCCTGATCAAATACCTGCCCAAGCATATAAACATGTACCTGACTGCATTGTGAGCCGCTTAGTTACACTTTATAATGCTGTTTTTAGTACAGGATACACTCCTAAAATTTGGAGGGAGTCTAAAGTGATATTTATCCCTAAGCAGGGTAAAACCAACTATAGTGAACCAAGGGCCTTCAGGCCAATTACTCTCACAAATGTGTCTCTGAAAATACTCGAACGAATGGTTCAATGGAAAATCTTCGAAAAATGCGATTGGTATCTGGACAACCAGTATGCGTTTACCAAAGGGAAGTCTATAGACACTGCAATAAGTAGGCTTGTGGACTGCTGTGAGAGTAGTTACTATTCAAAAGAAGAGGCCCTTGTTGTATTTCTTGACATTGAGGGTGCCTTTGATAGGGTAACCTTCGATCACATAATGGACGCCATGACCAAATTTAGGACTGACCATAGAATAATTATGTGGTATAAAAATCTACTACGAAACAGAATTGTAACTGCAAGACTTGGCAGTGAAGAACTGTCCGTGATACCCACGAGAGGCTGCCCTCAGGGAAGTATCCTTTCCCCGCTGGCTTGGAATCTTGCCTTCCAGGAAGCAGTAGATCTTATTGGTAAACCTATAAATAAAGTGGCCTACGCGGATGATCTTGCTCTTTGTGTGAGAGGCATAGATCGTGCAACTTTATTCAGTATAATGCAAGAAGCTCTTGACAAACTACTGCAATGGGCTGAAAATAGGAATACCACTTTCTCCAGCAATAAGACCAAGCTAATGTTGTTTTCTAGGAAGAAAAACGGGACGCACAAGTCTCTCTATTTGGGCGACTCCATAATCGAAAGAGTGAGAACCTTCAAATACCTGGGACTAGTTTTGGATGACAAACTGAGATGGAATGACCACATTAAATATGTTACTTCTAAAGCCAAAAGAAGTCTCTTCGCCCTGAAAAGATTTGTGGGAGCGGACTGGGGCCTAAGTCCTGTAAAATCCAAATGGATCTACGAAACTTATGTGAGAGCACTGGTGAGCTATGGAGCGGTAGTCTTTGCACCTAGACTTCAAGTAAATCAGTCGATGAGGACGGCTCTTCGTAAATTACAGAGACTGGGTCTCATGTCGATCACAGGGGCAATGCGTTCGACCCCAACAAGTACCTTGGAGGTGCTATGTGGTTTGCTACCACTTCATCTCTATATAATGGAGCGCGCCTGCATAGCTAGACTCCACACAAAAGAAGACAACAAACAATCGTGGTCCGACCCTTCTGCTAAGGGACATGTTCGATGGTTGGACAACTATATACGAACAAAAGATATTCCAACATTTATCAAGAGTTCAACGTTGTGGTCAAATGAACGGGGATACAGAGTGGCACGGGAGTGGAGCTTAAAGGACTTCGATTTAATTGGCTATACGGATGGCTCAAAAATTAACGGTCAAACCGGCGCGGGATGGGTCATAACGAAGGGTGATTTGGCCATAGAGCAAAGCTCCCTCAGGCTTGATGACACCAACAGTGTATTCCAAGCCGAAATAGAGGCGATTCGGAATTTAGTTAGTGGGCTGCCATTAGATAAAACGAAGGATAAGAATATTCTTGTCCTTTCGGATAGTCTCTCGGCCATCAACAGTCTAGACACACAGCCTGGGGATCTTCTAACGGCGGAAGTGTTGAACTGCAAGCAGGCCCTGGATTGTAGCAATTGCGATATTACCATTGGGTGGGTGAGAGGTCATAATGACACCACCGGAAATGAATATGCAGATGTTCTAGCTAAAGCAGGTGCCCATACGGGCATTGCAGTTTCAGTGCCCACGTCAATTGGTCAAGCCAAGGGTGCTCTAAGGGAGGCATCCATGTCCATGTGGAAGGCCAATTGGCTGAAGATGAGTTCCTGCAGGCAGACAAAATATTTCATTTCCGAGCCCTATCTTGGGAAGAAAATATACCATTATAGGAGGGCTTCTATGACCCGAATTGTCTCCATGGCCAGTGGCCACATTAACTTAAATGGACATCTTCACCGAATGGGAAGGTCGAAAACTCCAACATGCCGTCTCTGCGAGGAGGAAGATGAAACTCCAATTCATCTAATCTACGATTGTCCACGGACACGGATTGGAATGGACGAACTTATATTGGAAACCAGAGAGATGAAGAAGACGCTGGAGGAATTTCTTTTAATTAGTTATAATTATTTGTCCAAATTTAATTTGTTTAAAAATATAATTAGTAGTTCCTAGACAGTTCACGACCGGCTGATACCGGATTAAGTTCCGGTGTGGTGGGGCTGATCTAGGAGCTAAACAAACAAACAAACAACAATAATAATTGTTTCTTTTTTAAATTTTTGTTTGTTATATCTGGTTGAAAAATATCTTTATTTTTTATAGTAATCGAATTGAAATGCCCAACCTTTCTTGATCCGGTAAGCTTTCGTCTCCAAGACTTAAAGGAATCATACTTCCATGTAAATACCAAGTTTGGTTAAACATACTCTTCAAACATTTTTTGGAAAGTGATAGACTGCTGTGCTAATAAAGCTTCATTTCCCAAACAACTTCTATATCTCTTTTTGGCGAAGACGTATTTTGGTGTGCTGTCAAAAAAGAACCATGTGGATTGGTATAAAAAAATATTTTGGAAATTTTTACTTCTTTCTGTAAGGCCAATAATCTCCAACTTATTGTAATGAACGGCCTTCGACATAAACCAAGCATGGTGTATTGTTGCAAGGAGTTTTATGTAAAGTTGTTTTAAATTTGGATCCTATAAAATGTTCATAGGATGCCGATTGTCTGTAGTCTTCTCTATGCATTTAATTTTTAATCAGTTTTTTTTTTTCAAAGTTTTTTATATTTTATCCGCTTGATCATAATGAAATTTTTTTGTTTTGAAATTCGGATATTATTTTTAAAAAGGTCATTTTCGGAGCCAGTCATGATCCAGTATAACTTTGACAATTTTATGATATGACACTCATATACATGATGGCTACAAGCAAGAAGTAGCAAAGGTCGCTCGAGGTATATGTTTAGTCTACCATTTACTCCGCTTTCACTCCTAGTATTTAATGCTGTTGTGTCAAATACAAGTCCAGCATTTTTTTCTATATTATCAAGTTATTCAACTACTGATTTTGTTAGCTTTGGATTCTCCGGTTGAATTTTTACATGCGAGAATTCCTAAAGAGATGTATGTCTCCAGTTGTTTTAAATTTGTGACTGTGTTCGAACATTGCCATGTTTCAACTATGTATATTTGAGCTCCCTATTTACATTCTTGGTTTAGAAGCGATTGCTCTTCTGTTTTAGATATATCCGACGAATCAGACCTATAATCTTCAATATCACTTGAAGAAATTAAATCAATCGGCGACAAAAATTCTGTAGGCTAATTTTCATTAATTCTTTGATAGTTTTGTTATAATCTATTCACAGAATTCATGTATCACTTATCCATTTAGCCTATGATAAAGAGGCTAGAGCCTCGTTGATCGACAAGATATATAATATCGTCCGCTTGTTTCTGTATGTTCTTTTTCATCCATGTGCAATCTAAAACTTTGTATTTTGTTATACTACTTATAAAACTTTTGGTAGTGTATCTACTGGAAACTTTTCTCAATTGATCTTTTGCATTATTTGTTTCGATGTTTCAATTTTTTTGTGAGACTGGATTAAACTATTCATATTATATTTATTATGATCTTGTCTATTAGTTGGATAGGCAGCTTTTATTTTCTTTGTAGTAAATAAAAATAAGTAATAATATTTTAGGTGCTACATACTAGGTTATTTTAAATATCTTGAAAACAAAAATAAATATAGTTATGAAGGTTAGGAAAAATTATTGAAAAAAACTTATTCCATGAGGGTATAAATAATATTATAAAGTGTTAATAGCGATTTTCTTTCGGCAAATGTACAATATTTTATAACAATAAACACAATATTTTCCATAAATTCGTTGATATCATTGTGATCATTATGAAAATTGCACAAAACATGCATCATAATAAGACAATTATTTTGCTATAAAATAAAAAAATGACTAAGATAGTTTTTAGGGAAAATACTAGCAAAAAAACAAAAATGCCTATTTTGGGACAAAAAGAGGCCTACTTAACGGCCAAAAAACCATAGAAATATTTATTTGCTTGATTGCTTCCAAAAAATATTGAAAAATGAGACCTCAAGCAATCCTTAGAAAAAAACTCGATATCATTAAAACTCAGACTGCACAAGCCACTTCAAAAACGCCATTTTTGACTCCAAAAACGGCCTTTTTGAAACTTAAGTGGCTTGTGCAGTCACAAAAATGGCCTTTGAAGTCTGAAACTTTCTCAATCTCATTTTTTCATCACTACACAGCAGAAAATTGCTTGGATCCAAAAATTGGAGTGATTGACCTAAAAACGGGACAGGCTAGTGGTATATATATATATATATATATATATATATATATATATAGTGTGTGTGTGTGTGTATATGTTTTTTGTGTGTATTGCCAATTAAATCGATAGAATTGCATCCGACTGGATACGAATAAGAAATATAGCCTTAAATTAGTATATCCGACCTAGGATCTTATAAATGCGGTTGACCTTCCCCTCTTGAGAGTCGAACCTGCGCCCTTCATCATTGAGATTGGAACACACCTCAACACTTTGAGCTATCGCGCTCCCTTACTATATATTGTAAATATCCCGTAGGTTAATGAAACTGCATCAAATATAACCAGGCTTGTGAGCGTTCAGCCTTTTTTGCGTTCAGCGATAAAAAAAATTAGTGTTCCGTTCAGTGTTCAAATATTTAAAAAGAATTTCCCCAAAAAGTACTGCGTAGTGATGACGTTTTTTTTAGAAAGAATCTCCGAAATAAGTAATACGTAGTGATGACGTTTTTTTAGAAAGAACTTCCCCAAAAAGTACTTCGTAGTGATGAGTGTTTTTTTTAGAAAATAATTTCCAAAAAAAGGAATGCATTGTGATGACGTTTTTTTTTTTTAGAAAATAATTTACGAAAAAGTACTGCGTAATGATGACGTTTTTTTAGAAAATAATTTCCAAAAAAGTAATGCGTAGCGATGACGTTTTTTTTTAGAAAATAATTTACGAAAAAAGTACTGCGTAGTGATAACGTTTATTTTTTAGAAATAAATTTCCGAAAAAGTACTGCGTAGTGATGACGTTTCTTTGTTAGAAAAGAATTTCCAAAAAAAGTACTGCGTAGTGATGACGTTTTTGTTTTTTTTAGAAGTACTGCGTATGAATTTCCAAAAAAAGTACTGCGTAGTGTTGACGTTTTTCCGAAAAAAGTCCAAGAAATGTTTGGAAAAATTGAACGCTGGACGCAAAACTCTTTTTTTTTGCGTTCAACCTTCAGCGTTCAAAAAAAAGTTGCGTTCCGTTCTTTGAACGTGCGTTCAGCTGAACGCCGTTCAATTTTGCGTTCCGTTCACAAACCTGAATATAACGTATTTGAAAACGTCTTAAACATGAATATATGATTATTCATATCCTCTCAGATACAACTCAATCGAATCCTATAGGCAAAAAAAACATTCTAAAGATTATTTATGATGAAAATCTGATTCTAATTTCATACAAAGAGCTATCAAAAAGTCGAAAAGAATAAAAATTTACTACGACTATGTGATTTGTTGTATTCAATTAGAGTGACATACAGCTTTACACTTTTTGTCTGCCCTGATGCAGCTTGTACACACGGTTTCCTCAAGAATATGAGTCTGTAGTGAACCCCATACTAATCCTCCTTTCCTATTTCGAATCTCTTTCGCCTTCACTATGTTAAACTATATCTTTTATATTATATGGCAAGACAGTTGATGCAAATAAGTAATAAACTTGTCAAGCATAAATACCAAGAAACATTATAAATATCATAACTTAGCTTAAGTTCACATAAACGTGAGTGTAATTACCTCCCGCCGAAGGAGGTATTATTTTCACTGGCGTTGGTTTGTTGTTTGGTTTGCTTGTTAGCAGGATAACTCAAAAAGTACGGAACGGATTCGGATGCAACTTTGTGGAGTTGTTGGAAATGCCAAAAGTAACAAGCGATTAAATTTTGGCATCTCTGAGTGCAGAATTAAGATGCCAAATGAACTAAATACTAATAAATATTTCAAGTTAGCCTACCTGCCAATAGATGTCGCTGTGCTGTGAAATTGGGTGCCGGGAGCGTCTTCCTCGGAATTTACGTCGAGGGGAACCCTCCCCCGTCCCTCTACGCTGCCCCAGTCGTGAAAAATCCGCCTCGGAAGGCTCATAAGGACCCCGTGACGGCGGAGGTTTGTACTCTCTGAGTGTATATATGCCTCTAGTTATTCATGTGCCCTCGGTTAAAAGTCCATTCAGCCGCTGTCCCGATCTTTAACTAAATCTTCTACCTCTTGGAATGATTTGAATCGTCTCTTCCAACATTTCATAAACTGCAAAGTTCATGGGATTGCTATCCAATGAAGAAGGAGGCTTAAGTTGTTATTTCAACCACCATTGGTAGAAATTCTTTGAACACCTTGCTCCTGGTCATACAAACTATCTTATATGATTCAAATCGGTATTTTATCAAACTCAACCTTATACACACAAAAAACTCTTGTCGCAGCTTCTACATTTTTGATTAGTCGTTCGAGTTTATTCTTTCTCTCTTATTATAATAAATAATGACAAAAATATGGGCCATAAACGTTGTGGTAGTTCAATTATTGTAAAACATGTACACATATCAAAGTAAATACAGGGTGAGGCAACATAACTTCCTTTTTTCAGAAAGCAATGAAAGAAGATGTATAAATCAGAAAGGTTTTAATTTTGTTTCATGATTTTAGTACATATTTAAAGTTTTGTTTCACATAGTTTTGAAAGTCATATCAGATAGGTGACGTCCCCCCATTGTCCATACACTGTACTAAAATCATTAAAACCTTTCTGATTTTTACATCTTTTTTATTGCCTTCTGAAAAAAGAAGTTATGTTGCCGCACCCTGTATATATGTTTGAACCAAATTCAAACTGTACACTCAAAATGCAGAGATATCCATTCATATATTAATTTTAACCATTTCTCCCTCATTACCATTCGAATGGTGCCTCAATTCCATTTGCACTCATTCGTCTTGCAAATTTAATTATAAAAGTTTTTTTTCAAATATATTTACTTCAACAAAACACACACACACCAAATCTACCTTTTTTGCAACCACAATATATCCAGCTGCACAAAATAACTTTTTCTCGAGAAAAATGCATCTCATAAAATGAATTGTACATCCATACAAGCCAAGGTTTCCCCAACAATTATTATTATTATTAGTGCTATATAAACTATTTTCCGATAAACCTTTTAACGTTTCCTCCCGTACAGGTTTAGGGCTTTTACAAATTTGTTTGATTCTCTTAAGGATATAATTATATATTATAGGATAATATTAGTTTGAGGAAAATATTTGAGGGATATCATGTTTAGTATCATTAAAGAGGGATAAAAAAGTTTCATCGTACAAGATTATACTTGGAATATATAAAAACTTTATGTAATATATATTTTGTAGGTTGTAAGTAATAAAAAAATAAGAGCAAAGATGCATTTTTGAGTTGTAAATATATTTTGTAGATCTCAGTAAATATTATATTACTTGAAATTTATTGGACAGATTAAATATTTCAATTTATATGAAAAGGTTTTAAACATGTAGATAAATAAAGTCAATAAATATTGGTATCCTTCAAATTAATAATAATAGTTTACCTTTTATGTTCAGGTTCTTGTGTATACTTGTTATTAGGTGGAATATTGGTTATAAAATGTTAGGTTTTTAATGATGTAGATAATTATATATATTTTTACAATAAAATTAAGCAAAAAATAATTTACCAAACTGGTTATAAAAATTTTACGCTATGCTTTTTTCATCGAAATAAATGATTCTAGTTAATTTGATGTCGCTGAATCTAAATCTAGCATTAGTTTTCTCCCATCATGTCCAGTTTTCCCTCTACGTCGTATACCATATTTTAACAAAAAATGAATTCAATCTGCCTGTGTGAAAATAAATATTGGAATGAATGAAACTACAAAGAAAAATCAAGATTCTGTTAAAAAATGGTATTCATCTTTCAATTTAGCGAGAACGGTTTAAAAGGATTATGTAATCCGTAGCATAATTGATAGTTTTATAAAAGTAAAAAAAATATTGATATCATCGGCTTATAGAATAACAAAGACGACGTTATTCAGTAGCAATGTTGTTTCAGCGTTCTGTATTCTCTATGAAGAGAATCGAGTGCTCGAAAGACACTATTCCTTTTCAAATATAAGTCATTCATTGTTTTTTTTTTTGAAAAATACCTTGATTAAAAAAGTACGAACGAGAGCATCCATTACACCTGTTTTATCCCTCTTCTTAGTTTGAAACTCAGGGTCTTCATCTATACCGTTTGCCGAAATAGTGTATTTGGCTATCTAATTGTGATAAATAATATTTCTATGTATTGTCACCCGCAACCCAATCATCAATAAATTCATGCAGACGTACTTACTAAACATAATAATCTATATAAAAATATTTATTGCATTTAAAGTTATATATACTGTTTGAATCATAACCGATTTTGCAATTGATAATGATAATAAACTTTTTTGGGCAGAAATAATTGATTAAGATTCTCATACCTAAATTAAATAACAAAACTATGTTTCTGTTTAGCCAAAAAATTGAATAAATACTCTCAATTCATATTTCTATAATATTTATACACTTGTAAAATGTCCCATCTTCCTAATTGAATTTTAAGTCCTATAATAATGTGAAATATTACATATATTGATCGTTTACAAAGTTAAATATTGAAGACACAAAAGTTTTATTTGCTTGTAGTATTGTCTATTTTTTAACTAAAAATATGAGATTTACAATTTAAGAATATAATAACGTTGTTCAAACTGCAATGGCTATTTTTTTGTTGTATTTTAGTATGATGCATTCCTGAGTGACCGACTTTTATTAAGATACCAAGGGAGCCTTCGATTGATAAATAATATGATATATGTCTTCAGACTTAAATTAGGAAAATTCACCCAAAAAGTTGAATTAATATGAATCAATCAAAGTAAGTCATACAGGTATTTAGTTTATAATAAAAAGGATAAAAAATACATTGACTTATTTTTTTATCAAATATATACTTTCATTTGACTTAATACAAAAGGTAGTGCAATAGCTGTGTGAGGTAAGACGTGTTTAACTCTCAATGCTGGGGGTGCAGGTTCGAACATTCTCGACAGGGATGGTCATTTTTTGGTCTACCTCATTCATAAGATCCTAGGTTCGATAAACAAATTTGAATACTATAATGCGTATTTATTCTTGTCGAATGCAATTCTATCGAATCATAAAGGCAAAAAATGAATACGATATGAATATTATTTTTTTTTCAACACGAATTTGTAAATTTTGTACTTATTGTTTTAAACCAAATTATCATGCTTTTATTATTGTCAGAAAATATACATAAAAAAATTCCAATTTTGGAATTGAGTAATCAACATAATAATAAAAGTTCATATCGTTATCATAATTAAGAAAGCTAACCTACATGGAAAGTAAGAATTAATTAGCTTCTATGCATTTTAATTATTATTGATAAATATATAAGATGGGGGAAACCTGATTATATTGAGAATGAATCAGAATCCTTGGAAAAACATTTGGGGAAACTTAATCATATTAGTTTATCCATTACGTAACCATTTCTAAAGACTTTCCAGCTCTGATACTATTAAAAGATTTCATGAGAATGGTCTACTCATAAAAATGGAAATATTGAATGTGTTATATTACTATGAAAGAGCTTCTTAACAGCTGAAAGAAATAATGAAAAACAGATCCTATCATTCAATTAAACAACTATATAAGTGCTGTAATTGCTACCCTTCATTCTTTGATTAGTTAGTCCTTAATTATAAGTCATTAGGTTTACTTTGTATCAAGGGAAAACCTAAAGTTGAAATAGAGAGTGTTTAATTAAAAAAGTTCATTTATGTTCAATAATCATACCGATGCCATGCATTACATATTGAAGGGCTTATTTTGAGAGCCTTTGTGTGTGAATTGGCATTGAATGTAATAGGGACACACGGTATTATTATTATTTTCTTGTGATGAAGGAGGGTGTAAAGATGAGGGGGTTAAATAAAATTAAAAGGAAAAAGAAAAGGCCTTTCAGGATCATGAATGACATGTCTCTTTTTTATTCGAAACTATCCAAGATGGGAATGGATTCATTCACTCCGTATTTCTCTCTTTTTATCTCTTTCATGCTTCCTTTCTCTCTGAGTCAATATAATAATAACGACAATAATATCTACCAAGTTTTTTAAAAAACATGCAATAGGTACACAAAATTAGAACGTATCCAATTTTATAAGAATATAACTTTTCTTCATTTAGTGCATGCAGAAAATTAAAGGGGACTCCTGTATTCTATTGGTTTAACATAAACGGCGACGTGAATACCAGCTTTCATCTATTGAGACTGAGACGCCAAATGCGTTTTGTGATGTGGGGGACATTACTTTATCAGGAAAACTACGTTGCCGCTGTCTTATATCATTTGTTACACTGTTTCAGGGCCTAACCCAAAAAATGTGTATTATTTTTTATCTCCATTGGCAGTCTAACATTGAACATGGGAGAGCCACAAAACTGTAGAGGGCGATTGTCTTTTTTGCAAATGTTGATTACGTATTCAGCAGGAATAAATTAGCGAAAAGTTAATTGTCCTTGCGTAGAAATGACGTATGTCCTTTTATATACCTCAACCACTATCAATTTCCCTGAGGAAGTTTTCCTAATTTGGCATATTTTAAGTATATATTAAGTAAAAATGGGGAAATCCCCCATGATGCAATAAGTCACTGTTTTAGAATACACCTTCATGAATAATAGGCTTTCTAAGAATGTTATTTCAAATAAACTATATTGTATGTACGAATGAATTAAATATAACAATAATTATATTGTTATGTAATTATACTTAGCACGGAAACACCAATGTTTTCGAACATTCCATGGATTTTTTTAAATTTTCTTTATTTCAATTCTTAAGTACAGGCATGTGCCTCAATGGAATCGAGTTCATTCATGTGACATACGTATTAATGTGTCATTAGTTAGAAGGTCTAGCTTTACGATACTTTTACTCCTCAATATGAACGAATTAAATCTACAAATATTCCTTGTTGAAAGTCTGCAGTTTTCTATTACAATAAAATTTCTATGTATACGACTACAAATGATATGGTTAACAAAAAGGTGTTATTTTGGAACTTAAATGTATTTTGTTTTGATTAATGTAGTGCTTTTAAACTTAAAATTATTTCATTTCAACTTCAATAAAAACTTCAATATTTAAGTATGCTTTTCCGTTTTGATATACATAATAAGAATTTAATAATGGAAGGGGAAACAAATTCAATGTATTATTATGAATTTAAATTTTAATATTCAAGCTGAACTGCCTGTTTAAAAAAAAGCTTAACGGCATATATTTAACTAAACTCCCGTTTTATGAAGCTAAAATATTTATTTTAAGCAACCTCAAAGAAAAACAGCTTGTTGCAATACAGTTTCTATATTTTGTGAATGCTTTATTCACAGACGTGACTCAAATAGAGAGACACGCCCAACATTGTAGAACTTTAACTTATTTACAAATGAAACTAGAGGCATATATATGTACACTCAGAGAGTGCAAACCTCCGCCGTCACGGGGTCCTTATGAGCCTTCCGAGGCGGATTTTTCACGACTGGGGCGGCGTAGAGGGACGGGGGAGGGTTCCCCTAGACGGAAATTTCGAGAGGAAGACGCTCCCGGCACCCAATTTCACAGCACAGCGACATCTATTGGCAGAGTAGGCTAACTTGAAATATTTATTAGTATTTAGCTCATTTTGCATCTTAATTATGTACTCAGAGATGCCAAATTTAATCACTTGTTCCTTTTGACATTTCCAACAACTCCACAAAGTTTCATTCGAATCCGTTCCTTACCGTTTGAGTTATCCTGCTGACAAACAAACCAACGCCAGTGAAAACTAGAGGCATATATACACTCAGAGAGTGTGTGCCTCCGCCGATCCCCACAACATTCCTATTCAAACATTCTCCCTTTCACACGCCCGATTTTCTATCTCTAATCATTGTTTCCTCTCTGTTAGCTCATTTTGCATATTAAAAAAGCACTCAGAGATGGGAAACGGAAGAAGTTTAAGCTACGTCACTGGGTTAACATAGTCCTTAGCTGATAAATGAACAATAATACGTCAATGAATATTTTTTTAGCGTTTGTTCTTTCCTACTCCCTGAATAGAGACCCCATTTCATTATTATTATTAGTAGTATTTTGCTCATTTTGCATATTAAAAAAGCACTTAGAGATACCAAATTTAATCACTTGTTCCTTTTAGCATTTCCAACAACTCCACAAAGTTTCATTCGAATCCGTTCAGTACTTTTTGAGTTATCCTTCTGACAAACAAACCAACAACGCCAGTGAAAACAATACCTCCTTCGGCGGAGGTAACAATACCTCCTTTGGCGGAGGTAATGAAGGAACACTATTTCAACCGTCAGGCTTTTATATAAGAGAAAGGTCTTATGGATCCTTATATAATAAAGTAATGTTATAATTTACACTGACACATCCCTTTATTTAAATTTTTTTTTATGTTATATATTTTCATGGATTTGGAAATCAAAAAGCAGGGATCATAAAATTTATATAAATATGATGTAATATATACTCGATATTTCCAATTCATTTCTTACATTTTAATTAATAATATATAATATATATATATATATATATATATATATATATATATATATATATATATATATATATATATATGTATATGATTAAAATATCATTAACCAATTTCTCAAAATTAGCAAAACAAAATGTTTTTAAATGCTCCTTACTTTGATAAAAATAATGATATTCACTATCAGAATATTGCTCAAATAATTATATTTTATTATCCATGCAATAATTGTAGATTTTTATTCCATTCGGCTGTTCATTCCTTGTTGATTGTCCTGCTCTTCTGGAAGTCAGCATTGTATTCAACTAAATGTGTGCGAAAAAAAACATTCAGCTCAATTTTTCTAAAAGTCGATATTCATTTGGCACAAAACTAAATACACTTTTATATATTAAGTCCTTAATTGCAAAAAGAATTTCGACAAACTCATTCATTTAGGTCGAGAAGAACAATAATAATTAGACCCGCCGCTCGCTACACCAGTCCTACTAATTAAGAGTCCGATCATATCAGGTGGTTGAAAATGGGCTGGAAATATTGCATGATTCGCATCCTTGTATTCAACTCAATTTTTAAAGTCTGCAAGAGGATCTTAAGAAAATACCGGTGATTTTTAATGAACCAATAAATCGATATTTAATATCTAGGTCCCTGTTGAACAGGAAATTTGAACTATAATGTTCAATTATTTTTTATGCAAATTTTCAAAAGAGCTTTTATTTTATATTTGTTATATAATTGTATTTTTTTTCATATGGCCTTGCTGTAGCTAATATGATAAGTGTTCATGACAGGACATAAAAAAACTCAACATTGCGCAATTATTCACTTTTTCATTTACTTTTGGAGTCAACTTGTGTTATCTTCATGCAATTATGCAAATGTTAATGTAATGCAACCCTACTGATTTTTGCATTGCAATAATTATTGACATTCAATATGCCAATATTGATGATAATAATAAATCAAAGGGAGCGTCAGAGGAAATTGCATGTAAGCAAGTTGGTTGTAATAAATTTAATATAATTGCCCTATATCCACACATGATTTATTGATCCCTATGATATGACCCAAAAATCGATGAAAGCCAAATGTTTTTTTTGTTTGTTTTTTTAATATTCAATTTATATTTCAATACAATTTTTCAAATACATCCAATTACAATGACTTGTGATATGTTAAAAAAGGTATAATACAAATGAGGGTGGGTATTAAAAGATTGATAGGAAACAGGTAAATTCATTATTAAAAGATAACAATAATAAAACCAAAAGCCTGCAAAGCTGTATCAACTCTTAAAAATAATTATTTATGTGACATCGTGTTTGTATATACTTTTTAAAGAAAACCGCCTTGTTTGTTGACTATGTTATTGCAGATCTAAGAGTTTCTATGCTTTGGACCAAGGATGAAAGCCAAATGTTGATTTTTATGTTTCCATGTAGATGAAATTAAATGTCAATTCGGTTATTTATTAATAAAAATGTTTAAGATTAAGTAAAGTTTGAATGGATCTAAAATATAATTGAAAAAATAACTGAAAATACTCTTTTTATTTATAAATATGAGGATGAAATATTATAATGACAAGTAAAGTAGATTTTATTGTAATTTCTAAAGATTTTATCGCAATATCTCCGTTATCGGTACCTAGAGTTAGTTAAGTATTTATTGCGGTTTTACCATAGTACATATAAACATTACAAATATATGTACATTGATAAAAGCAAATACATACATACAGCTAAAGAACACGACCACACAAAGGGGTATATGTGCTACAACAGCAAAAATGGATGTTAAACACCACATTATAGATATTATTTTATAATCTAGTTATTCAGCAATTAAATTAAAATTAGAATCAATAATTTGTTGCATCTTTTTAAATCTAATAAATTTAATAATACGAAGATATGTATCCTCTTCTTGTATGGCTTGGTATCTATCATATGAGAGTGATGGGCATGGGTTGTGGTCAGCACTTTGGGACTCTTCCATACATATATTGCAAATGGCATTTGTGTTTTTCCACTTGCTCAGATGGGCCAGATATGGTCCATGGCGATTGTAGGCTTGATCAAATAATTTCATATTGGGACGTGAACGTTCGACAATCTTTTGTTTTGGAAAATTCAATACACGATTAGTATGTTTCACTCAAATATGTACCTACATAAGAATATATTTTATTTAAAGAAGAAATTTAGTTATAATAATATGGACGTATTTTATTGTAAAATTAGTGTAGGGAAAAATAAATTAGTTTAAGCCATATCATCGAGGTTCATCATACATTACCATGCAATAATTGACCGATTGATATTAATGATTCGGTTTAAAAGTGGATAGTCCTACTGTTTGATTATGAATGTCGCATGTAGAATTATTACTTACACTGTACATTATGGGGCTAAATTATCTGCAAAAAATATTTGTTTTTTATCAGATATTTTAATAGCTGCTATCTTAACAGTCGGCAATCACATTTCAACACTTATAAAAAAGTTTTTGTGCCTATATGGTTCGATAGACTTGCATCCGACAGGATATAAAAAGTATTATAACATTTAAATTGGTCTGTAGAACCTAGGATCTTATCAATGAAGTAGATCAAAAATGACCATTCCCTCTTGGGATTTGAACCTGTAAAACCTTGCACAAATAAAAGTTTTATATTTTTTCTAACACCGTCTCGTTCGAGTGCAGATACAAAAACAGCTGCAACCCCCCAGTCATCATAATGCTACCTACTTTATCAGAGGCTTAAAGAATATGGACAGAGACAAACTAACTGTTATGTTACCTGAGGAGGATTGGACCGAGTTCCTCGCTTGTGACAATGATTAGCACTAAAATATTAGCTGTTATGGTAACAACGGTTCCGTGCTGGCCATATCTCCTATAAATCTCATAAACCGCATCGTCAAAACGGTAACTGACCTCGGTTATGGAAGAAAGCTATTATAATTCCTGTTATAAAGGCTGGCAAGCCTCGCCTGAACGTCTCCAGACCATTGTACCCTATCTGTACTATGCCAAAACTCCCTGAACGTGTCTTATATAATCAATTGCCCCACACGTTGAAAAAAACCAAAAATTACTCCAGATGGCTTCTGGGTTAACGGAGGTATAGATACATCTTTGGATATTTGTTTATCTGTAGCCTCCAAATCCAATGATGAAAAAGAAAAGCGACCTTCGACTACACTTTTGCTTTCGATACATATCGGGAAGCTAAAATGGATGGATGGCAATGCCGAGGACCTTGTGATAAGCTGTATGTCAGGGGCTACCCAGCGTTTCAAATGGAACAAAGCGGTGTCTGGCCCAGAGAGTTCCACAACGATGTCAGGCAAGGCTCGGGTCTTGAACAAATAGTTCTTTATTCTGCTAACTTCATATCTATCTGATTCTTTATTTAAAAATGCGTTCTACGCGATAGACGTTACCATCAGTATCTCTACTGATGACACGTCAGGTCTAATAGCATTCTCAGGGTCTGGGCAATTTATTCTATAGCACCACAGTATATTCCAAGAGGACTGGACTCTGTTTAAACGCCAACAAGACTTGGAGTTACAAGAGTTAATTCGGAGTGTTATGGCTTCGGAGTGCACCACGCCAGGTCCTCCTAAGCGTCTGGAGGTCAGATAGAATGAAAATGGTTGACCTCCTCGACAGAGCGACAATCCCAACAATAACGTTGTTCGACAGTCAGGGATGGCTGTTTGGAAGGCGACCAATCTTCCAAATTCCCCTTTCAGCGATGTCCTCTACACCTCAAACTCCAGGACAATCGGTGGGCCGAGCGATCTCAGGATGATTAATTCTATGGACTGTACTACTGCGGTCAACATAGCGAAACATGGAATTATTCTGCGGAGCTGAGTCAGGCATTCACTCTTCTGGAAACAAGGCCAATGACAACAAACATTTTTGGTAAGTAAACTGGAAGAGGAGAGAAGTCTTGATTTCAACTCAGTTAGGGGAAAGGGCCCCTCGAGGCTTATTGAATACTTAAAGACAGTAAGCCCATTTTGGGAGAGTGTAGCAAATGTTAGTGAGGAATTGGCTTCTAAGATTCTTCCTCTTATGGGGTGGCAAGAGCCAACAAAAAATTATAACAGACTAGACTTCCTTCGAGAGACCTCTATAAAGAAAAAAATAAACTTTATCGGTGAGATATATGAATTTACCAAATACACATGTTTTAACGAAACACTGGAGATACGAAGAGTTTTAAAAATATTAGTTTTAAATGTAGACCGATTGGCCCAAGAAATTGTTTCTTTGGTTTTCTATTTTTTTAACAATAAAAATCTACGTAATTTACAACTTAATGAGATAACTAAAAATAAATATTCAAAGCAGATCGAGCGTCACCAAGACAGAGAGAACTTGAATGCTAAAATGAATAAAATTATTGAGGGCTTATCCAACCTTAGATTTGACTTTTCACTATATTGGATAAAATATAAATAATCACCAATACTTTGACCACGGGAAGCTTATATGGGAAAACAAAGGATGAAAGACTTTGCTTCTTCTGTAAGGAAAATATAGAGACCACAGACCACTTTCTTGTTAAATGTATTGCTACTAGACCAATTCGGGAAAAGATAGCTTTAGCAATATTTCTATAATATGATATTATTTACAAAGCAATAATTTTTCTTTTTATATATTGGCCCCCATCAAACTGAAATTAATTTTATAATAACAAAATAACA
Source organism: Caligus rogercresseyi (assembly GCA_013387185.1). Classification (NCBI taxonomy): domain Eukaryota; kingdom Metazoa; phylum Arthropoda; class Copepoda; order Siphonostomatoida; family Caligidae; genus Caligus; species Caligus rogercresseyi. The sequence continues at coordinate 10,514,533 of CP045896.1, forward strand.
AACGCCTTATATAAATTTAGATGCACTAAAACGTCACTGCCTGATAATTTTGATAAATTTGTGGATAAAATTTTAGAAGCCTCCCTTGATGATTGATTGTTTTTTTCTTTTTTTAATTATAATTATCATGATGAAGTTTCTTACGTTTATGTTATATTTTAGCGATTTTAAGGGATTATTTGTTTTCTTATTTTTACACATGTTGATTAATACACTCATATGTTTAATAAAGTTGTACGTCCGTACAAAAAAAAAAAAAAAAAACATTTTTTAATTAAATCATGACAAAATCAATTCGTTTCTTTAGATGACTTTTTTATTTAATTTTTATAATTTATTTATGCTTTTATATATATATATATATATATTCACTAATTTATCATATACTTTACGGAGCTTTTAAACTATTGTCAAATTGACTCCCAATATTTATCATAACACACGCACTCACTATTGTTTTTGTCATATCACAACATATTGAAATTAATTACAATTTGTAAAATTATGTTAGCCAAAACTATTTAGTTATAAAAACAAGATAATAGTATTTTAAACATTTCCTTAACTCAACTTATATCAATGGAAACTAAACATTTTAAATATTATACGAACAACAAAGGCCAATAATTTATTATGACATGAATACAAAAATGATACTATGGCATTAACAATAATCGTACTAAATCTTAGGTGCATTAGTACGATGTGGACATTAAGTTGCCTAAATAAAAAGGTACTTTATTTATAAAAACAATAGCTTAATTAAATACAATTATAATACTACAACAAGCGCCCACGTATTTGTATATCTGAAGATGGGAAGAGGGGGGGGGGGGTTGGCTTGGATACTATTGTTTTTGACTTCTTAATTGCTTATTTATGAAAGAAAATGCATTGCTAAATATAAAAAGGGGAAAAAGCCCCAACAACTGATTATTCTTTAGAATGGTTCCATTGGGCTTTATTTAAAATGAGTTAACCTTTCTTTTTGACTATAATTAACACTAGAAAGACGGTAATGTATATCTACCTAGAATGACGGAACTGTCATTTTGACTTCTTTGTTAATTTTTCAGTTGATTCTCAAACTATACTTGATATTAGAATAAATATATTGAGATTATAAAATTGGTCAATAAAAATGGTCAAATAAAAAATATAAACTAGATTTATTTTATTATTTACAGTAATAGGTTTACATTTATAAGTGACAAATTTTACATAAATTTCGATTTTCCACTTTTGCGGTCCATTTTCCATATCTATAGCATTTAATTCAAGATTGATATTTTTGCATTATCGCAATGGCAAGCTTTTCTCTTCATTGGGGTCTCTTCTTCAGTATCATTTTCTACACCACTAACATCTTCATCGTTTCCAACGTACTTGGCTTTGTTTATGGATTGTATTTCTTGCATGAATTGGAAGATGAACATCCTTCGACTTATTTTTGTTCCATTATCTCATTGTATATTGTTTTAGCATTGATGGCTGCCATATCTAAAATATTGAAAACTTGTAAGGGTCATCGTCTTGATGCCACCTTGGTGGTATATAAACGAGCCATCTGATCTATATTATCAACTCCAGATTTGGTCTTGTTGTAATAAAAAAACACTTTCTGGAGGGTTTTTTGGAGTATAGAAATACCAACCGATTGTGTACAGAACTTAGGACTCTAACGTTTTTTGAAGGCTTGCCTTGATAGACCGTAAAAGTGAAGTCATCATGCTTCAATACTATTGCAGAATGTAGACGCTGTTTCAGGTTATTGATTGCTTTGGCACCTCCCTCCTCATTTTTTCCATAGTTCCCACAATGCTCGTATTCTTTTTTAGTGATTTAGCCAGTTTCAGTGAAGTGAATAAATTATCACTGGTGATGTTTCTTCCTTCGTTGAGATATGGCTCTGCAAGTTTCTTTACAACATACTCTGAGAGCAACTGATTTTTTGGCCGATGGTCATTTTTTTCAGGGGAATCCATTGACTAAGTAATGGGACTCAGCATCTACACCCAACCAAAACTTTATCCCGAATTATTGGGCTTGTTTGCCATGTATTTTGTAAATGGGGAAAGTGACTTCGTTGGAAATAATTGCTCATCAACCGTGATATTGGCCCTGGGTTTGTAGCAGGCAATTCAATTTTCTATAAATAAGTTCCAAGTTGTAGAAATCAGTACAAATTTGTCACTTTGAACTTGTTGAATTCTTGAGGATCTGATGCCGAACCGGATATATTTCAGGAGCTCTTTACATCGATCGCGACTCATGGTCTCACTGAAATTATTGCCAGATTCATGACACAATAATGCTCTTATTTCTTCAGAAGACATTGTAAATTTACGAACTCCTTTAGACATCTTCACTATCTTTGAGTCCTTACACAGCTGCACAGTCATAAGAGATTCAAACTTGTTGCTCATAAAAACTACTTGCAGCAATTGCGTTTTAACAGATTTATACTTGTTGCACAAAGAGTATGTTTTCTAAATCTATAAAAAAGAAGTCATTTTGACTTCTCCGTCATTCTAGGTATAAATTGTCATAACTCTTCACTGAGTTAAAATATTTATTACATAATTATGATAAAACCTTTATTTTATGAAGTAATTAAAAGTAATAAAATTTGAAGCATATGGGATCACTGACATTTAAGCTATTAGCTTCTAAAGTCGAAAAAACAGTCAAATTGACTTCACCGTCTTTCTAGTGTTAATAGTTTGTTTGAGGGTAGGATCCCGGAGTAAGAGTAGAGGTCGATTCATTCATCCTGGTGGAGTCGAATGAACGATCCTTGTCTTACTTTAACGCAAACACACTTTAATCATGATGTTTACTCATCCCTCCTCGGGGAGCCAAACAGAATGTGGCCAATGCTGTAATTTCTTTGAATTGCTGGAACCAATATGTTTAATCCGGAGAACGATCTCTTTGTCAACTGCCCATATATTTTTAATGAAAGCAATGGTAAAATTGTATTTAAAAAATGAAGAACTGAGGGTAATACACAGCAGTGCTTCAGCCCGATTAAGTGCCCATTCGAAGAACTATATCATATATTCCAATTGTTCACTAGAGCAGTATAAAAACAAACATGTTGCCTTGAATAGTTGTTTTTAACATAAGCAACACTATTTGAGAGCCACACGAATTGACGTCACGTGACTGACCTGTGCTGCTAGTAAAACTAAGTTGAAATAACATAACTATAGCAAAGATTAGTATTCATCTACATAATATTTGATTTACTATCTGGTCCTTCTAATAAAAAAATACAATTTCCTGTCAAAGAATGAGATTTTGGATTTTCTTTAAATTTCCAACAACTTAGAGAATTTAAATATTTCTCTAGGAGTTTTGACGGGACTTGTGTTAGATAGCCATTTTTTAGAGGGGCATTTCTTAGGCACTTCTTTGACACACACGTCTTACTTGGACACTTCTTAGACATTTTTTTTTTTTTTAAATATTTATTTATGATCTAAAAGATATCTCGAACAGAATAAAATGCACGTATAAAGGATGAATAAATAAATGAAAAGTTTGATAAAGCTACGTTAAAAACAAATATAACATAATAAAAAAACACATGCATTTATAACTTGTCGGAAGAAAAATAAAAGAACTCCCAACCTATCATCCTTCTTTTATGAGATATCTTGAGATAAAATAGTGATTTAGAAAACCAGTTGACTCGCAGAGATGAGAGATCCAATGCGTCATTTGATTCAGTCCACTTGCACTTGAAGGGGAGAGGGCCCGTTTGTTTTGAAAACATCCCTGGGGATGGAGCGTAGAATTTCCAGGCTTCTTCTGACGAGATCTTGGAGACCCACAGGAAGCCCACCTCCGCACGTTCTTGAGGCGTAGAGAGCCCTCTGCACCGTGGATATAAGATGTTCGATCTCGTAAGCCTCCTCGTATGTAGGTGATGTGGACACCAGCCAGTCTGTGGGGGTTAATGATACTCCAAATTCTTCTAGAATAATATCTTCCACAGCTTTTATGACTGGGATCATTCTGTGGCAAAGGTAAAAGAAGTGGAAGGAAGTCTCCTCGACCTCCCCACACCAATGGCATCCTCGCTTCTTTGGGTCCACATGGGATTTATTCAGGAATAAAGAGGACGTGGCGAGACGGTATCGGAACCATTTTTGGTGAGAGTCTGTTAAAGGGTTTCGCATAATAATATTCGGGCACAGGGGGATATTTTTCTCAATCTGTAGAAGCCGCAATCGTCTCTTGATGCTAGGAAAAGGACGTTCAGAGCCTACCAAAGACCTTCGAATAGTTTGGTTATCCAATGCCGTAAGAGCGATATAGAAGGGAGTGGGTGGTCCGATTGATATATATCCCACGGAGGTAAGCGAGCGACGTTTTTGTAATCGCATACTAAGGATATAATTTTTAATATGCATTTTTCTCTGAAGGAATTCCCCAACAGATGTGAGGCAACCCTCTTGAAAGAACTCCGAAGAACTTCCCAAAGACCCATTAAAGTTTAGAGGCTCATTCGCTCGAAGCAGAGGAAGGACTCTGTGCAAGCTTGAGCCCCAGGATTTGGCCATTCTCTTCCAATGAGATCCGCAGGACTTTAAAGACCTGAGAAGTTCCAATGGGCCCATGTAGATTCTCTCCTGGTAATTATGTCCTGTAACTTTAAAGAACTTGTTTTTTATCCTAGAAGCCCAATAGTCTTCACTTCCCAACAATCTTCGCAACCAGGAGAAATTCAGAGACTTCCACATGGACTCAACCTCAAGCGATCCCAAGCCCCAATTCGAGATGCTGGCGTTAATTCTAATTTTTGAAATGTATGGCTTTGAGCTACCCCAAACAAGGGAAGCCCTCTGCTCATAGATTTCATTGCACAGGGTTTCCGAGAAAGGCAGATATCTCAGTAAGTGGAAATTTTTTGGGAAGACATTAATGTTCCATGCAAGTAGTCTTTCGTAGCGGGAGAGGGGGGTTCTTTTATAAAACGAGACAGCTTTTTGTAGTATATCTATAACTTTAATCTTATTTTTTTCTTCTGCTTTGTCCGTAGTACTAGCCACCGTGATGCCAAGGATGTTTGTCGTTTTTACGAAGGCAAAATCCCTATAATCTGTCTCAGCTATCTCCTCACAGTTTGTCAAGAACTGGGTTTTATGTTTGTTGATTGCGAGACCGGACGAAATTTCAAATTCTTCGAGGATTTCCCAAGCTCTTCTAGTGGAATCTTTCAAGGTTGTGGAGGTCCCGGAAAGAAAAAGGGTGAGATCATCAGCGTACATGATGCTTTTGAAATTTGACTCTCCTATGTTTAACCCTTTTATAGATTTATCTTCGGACAACCTTTCCAATAGTCTATTCACTGCGAGTATGAATAGAGAGGGTGACAGCGAATCACCTTGTCTTGCGCCTTTGCAGATATAGATTGCTCGTTGTTTTCCCGGAAGGCCCAACCCCGAAGAAGACGTCCGTAATATGGCCGAGATCATGCCCACAAAGCCATCCGAGAAACCATATTCATATAGCTGCTCCAGAATGAACTTATGGGACAGGTTGTCAAAGGCTTTTTCAAAGTCTACCATTACTGCGGCATAAAGATCTCCCCTGTCTGAACAATCATTGATTGCATCTTGGATAGATATCGGACAGTCTTCGATGTGGCGTCCAGGCATAAAGCCTTTTTGGAATGGAGAAATCAGTCGGGGGAGAACTCGGAGCAACCTTTTATTTAATATTCCCGTGAGTATCTTGTACGATGCGTTTAGCAGAGAGATTGGACGGTAATCTCTAATATCATCTCCTTTTTTCCCTTTTTTCAGGGCCAATGTTATTATACCTGAGCTCATAAATTCTGGGACGAAGCCTCTCCTGAAGATATCACGGAAAACACTCTCTAAGATTGGAGCAAGTGGGACTGCAAATGTCTTGTAGAATTCATGAGGGAGTCCTGACGGCCCGGGTGCTTTATATTTTTTATTATAACTATTTATATATTTTATAATTTCCTCCCGAGATATCGGGGAATGGAGGTCATATAATATATCCCTTACTCTACCGTCTACTGGCTTCTTTGTTTCCTTCTTAGGTAGATTAAGAAGGGGTTTCCACTTTTTAATGTCCTTGACTAATCTCCATTCATGGCAAAATTCACACAACTTTGTTATGGAGCATTCCGCACAACTATAGAGGTTAGAGAAATAATTGTAGGCTTCCTCTGACATGGCTATTGGATCAGTAGAGATTTCACCTGTGGCCATTTTGAGCTGAGTCATCCGTGTTCTTGCCACAGATTTCTCGAAGTGTTTAAATGAGTTTTTTCCTTTAATATTAAGGTTGATAATATTTCTGCGCAGTCTGATCATAGTCCCTCTATTCTCATACTCGACAAGTTTATCGAGTTCCATGCTGCTCTCCGCACAATTATTACTCATTTTTTCTAATTTTTGTCTTTTCTTCTCTCTTTCATTCGCCCGCTCTTTTCCTTTTCTTATAAATATTTTCTTCGAGCATGATTCAATTTTTTTTAGCGCATCCCATGATGTCATATCTTCTTTGTTCATATTGTTTTTAAGTGATTCAATCATATTTAGTATTTCTTTCCGGCATTCTTCTAAATCAAGAAGGGAAATGTTGAGTTTCCAAGGGGATTTTTGCGGTCCTGTTGGGCGAAAGAAAGTTATAAAGATGGGATGATGGTCGGAGATATAGCAAGGTAGTGTCTTGAACTCTTTTACAAAATTTGAAATGCCATGAGTGGATAGGACATAGTCAAGTCTACTTGCAATATTTTTCTTGGCTTTGTTTTTCCTGTGGAAGGTCATTTTGGGTGACTTGCCATCCGCCGGTATTCCTAAGTCACCAGATTCATTCGAGCCATAATGCTCTCTAAATCCCTGGCATTCGCTAGATTATTGGAGCCTTTGTAGCCGCATGCATCCCTGAATGAATTTCGAGTTATGTTTAGGTCCCCCGCTATGATGATTTCGTTCTTGCTTGAGGGAGTATATTTTTCTATAATATTGGAAAACCAATTGTTAGACTCAAAATTTACTCCGTACAACGCGAATAATGTTGTAGTTTTTTCCTGGAAGAGTAGCTCTAAAATCACGTAGTTTCCTTCCGGGTCGGACGCAACTAAAGTTGGATTTAGGGATTTTTTGACCAAAACAATAACTCCCCTGGAAGGATGGGAGGTCCGTTTTATAGCTTTTGCTATGAAAATTTCATGCGAATTAGGAACAAGCTTCTCTGCATAGGAAATGTCCTCAAGTCTTGTATCAACTAAGGTAACCACATCTGGGAAAGGGCAAGCCAGTTCAATAGGGGAGATTGCTTTTATATAGTCAAAAACTTTTTTGGACCTTATTTTTGAGGCAATCGAATTTACATTATATGAAACAAGAGAGGACATGAGTATTGTGTTTGACGGTTTGGGGTACGTATTTATTGTTATTATTCTCCCACTATTTGTGTAAGTGACATATCTTATGGTCATTTATTTTTAGTTTTAGACGGTCTTCCTCTTCGAACGCTGGAAGGGGAACTGCTACGAACAGCCATCAAGGCATCAAAGGCTGAGTGCTGAGCACTATTATCTTGAGCCGGTGTCAGGGGGTGATCAATAGGGGTCACATTAATTGTTGGGAGAGATAGAGAGGGCTCATTTTCGTGATGTTCCCCTTCGTGCTGAGACGAGGCCTCATCTTTCTTTAACGGCGTGTTGGTCATAGAGAGAGGTTCAAGGACTTTATCCTCTAATGGATCTTCTTTTTCTGGAGGTATGCAGTCATTAGAGCTATGGTCCACATCAGGTGATTCTGGAGGGTCTTCTCTCGGTGGTAACGACGGTGTGTCGTCTCGAGCTTCCTCTGGACTGATGGATTCAGACTCATTGGTTTGGTCTTCCGAATTGTTAAGCCTTGGCCTTTTATATTTCCTTTGGGGAGGGAGGGTACTAGGAATTGTTAATGAGGCTTCATTTGTAGTGGGAGTTTCTTGTGGGGGAGTCACTGATGGGTGGATGCACTCTAATGTGGGAGAGGTTTCACTAGCTGGTTTTTGAACGGCAATTTTCTTTATTTTTTCTTCCAAAAATAATTTGTAATCTTTGATGGAGACTTTGGATTTCTCACATTTTGAAATGGAGTGGCCGAACCTAAAGCAGTTGCTACATTGTTTCCGTGCCCGGTTGAAGTTTAGTTTAATTATAGATCCCTTGACGGGCAATAGTTGAGGGACCAAATCTGAGTCTCCAACAGCTTCGAGTAGAAGTGAGCCGGATCTCATGTTTTTCGCCAAGTCTTTCATTGCAGGATGTTCCCCTAGACTTTTTTCATTTTTATCGGACCTGATATGCCCAATTATCGAAACTTTTTCCACATAAGGTCTTATGTTAGAGAGGAGTTCTTCTTCAGTAGCTTTGGTTATATACCTGAGAGCTTGAATCTTGAATGATCGGGTGGTAAGTTTTTCAATCAGGGGTTTTAGTCCGAGAACGTCTATTTGAAACTTCAGACCGGAAGCATTTTGCTCATATATTATCGGGAGCGAGAGATTGGCAAAGTTAAGTATATTTACCGGGTTTTTTGTTCCTATGATAGCCCGGCCTGGGCCCATTTCCGCGCTGATGTGGGATAAGTTGTAAGCCGGTATACCGAGCTTATTGATGGCCACTTCGACTACATCGTAATCAAGAAAGATGTCCTCTTCCGGGGAGTTGCCATCGAGATCCCTGATCTGAAGTTTAAAGAGCGACCATGCTACAGGACTCCGGGTAAAGGGAGAGAGTGGGGCGAAAGAACCCTTTTCTTCCGGGGAATGATTTTTCTTCGGCAAAGAAGATCCATTTGATGGGGGTTTCGCAGTTATGGACGCGAAGGTAGGGGGAGGAGCCTCCCCCTCGGTTCCAGCCATCCGAGTGTCGTAACTCGGAAGGGAGAATATGCAGAACACTTATTTTATATTTGTTAGGGCCTAGGTCCTTCAAATACTTAATTAATTATCTTTTTTTGCGGGAGCGTGTAAAAACAGGACACTGTTTACATACGTCACAAAAAAAAAACTTAGACTTCTTAGACATGTATTCAAAATATCCACAACTTTTGGGAATCAGAACTATGAAACGGGGCTATTGATTTTTCAAAGGCGTTTGACACATAATGCATGGGCATATTTTAAAGACAATAAAAAGAATATTACAAAAAAGTTCTTCAATCCCATTAGAGCTCTTTTAGTCAATCCAACATCAACGATAGCTATGGGGAATATGAACAGTGATCCCATTACGTTAAACAGGAGCTGTCGCCAAGGGTGCCCTACTGCACCTCTGCTTTTTGTGGCAGGCCTAAAAGATCTTAGTGAGGGTATAATCAACAGATATAAAGGTTTTGGCATTGATTATGGCTCCGATATACATATTATTGGCATGTACACAGATGACATTACTCTTTTCTTGGAAGCGAATTCAGAATCACAACTTTTAAAACGCATAGACATTGTGATCAAATATCTTCTAAAATATAGCAAAGATCAGGTCTCCGCATAAATAATAAAAGTCTGTTTTCATTCCGCTGGGGAATTGGAGGCTATTCAATGGTCAAAGGGTAGCTGACTTATGTGTAAAAGACACCGTTGAATTTTGGGTATAACTTGGAGTCGAAATGGTCCTACAAGTCAAAATTGGACTTCGTTACAAAACCGTGTGATCAGACAAATTTCTCTTTGGAGTAATTCAACATCCAAAGAAGAATTGATTTGTATAACTTCCTTGTTATCCCTGCAGTCCTCTACAGTTCTACCGAAGTCCCTTTATTGCTGAAAAGGCTGTCATAGAAGAAGACAAATGGCTACGCTTAATATTCCACAGAGCGTATCTGCCAGCTCTAAAGCGTCCCAAATGGCATCTTGTAGGAGGATTGTCTTTATTACAGAATATAATCCCAAAGATTTACTCAAAGGTCTTAACGGTTCTCTCACAAAACCCAGAGGTTGAATGGAGGGCTCATATCTCTAACAGCCCGGTCTATACATGTTTAATGTTGGGAACAGACTTCTCTAACGACCTGATTAAACAGTTTCTTCATCTTTAGGAGTTGTACACAGTTTGATTTGGCGGGGTTGTCCTATATTTCAATGTTCGACAACAATCGACATTATACGCCAGAACTATAAAAAGAAGTTCTTTTTCCAAAACCTGGACCTCCCAAAAGATTGGAACAATTAGCATTATCGTCTGGACCCTTACTATACATGACCTATCTTCGGAGTCTATTTTTAGGGGTGGAAGATTCTTGTTTCCTCTTAAACGATGGCAGACAAACACTTTGTTCCTGTCCCATGGCACCTCAGAATGAACTTTGGCAATAACACAAAAATGGAGACAGAAAAAATTGCTGACTTGTATTTAAAAGACTTGGAATTGCCTTCATCGTGGAAAAAGAGAATTTGTCTTCTACCTCCAAAATAGTTCACGATAAACGCTTTACTGCCCAATTTCAAATTTCTACCAGATGTGTGTTCTTTGATGCTCCGTGCAAGGATTGTGGAAGATTATTTAATTCAATCATCCATGCCTTCTCCATTGTCCTGTTCTACGTATCTTAAGAGACTTTGTTCTTCTAAATGTTCCTGGAATAACTGGAAAACTGATCGCTCCCATAATTCTCTTCGGATTAAATTCTAAACTGCGGACAGCATCTCCGAAAACAAGAGCAATGGAGTTTTCACTTTCAAGTTGCAAAAGCTATATCGCAGAGCGTTTATCTTCGGGGGATCCTATTTAAGAGGGAGACCTAAAATCCATTGTCCTATCAGCAGCAGCTCGGTACATGGCGCTCTCCATCAAGATTCCAGAGGATTCAAGCCGGAGATTCGCGAGTGACATCGTTCGGTTCTTCCCCTCCTGTTCCGAGAGGACCTCTCACCATCTAAAGTTGTTACTACGATTTTACAAACACAGTCTAGTTTTGAATTAAATGAAATCTATATGTTCCTAATCATGTTATTGTTATTTTAATATCCAATTAATTTGAACTTTGTTTTATGAAGTGATTGTACTTTTATGTGAGCGTTTAATGTTTTGTATTGACTTATTTAGTGTTTAAATTTTAAACTATAATGTTTATTTATATATTGTATATATGCATTTACACTAAATTTCAATAAAGTTTTAAAAGGATGAAAAAAACCCGGGGGTGATTATGATATTGTGATATTTTGGGGTACTAATTTTTTGTGTAATTACTCAACATACTGATAATATAAAAAATATTTTTGTAGTAATATGAAATTAATATTGGCTTTTATTAGATATTATTTTATTATTTAAACATCATTGGTTCAAAACTTTGATTTGATTATGGTCGGCTTATGCATCCTCAGTCAATAGCAATTAACTGAATTTTATGATCGAGTAGTTTGACGCTCATAATTAATATTATGTACAAAAGCTTTATAAAATATATTGTATCCAAATAAAACTGTAAACAAAGGCTAAAATATTACACATTATTATAACTCTTGTTAAACATAAATTTGTAGTTTCTATGTTTTGATAAAATACATTTAAAACAATCTGTGTTTCCGGTTATACTGTAGATATAACATTGGAGTTCTTAAATGCTGCAAAACTCTCAATTTGTAAAACAATTGCTTACAGATATTAGATATCTGACATCCTATATAATTTATCCTTAGTCATTATTTTCTTTCCAATAATATATACATTATAATATGAACATAGATCAAAGAACATTAATTGGAAAACGGATGATTACCCTTTTCTAGTATTAGTAGATAATATGTAAACATATCTGCTCATATCAATTATATAGAGGCATTGAAGGGAAAATAATCTTTGTATTGATTATACGGAAGGAAAAAAAAACAGTTCATGATATAAGAAAACTTCTGTGTTAGAAGTTATATCTCAATAGCTATCTTTATGGATATAATGAAAAACATACCAAAAATACGTAATTTTTGTGCCACTAAGCTGTAGTTCCGAAAAAAGTGATTTTTACTTTTTCTCTATGACAACATATACGCTATTTAGATAGCTGCTATGGATCAAAATATGTTTTTGGTTGGCTTTTTGGTTTGATAAAATTGCTCCGACTAGATAAAAATAAGCATTATAGTGTTAAAATTAGTGTCACCAACCTAGGATCTTATCAATTAGGTTGACCAAAATTGACCTTCCCCTTTCGAGGGTCGAACCTCCGCCTTCAACATTGAGAGTTAACCACGCCTTAACACACTGATTTATCTCTATATATATATATATATATATATATATAGAGAGAGAGAGAGAGAGAGAGAGAGAGAGAGAGAGATATATAGAAAATAATTATAATATTATAAGAAATGAGCAATACAACTGTCTATAACCAATAATGTTTATTATTATACTCCATTAATTATATATTGTTTCGTATCTTTGCCACAACTCTTCATATATTTAATTAAAAATACTTTATCTTTTGTTAAATCTTCACAACTCAATGGATAATAAGGTATATAAATACATATGTATATGTTTTTGTACGTAAAGTTTACCATGAAATATGTATGCTTTTGTGCATAACAACTAATTTTACTAAGAGTTCAAGCTTATTCATACAACAAATTGAAAGTGACGGTTATTGGATTCCAGCAGTAAATATTGATTTATTACTCCATATGTTAAGACTACTAAATATTATATACAATTAATTGAAAATAGATAAGAACAAGCTAGTAGAATACGTTTATTATATACTCTCAGATCATATTATTTATAGAGTATTTGTTTTTTCTTTATAGGAATTGTTCATAAATTTTAATTAAATACTGTATACATATATATGACATTTTAAGTAGAACGTTTATTTTTAAGATAGCCATTAAATAAGGAATACTAAAAGGATGACCTAAGCGACTAACTAGACCACATTATCAAGTATATTAGTCACATTCTGTCGTAAGGATAAAAGATTCGTGCAATGGTTCGCAAAAAAACACGTGTGTCCTCGAAGAAACTAGCTTTAAAAATATACATTGTTGAATATGATGGACATTATATCAATGTGATAAATAAAAAGAGCTGTAATATTAGTGTCACTATATAAGCAAATCATCATCACAAAAAACTGTGAACGGAAAATTGCCCATTTTACTGTGTAATTATTGAAATAGAAGCATTAAGGAGGAAAAATTCAACAATAAATATACTTTATATATATAGGTAGTTTTACAACCGTAGTTAAAAAGGCAGAACATCAAAACCGTTGTTTTATATTGTACCATTTTTCCCCCTGTGTTTCATTGTTGAAAAAAAGTAGGTAAAATCAATATGTAGATGACAATCTTTTATCCAGCTATTAAATTGAAGGTAATATAAGTCAGCCGAACTCGTAGGGCTATTCCAAAAATTTGGAGACTAACAATGCGCCTAGCTAGAATCGTTACTTCACCCTATATATTGCAATTTTACTACTCCCTGTGATTTTGTGTTTGCTCTTATATTTGAATGGAGTTGTATTATTGTTTTTCAAAGTCTTGATCACATAAGGTTGAGTAATTTTATACTACAATGTGTGACTATGTACTTTTACGAAATGCTTCTTAAATTACAATAAATATATTTATCTATTTTATTTACTAAAAAGAAAAGGGCGTCGTTTCAGCTATAAAATATGCCTTCTTGAATGCTAAAGCACGGATGGCCTTCTGTTTGGGAAAGTCAATATTATTTGAAGTCATCGGACCTCCAAAGAATTATGATATTGGTTGAAACCAGATAACCATTTGTTTAAAGTGGATTCTTTCTCTTCACTACAAATTTTTAACCTTTACTTCAATTTTTATTACAACTGAAATGTTTAAGCAAGATTATAAAATTTATAAATACTGGTTTGAGCTGAGAATCGTTTTTAAAACAAGTCTTTTTATCGATGATATTTTCACACGATTATTTTCATTGTTTAATTGTCTTTGTTCTACCCCGAAGTATAAATTGTATATTTAAGTTTATTTTTTAACGTAATTTCATGTAGATTTTTAGCACTGAAATAAATTTAAAAAAATATTTATGGCTGAAAGGATGGCCTTGTATATTCCAATACTATAGGCAGAAATGAGGACGATTCTCATCACGGCAGCGGCACTATATATTGTGTTGGATCTGAAAACTCCTAGGCTACGTGGACTCTGGCAACTAGGGAATTAAGGTCATAATGCTCCATAATGCACGCAAATGTTATGAAAATAATTTTAAAAGCTTATTTATATATTTTTTTATTCATTATGTCTAATAGAAAGCACCTATGTGCTCCACGTGGTGTCAGAAGGCAGATAAATAAGAATGACGCCACAAGTTCCAACAGAAAATGTGTATTCCTTTTATCCGAAGATAATACGAAGAACACGGGTACTCGCAAATCATGTAGGTAAGTAGCCCGGACATCTGAACCATGCTGCTGACGTATTGGAGATGTCCTGATGCTACATTTTATTATATTTATTAATAAACTGTGTTAGAAAAATGAAACAAAACTTAATAAGAGTATCAACCAGGATTGCTTTTGTATCTCAATGTTATCATCTATTTTACAACATTATTTATATTATTTATAAATCTTGAAATTTTATAAATGCATTTTCCTCTTGTATATGTATATATAAATGTATATGTATTAAACATATCATCCTCCATTTATGGTGTCCCATGAGAAGACATTACATTTGGGGTAATGATCATGAAGGTAGCACATACTTATTCATTAAGACTCCTACAAGGGCATGCCCATGAAAATGTTTACTTATGGCACTGCACATTACTTAAGAGTTTCTACAGCTCCTTTATATACTGCAGTCGCATATAATTATATATATATATATATATATATATATATTATATATATATATATATAATATATATATATATATATAATATATATATATATAATTATAGATTATATATATTATATATATATGTCTCCAAGGATAAATAACTTTATATTTCTTTTAAACTTGCAAATCTGCACTGCATTAATTCTTCTTCTTCCAAGTTTTATTTATCCTTTCTTTTTTAGTGTTGATATCATGAAAAGTCATTAATAGGTCTCTTAAATCCTGACTGAGAAATAAAAAATTGTAAATGTGTTTTTAATATAACTTGGGGGGGGGGGGGGGCCTTGTTTTCCAGGAGTAATTATCGACTATTCTTGGGAGAACAAATGATGTACAAAGGTTTTCATCTTATTACTCGCTACAAATCCTTTTTGTGCAAAGAAAAATGAACAATACACTTTTTGTTGTATGCTTATAGTTCTAGGATATATAAATTTTACAGTTTTTTAAATAATACAGCAGCGCGTCTTTGGAAGACTTGGAATAATAATTTTCAACAAAAAAATACTGGAGATGTGTAAAATGATATAGACCAATTTGGGTACGCTGATTTCAAAAATCATACCTGTTTTGCTGTATCACGTCAGGATTTTCAGTTACAGAAATACTCTGCTTTCGCTTTTAGTATCGTCTGCGCGTCTGTGTCTGCTTTCAGTGTCCACGAGATACCGACGTGAGAGGTGGTGTGGTGCTTAGCTGAGGCTTTATACTGTGCACATCGCACTGGATTTTAAAATTTGAAGTAAAGCTGTCAGAAGCAACTTAAGCAGGTATATTATAAAGTCTAATTTCCTTTTATGGTAATAATATTTATTTGTATGTCCACGATTATATATATATATATATAACTTAATATATACCTAAGCAAATTTCTTAAATTCAAGACGAAACAATATACTTCTAAAAAATAAAAGAAAATGACTGTCTTCACATTTAACGTAAGACCATGTGTTTTGCTCGTTATTATCATAAACCAAAAACTCATAACCATGAAATAACCTTACTTTTCAAATGTGTAAAATATACTTTATCTTCTGAACCGATGAACAAGTTTGTACGACCAAAAATTAAGTATTAAGATACAGTATTTTATAGTCATAAAATCATGACAAGTAGACTAGTCAACGGATGGTCATTAAATACTTGTTTTTAGTAAAATGATTAGAAAATACTAATGTGTTGTTCTTTCTTTCTTCTTTCTTTCAGATAAGCATGAGTCGGCGTTCCTGTGCCAATCATCCTGACAACTTCTGTTATGTCTGTGGTCGGTATACCAAAAAAAGATGACACGTAGTCTGTAGCAGTGAAAATGAAGGTCGCCTACTTCACTACTTCGGGTGTAAGGTGGGGACAGAAAAGATCTGGGCACCACACATCTGCTGCACAAGCTGCCACACAGGCTTGACTCAGTGGTTGGTTGGCAAGCACGCGAGCATGCCATTTGCGGTGCCAATGATATGACGTGAGCAACAGAATCATCATGATGATTGTTATTTCTGCTGCACAAGCAGCCGGCTTCAACAAGAAGAAGAAAGGTCACATCAAGTACGCTTACTGCGTCTATGCTCGTAAATCTGTGCCTCATGATGACGAGAACCCCGTTCCAACACCTCCAGCTGATCAAAACATACCTGTAAGCAGTGGCGAAGAGGATGGTGATGATGAACCTTTTGAACCCGACACTCAAGACCCACACCTTCTGAACCAGGGAGACTTAAATGATTTTGTAAGAGATCTCTCGCTGTCAAAGGCAAAAGCAGAGCTGCTTGGATCAAGGCTGCAGCAGTGCAAATCTACTTTAACCTAATACCAAGATATCCTTGTTCAGAGCACGTCACAGAGACATGGCTGAGTTCTTTCAGATGGACAGACAAGATGACATTCTGCAGTGACATCAACGGTCTGTTGAAAGAAATTGGGTGTGATCACGATCTTGCAGACTGGCGCCTCTTCATCGACCCAGAGAAGAACAGCATGAAGGCTGTTTTGCTCCACAATGGCAACGAGAAACCATCAGTCCCACTAGCTCACGCGTTCGGCATGACAGAGACCTATGAGATTATGCGGCAGCTGCTTAATTCCAGTAGGTACAATGACTTCAAGTGCACATCTGCGGAGACTTGAAAGTGGTGGTGCTGTTGTTAGGGCTGCTATGAAGAAATAGTGTAGTAGCTGCTGGAGTCCTTCAGGGAACTTGGCTCCAGGATGTCCCTGAAAATCCATTTCCTACACCAGCACCTGAACTTCTTCCCTGACAACTGGGAGCTGTCTCGGACAAGCACGGCAAGCAATTCCACCAAGAGATTTCACTCATGGAGACACGTTACCAAGGGCGGCACAACCCGAATATGATGGACTTCTGCTAGTTCCTGCAGAGCAGCACAAACACCAAGCCAAATGCCTAAAGTTTTTTTAATACATTTTAACGGCGTTTTTCTGCAATTTCTATAATTTTGAAGCATACATGATGTAATAGAAGAATAAATAATTCTTTTGTAAATTTCATTGAAATCTGACTTCTAGGCAATGGGAATATTTCTGTAACTAAAAATCGTGACGTGATACAGCAACCGATTATGATTTTTGAAATCAGCGTACCCAAATTAGTATAAATCAATTTATACATCTCCAGTAAAAAAATTGTGTTGTTCAGTGTAAATATTTTGGCAAAAAATATTTGGAGAGAAACGTTCTATGATAATACTCGAAGGTTAAAATCAATATAAATGTAAGTTTTATTATTATAAGAATTGATCAATTGAATGGCGCTGTATCAAAACTTTATAAAAATTGTGTTTTGTGTTTTTTAAATGGGTTTTGGACATATATATTTCTTCTTTTTATAAAAGGATTAGGGAGTACGATAGCCGTGTGGGTTAAGGTGTTTTCAACTCTCATGTTGGGGGCGCAGGTTCAAATCCTGAGAGGGGAAGGTCCATTTGGTCAACCTCATTGATAATATTGTAGTTCTATAGACTAATTTTAATATTATAAATCGTATTTATATCTTGTTGGATACAATTCTATCGAACCAAATAGACAAGCAAAAAGATTTTGCTTTTAAAATATAATTAATCAAAATCAAGAAAAAAAGAAGGGATAGAAGTGAGGCAAAATACTCTCTCCCTTCTCTTTTTCTTTTTCTTTCTATCTAGGTAACACTAACAATAGTTACCAAGTGGTAATTGTATATTCTCATATCAAAAGATCAATTTTTTGGGAGAGTACGTGCAAAAATGTATTTGCTTATTTCGTATAGCGATTTTTAGAACACCAAACATATCAAATGAAAGCTTGGTAACCAGTTTTAATATTTTGGTATACTAAATCATGTCAATTTAATAAGTAAAGAGTTATATGTACATTAAAAAAACATATCTTGCGTACAAAATGACACATATAATGGATTATAAATGCGTCAGAGACGAAGTAAAATTTTGAGAGGATACCTTGACGCAAATCTAAGAAACACATTATTATTTATTTTTTCATAATCGATTTCTTATAGGTCAATACAGGCTCTGAATCATATGATGTAAACTCAGATTGTACTGAATTCTGAATTGATAGAATGCAACCAAGGTCATTTTTGGATTTATCATCCAAAGGTTTACTAAATTAAAAATACTATTTTACTCTGAAGCGAACAAGTCATCTTCTACAGGCGAGTGAAGTTAATTGATAAAAAAAAGCTATGAAATATGCTAACATTACACACTCCTTTTTTTCTTTGTTTTTACTGAAAACTTTGTTTTATTAAAAAACATTAAACATACGTCTGGTAGTAAATTAGATTTTCTTTAAACTAATAGTTATTGTTGAAGTCTGTAACGTCCACCATTTTCAAGACATTTGCGGAAAACTATATTTTACTAAATTTTTAAAACTTTGACCTCGTTGCGCGACCTCGTAATGTTGACCGATTTTGTTCAAGCTTTGTATGTCGTCTTTTTTTATCACCAAGAAACAGAAAATCCACAATGTTGCTAAGATTTCAAACATTTTAAAAATAAGAACAGCCCTAATATATATATATAATATTATATATATATATTGCTCTATTTGACAATAAAAAAAAAATATGGATTGAACTATGAATTCCGTAAATGTATCTAACGGGCGTCATAACCAGACGATACCATCAGCTCAATCACAGAGCTGGTAGCGTTGACACGATTGAAACACTTTCGGGTTGCGTGAGGAAACACACGATGTGGAAGTTCAACAGCCTGAAGAATGTTCTGACGCTGTTTCTCGCTCTTGGTCAGCACTTTAGTAAAGTCAGACCCGAACTTGACGGCCTCTCTGCCGCATCATTGACAACTTGAAGAGAGGTGACGATGCCGTTAACTCAATGAATGTTGAATCAGAAGCCCATTTGCGACCGGAAGTTCCAAGAAGGTTGGATGGGTGTTGTAAGCTGAAGGTAGAAACACTCAATGAGATATAGGTGGTGGCATTTGGTATAAAAATTTTGTTATTCATTGGTAAAATAATCATAGTCTATTACGATTATTAAAGGAATGTTTACCCGGCTAAGATTCCAAGTTTCACTGTGAACGAAGATAACTTTAAAACATCCACATGAGTACCCTCTTTTTCTTTTTCCTTCTTGAATCTATAAAGAACCCTAGTAGGAGCTGTTATTAAAAAATGGTTGGTGCGTCAGCACTCATGTTCATTTTTGGCACTAAATATTATTGGACGAAAATTTACAAAATAATACAAAGTCATAAATTTATCATAGCTAAATTTAGTATAACTGATTCTTTTCAAAATAGGTAATAACAAAAAAGTTTGCTTCATAACGAAACCTTTGACACCAGTGACGTCCGATTTCTAACAATGCTAGAGATTTTTTATTTAGATATTCGTTTTCAGCATCAAAAATGAACCAGAATCGCTGGGTATATGTAAAAGAACTAAAAAAGTGGTTTCATTTTGGGAGGTCTAT
>CP045896.1:10544113-10561622 GCA_013387185.1 Caligus rogercresseyi
AAGAGAGCTAGTTCATTATTGGTAAAAAATCAGGGGTTATCTTGAATGTACCATCAAAGGCCCATTTCCTATTATTCGTCAAATCTTGAAGGCCTGAATTCGTCCCAATATGAGGATTCGACTTGATCGTCCTCTCCAGAGTCATATAAAAGAAAATTCTCTTCAGAATTTTCTAGAGTTTTGAATTGGGGTGGAATTGAGAATCCATGCGAGATTGTGGAGATGTTGGGAATTTTCATTGATGGTCTTCCATCCTCTAACACTTCTTGCAATATTAGATAATGTTGTCAATTGTGCAATTGTAGCTTCATCGCTGTTTAAAATAGCTGTCGAAATTGTTGATCGGTTTGTTTGTTGAGGGTTCTTTAGAGATGCTTCCTTAAGCTCTCTTCGAAAATTTATGGAGTCCACTTCTGCCTTAGTCAATTCATGGCAATGTTCATTCACATATTATTTAACAATTTCAACTTCAGTTGAAGATTTGGTGTGAATTTTGCTCTACAGTTCTTTGCCTTCCTTTCGCAACACTCCCAATAAATAGTTCCACTATTTAGTAATTTCACTATAATAGATTTACAGTTGAGTATTGGGACTCTTATACAAAAATATACAACGTATTTTCCGGGGTATAAGTAGCAGTTTTTTGCGTAGTTTGGCCAGGGGTACGACTTATACTTCAGTGCAACTTATATGTGAAGTTTTTCTGCTTCTCTATCAAATAAATTTCCCCCAAAAATGTTACAAAATGATTGAATGCACTATAAAACGTTCCTTAGACAATTTCCATATATGTAAGTATTTTCAAGTTCGACTTATACTTTGGTGTGACTCATATATGCCTTTTCCTCCTTCTTTCTTCATTTTTTGGCCTGTCCGACTTATACTACGGAGCAACTGATAATCGGACCATACGGTACTTAAATATTATCAGTTATTGTGACCAAATTCTGGACATAAATGAACTAATAGGCCGTGTTTACAAATTGTAGTAACGTAAAGTTTAAACTTTAAATTCGCTATTATTTAGTTCATCAATGAAATTTCTCTTTTAAGAAGTATATTTATTTTGTGGTAAAAATATATTTAATTGCTTACAAAATTAAATATATTTGATATTATAACTTTCTATTCTTGTAACCAAATGAAATTAATTATGTCTGATTATATTTACTACGTATAAATTATGATTTAAAATTTAAAAACAAAAGAAAAATGGATACACCATGATTTGTATAGAATAGGCGTATATTATGTGTTTATTACGACCTAATATATATTTCTTTGTTTGCTTAGTTCTTTATAAAGTAAGAACTATTTTGATGCAAGAAATATATTCTTAGTTAGTATTTAAATCCTGCTGCGTATGAAATTCATAGACGAAACAAAAAATGGATACCACAGACAAAGATGCACTCCCCCTGCGTATTGAATAAGCGATATATTCTGTCTTTATAACGGCCAGAGACTTATTGAATGTTTTTTTTTAATTATATATTCTTTGTTCTGTTATAAACTGTAACTAAATATAATCAATTCGACAAATTATCAGTTATTATATCAATTTAACCCTTGTGTGGTGTTCATATTTTTGTAACTCAGCCACTCTTCGTGGGTCGGTGGGACCCGCTGCGTTTTGGGGCTCTCAGCTAAACACAATAAAACTATTTATGTTAAAATACTCAAATGATTTTTCCTTATCTCAATTACAAGCAATATAAACAACAAAAATGATAAATAATAGTCTTTTACCTTCATTAGGTCACATTTATAAATAAAACATCACTTCTTTTTGTTGTTGCTTGCTGTAACCTAGAATAATGAAAATATCAGAAATTTTTCTAACTCTCTCTCCTCACACACAAGATATGAGTGCCAAATCAACTGCAATAGCATCACACTTACTTCAGGCTTTGCAGGTGATGGTTCTGTAGGTTGGGTGGATGGTGCACAAGACCTAAAATTTCACTTTCATTGACCCCGGGTCCAGCAGACCCGAACACCCTCTATGTAATGTAAATGTGTAGGGGGGGGTATGGTGTGGTCACTGAAAACGTGTTGTGATATATGTTCTTCACAGAAAATGAGCCAAGGCCAATGAATTTGAGTTTGAAATAAAAAAAATTAGTACTACTTTTCTTTGAGACAAAAATGAAAATGGGTCCCACAGACCCGAACACCACACAAGGGTTGAGCCAAGCAGGTACTATCAATCAAAAGGCTCCTAACACAAATGTATACCCCTTTTTGAGTTGAGTTTGGACCTCAAAACGTGAGGCTTAAAAATATGGGTCTAACAAAGAAAACACAGTGATTTTTCTTGTAAAATTAGCTTTATCCAATGATGTAATATCTATCAAGAGCAAAAGAGCTATTATTCCAGAAATCGACCCAAAATTTTGAGTTATAAATTTGTGTTCTAAGGGGCTAACATAACTTATTCAAGCAACGGTTTTAATAACTCATTTTTAGCTTAAATTAAGACATGGATACAATTACATTTTGAGACCCGGCGGAACCAAAAATTTGGGTTTTGAGGGGCTAACATGAATTATTTTAGCATACGAGGTAAAAATTATCACGTTTTGAGGTCCAGCAGCACCCCAAAAACCCTAACATTTGGGTATAAACTGGAGTTCTTAGGGGAC
The DNA here is from genome assembly GCA_013387185.1 of Caligus rogercresseyi. Lineage (NCBI taxonomy): Eukaryota > Metazoa > Arthropoda > Copepoda > Siphonostomatoida > Caligidae > Caligus > Caligus rogercresseyi. Next base: position 10,546,759 of record CP045896.1, read on the forward strand.
TAATATAAGGCTTTGGGCATTTTGGGATTTAAAAAATACTAAAACAATTCTGACAATTTTCCTTTCGGGCAATTCTCTGTTCAGGCAATTTTCCATTCGAACAATTTTCCTTCGGGCAATTTCCATTCGAGCAATTTTCCTTCGGGCAATTTTCTTTCGGGCAATTTTCTGCCTACCCTATATAATATTTTATGTAAACTTCCTTTGTATTCACCTGATTATTAGGCTTGACATCACTTTCTTTAAAAAAATTAACTCATTTTACCCTCTTTGAAAAAACTTAACAGATAAATGCAGACCAAAAAAAAAGGGATAAGTAGTTGTTTCCTCGACAAATATGGTAAAAAGATAAAAATACAATCTTCCATGATTGTACCAGTCCCTATCATTTAATATTAATAGGACAGTCTAGATTTGTACATAAAACTTAGTATAAAATTACCGTCTGTAGTTGTGCCCTTTTCCAAATTTATATCGTGCACATATTCAAAGAGAAAAAGTTTTATTATCAATGGAAAAGAATAATAGATAAGGTTTTTTGATATATTTAAGAAATATTGATTCTAAAATTACAATAAATAAACCAAATATATATAAAAAATTTTTTAATTTTATAAGTACGGATATTGTAATTTTTTGATTTTGAACATTTATTTATTAAAACCTAAAACTATGTTAAAATTTATTGGAAAAATAATTATTCAGCAGTAAAAATAGTTTTTTATAATTGATGGATACATTAGCGAATAAAACTATTCATTTCAAAGAAAAAGATAAAAATCTGTCCTTTCTCCCATACAAGGAGTCATTTTGCAAAAAAATAATCCTTTTTATACGGGTAAGGGGTTTTTTAAGTGAAGGTTTGGTGCTTAGGAGCTTAATTAGCTAAGAATTTAAAGTATTTACTATTTATATATTTGCTAACTTATGGATGTCTCTCTCTCTGTCACTCTCTCTCTCTCTATATATATATATACTATATATATATATATTTATATATATATTATATATATATATATATGTATATATATTATATATAATATCAATCTAATTGATATATCTATAATCCCAAATAATTTCTTTGATATTGTATCCGTTAAATAATCAGGTTTATTAGATTATAATTGTACAGCTCATTGAATATTAAAAATAATTTATAACAACACAAAACCAAGAATCAAATTATATCATCAGCTATTTTAAACCTTACGTCTATTATTTTTGCCCAAATCAAAGTAAGCCGGTTAAAATGAATTTTAAATGATTTTATTTAATGTATTAAAATTTAAATAAGGGTGTTAAACATATTTTAAGGTATTAAATTAAAATTTGAACCTTAGAATAAAATTATTTGAAGCTTGAAATAAGATGTATTTCATATATATATATATATATATATTTTTTGCAGGAAGGAATATTTTATACAGTTCGTCATGATTTTGTTTTTCAGATATGAAACAGTTAAGGTAATAAAAATCAAAAAAACAATTCAAGAAGTACATTATTTCTTATTTTATTTTGGTACATACACCTGTATAATTTAGTGATAGGCCACAAAATTGTATAGAATGCTTCTGAAAGGTAATTTTTTAACAATTAGATGTAGCATAAATACTGATTCATCTATAAGCTAAAATATTTTGTTACTTGTGTGGAAAAATTAATTATGTTATTGTATCCAGTAAAATAATTTCAATGCATGTTTTTATCATTTTAAAATAAATTAATAGATGATTGTAATACTTAGCTAGTTCAAAAATAAATTTAAAAATTTAATCATAACTCAACCCAGATATTTTGGCGTTCCACACCTTTGCTTTAGGATTTTTTCTATGGGTACTTAAATAAAAACTAATGCATAGAACAACAATATTTAAAATATATTAAATATCACGAGTGACTGGGATAACATGATAACAGTTTAGTTAAAATTTAACTTTATGAGACACAACTCGTCATATATATATAATAATGTTATTATAATAAATTTGAAGTACACCGCAGATAAAACTATTAGAAAATAAAGTTGAATTTCCAAAATAATTATCATTTGCATTTCGTTGAATACCATAAGAAAGTTAAAATAAATAGTATGTGCTGATCATACCAATACATTTTAAAATATTTGCATTTTTTATTATAATAAATGTAAACTAGAAGACTCAGAGAGTGCAAACCTCCGCCGATCCCCACCAAATGAATCACTTGGTCTTTTTGACATTTGCCAATAGATGTCGCTGTGCTGTTCTCTCCTCCTTGAGAGCACAGCACAGCGACATCTATTGGCAGAGTAGGCTAACTTGAATATTTATTAGTATTTAGCTCATTTTGCATCTTAAAGAAGTACTCAGAGATGCCAAAATTTAATCACTTGTTCCTTTTGGCATTTCCAACAACTCCACAAAGTTTCATCCGAATCTGTTCGGCACTTTTTGAGTTATCCTACTGACAAACAAACAAACAAACCAACAACAAACCAACGCCAGTGAAAACAATACCTCCTTCGACGGAGGTAAAAAGGGTTCAGCACACACACACACAAAAGCCTAACAAAACCCATTTTATAATTATATATGTATGTAAGTATAAATAGGCCGTAAATTGGAAGTAAACTTTGATTTATTTTAAACAATAGTTTTTTATTTATGAGATTTGTGGGAGGCAACTTTCATTGACTAACATAAAACTTTTAAAAAACTTGGTGGTGGATGTCGACGTTGAAATAAATAAATATATATTATGGTTATATATATTTTAGTAGACATAAAAAAGAACGGGGGTAATTTAATTTACTATATAAATTGTTTTGTTAAACATTGTTCCCATAAATCAAACAATTTGGGAATGTACTATATTATATGTTAATGAATTTCTTATACAAAAACTACTTTTAAAGTTTTGTAAAGCACAGAAAAGCATTTGATATATATATATATATGAAAACTTCGGAATGCCTTGCCCGGTGGCGATACAATAGGTAGTTAGAAGGATACTGGAAGGATAAACTTTTAATGAGCAACACCCTATATACAATGTTTTTTATAATCGATAAAAAAATTAATTGCATCCCCATTTGTGAAATTATTTACTTTTATTATGATATATAATTTATATTATCAATGGGAAATGTTTGTTGATGTATTATTTCTAACAATATAATTATTAAATTCCTTATTATTTTAATGGTAAAAACGTATTTATAAATATTTTAATTTTTCAATTCAAAGATTTGGATCCCCTTTAATAAAAACCGCTAGCCAAACGCCAGGGTCATTGTGCATCAAAAAAATGTCTTCTAATTGTTACGATGAATCTAAACACCTGAAAGATTTTTATGTTGACTTATTAAAACTTCCTGTAACATGAAATAATATAATTAATCTTTGGTTACTCATAGTAGTGGGAAGAAAATCACTTGTCAATTACACTCTCTTCAAACTGTAAAATTTAATCCGATTATTGTGAGCGATTGAACAATAGGACTCTTCAGTTTTCGTTTTCTAAGCATTCAAGGGGTTTGATAAGTATACAATTGCTATTTATATTTAAAGCTTAATTGAACTTTTTAGACTCCAAGGACCGCCGTTCAAAAAGCTTTAGTTAGTACCTTACAACTTTTTGAACGCTTAAGGCCTGTTTGTTTAGAAACACAAAAAATGTATTTTTACTTGTGACATCTTTATTTTCTATTTGATATAATGACTTCTATACTTAGTAAAGTGTTTTTTAGGTATTAGAATCAGCTATCATAATATATAATTATATTTGTGTCTAATGAAAAATTAAGAAAAATGTCATTAATAGATTCAGGATATTAATTCAGTAGGAGCCTCAACTATAAAACGTCTCTTCCATTTTAACATGTGAAAAGTTATTAATTCAAAAAATGTATATAGAACACAAAATCTCAAATCAAGCCCAAAATTTGCTGTGGAGATTGATTTGATCCTTCTGATGATATGATGCATTGGTTTTTTCTTCTCAGCAAAAAGGTTTTATTCTGTTAAAGATCATATACATTTTTTCAAAAAATGTATTATTATACGATAATCATCATATTATATTTCAATGCAAATGGTTTTGTAATAAAGATATAAATGCCCAAAAAATCTGAAACAATTTGAAAATAATGTGAAGTAAAAAATACAGCATAAGTAATTCCACATGGTACTATCATTTACAAAAGATATATCTGTAATACATATTTCTCAATTTTATTCTTTGTATTTTTTACGCTAGAAAAGAAAAAGTGTGTCTTTGAGAAGCAAAGTGAGGTAGATGGAAAATACTGGATTGTTTTGTCTGCGTGTATTAAAATTTCAATATTTTTATATGCTTTTGTAAGACACTTTCAAACTAGAATGCTATTATATTGATTTATTATTATTATATCCATTCGTTTCGTGGGAAAATACTTTGTGTATAAATATTTTAAAGGTATGAAATTTAAAGTATATTTTTATCTTTTAAGTTCTTAAAAAATGCATGTACGTTGTTATACATACATGGACTCTTTATTTTGACAAACATAGGATAATAGAAGTAGTCGTACATAAATAATATAGATAATGTGTTTGATTCTTTCAAAGTGTATTTGTCTAACAAAACTTTAGCAAAATATCATTTAGCCTAATATACCACACACTTCATTTTATAAACATATTTGGAATTCGTTTTGGTTAAGAAATAAATTGTGGATTTGAATTAAATTTCTTGAAGTTATAAAGCAGAAGCTTTAAATTTATTTACCAAACCAGATATCAAGCAACTTTTGTTGATAAATAAAAATAACGAATAATAAAAGTATTATTTAAGAGTTTATATACCCTTATTTTTCGTTCTTTTACGATAACAAACATAAATAATTATTTGTCTCTATAGCAGGAAAGCAACTAAACAATGAAAGTTTGCTGCGTATCAACCAAAACAAAATTTGTATATTAAACATAAGTTATATACAAAATAACCCTTGAGATTTGTTGTTTAGTAATACTCTGGATGTCCTTTTATTCCTTATGATATCCTTTTTTAGTTGACAACGGCAAATACTTGTTTTTTACTGTATTTCAGTTCATATATAAAATTCGAAGTAATTGCGTATAAAATACCTAAGAAAACATATTAATACAACGATAAAAGAACAAACAAAAAACAACAAATTAGTATAAATAAATACAATAACACCAGAATGGTATAAAGTCTTTAACAAACTTAAATAAGCATTAAAATAATGAAGCATAAGGTTAAATAAAAAAACTAAAACAGACATAAAAATTCATGAAGGTAATAAAATTTTAATAACTTCTGAATTATATTAAAACGAGAAATACTTGATCTCCTTCGAAGCGAGAGTCCACGAGTTGTCAGTTACGGAGGGGATTTTGAAGGTGAGACCTCCATATCTGGCAGAATGACTTGTTATATTATGAATTAGTGGTTGTCAAATTTGATTTTTTTGTACAACCGTACAACTTTATTCAAAGCATTTCAGTTTTCAACTCACACTTATACAAAAGCAGTGCTTAAGAGTAGGAGAGTCTGGACGAAAGACTGATGAATTATAACATAAAGCTGACAAAACCCATAACAAACAAATTTCAAATCATAAATTAATAGGTGTTTGGATTTAATAGCAAATTTAATGTTATTTATATAAATCAAAGGGGATACATTTTAATGTAAAAGATGACAATTGAGTTGAATTTACTATAAATTGCATAATTTTTATGATTTTGTTTTTATATCTAAAGGATCAATCATCAAAATAGATTTCTCGCAATAGTTGAATTTAAATCAGCAATTGTTGATTGATCCAAGAGATACAAAAACAAAAAGGTTTCGTGATTGATGAAAGGCTGCCCACATTACAAATATAATACAAATACAATAATATTGTTATTCGACATATAAAATCCTATTTCTGCTCAACATAGTGGCAAAATCAAAAAAATAATGCAATTTATAGCAAATTCAACTCAATTGCCATATTTTACATTAAAAATGTACATTACATATCCTCTTTGATTTATAAAAAACATAAAAATGGGATTAAATCCGAACACCTATTAATTTATGTTATGAAATTTGTTTGTTATTGGTTTTTGTCAGCTTTATGTTATGACTCATCCGTCTTTTGTCCAGACTCTCCTACACTAAGACATTGTACAAAAGAATACAAAAAAACATTCCACAAAAAAATTAACACTCACATTTATAAATAAACTTAATAAAACAAAAATATACTCATTATTCTTTTCAACTAAAACAAAAAATTACACTAGCATTTTTAAATATAACTATATAGCTAAAAAAAACAGCACTACCACTTTGGTTAATTAAATTCAAAAACGCTATTTTGGACCAATTATAGGGTAGGGGGACTTAATTTATTATTTAAAAGTTGCGCCCTTGAAGTTAAAAATTGATTCATTTTGAAACGGATCAGAGCAATATACACAAATTCTGGCCAAACTTTTCATTAAAGTGTTCCCTTAAAACATTTAAAAAATGAATTACCTCTGGACATTCCATAATAGATGAACCAAAGTTTCCTTACATCCATACAAAAGGAACAAAATATATACTCACTTATTTTACCATATATATCACCAAGGGATAAGGCGTTAGTAACAATTATATATTTAAGCTAGAATAGGGATAAATAAGATTTTTAGATTGAATACCTTTTATTAAATCATATCTTGCACAGCATATTTTAAAACTGCCTCTTCCTCTATCGATTAAAGATATAAATGTTTTTTCTCTAATAATAAAATCTGAAGAGTCTTGTTAAAACTTGATTTCATAAAATTGTAAAATCTACTCGCTTGCCTTTTTAAAATTTTACTTTACTTAAAATTGTTTTTTATCTAAAATTTCACTATTAGTGATATTATTTGAACTTTTCAAAATATCGCCCAAGCAATACAACTTATTTTTAACGGAAGTCCCATCAAGAAATAGTAATCTTTTATTTGCTATTATTGGCTCCTGCCATACCATTTTTGGTAACAGAGAGTGTAAAAAATATGTATTCACATGAAAATTTTCTTTCCAGAATACACTAATTCATTTCAAAAATCTCAAATTTGATGACAACACTTTATTGTTTGGGGTTTTATGATATCCAACACACGATATTCTTTTTTTTACAGTAACGCAGACACCAAAGAAAACTGATCTCAATCAAATATAAATTTGCTAGATATATTAATCATAATTGTAAATTTACAGATAAATAATTTGTTAACTTGTTTATTTAGTTCGATATAGTTGTTTACCCTTTTATTTAATTTGATTTTTGTCATTGAAGAATAACGATGAAGTTATATTATATTTACATACTCTATTTTTTTCGTTTTTCAAACGCCGTATATACTTTTATCTAATTAGCAGATACACATATGTATACCCTATATCATGTTGGCCACATACAATATTATCTAAATTTGTACACCAAAATAAATAAAAATAATCCTTTTGCCTCTTGGTTTTGTGGTTTTGACAATGTTGTGTATGTCCCTTTGCTATATAAGATTTTCCTTTTTATGATGCCATTGCATTTTTGGTTTAATTGATCCTCAAATTTTGATTTAAACTTAATTTTAGTAGTTTCGTTCATTTTACTTTAATAACATGTTTGAAATTCGTTTCTTTGAAAATACAGTTATGATTTATATTAACTTTTTTAGTGTATGAATTGAAAAGCTTATTGCTATTTACACGATATTATATTAAAAGCTTTAAATTTATACATGAATAATTACTGTCGAAATAGTAACACGTAAATCAAAATGGATAGTACGTTAGTTTGGTCCGAAATTTATATACGTCTTTTCTCAGATAAGACTTTATATTATTGTTGATGAAAACCAGGAATTGGTTGGGTTTTTTTGGTTCTCAAAAAATTAACACAATAGACTTTCGTTCTCTCAATTGATTTTAGTAAGATTTTGTTATTATTTATAATCGTGTAAGGATATGATTTTTATTCCACAGTTCATAAAAATATATACAAGAACACAAAAAACAGAATGTACATATAAATGATGTTAATGCGTAAAAACATAATTAAACATTTTAGTTTAAAATTTAAACATCAAATATGAACGAGCACTAAAATACAATTATAATAAAACAACTTGACAATCTAAAAAAAAATATAAATAAACGATAAAACCTTTCTATTTTAAATCCTTACTTGACGTAAAAGTTTTTTAATACATTTTTAATGTTTTAACTTTCTTAAGCGTATGAATTGGAGGTCTTATTATGTATTTACAAAAAAAATATTATTCAAATATAGACTTTCCAATTATTTCTATGATAATTTAAAAAATAATCTTACATAAATCCTATTTCGTAGTTTGTTTTTCTGCTCCAATGAAGTTGTATTTGTCCTCTTATAAGATTTTATTTTTATTTTGCTGATGACCAACGATATCTCGTATTAAATTGTTGTTAAATTTGTTATGAACACTCTAAAAATGGTATTTCTTTTACAATAACAGACGCACGATATTCTTCTTGTCTCTCTAGGATAGAAGCAACTAAAGAAACCAAGTTTGCCTCCTCTTTTTTTCCTTTGCTTCATATATATATTTTTTTCTCTCCGTTCTTAAGTGAGCAAGTGCCAAAGAAGAAAAAAGAAGACGAGCTTAAATTCCCTTATAGCACTTGGGCGCGCGCACTATTCCCCCTGCTTTTATAAAGGAGGGGGATTCCCTCAAAAGTTGAGGGCGCACCTTTATCACTTTGTATACCTTCATAGGCAAATAGCTGGACCACAACCGATCAACTGATTGTAAGGGCTTCAAATCAAAATATATATGCGATATAATCGGTTACAATTTATATTATTTATTTCCTTTTTTCCCATACTGATTCTACTATTCCTGCTTCTATATCGAGACAATAGTTGTGTATTAAACCGATTTTGATACCCATCTTTAAAAAAATCTTGATTTGACAGTTTGACAAAAGAAATTATTTTTTTTTTCATAACTATTTATTATAAACACTTTTGTTTGTATGTTTTTTCATTCGCAGCTTAGCTTAGTTCTTTGCTTAGTTTAATTCCAATTATAGACAATTTTACTTGGGCCTTAAAATACTTCTTCTCTTGGCAGTTCGTAGACAATGGCGTCTCAAGAATTTCAATACTACCAATGGTATTAAAGCATTTTAAGATTTTAATTGAATAATAGTTATATTCCTTCATATTATCGCTCTATGGGGGCTTAAATATTTTATTATCAGATATTTGCAGTAGAATGTTCGTTTCTAAGGTATTTTTTAAATTAAAAAAAGTTTTTGTTTATACGTAACTTATTCAATTTTAGTGCATAAGGTTTATATATTGGGTGTTTTGAAACTGTGAATAGTTTTTATAAATGAAAAGCAGACATTTTATTTAGTAGATAATACATCTTTAGAATTGAAAAATTGTTGTACCTTGTTAGAGTGGTTAGGACAGTACTCAATTCTGAGGTATAGTTGGGAACTGTCTCAACCAAGTCTTTTCAAAACATTTCTGCCTAATTGCAATTAAGAATCAATATATAACTCAAATTCCCTTTGTGATTTATCCGTAATAAAGGGGGAAACAGACATGTAGCTGAAATACCCTTCATATATTTATAAGATGGTTTGTATTCCTGTATCGTGGAAAAAAGAACAACAACTTTTCATATTAGTACAATAGTTTTCTCCATTATTTATTGGTCTATTGTATTTATGACTTTTGGAGAATGTATGGAAATCCAGAGGCTTTGTTATAATAACTAAGTAATATAATCGTATAACCACTCTTGTGACTTCAATTTGGTATACACTAAAGTTTATTGCTTTCCATAGTTCTTAAAGGATATTGATGCAGCTAAAAGGATAGAGCAATATTTTACCTTAATGTCCTAAAATAATACATTTCACTAACAATACTATTAATACTAACTGGCCACAATATCTTTAATTATGAGTAGGTCAAAAACAGATACTAAGTAGCCAAATTGCTATATATGAAGAGTAATAGAGGAGATTTTTTAAATTGTGCCCCAAATAATTTTCCCTGACATTAGAAAAAATATAAATTTCAAGTGTACAAAATATCATTTGTGTAAAAATAACAATAGATTCCATAACGGATAAAAATAATTGAAAATTTATGTGAATAGTTCGATAATTCAATCTCAGTAATATTGTTTTTCTATTGATTATTATAAATATCCAGCCCTATTGGGGAATAAATTAGTCCTTTATTTTAGTTATCACTGATAAACACTTCCAATTCGTCATAACGCTTAAATTATGAATAAGATGCAAGTATTTGACATGGAAACAAGTTACAAATGTACTGCTTTCTAACCTTGATTTTAAAAACATGACACATGCAAATAATCATAACAAGAAGAAATCTTGAGTTTATACATTCTATGCGGTCACATTTTCTTCTCACAAAACCTTCATGATTTGTATTTCTGATTTCGTCCAGAGTACGGGGCTGTAGATTCTTCAAAAGTTGAACATGATATGCATGTAGTTAATAAAACCACTTTGAAATATTAATACCCCTACATATATTTGTTTTTATTGCTAAATGTAGTTTTTCATTGCACCGAAATGCATCAATTCCCTTTCCCATACTCCAACACATCAACTTTTGAGCCCGACAAAACTAGAGTTGGAGAACTTTTCATTTGAAAAAACTTATATTTTTGTTGACATTAGCGAATTAGATATATATATATATATATATATGCTGTACGTTAAAATGAAAGATATATATATAATAGCTGTACGTTAAAATGAAAGATAAAAAATAGCTTCTATCGAATTTGTGTGAATCGAATAATGTTTCCCTAAGAATATAAATATAATGTTAATTTTACAGCCCTTATTGTAAACAAAAGTATGTTCACATTTTTTAAATTCAGAGTTCAAAAGTATACAAAATTATACAGATATAAAGACATAGAGAGCTTATTGGATTCTTCAGAGAAATACGTCATTGTGTCCAGAATACAGCTGAACGATGTTTCTCAGCTATTGGAGGGAATCATAGAGAGTTATAAAGACATAGAGAGCTTATTGGATTCTCAGGGAAATACGTCTTTGTGTACCGAATACAGCTAAACGATGTTTCTCTACTTTGGAGGAAATGAAATACGTCATTGTGTCCAGAATACAGCTGAACGATGTTTCTCTGCTAATTGGAGGGAATGCGCTCTCTATACATATCTTTATATCTCTATGGATTCTTCAGAGAAATACTTCATTGTGTCCAGAATACAGCTGAACGATGTTTCTCTGCTATTGGAGGGAATAAACTCTCTATATCTTTATATCTCTATGGAGAAAATATAAATAATAATGTATATAAAAAACGATGATACTGCTTAACACATATCAAAAACCGTTTAATAATCACATGTTTACATAAAAGTAAAAACAGTAAAAGGCGTTTCTTAAAACTTTTATAAGTCTTATGTAGATAACTTTAAAAGAATGTGAGATAACGGGATAATTCTTATTACACATGTCCCTAATGTCCATGAAGAGTCGTAGGCAGAGGGAAATTTTAAGGTCTATAGATGAATACCGAGCTGCGGCAAATATCATAATTGACATGAATTCAGATGGATTAATCGGACTATCTGTGGTCAATCTGCGGGCAATTAACCATTTCGCCCCGAGGAGGGCACAATTAATGGATTTTACTCTTGCAGAGAGATCCTGTTTTCCAAGACTAAAGAGTACTGTAGCTTTCCATTATTTAGATGCCTTAACGTCTTCCATGCCTTTTACGTTGATAAAAATAAACTTTTTTAATTATTCATGCCGAAGCATTGAGTTGTACAGAACTCCACAATCTTTACATGGGCGGTAAAATTTAAGGAGATCGGCAGATATTTTGAACTGGGCGATGAATTCCTCTCATCCGATATTTTCTCATTTTACACATAGCAAAAATAACAAGAGGATAAAACATAGTGCATTCAGTTAAACTCCTATAAAAAACAAACATATATTTTGGATTCAAGCGACGTTTGATACATTTTATTTATTTATTTAAATAAGTATGAACTAATAACAACAATGTTGTTTGGCAATCAAAATATCCTATATATATTCGGTTTGATAATAAAAAACTAGCGACTATGAATACTTATGCTTCAATTTTGATTATAAAAATACGTAAATAATTCAGACGGAATGCCAATATTTACCAGCTGAGTGACCAGGCTATGATGGTCAATATTTTTGAACGTCACCTTTAATATTCAGAAGTCTTACATCATTATGTACCTTAGAATTCCATTTTTTGAATGATTTTTAAAAGATGTTTTGTAGGATATTTAAAATATTCAATATGTTATTCATTTATTGTGAGCTATTTCAACACGTTTTTTTGTATAAAATTGAAGATGGGATTAGTAAAAAGTCTATAGTACAATTTACAATATGTCATTTATTGTAAATGATATGGTTTTTATAAATACTACAAAATATTATTTTTCTAAGAACAAAAACATATGTTGAATTTAACTTTAATATAAAAAATAAACTCTTCATATCATTATTTTACTAATTTTAGATTGACAGATGTTGCTTAGTGCACAAAAATGAGATAATTAAGTCTATGATAAATAATAATGATAATCATAATTCTTCAAGAAATACATATCCCTTTAGAATTAAGTTATTCAGTGCCTCATATATATACTTGTTTGTATCACATATATGATGCATTTTCTAATGCTTTTTATATACTGCTCTCCGTCTTTTTGCAGTGTTTTGACATAAAATTATTAGCAATAAATCATTCTTTTCACAACATAAGATTAAAACAACATATACTAGAATAAAGGAAACAAGGAGACAACAACATACATATAAATAAGAAACGGGAAGCATTAATATGATCAAAACAAGCCATTTCCTCTATGCATGTCTGCATAAATGTGATCTATTTTTGTAAAGACGAGACACATGTAAAGAAGTGTTGTTAGGATATTACATATACATGAGAGAGGGTCACACTTTTTATTCAAATTATAAAAAATTCGTTTGATATACAAGATTTATATTTATTGCAATTGATATACTTTTTGAATGCTCACAAAAGATTTGAATATAAAATACAAAATTTGGAACATGTAATGTACTAAAAAGTAAACTGGAACTCCTACTTGTAATAAAATTAACCTTTACAAGTGCATATATATATATAATATAATATATATATATATATATATATATATATATATATATATATATATATATATATATATATATAATATATATATATATATATATATATATATATGTATATAGTATTGTCAATGAGGCCATAGTTTTGATGAAAGCCATGTATTATAATATGTGAATTTAATTTGAATAAAAAATGCTATCAACAATAATTAAATTAGTCCTACTTATTTCAAAATTGAAATGCATATTTCTCGGCGGTCAAATATTGTACAATCTTGTTTGTTTCATGAATCTGCAAATTTTATCTTAATGTAAGTAAATTATAGAGTTCATGTGTCAGTTGAAACGAGTGTCTTGTTGATAAAGTATAATTTTGGTTAATAGAATTTGCGCCTGATCTATATGATATTTTATGGGTTTATATTCACGGTTTTGTGGAATATAACATTGATATCCTATTAATTGATCTACCAGTAATTCTGCACCCTTTACTTAAAAGCTTGAACAAGCTTTATTGCTCTTTCTTACCTTATCTACTGATCGGATATAATCAAATTATAATATACGATTACATCACTGCAATTTTGGTAGGATTTGTCTTTTTTATATTGTCAGGACTATATTATTTCACCAGCCATTTTCAAGTTGCTATAATCATTATAAAGCTCTTTGAATCAAGTCTCTTTTGAGTATCCAGATATTTTATAGGTTGCTGATTACCTTTTCATTTATGGTCTTTTTTTATAAGTAAGAAAAAAAACAATTTTCCTGCAAGAAATAGATTTCTTATGAATTTTGTGCCTATATAGCTCTATAGAATTGCATCCTACAGGATATAAACAAGCATTATAGCATTAAAATTAGTCCATCGAACCTAGGATCTTATCAATGAGATTCGGGATTCGAATCTTGTCCCCAAACATTGAGAGTTGAACACGCCTTAAAAGCCCACTGCTATCGCACTCCTCTTATTAAGATATCTTTGGACCATGGAATAGCTAACAAACCCTTTTTACGATTTTTCTCACCGAACAGTATGCGGCAATGTACGACTAACGATTTAAATGGAAGTAATTAAATCATGTAGTATGAAGTGGTGATGAGATATATTCAAGAAAATCAAACACAATTTCTTTAGACTAGTTTGAAATAGATTTCATGAGTTACATATAATGTTTAAGAAAGGAACAACTTTTAGGCCAGCAAACTTTTTCGTTTATTTTTCGTTAATGTGATAAGTACAATTAGTAAAATGCTTTAAGTTGTATTAGTAAACCCCATTTTTCAATTATTTTTGTATAATATGATATGAATATGACTTAAAATCGTTATTGGGATTTACCTCATTTTAATCAATTCGAACTCAATCCGTATTCGGTATTCTACCCTAAACTTGCAAAAAAAAACTCCCATCACAAGAGCGAGTCCACTCCATAGAGATATAAAGATATAGAGAGCTTATTCCCTTCAATAGCAGAGAAATAGCGTTCTGTAGTTTCTGTATGTTCAAAATAACAAAGTAATTTATACTACAGTCATTGTAAGCTGAGCATAGAGATATAAATCTATCTCCTCCATCAACTCCTCCCTCAAAGTATCAGTATCATCGTTGGGAGCTGGGACCTCGCTGAGGATTTCCGTGCGTTTTTTTTTTT
>CP045896.1:10561722-10593293 GCA_013387185.1 Caligus rogercresseyi
GGGAATATTCGCCTTTTGCTTCGTACATGTTAGTACAACGTATCCATTAAGTGATACTACCAGATTCCCTTACACGAATAAATTCCACATCCTGGTTATGATCATTGTATTCTGTATTTCGTTATAGTAAAATTAATTTTAATTACTTTAGTTTTATCAATTCAACTATCAGGCAAAAAAAAAGTCTTCTACACGTGACTAATCGCAATTAAATAATTTGATCGTAATCTTAATTGTTAGATTTAATGAGAAAATTCCTTTGTTAAAAATAAATGTAATAATGCATAATATATCCTTCTTGTCTAAGCATGAAAAATATTTGCTATCATTCTATCTTTAGAAGACATATAAAAGGTATCTTGCAATAAAGTCCGTTTTTGAATGATTCCCTGAGAATAAAAGACTACGTATTACAACAGAACAATAATACAAATACTATTCGTTTTTGAAAACCTACCTGTATTTGTAAATAAGAAATTTAATTAGAATTGCACGAACCATGCACGTTTTTTCAAAAGTTTTTGTCACAAAATGTGAATTTCCGCAATATGTATATGTGGATGAATTTGCTTAATATATATTCTTTTCATTTTCACAGAGGGAAAATGTTATTTGTAATCTGGGAGAAAGTTAAACCCATCACAAATTTTATAACATCGTGCTGCTGTTCCATTCAATGCATTGTAACATTCGAGAGCTATTAAAGAGTGATTTTCAGACACCTAATATATATATATATATATGATATATAATATATGGTATCAGAAAAATCCCCGCTTTAATAGCTTTGTTTTGTATTGTGGTCGTTATTTCTCAAGGAGACTTTTGTGGTAGAGTTTGATTAAATTGCATTATATTAAATAAAAAACGTTGGTCTGAGTATTAGCGATTATTTTTAAACATATTTTGAGATTATCAATTGTAATACGCCATAATCTAACCAATTGTAACTAAATTATGTTCCTTAAAGATAACTCCAAGAGAAATCCAAAAGTATATTTTTTCTAGAGCAAATGCGGATAGATTAAGACAATGCTTAGTCTCATTTTTAAATAATTTGAATTGAATTAATTTAAGAGGGGGCTCAAAACAACACAAAAAAGTTTATGTTAACATTTGGATGTATTTAAAAAATATATTTTTTAAAAGTCCAATATTGAACTTTTATCTCCATTGTCAAAGTTTTACATTATATAGTTCAAAGAAGAATTAAACATGAAGGATTCAAATGCAGTGTAGCTCATGAGTAACACATTGCTTTCCCGTATGAGGACTATTTTTTTTTTGCCTATATGGTTGATAGATTTGCATCCGACAGGATATAAATAAGCTTTATAGCATTAAAATTAAGGTTAGTTGATCCATAACTGCACCGTTAAAAAGATGGTTTTGATTTTAGGAATTGACTGGGGATCCAAAGGTATTCTTGACAAAAATTGGAACAAATTGTACTGCCTCATCAATAACCGAATCTTAAGTTTTAGACGGTTTAATCTTCAAAAAAGAATTGACCTATACAACTCTCAAATCGTCCCTGCCGTGCTATATAAGGCTTCCATCTCCCCTTTAATTGCAGAAAAGGCTATGTTGGAGTAAGATAATTGGCTTCTCAAACTTTTCCATTGACGATATCTTCCTACTCTAAAACTACCTAAAAATCAAATTGGAGGAAGTCTAGCTCTTTGTCTCGGATCATTCCAAGAATCTATATTAAAGTTTTCATTGACATCACTAGGAATCCGGATAGATTATGGAGGTCTAATATAACAAATAATGATTTGTATGTTCGTCTTCAATTTTGAACTGATCTAACGAATGCACGAACTGCGAGGCTTTCTGAGACTTGGGGTGCAGCGCAACGCGTTATATGGAGATGGGTCCCTAACTTTAAAAGTGACTGCACTGTGGACCTTTTTCGAAAGCACAACAAGAAAAAGTACTTTTTTAAAAATCTTGATAGCCCTCCAGGATTGAAGAAAAAGCGATCAGTTATAAAATTTTAAGTCTGCATCATACATCACCCGATAGTCTTTTTCGGGACGGACGCTTTCGATTTCCCTTGGAAAGAGCAGCTCATTTGCATATACCTCCTTGTCCATGGCACCTCAAAATGGCACTTGAACTTAGGATCTTATCAAAGAGGTAGACCAAAAATGACCATCCCCTCTCGGGATTCGAATATGCGGCCCCAACATTGAGAATTGAACACGCCCTAACGCACACTGCCATTGTACTCCCTTTTGATAAAATTTAATATGTTATAAATCAAGCAAAGGGAGCTATTTTTTATTAAGCTGTGTACAGTGCCTTAGAGTAGGACAGTCTGGAGAATCAACAGCTGAAATTATTCAGTAGTGTATTTATTATGTAAGTGTGAACTCAATATTTTTAAAAAGACTCCAGTATTCTTATTGATAAAGTTATCATTTTCTGCAAATAATGCCTTCTTGTTCAGCAATTGGATGACAAAAACGACAATATCTTTCGATTTTCAAATGACTTCCAGCAACGAAAACTTGAGAACTCAGCTTGAGGAGAAAAAATTATCATGAAAAGATTCATATTTATTTTGCAATGAACACTTTTAAATGGTTATATAACTTTTGAATATAATCGGTACAAAAAGTGTCTAAAATAAGGTGCTATTCCATGTAATTCGTCTTTTCAAAAGTGACAAAACCGAGAACTATGATGAATTCAATCAAGTCCAGAGATCCTTAAGTACTTGGTTCATCTATATATATTAATAGACCCATTGGTGATGACGACAATGTTCCCAACCAGCCTTTCACCTAACGTGAAATTCTTTCGACCCCAAGAAGATTGTCTCCATATTAAAACAAATTATTTGCTCGTTATACGAAATTGGTCTCAAAGTGGCTTGTAATCAATCCATTTAGTATTAACTAACTTAATTATTGGAATTGCATTAACAAAAGTTCAAATTAACGCTTCTCATAGTC
Source organism: Caligus rogercresseyi (assembly GCA_013387185.1). Taxonomy (NCBI): domain Eukaryota; kingdom Metazoa; phylum Arthropoda; class Copepoda; order Siphonostomatoida; family Caligidae; genus Caligus; species Caligus rogercresseyi. The sequence goes on from CP045896.1 coordinate 10,564,686, forward strand.
CCCTCTCTTCAAGCGAATCCATATGTGTGATAGCTGATATTCCACACTTAATAAAAACTTACGTAATCATATCATTAGAGAATAGATCATTAGGATTCCATCGAAATTTGTTGAACATATTCTTCCCTGTGACTTTGTGGATCTTGAAACCTTCAAGGCTCTAATTTGGTACTAAGATATCCTGTCCTATAAACTCCAGCCGCAATTGTCTCAGAAGTGGATTAATCCTGCTTCAAATCTTTTCAATCGACAAACAGCTGCGTCTATTCGGATACTCGTATCGACAGGAAAATGCTGCCAACATTATTTGACATCGGCATGTTTTGTGATCAAATTGGACGCAAAACTGGTTACAAAATATTACATCTTTGCACAATAAATTATTGAGAATAGTTTCTACAAATATATGAAGTGAATTAATCATTCAAATCCTCACTCAATATAGTCAAAAAATAATTAAATAGTTTCAATTGCTACAAAATCTTGGATATGCCTGATATTTATAATGGTTATTGTTGAAACAAGTGCATTGTATAAACTCAGACAAACCATTTTGGTGACTAGTGTTGTGTCGGTCCCAATTTCGGTCCGGTCCAGTCAAAGGACCGTCAGTCCTTGGGATCGGTCCTTGAGATTGTCTTTTGTCAGTCCTTAATTCCAATAAAATGTTGAAAGAGAATTCATAAAATACGTTCTAACTTCTATGTAATATTTTAGGTATATATTCTATTTTAACATGGCGTTAATTGAATAGCAACAAACAGCTTAATAAACATTTATATTAGATAATTAGAAACAGTTTTTTCTCACCCAATATGGTTTTCAGTATACGATCGTCGATCATTCTTTATTATTTTTCTGTAAAAATAATTCATTCACAAACTTTTCGTTTCAACTGCTTTAGGCTAATTTTATATTTTGTCATTAAAAATCGAAGATATATTGAGGTAGGGATAATCAAAAACTTAATATTTAAAAAAACATAAGTAAATATGTTAGATTTGTCATCAGCTCATGAAGATGCTACTTTACTCAATTAAACGATTTTCTTTTCAATTAATAGCTTTAACCCATTAGAACCTGAGCGTCGATTTTTCGACGTGTTATAAAAGAAAAGAAAAAAGTCGTAATATATGCAAAAATAAGAATGTTTGAATATGGATATCGTTTTTAGAGTATTTTACTTGGTAAATATCCATTGTTTATGTTTGTGGCATTTTATTGTCAGTCTAGACAAAGAGTTTTACAGCGACTGACGTACCTCAAAAATTCTCCACTCTAAGGTATTGTCTTCTTTGATATTTTTCTTTGTTGTCAAGTACTTTCAATAAGTAATATGGGTGATTAAATATTTATTAAACATTATTCTTTAAAAGTTGTTTACATATTATATCGAATTTGGCATCTTAATTACTAAAAAAACTATTTTATTTTCTAACGTCGAAAAATCGACGCTCAAGCTCTACAGACATATTTTTCAAAGGAAAATACAAAAATAGTATATATTTGTAGTACTACTTTTTAGAAGTAATATTGTTTGATTGTAACAAATTATTAGTAGGTTTATTATTATTTGTAAATTACTATTTTTAGATAGACTACTGAGGAGATATTTAGTCTTCTAGAAAACATGGATGATGTTTTTATAAGCCTTCCAGAAATCACGGAACTCTCTGACGGAGATAGTGATAGGTCAGATGACGAGGCAGAAGGCATTTTAGAATGAATAAGTCAACTTTTTTGGTAGCCCCTGCTCATTTTAATCTTTTTGAAAATGAGAAAGTGCAGCCTGTAAAGAAGCAAGAGCGTAAATCATCCCTTATTTGGAGAAAAAAATCTGAGAAATGTTCAAACATCACAATCTTTTTCCAAAAAATCTCCATCTGAAAAGGATATGACATCAAAGAATCCACAAGACTTTCTCGAGCTTTTTTTTCATTTCCAAAAGTGTATTTTACAAATGACCGTGCTTCAAAAATTATACCAGAAGTTTGTTGCAGCATGGAATGTAAAAAAAACATCTATCTCTAGACGTTAGCATGATCTCGTACATTGAGAAGCATTACACAAAACAGTTTATCCGAGGAAAACCCATTCGGTTTGGATTCAATGTAGGAGTCATGCTCCAAATGTGGATACTGGCATACTTTCGATCTTTATTGTGGCAAAAATTAACTCCAGAAAAAATATGTTCCATAATAACCCTTGGAGGGAACAGAGCGATATATTTGATCAAAACTGCATAGATTCCACCACAAGATGGACTCAAGATATATTTCGACAATTTCATTGTTTCCTTCATGAAGAACAACAAAAGTGGTGGTGGCCAATAGCTTTTTATTTAATTAGTGTCACATTCAACAAACATGTCAATTGCTGAAAAAAACAAGGAACAAATATGGTTGCACATAATTTCATCAAATATCTGGCAATACATTATTGTAAATATTTTGGTTAAATATCGATTCAAGGGAGCAAATTACTTCGAAACTGAATCATGTATCGAGATATGATTTAAAAAAAATTGGATCGTACATTGTTAAGTTACTAACGTATGATGACACTGTAAAGGAAGAGCTTCGTTTGTTTGTTGTAAATGCAATGCAGGTCTTCACCCTAGATGCCTCAAAGAATACCACTTCGTTTGTAAAGAAATTATACTTAAAATATATAGAAAATTGATCAATAAGTTATTTTAAATAAAAAAAATATGTTATTATGTTTATTGTGTATCCATCTATCTATATATATGTAAGAATTAAAAGAGAAAAGAAAAATATAGAAGGAAAAATGTATAGTACCGTTTATTCTTTTTTAGTTAATAAAATCTTTGCCTGTAGAGCCTGAGCGTCGATTTTTTGACGTTCCAATTTCTCAGCAGTGACTGGTTCAATTTGGTTAAAATTTTGAAAAATGTTCTATGTGTCAGATAAAATAGCCATAAAATTTTCATTGTTCTACAATCATTATTTAACTTTCGGTTCTAATGGGTTAAGAGATAACAACAAATAAAGTGGGTAATGAATTCATGAGATAACCATTTTTCCTTTTTTAAGGACTCACAAAAAGGACTCGACTGATCTGCTGTTCTAGATAAGGACCGACACGACGCTGATGATCTACCCTAAGTAATAGAAATACCTTAAAGAAAACACACAACAGATATAGCGAGTTGAAAGTAGATGCCACGGATGATGGAATAAAACAAAAATATTAACAACACACTTTTCCGCGTAATTCTCAAATTACAGGCCGCTCACCTTCTAGCACCATAGTCTATGGTTAGAGATAGAAAAGCAAGGGATATTTTGGGCGTGTGAAAGGGAGAATATGTGAATGGTACAATGAGTTCAGGCTCTTGTTATCACTATCTCTTCCCTCTGTGAGGAAAAACAGAGATTCAAAATAAAATAATTACCTTCCGTTCCGGCCGACTTGGCCTACTTCATAAATGAAACAAATATTCCTCAAAAAAGGAAAGAGAATAGTGATAACAAGAGCCTGAACTCAATTGTACCATTCACACATTCTCCCTTTCACAGGCCAAAAATATCCCTAGATTTTCAATGTCTATCTATGGTCCATAGATAAACATCTAAGAGTAGGGGGGGGGATAAATGGCCTAAAAATGAAAAAAATGGAAAATGATTACGCCCACTTCAGTGATGGTGCATTGGGTCATTTGAGAGATATTTTGTATTGGAAGTTGGTACCTATCATGAAATAAACCCCCACCCCACTCAAAAAACTAAATCGGACATGATTTTTGCCCCTTTTTCTCCCTTTTATCATTAAAAATAAATAATATCTTAAGAGAACACTTTGGTTCACCTGTCAGATGCTGCAATGTTCTAATGTGATAATGTACATTTACATAATGAATCAATGCTCATCTGATGAAGTATTTGACCAGGATACAGTGCCAAGTACTAGAAGCATTAGGGCAGCTCTACAGCAAATTGAGGCCCAAAGTCTGTGTCTAGTTGTGGAAAAGCTTGAGGAGGAGAAGGAGAAAGGTAAAATGATCACACATGCATCGGACAGCACCACAAAGAAAGGTGTAGGCCAGTTCATGGTACAAGGGCTGCATGTGGGTCAAGATAGCCCATTTCCTCTGCCTATCTTATCAATTCACAGAGAGACCACTGAGGACATAGCAATGCAAGTGGATATGGGGTTCGAAATACTGGCGTCGGTCAGAGGAGTCAGTGTGGAGGATGTTTATAAACTTGTAGATGCACATATGACTGACAGCACAGAGCACAACAAAGGCTTTTCAAAACTGTTGGCAGAGATGTACAACCTGGAAACACCAGCAGGGCAGATCTTTTGTGGCACCCACACTACACTGGGCTTCAGCAGTGCCATGAATAAAGTGATGCGGTTGGTGGAGGCCGATATGAAGATGGAGCAAGTGCTACAGAGTTTCATGGTGGACCTGGATGTAGACAGCAAGAATGCCAGTGTGGCTGGACAGGCACTGGACATGTGCCTCAAGTTGGTGGCTCCTGAGTATTCCCACAAACCCTGGAACCGCTACAGGGAATTCCTCCTCTTCCTTGAGCAAAGGCAGGTATCCAGTGTGCTGTTTTCCTACAAAGACAGCAGGTTTGGATGTCTCTCCAGGGCAGCAGCAGTCCTAATATACCACTTTAACCATCTGACAGAGTTCCTGAGCCAGAACCCTCACATAAACAACCGCCTGGCCTGCCTCGTCAGAGAAGTGATGGAGCTTCCCTATCTCAAAGTGGTCCTTGTGGCGTTCGCCTGCCTGGGTGTACACTTGGTGGAGCCCTTCTATGCCAGAACCATAGAGAAAGATGCTACCCATACTCAGCTCAGGGAGTTCTACAAAGGACTGCATACAGGCTTGGGGCAGCCAATCAGCGACAACTACACAACGTTCACAACACCTGAGTATCCTGTAGTGTCTGACAAGCTTTTCAGTAGCGTAAAGAAGACTTACACGGAAGAGGTCCTGAACTCAGTGTCAGACGTGGCTGCCGAACACTTGGATGAAGTGAAGAAGCTGACAGATCTCATGCTACCCCATCTGAAGACTGTCCTGGCCAGGCAGAGGAGGGACTATGGGATAGATGAGGAGACCTTCCCAATGGACTACCCTGTCAGTGAACAGGCTAGTAACATTGATGGCACCCCTGTGCACAACATTGGAATGGAGAGACAATGTGGCAAAGTGGATTACAGACTGAAGAAGCTAGGCACACTGAATGCAGTGAGTAGGTCAATCATTTTACAAAAGAGCCAGGAGCTGAGGAATGGACAGGTTCCATCCTTCAGAGGATTCAAGGCAGCAGCCCAGGCGAAAAGAGAGGTCGAGCTCAACTGGACTGAACGCATGAAGGAAAAATTTGAGAGAGGGGCAGAAGAAAAGCAGGAAATGGCGCAAAGAAAGGAGAGGAGGAGATTAAACATGCTGGACACACTGAAATCCTTTGGTGGTCCCTTCACTGACAGTGGAGAAGTTGAAAAGTTCCTTGTGGATGAAAGTCTGAACAACAATGCAAAGCAGCAGAGAATGAAGGTTGAGGTTCAGTTTGCCAGAGAAAGCACCACACTTCTGCCTAAAGTCGATCCTATCTTCAGAATCCAGGTGACACTGCCCAGTGGGAAGAGGAGGATGAAAACAGCACAGGAGTTTGGAGATGCTCTCATGGCGTACCTAGGCAAGAGGAGTGACCGAACCACACTGGAATATGCAAAATTCCAAGAAAGTCTTGAAAGGCTAAGAGAAATATAAGATGCTACTTAAAACTGTTCAAGTTCAAAGTTCAAGTTCTTTCCATGTCTATGTGATGATTAAACTGTTTTGTATTTGAAATAAAAAAAATGCAAATGAGTTCAGTGTTTTAGTCTTGGCAAACTGAGGGCTGAACAGCTTAAAAAAACGCTCATTTTGTGTTCTTTTTCTATTTTAAAGAGGGATGAAGGATTATTTTCAAGATACAGAGTCCCTTTGAGGTGTAACAGTAGTTCTATTATTAGTGTTTATTAAATATCAAATGGGTTTGAAAGCATTGTTTCAACACTATATAGGCAAACAGTAAGAATAGCATATGCATTCCAGGCGGAATTTGCAGAAAAGGCCATTTTTTGGTTTTTTTTCATTTTCAAGGGGTGGGGGGTTATTTTCAAGATACAGAGTTAATTTTGGTGTCAAAGTTCTTGTATTTATAGTGTTAATCATATCCCAAATGGGCGTTGTGAAATTTTGAACTTGATGATTATCCCCCCCCCCCTACTAAGGGATGAAGCAGGATGAACATGAAGAACAGGGGAGGAGAAAGTGTAAATTGCAAAATGGCTGCCCCCTCTTTCTCAGGAAATGTCATCCAGAAACAGAAAACTCTCTTAGGACCATAAGTAAGTTACTAACATGAGATGCAAAAAATGTGACTTGTAATGATTAATAGAGAGCGGAGAAAAATGTGATGATTTTTGCCAAAAAATGTTTTTTAATGTTACCCAAATGAGCAAATTTTTTTTTGTTGACTTCAAATTGGTTTAATGTGAATTTATTATTTCATAAAAACAGTGATATACAATAATCTCTTCCAATTTTTCTCGGTGAGGTCGAAAATGATATTTCCACCATCTACCGAGGTAATGGGATAATATTTTAGATTAGCTCATCCATTGGGCTCATCCCATCTGGAGGAGCAGCTCCAGGTTTGCCTAGCAGCACATTTCGTACCTGTTTCAATGCTGGAAGGGCCGGACTTTTTTTACAACGAAAACCAACTTAGCTTTAAAACCTCTCCGGCGTCACCTGGAATCTTGTGGATCCTTTCCTCAGCATCTTCAAAAAAATTGAATTCATCTTCGAGTGTAATTCCTGCGGTCTCCAGGCTGATAATGAATCTGGCAGAAGAAACGATAAATGACTAGCATAAATGTTAAGTCAACTAGGATGCTTTCATTTTAAAAATCCGCTGACTATCGGATAAACATTTGGCATCGTCAGGGTCAAACATATCCACGACTGCTTTGACTTGCTCGAAATTTTGACCATCCTAAACAGCTGATCAGATCCAGGTTCCCTATCTGGTTATAATTGGATCAGAGGGAGCTATAGTCCAGGCAACATTTCTTAATTCAGCTCATCGAGATGGGGCTTTGAGGAATACTTTCTTTACCGAAGAAATGAGACTATTCACGTCAGCAAAATGGTATTTGATCTTATCCGCCACACGATGAAGCAAATGACAAATACTTGTCACATGCATTAGAGACGGATAAAAGACCCTAAGGTCTCGTCCACTATTCTACATATACTCAGCTGCGCCAGTCACGATAATTTTTGACAAGCTTGCCTCAAACTGAGGATAAATCATTTTGACAGTATTATTGACGATCCTAGCCATGCTGCTTGAGTCAGAAGTGGGTACGAATGAGCATTTCGCCACAAATGGAACATGAAAGGAATTATCATCTAAACTCCCAATTAGGACGTTGACGACTTCGCGCCCAACTACATCAATGCTACAATCAAGGCTGATCCACAAAAACTGACCGTACAGCTCAGACCGGATCTTTTCCATGATTTCTGAGAAACTTTCGGGCAAATATGTCTTTCTCAGGGACGACTCGTCAGTATTGATATAGCCATGATATTTTCCAAAAAACTCTTGAGGATTGGATTGCTCAGCTTTTTCCAAGGAATGTTGCTGGACAAAAAGGTCTTGCACGATTCCTTAGCCAAAATTGTGATTTTGACTTCTTAGTCAATTCATGTCTTTTAGCTGAGCTTGGATCCTTGTCCTCTTGAACTCGCAGTTTTTCACGTGTCTCACTTTGGTAGAATGCTGGACATGGCGAGAATTTTGGCCAGCAAGAAATACCTTCTCACAAATCTTATAGAAAACAGTATGGAGTCCATAATTTTGAAGGGATAATCAGTCCTCTCATTCATATCCTTGAGCCAGTTTAGACGGGTAGACAATGAAGCTGCCATATTTTTGTAAATAATGAAAAGAAAAACTTAATGCCAGTGAACAAGATGGTTCATATTTATATTAGCATCACAAATTTTGAGTTAAAATTGAGGATCAATAAGGGCCATTAGAGTGAGGGTTTGTTGAGACCTTCCATGAAACAAAAATACGTATAACTATATGTTGCTAGATAAAAAAGATTTTTTGTTGAACTTAGTCAAAGAAAACTGATTAAATCTACATATCAATTTGCTATTAAGCGAAAGGGGTGTAAGTTTTTTTCTATTGAATTGAAGAACTTAGCATCCCGGGATTACAGTAACCACCAAAGCTCTATTTATAAAGTTTTTTCTTACCTTGTGTCTAATAGGGTTCAGATTTAGTGATGGAGTCCAGCACAATAACAATGATTGCTATCAATAAAATTATGGAATAAGCATAACTCGTCCTTTTTATAGGAAAACGGGATTGACCAAAAGCCTCACAGAAATATATTAATTCAAAGATGCCATAAATTTAGGCGTGCATTATTTCCCTCCAAAAAAAAAAAAAAGAAGGGAATGAAAAAAAAGTTATGAAAATGATGCAGGGGAAATGAAAATAAGTTCTACAATTTTTCTAAAAAGCGAGAAAAAAGTTTTTATTTCATGGATATTATTAGAAAAATGTTTTTTCTTAATTTCCGAAAAATGTTTTTACTTGCTACATAATGGAAATTTTTTTTTTTTTTGTTATTACATTTTTTCTGCTCTCTACTGATTAATGATGCTAACATATTTTAATATTCCCATTGTCCAAGTTCCTAGTATTATAAAATATATATAATCAAAAATTCAATATACAGAATAGTATTATTTACTCTTTTATGTTCCTTAAATCATAGACAGTCCCCAACTGATATAATTTTCTAATTCATATATTAGCAAACCTAATAATCGGAAAAAGAACATTAATTTGTAAATTGAACAATTAATTTGCTCTAAGGCATCTGTAGACGAAGTAAGGATATTTTAAATAATTGTTTGAGCAAATTAAGAATTTAATTCTAAATGATTTTTCCATTATACATACTTATTATTGCATCAAGAATAATGATGTTATGGCGCATACAAGGATTTTTTTTGTTTCAAACCATCCTTATTAAGAAAATCCTTAACTTACCTTTTCGTTTTGAATCCACTATCAACAGTTTTTACTTGTTAACTGTTTCCTTTTGAAAAGTCAATGCGGTTTCCTTTATTTGTCTAAGAATATATTTGTCTTTCAAAGCTGCGCAAAAACTTTATATGTATAAAAAGAATGGTTACATAACTATTTGTTTAGAGGTTAACCGTCAACGACCCTCAACTTTAAGTGCAAACGTTCAATTCCTGAGAGAGATACATATATATTGATTCACCATATCGATACGGATTCATTAAGATAATATAACCAAATTCACCAATTCGCATATTTATTTATCTCGTAATATAATCTGATTTATTTTTTGTGTTTACATTCAGAATGATGGTCCATTTGTCGTTAGATATTATCAAACAAAGAAATATAGTAGTTGCTTGATTTTAATTATTACTTGATGACACCATTGGAGACAATTCAAGGGATTTATAGATTGGGAGCTCGTTGGATGAAAACATTATCTTTTGATTGATTTTAATACATCAACAGCTGCTTGTGAAATGATGTCTCGTTTCATAATGTATGTTGTTTTGTAATTATTATTGTTTATTTTCTTTCACCTTCGAGAAAAAGTCCCTGCTGGTTATCTTTACTCATCGAAAAGAGAATTCTAGGTTCGATGAGCGATTTTGGGCTATAAGGGTTATTCGTACAAGATACAATTTGCTCATACAGATGCCAGTTTTGTTAACATAATTATATGTGTGTACCTAATTTTACCCTCTTAAAAGAAGATATCTCTTTAAATGTAAGTAGTGAGTAAATATTTGTATTGTGTTACCATAAAACTCAAGCTCCTTGAGCTAGCTAAACATACTTTTTACTTATATCAAGATATTTAACTGTTTGCTTTGGGATATTGAGAGCTCTCCTCTCTTCATTGAATTATGTGTTTGTGTTTGCTCAAAAAAGTGCGAGTTTTTACATGAAAATATATCTATATATATATATATATATATATATATATATATATATATATATATATATATATATATATATATATATATTTCCAGTTTATTATATTTATTATTACAATCATAAGAAGACTGCCATTTACAGCTTGATTAACTAGAATTGAGACTCTCACTTTGGTAACTCCTACGTTTTCCAAATTAAATATTCCCTCCATTTTTCATTTGATTGTTGTTGATAGACATATCAGCTGCAACTTTCATATAATAAACTGTGGGAGATAGCCCTGCTTCTAATAGAAAATGGCTTCTGAACAGGAAAACGTGACTTGATTTTGGCCTAATTTCGTAACAGAAATCTACAGTAAAATTATGAGCCGTAAAAGCCTTCAAGGAGTCAAGCAAGGTTTCAAGGAAGGTTCAGGTATGGGAAAAATTGTGAGGACACTGGCTGTAACGAAGAGGATCAGGGAGAAAGTCAGGAAGAATCCACTCGATCCATGAGACAGATCCTTAAAGACCTGAAGATGTTCCTTTATAAGAAAAAGCCACGTCAGATTCTGTCCCAGGCCATAATGAACAAGTGTCTTATGCGTGGGAGGAAAATTATTCAATAGCTCTCCCAAGACAGATCGCCATCAGTTCTCTGGACAGATGAGAATGTTCACGGTCCAGGTCACAACAGTCAAAAAGTGTTATCCGTGGGAGGAAAATTATTTAACAGCTCTCCCAAGACAGGTCGCCATCAGTTCTCTGGACAGATGAGAAGATTTTCACGGTCCAGGTCACCCACAACAGTCAAAATGACCGGGTTTTGGCCTGGAAGAAGGAGGACATCCCCGTGAAGCTGACGACAGTCTTCAGAAGGCAGAAACCACCCTCCGTCATGGTGTGGGCGAGCGTAACATTGGACGGGAAGAACGCCCCATTAATCTTCGTCGAGGAGGGGGTGAAGGTCGACCAAGCGGTTTATCTTTACCTTCTTTCCGAGGATGTAGTCCCATGGGTACAAAGAGAGTATCCAACGACACATTTAGTTTTCCAGCAAGATGGGGATCCATCCCACACCAGCAAATTGGTTCAAAGCTTCTTTAATGATATATTTGCAGACTCTTGGCCCAAGGACTTGTGGCCACCATCCTCCCCAGATTTAAACCCCATGGAATATAGTCCATTCTGGAGAGAAGGGTGTTAAGCAAGTCCTGACCATCAGAGAAGATTCTAAAAAAGAAACTGCTTCAGGCATGGACCTCCTTATATGAGGAAGAAATATCTGCCTGTGTTGCCTCCAACGTAAGGAGTTTTAAAGCTGTAGTGAAGGCCAAAGGAGAATATATGGAAAATGCAAAGAAAAAATATTTTTTATTGCATACTTTACTATTATCTTTATTTTAGTAATATTTAAAAGAAATTTAATACAAAGATTATACATCGTAATACGTGTGTCTCAATTTTAGTGTATCAGGCTGTATATCCTTCCTTTGTTGTTTTTATGGTATCGTGTGATGTTATAATTTTTTCCCGTATGCGTTGTTCATTTTTGTATTTTACAAAAAACTATATCCATTATAATTAGGATTTAATTTTATATAATTACATTTTAGCCACAAATATAAGAAGTAATGACTTGACTAGTATGTGTTTTTGAGGCCACTACAAATTTAGATTTCAGAAGGTGCAAGGCGTGGTTGTCTAAAATTGTTTGAGTTACAGAAAATATTTCATAAACCTTTGACTTGTAACAAAATTGTATTTTTACATGCCTTTAAAACTTCCCTATATTATTATACAATAGCATTTACTATATATGTATTAAAATTTTAAATCATTTCATATAAAGTCGAAATTAGTAATAATATTTTCAAAGTAAAATTTACATTGTTACTTGACTCCAGACTGTTTTATTATTTTTACAAAATATGTCATATTTTTTTAATTTTCGCTCATCAATATGAGATATGAACCTTCAAAACGTGTTATAGTTATATAAAAGGTTGATATGGACAGTCACAGCATCAATTTATCTGGCTAGACTTCATTAAGTAAACAAAAGTGTTCTTTTAAATGTAATGGACGTATAGGATAGTGATCAAGTGCGAAAAAGACAGTGAGGACACATCAACTGACAAAACTATCATAGTTGAGATTTGGGACAATCCGGCCCCTTCGCCGCATAAGGTCGCTATCTAGCATGACCACTTCGAAAAAGAAGAGGAGAGAAAATGCCACCTCTACATAAACTGGATTCGAAACATCAGAACATCTTCTTTGATCTTGTGATAATCTCTCCAAAATATAATACGATACAATGAACATAATTGATGAATGCAAACCAAACAAGACGATTCTGTTGGCTTTTACTAAGTGAAAGAAAAGAAAAATATATCCCCATCAAAACCAAGGCCAAATTTTATCTGCACGATGAATAAAAAAATAGTTTTATTTGATTCAATAACACATGCTGACAATTTTTTAAACTATTTTTGCTTTTTGCATAGAAATAACTTATTCTACCTACTTGGTTATCAGGACAAGGAGTGACCCCTCAAAAGTTTGGAGAGCTTCTGTGACAACTTTTTTAACTGGTTGAAAGGACCAAAATGACAAACAAAGTTTGGAGTCCCAATGGTTTGGTGTGAACTAAAATACTATCTTGCAGATTGTTGCTTTTTATGTTTAACACCAAAGGTTTAAATTCTGAAACCAAATACGTTCCAGTCCATCAGCTCGAAGACCAGTTGATCATTGTGCAGAAGTACCAATTTCTTTGTTTTCTGACTTTGCTAAGATGAAGATTGAAGACTCCAGAAGTTCATAAGGTGAAAACGACATGGTAACGGATATCGATTTTCATATTTCGGCCTTATTCACGACGTTATCTTTAAAAAAGAAGAACTAAGTTATCTCAATGATTTTAGAAACAACATTAAGCGAAGAAGGCTGGTTTCTTTGATGGTCCACGGATTGGACAACTCTTGCCAGATGCAAGTTTTAGTTCTTCAATGAGCCCTGTTGAAGCAATAGAAGAGAAAGATTTTTCAAATGTGGTTTAGTTTCTCTTTGTAAAGAGGCGGATAATTACAACGAGATAGTGTCCGAATTGCTTTCCAATATGATCATTTTATATTATTTTCCAGAAAAACGTGAAATATTTGAGCGAGGAGCAAGTATATCGCTTTTATAAGGATATTTATTTTTTATGTAATGCTGCTACCAAGGGAGATGGGACACAAACATGACGGCAGACTGTTGCTGGAGTCTTTAAAGACACAAGCCCCAAGTTTTTTTTTTACAAACGAAGGACTCTGAAGCGACAATTTGCACTAAATAAGTTGATTAAGTGATCATACATTATTTCACTTTAACATTGTTTCGTTTATAAACTATTTAGTGTACTTTCAATTTTAGTGCATTCAAAAAATCCTTTATCTCTTCTTTCGTCATTTTACTCATTCTTAAACCTATAAGTTATTATTACCCATGAATGAAAAATAATCAACGTAAAGTAAATCCACAAAAATAGTATTAAACATATATTTTTGAGATATTTGAAATGGCCATTGGCAGAAAAATTCTGATGTGATAGAAACAAAACTTAGGCTATTTTTTAATTCAGGGGCCTCAAATGAGTAATAAATCGTTATATCTTGTTATATGGGAAAAGAAAATGGCGTGTTTAAAATATAAAAAAAATAAGAAAAATTGTTTTTTAGTTTTTTTTCATGTTTGACTGTGTATTTTATGTTTATTATATTGCTTTTTTGTTTTTAAATGTTACTTCACAACCCACCTTAAAGTTATTACACTATAATTATCAAAAATTGTAAAACATGATAACCCGCTACTTTCAATCAACCATGACAACTGTGATGCCTTAAAAATATTATTCATTTTTGTTCTAATGTATATTGAAATGACTGCCAAATATGTATGAATACTTTAGCTTTCGGTCTAATCTACTATTTTGATACTGGATTTTAATAAATATTTATACTCTAACTGCAAAAGAAACTGTTCCATACTCTTCCTTTTATGAAGGGTCGAATCCTATCTTAATTAACTATTATTAAGGTACTGTTTCACAAGAAATAATAATAATATTAATGTGTAAGCCATTTATTATCACCATTAGAAGTAATTAATTTAGTTTTACCTGAGGCCATCATGACAAAAGAGAAATACGAGAAAAATGTATATATTGCACTATTTTTATTATTTCATGTTTTGAAGGAGGTCATAAAAAGTAGGATTTTAGTTGCTGCCATCATACTCTGATTATCCTGAAACATCTACATGTATAATACATTTTTTGTATGAATGAATCCATTATATATGTATTCTCATTAAATATATGTTGACAGGGATATTATTTAATAATAATATCAGCTATTAACTTGTCAAATCTGAGAATATAAACGCGTCACAAAATATCATATTTTAAAATCTAAGATCATAAAAAACTAATAAATTCAAACCACACTATTATTTGAAGACTGTATTGTCTTAGAGCTGAAATATTTATATGTCTAAATACATATAAATATTTTCAATTGAGCAACAGCGGTAATAAAATCAATTGAATAAAAGATAAAACAAAACAGACAAATGCAGGAATGATTATAAAATATTATGAGAATGAACATAAATTATAATTATTCTTTCCTATAAATTTAATGTGAGTGAATTAGTCGATGAATAAATTTTATTCTCCATTGCACGCCCTTGGGGTAAAACATTATTAAATCCGGTTGATTGGGTCTCTGAAACCCAAAAATCTATATTTTACGTGCGGAATAGAGTTTTGAAATTGATATTACTTACGATTGACCTGATGGACTGTTGATCCGGGGATTCGAAATATTTTTTTTTGCGACATTTTATATTTATATATTATTTATATGGATAGGATGTAATAATAGTATAATGTATATATTACATATATGTATCCATTTTTTAAGTAATCGGATCGAAATATTTGATAATATTTGATAAAAATATGTTTTAAAGTTTAATTTATTATTTTGTCATTGAAGCATTTCAGCCATTTTTTTGTATTTGAAATTGGTAAAGTTACAATTTATTTAGTTTATGTACAAGATCACATAAACAAAAAATAATATTGGATAAAGTTGTATAATGATAAAATTATTTTTTTGAAATTAAGGTATAAAAATATACTTATGATAATTTAATTACTTTTCAAGCAATTTGATTTAATCATTAAAGATTTGAAATGATTTGAAATTACATTAAATAATCTAAAACCACAGAAAATATAAAGTGCAACATATCTTTAATACACCAAGAAGCGGTGTCTAACAAGCCCTGAAACAATGATTATGTTTTGTGCCCTGTTAAATGATTAAAAGGTATAATAGCCTGAATATACGGCTTCAATTATGAAATAGTTATTACCTCATGTTCGTTATCATAAATTTTAATGCTGAAGAACATTTTCCTGTAGGGTAAAAAAAATTCAATTTATTAATATAATGGCTTTTTTAATATATTAAAAGGTCTAATTCACATTTAGCTATACCGCTATAAATAAAAAGTACAATTATATTGAAGAAACTCATGATTAAACAGCTATTAAAAAATAATTGGCTTCATAAGATTGCACTAAATTTTCTTGTTATTTTTAACGACTTATATAGTTTCTTTATTGTGTTGCATTTTAATTAACTTCAAAGGCAAGGTAGTACAACAGGAGGTAGAGAACATTGTCGGATATGGGACACGAAATATTGTAAGGTTTAAATACTTTGTCAATAATTGTTTTTTGTAAGTTAATAACGGTATTCAGTTACAACAATCAGATATCCTTGAATTTGATCTAAGTTAAAGTACGCTGAATAGCATTCTAAGGGGGAAAATGGCAAGTTGGCCTAAGAGTTGGGAGTTTATAAGTCCTTGCATAATAATATTATGATAGATTATTTGATACAGGATTTTATTCGAAATTACTTCTTTGCTCGTCAACAGTTAGTTGTCGATTAATATAGTTTGAGTTTCGGTCTGGTGGGGGATAATTTAAAAGGTAAACAAAATAAAACTCACTAACTTTTGGTAGAATGCATGTGCCTATATATATATATATATATATATATATATAAGTGCAATGTTTTGCCTGTATAAGTAGGAGTTCTAATGATTTTGAAGGCTTCAGCGTGGCAAACTCGTGGAGCTCTTATCCGTTTCTTATAAGAAGGTAAGCTCAAAATAGTCCAAATTCTACAATTTACTCTTCACATAATCCAAAAGAAGTGTCCAAAAAAGGTATATAAGAAGATCCATTTTTATATGAAACACATGTGTCTCTTAAAAAAGAAACAAAATGTAAAGTTATGAGAATAAGCAATATAAGTATTACTTTTTTGTGAAGAAGTAAGTTTATCAAAAGTAGAGGTGTTCAACAGATGTGAAGATGAATGGAGGATATAGCAATAACAATAATAATAAGACTAAAATAATAAGAATAATAACAATGGGCTTTCCAAAGATGAAAAAACTTTGAGTCACGCTCAGTTTATTTTTATCAAAAGAGCAAAAATGTGAAGAACATTTCTCTTTCTTCTCACATTGAATGCAGTTCTTCAAATAGATACCCCTGTAATAAGTTTATTAGCTTTATAACTTTTATATTTACCCTTTTTGATTTAATTGTTGAGTTTTGATTATTTGCTAATATTCTTTGACTTAAAAGTGTCAAACTAGAATTACTTGCCTAAAGATAAGGGAATGCCAATATCCATTAGTCTGATTGAAAAGAGTAGCCAAGGCTCAATTGAGAAGTCTTAATGCTATAATGTTTCATCATATCATCCCTGATGCGGCTTAATCGAAATATGTAGGCAAAAATATCAATCCATGCCTTCTGACCGTTTTTCAGTACTGCATTGTTTCAATCTCTTGATCAATGTTACATTTTTTCATATCTTTTTTTTCCTAGAAAGTCCTTTCTTTGACTGCTTTTTTCTATTACTTTTCCTGAGATCATTTAGAAGTAATATCTTGGAAAAATATATCTGTATTATCTTACTGAAGACGCCCAAAGGAGCTTCTTTTTTATGAATATATGTACATAGATTAATCATAAGATGAAAGAGGTATCATAAAATATATTTAAATGTAAATTACTTTAGGGAAAACTTATTTCATATTTGCAAAAATCGTATATATTGACTCATCATTGGTTCTTGCATAGGAAAATATATGTTAGATGACATAGATTGCCATCTGCCACGGTGGATAAAAAGAATAAACCAGTGCAATAACATGATGAGAGTTGCAAGAGCAATGAAGTCAGAAATGATAATTTATGTCTATATATATATATATATATATATATATATATATATATATATATATATATATATATATATATATATATATATATATATATATATGTATATATCCAATGTGGCAACTTCAGTTAAAAACAATTTATTTTTCAAATGGGTGGTTTTTAGCAAGGTCTGTATAATAAGGTTTGGGCAATACAAAAACAAACATGTAGCAATGTGACTACTCAATGACGTCACTGGAGAACGATTACATCTATCTATCTATTATATATATATATATATATATAACAATCAATCTCTCTATATATCTATTTAAAATATATATATGTATTTGTGTTTGTGTATAAATAAATAAAATAAATAAGTATATATATATATATATATTTATATATATATGTATTCGTTTTCCAGTGACGTCATTTAGTAGTTATACTGCTATGATTACATGTTTGTTTTTTGTATTGCCCAGACCTTATTATACAGACCATGGTTTTTAGTACTTATAGCATGCAACTTTTTTTCGAATCATAAGTACTTCATTATAAAATTTAAGCATTGAAGGAAAATAAAGAATAAAAAGTTTCATGCTATAGTTTAAACATAAATAAATATTATGGATATATGCAGATGAAACATCGAAAAATCTGGAGCTTAATTGTACTTAAACAAGAATAAATCGAGTCATTGCATCAAAGAGAAATAAGTATATATTACGTCATGAAATTGCACTTACAAATTCCATTGTTCTTGTCTTTTTATGGGATATCCATTGGAGATATGAAAGTGTCTTTCAAGGTGGTGTTTTAAGCGAAAAAAATGATAATCGTAAAACTAGATTATTCGAATTACGTAAAAGCTTTTCTCCCTATTTCTTTCTTTTTGTGTTCCACAAAGAAAGTTTTTTTCGTGTGTGTTTGAGAAAACACATGGAGTTTCATATATATTTTTTTCTTTATTTCTGAGTGGTATTCAGTCCTTGCATCGAAAGTAATTCCATACATTACTTTGATTAGGGGGGGTAAATTTCTTTGATGAATATTTTTCTCTTATCATTTTGTTCATTTCATGAAATCAGGTCAAAAAAGGTCATTCAGGACTCTCATAGCAAATCTAAGCTTGCAAAATTATGTAGCTTTAAAGAGTTTTGAGGATTTCAAGCAGGAATGTTTCTTAGTGACCTTGTTGTTAGTTTAATTATTATATTTTTTTCGGATCCTTTGACTTACGTTAAAAGTATTAACAATGGGATGAATGGTACCTTTATCATATAAGAAAAAAATAAAAGTTACATCAATATATGTTAATATATTATTTAATACCTTTGTCACACAACGTGCAAGTTCAGTCATTGACATTACAATAATGAACCAACATGCTTTTAAAAAGTTTGAGATCAAAGGATGGCACGTAGATCTACGACCATCCATGTCTGATCATCGATACATAATTTTTAACTTTGGAAAATACAAACCAATCGCCAAAAAGTCAAGAAACTTAAAAAGAGTTAATTGAAAAACTTTAGACGCCACTTAGAAAATGCGTCTCTACCCGAAATACTTCCGGATTCCAACGTAATAGATCAATGTGCAGAATCATTATATGATATTACAATAAAGGCACTTGATAATACTTGTCCTTTAAGAAGGACAATACAAACAAATCAGTACCTTGGTGGACAAAGCATCTAGCCAGTCTGAGAAATAAACTCAACAAGCTCAAACCTAAGCGTAATTATAGTGTACACAGGGAAGAGTACCTAAAAACAAAAATGAATATCGCACAGCACTCAGAAAAGAAAGAAAGACTCATGGAGAAATTTCTGCAGCAAAGCTGAGAGTGCTAAAGATATTGCAAAGTTGGTCAAAGTTCAAAAACCCACTGAAGACTCAATTGGTCTCCTAAAAACAGGTGATAGTTACGCACAGTCACCAGCTCAATCTCTAAGGATATTAATGGAAACTCATTTTCCTGACTGCAAAGTGAATAGTACTAATAATAAATTATTGGAAGTAAATAATTTTGACATTGATTTTGTAGACAGTAACAAGGTCAGAGAGTCTTTCAACTCATTTGAACCATATAAAAGCTCAGGACCTGACGAGCTTAAGCCAATTGTACTACAACAACTCGGAGACCACCTAATCAATTACATCTCGGAACTTTACAAAATCATTTTAAGCACTGGTTATACACCCAAAATTTGGCTAGAAATGAAAGTTATATTCCTGCCAAAACCGGGCAAAGATGACTATAGCTCAGCAAAGTCATTTAGACCTATCACACTCTCGAACTACATCCTTAAAGAACTCGAAAGAATTGTACAATGGAAAGTAGAAGAAATTATCCCTAGACTTCATTCGCAACATGCTTACACAAAGGGCCTATCGACAGAAACAGCTTTGTCACAAGCAGTTGACTTAATCGAAAAATCAATATATCAAAAACAGTGCACACTTGCAGTCAGTTTTGATTGCACTGGTGCCTTTGATTACATACAATTTCACTCAGCAAATACAGCAATGACAAAACTTGGAATACCACAATGTATGTCATCTTGGTACATGGAACTTCAAAATACAAAAACAGTAACCGCTGAATTAAAAGGTGAAAAGTTCAGTGTTCAACCAACGCGTGGCAGTCCTCAAGGGGGAGCTTTGTCTCCAGTGGTATGGAACATGATCATGGATACCCTTTTGACTGAGTTCAAAGAGGATGCGGTTCAAGTTATAGGTTATGCAGATGATATCCTTTTACTAATTAGTGGTAAGCATCCAAGTACTCTTGTCAATAGAATGCAAGATGCAATTGATATAGTTTTAAAATGGGGAGCAACAAACGGCCTGACCTTTAATCCATCAAAGACAAGAGCTATTGTCTTCTCAAAAGCATATAAATTAAGATCTAAATACTTTCCGCAGTTACATATCGCTGGAATGGGTATGGAGTATGAAGCACAAATGAAGTATCTGGGTGTTATTTTTGATCAAGGACTAACTTGGACCGAACACCTCAAAGCAAAAGCTGCAAAGTGTTCCCGCATATGGAATATGGCAAAGGCAGTAATAGGGCAAAAATGGGGACTAACCTCTGATAAAATCCTGTGGCTCTATGAAGCTATGATACGACCTATCATCACATATGGGTGTCTTATATGGGGGCACTCCATTACTGCGAAGAAAGATGGAATCAGGAAATTAAAAAGCATTCAGAGAAAAGTACTTCTGGGTATGACTCAAACTCTTCGCTCAACACCGACATCAGGATTAGAGGCAGTGCTAAGGATAACTCCTCTCGACCTCTATATAAAAGAACATGCAACAAAGTCAAGATGGAGAACAAAATTTACTCTCCGTGATACATGGGATGGAGTGGGCAATCTCCCAAGGCGATTCTTAGTGATAAGATACTGGACAAACTAAAACTGAATCAAGTCAATGACTATATCACTGGTTGTTGCATATGGGTTGACAACTGCAACGTTGAACACCCAGATACAATTATATACACCGATGGATCTAAAGATGAGCAGGGATGCACAGGAGCGGGATGGACTATCACTCGTGGTGATGTGTCTATTCATCAATCCTCTGTATCATTGAATAACGAAGCATCAGTCTCCCAAGCGGAGGTCACTGCAATCACTCAGTCGGTAATAGCTCTACTAAACCAAGATAAACCATCAAAAAACGTGATAATTCGATCGGATTCTCAATCAGGAATTGCTGCTATTCTGAATCCTCTCACAAAGAGTGAAACTGTAAAAAAGTGTAAAGAAACAATAAACATTGGTAAATGTGACATTAATATAAAACTTGATTGGTGTAGAGGTCATTCAAACATTACAGGAAATGAATATGCTGACTACCTAGCAATAAAAGGTATCGAAAGTGAGAGCCGTTTGAGTAATATAATATCATAAGTTACTAAATATTTATCAATATTGTAACAAAAGTTTGATTATCCAATTTTATATGTAGGTACTGATAGTAGAAAAATGAAATTCTCTAATATTTTTTTCAATTTCTAACTGTATTTCTACGATATTAAAATACAAAACATTTTTTAATGTGAAAGAATTATAAAATCTTTCATTTTCATTTTTTTTCTTGGCCGCAAGGGGCTTATATTTCACTATGTAGTATTGAAAAAATTACAATCACAAATATATAACGGTATGCATCAAATATCAAAAGGGGTAACGTCCGAATTGTATAACATTAAATAACAATAGTCATATCAACAAAAAAACATTTTTTAGTCATAGTTTAAGTACAAAATAAATAAATATGTTAAATATATTATTTTTGTTGGTTGCGATATATTTAGCTTGCATTTTTTTCTAACTGTTTACGTACTCATATGATTTCTTTTAATTTATGGATTCAATATACAAATTGGTAAATTAATTATATCCCCTTATTTCTGCAACAAAGTTACAATTATAATAATCATGACTTTTTGAGAATTACACAAATATATATTCTAATATATGCTCAGTAGAGGATTGCGTTGTAATTGTTTATATTGTTAAATCTTAATATTTTTTATAATTTTTGTGTATTTTTACTAAAAAAGCTATTTCATAATTAACGCTTAAAGTAGCAACACGTTGCTTTTGATAAGTTTATTTTATCTGTATTTTGTATTTATATTTATTACTCAATACGACAAACCTAATTTTTATTTTATTACAACCTTTTGGGCAAAAAACTTTGTTTATATATATTAATTTCCCAACACATAGCTTTTAACACGATTAAATGTTCGACATCTTCGACAAAACTTACAAATGACCATAGAACCTCAGAATATCAAGTTGCCTCACATTAACTTTCTTACTCAAAAGTACATGCTAATACAAATACTAAGTCAATGGACACCTTGGCTAGAACAAAAAGATTCCTTAAATATATACAAATATGATTCACTTAAATATTATATATTATTCTTTTATTGCATTTCTTCTAAAAATTGATGTTGATCAAAGCGTATCATATTGATATCATAAATAATATCTAAAGAAAACTACTTACTTTTTGCCTCTTTTCTCATGCATTAATAAATGCACTTTCATTATCTAAACTGCAAAGGTTATTACTTTCAGATGCTTCCCTCATAAACAATACTTTAACGACTATTTCCGTCCATATATTATATAGGGAACCGGTGCCGTTTACTATCAAAATAATTTGTATATAAATTATCCTTAAAATTAGAGAAATTAATTTTTCAATAAATAAAAATAAAATTGATTGAATTACATAGGTATGTTATGCAAAATTTCCCTTATTTCATAAGAGTTAGAAAAAGGAGACGGCAACTTAACGAAAGGAGTATGTCAGTTTTCTCTTCCATATTGGAGCAAAATCATTTTTGCTCGGGTTGCTTCCCATTACTAGAGACAGCTGTAGATACTTGCACATAATTAAAGAGCAACAGTCTTTTGGAATTGAAAATCATACTTGCATATCATCAGGGATATTAAAAATAAACATTTATTGTTAGTTTGTATATATATATCTTTCCTTTTTTCTTGTTATAGTCGAGTAATGATACAGTAATGATGAAACAAATAAATAATCTTTCAGTCCCTTAGTTGAAGGATTATTTTATCAAATTAACTAAGTAAATTCTATGGAGGAGTCCATCAAAGGATTTCTAAACTTCATTGAAAAGCTCCTAATGTGAACTCCCACCCTTTAAAGGTAGAGTAAAGCCTAAATAAAACACTATCTATGTTGCTTGAGAAGACTCAGTCCCTCTTCTATATTCCAACGTGTTACCAAGTGAACTATTAACAAACTTATTAACTATAAGAACCAAATAAATGGATAGAGAACACATAAATCAAATAATAATATAAATATATTTGTATAACTACATGTAAACAAAACTACTTGTAAATAACTACAATAAACAAATACATAAAAAAACAAATTAACATAAGGGAACGCCGATGAATGCAATGAACAAATATACATTTAAACAAACAACGAATAATAAAAGGACGCTGATAAATACAATAAACACACTTATATAAAGGTACCAATATATATTAACATATAATTTCCCGTCATGGATAGAGGCCATGAAAAGAGATAATTCATCATATAAGGTGGTATTTTACTGGCGTGTTGTCAAATGTTCTTTTGTTATTTTTTCTGCTTTTCTTTCAACCTATTGCGTTCGAGAAAAAAGTCCCCGTGTGTTATCCTTAGTTAACACTCCCTTCGCTAGAATGATTACTTTTTATAGTTCGAAATTGAATAGATAGTCAAAAGTGCAGTCAAACCTAAGTATTGGTCACCTTTTTTTGTAGGGGTCACTTGTCCATAAGGCCACTTCATTTTGGATCCATAACGATCACTTTTTGCTTCCTTTGAGCTTGACTGTATTTATAAATAATTCACCAGAGAGGACAAAGTCATTGTTAGATATAATATATTTTTTAAATACTCAAATCTGTATCTGAAATAAAGTAAATGTGTATTACAATGCATAAATATATTTTTAGTCTAACATTCAAACTTCAATAAAAGATTAACACAATTTTACAATTCTAAAATCAAATATATAATTTTATTGAAATATATAATGCACAATTTAAAAAAATGTATTTTTTAAAAAGATGCTTTGACTTTGATGGGTAACACTTGATTTCTTTTGTAGGGACGCTCCAAGAGTTTCCAGAAGCGACGGTATACGTTGAGAAAGCCCTCCATATGTCTTATATATAAATTACACAGGCCAACAAAAATCAACAAAAAAAAAAAGGGTCGGACTAATTTACCATAATTCATATAGAGTTTTATTCACTGATTCCAAATATGGTATTCATTTTTCAAAGTTAGTGATAAATTCAGAGCTAAATGGATTTCAATTTTTTTAGCATTTATTAGATTCAGAGCCATTTTTGGCATACAAGGACTGAAGTATAGAAAAATAAAAAGCAATGATTTGATAGAGCTTAGATCAAAGTACTCATTTCAATTTTTACTTCGTCTCTGGCACATTTAAACTTTAAAATATATGTCATTTTGTACGAAAAATGAAGGGTTTTTCTTAGAGACTCACTGATCCTCACTGTTCCTCACTCAAAGGTCTTACATGATTAAAAATTCATATGAATATGAAGAAAAAATATCAAGCTTTAATTGATATGCTTAATGTTCCTAAAATGCCTTATTTTAATCAAAATTAGCAAATGAATATTTTTTAAATCCTCTCCATTTTGCCCTTTTTTAGAGAAATTCATAACTCACCCAGTGAGATAGAAACAGAGAGAGAAACTGACGTCACAACGTATGTAAACAATAAAGAGTAATTTTCCTTCTTTCATTGGAATTTGAGTGTTTTTTCCCGGAAATCTTCCGAGGATCCAGGATTCCTAATGAGTGGCCTGCCGGCTGTGCCGTCGTACACAACATTTGTGAGAAGAATTCATCGTGACACAGCCTCGGATCAAGCATGGAGCAAGGAGTGGAAGCTTAGGAGGACATGACTCCCCAGAGGGTGCTTAGCCTATTCTCTTTGCATCAAAGAGGATGATGAGTCGGAGACAGACAGACCCTCAAGGACATTACCCCCCTCCTCCTCTCTCTTCCTTAAGGCTGGTTGGCTGGCTCATTCCGTCTGCTCAAAGAAGATGACGTGTCGGGCACCCGGAGGGAGGGAGGATGGACTCCCGTGAGAGAGAGAGAGTCATTGCCTTTGTCCTGTCTACCTACTAGCCTATTCTATCGGGGAGTCTCCTTTTCAAGTGAGACACAGAGAGAGAGAGATAATTAACTTATTATCATCCTGAAGAGTTCGGGATCGAGAAATAGTGACTTTACACATAGAAGTGGAATCTTGGGCACCTGGATCGTGAAAAGAGGAAGTTCCTCATGACCTATTCCTACTCATTCGTCTTCAAATATCTACCCTCCTCAATCCCCCTCTTCCGGATCTGTCTCGGATGACTACAGAGACTCCACTCATGAAGCCTCCTCCTACACGTCTCTTGGACTCGAACGTCTAGAAGAGGAAGTCTCTCAGGGCATTGCTCTTCCTCCCTCCGGGTCTCGGATGACTACGGAGACTCCACTCATGAAGCCTCCTCCTACAGGTCTCTTGGATTCGTAATTCTAGAAGAGGAAGTCTCTCAGGCATTGCTCTTTCCTCCCTCCGGGGCTCGGATGACTACGGAGACTCCACTCATGAAGCCTCCTCCTACACGTCTCTTGGATTCGTACGTCTAGAAGAGGAAGTCTCTCAGGCATTGCTCTTCCTCCCTCCGGGTCTCGGATGACTACGGAGACTCCACTCATGAAGCCTCCTCTACACGTCTCTTGGACTCGTACGTCTAGAAGAGGAAGTCTCTCAGGCATTGCTCTCCTCCTCCGAGTCTCAGTTGACTACGGAGATCCACTCATGAAGCTCCTCCTACACGTCTCTTGGATTCGTCGTCTAGAAGAGGAAGTCTTTCAGGCATGCTCTTCCCTCCCTCCGAGTCTCGGATGACTACGGAGACTCCACTCATGAAGCCTCCTCCTACACGTCTCTTGGACTCGAACGTTTAGAAGAGGAAGTCTCTCCGGCATTGCTCTTCCTCAACAAGCAAATGAAGGAGTCCTCCTCCCCTTCGAGTCTCATCTCTAAAGGCTTTGCAATTTGGAAATCAATGTCCATGATATAATATTCTCCGGATCAACCACCATATTAGTCTCGGAGTCGAAAACAATGGACTTCATGCATGGAAAGGGAAATTTTGGACCTCTTGATTTAAAAAAGGATGGATACTTCAGGCTTCTTGCTTCCCCTTTTAATTTGCCTTCCTAGATTGGAGCCATAATTTTGACAAATTCGATCATCTTAGAATTTGGTGACTTATTACCATTCTTTTACGTCGCGTTTCGACCATAGAATCTTCAATTACACCAAGCTTTTCACATTTGAATCCATGAGAGTGAAATAATTCCTTTATTATTTCAAAGATTCTCACAATAATTTCAACGGAGTCTCTTTCCACTGGGATATTTATTTTATCCTTATTTTATATTTACCGCACAATATTCGTACAGATACTCGGATTGATACACCCGAAATATACACTTGATCACTCATTTGACATCTTTTTATACTTATATCTATACTTTAATATTTGTTATTATTAGTGCAAAACTCAGTGCCTTGCTTTTTCATGTATTTTGTTTTTGTTAAATAATCGAGTCACTGTGTGCTGCGTTGAAGAGGTTTATTCAGGGAAATGAGAGTAATAACACTAAAAGGAAATTTTTCCCTTTTACTTCGCGTAATTACTGGAAACGGAAGTGGCCAGAGTCCGATTTGTGTTTAAAAAATTATTACAAAGCAGTATCTTGTCTAAGGACTCCATTCTAGTTCCTATAAGTGAGGTAAGACAAATTATGTTTTTATAAAAATCAAAACGTTTAATAGTATAATTAAGTAGGTAATAATAAATTTTCTGCAATTCCTAGGCTAGACAAGATTAAGGTAGGACCTTAAGTGATAAATGCTATCAAGTTACTCATGATAAGGTCAATGATAACTATTTTCATTTCAGCCTTTTATTAATGGGTATATTTTATTTTGTAAATTTTAACATATAGTATTAATAGCATTTCTTCTTTAGGGGGCAGAATACAGATATATCAAAAATTATTAACGAACACCTTAGTTAGTTAGTTAGAAGTTATTACTGCATCACAATAGATATATCGTATATACATACTATGAATAGATATAACACACATACAAACTAAGAAATGAGCACGACCACGCAACGGGGATATGTGCTAACACAGTAATATGGAGTTACATTTTAATAGTACAAGAATATAGATTACTGACCACATGATCATTACTTTTCTTAACAATCATTTCAATTTCTTGAAAAAACAATTAATTTTTGACTGTTTTTTATTGTCTTTGGGAACACTTTGTGTTAATCCGATAGATCTAGTATGGATATTTCGCTTCTTTTCCATAGATTTTCTGTCGTTCTTGTCATGTTTCCAGTGTCTTTAATTTTTATTGTTTCCATTTCTGTGGTGTTTCTATCATTGTCAATATGTTGATTTTTATTTCCTTATTATCATCAAGTTCGATGTCGTCTTTTCAACAGTTCTTCGTTTTTTCAACAGTAGAGCATCCGGGGTCTTGAAAGCGCACTTTCCCTGCTGATGCAATGTGAGAGTAAAATCCACTAATTGGAGCCTTTTAAAACGCTTGTTTGGTCTACAGAGAGATAGAGACACTTTTCCAAGTGAGTTAGATCTGATTTTGCAACTTCAACTTTCCCCTTCAATGCACGAATAGTGCATTGATGTTTAATGATTTTAGCAAGTATATCATCGATAATGTCACCGTGATTCCTCGGATAAATACCTGTGAGCATCTTTTTTCCCTTACGGGCATTCCTCATTTCTTCTTGCTTCTGCCCATGAGTTGTCAGTAGAGGTGTGGATGTAGCTATAATTTTTCGCACATATTTGGCAGAAGCATCATCGTTGATATATATTACAGCTCTTTTGTTGTGTATCGGCGCCCTTCATAAGTGGGAATCCATTTTCCAACAGATGCGGACATACGACTGACATAGTCTGTATCTAGAATTTTAAGGCTTATTCCACTCATCAAGCGAAATATGATCACCGTTCTTACGAACAATGATAAGATCATTGGCTTCTTTTGCTATCTCAGCATAAAGAAACCGTCTCTTTTTTGTTATGATTTTGTTGGTTGTAGAGGTAAGCCCAATTCATTCTTTCCGGCTCTTTTTGGAGGGGGGGTTTCATTTGACTTGTCCTCCCTCTTTCTTTTGAACGGTTTTGTTGGTTCGGAGGGATTGGCTTGTCCCATCTGGCCTTCTTTTAGATGTAACCGTCTTCAATTTCAGGTCGTCGGCATTTCATTTTCTAGAGATTCGGTTTGATTCGAATCTTTTTGATTGACGTTTATCTTTCATCTGGGGAAGGTTTTGTGATAATAACTTTTCTTAACGTTCGCACAATTAGTAGGAGTTTCTCTCATAAGAGAGAGAAAAAGAGAAAAGCTTTGGACCACCAATAATGATCTAAAACCGTTGAAATAGGGCTGATTCCGATGGTTGACGTCCAAAATTGATCGAAAGAGGAAAGGAAGTGCACCTATAACATTATAACATAGTTAAAACGTACAAGGAGTACCTAACTCCGCTAAAACAACTCAACTTGAAGACGCAATGAATGACGTGTTGCTCCTTGCACAGCAAAA
>CP045896.1:10593393-10608115 GCA_013387185.1 Caligus rogercresseyi
TATAAATTACCCTAAAGACCTTAAGTGATATCTAAATAATATTTAGTTATATGATAACTCGCCCATAACTACAGAAAAACGTAATGATGCGTAGCAGATGCATCTTGTTTTTTATTTATGACAAATGTGAATATTCTAAATGCGCTAATGCACATATATCTATTGTTTCGGAAGAATGAATAGGAGATCTTAATCGGAGTTCAATACTTTCTTTGATATGTTTACTAATTCTCTTAACATCAATAATTTATTACAAGTTTATGTGCGATCCTTGAAAAAATCGATAATTAAGTTAATTTATTCGTGGATATCGGACACTATCATAGGATATTATATATATATAATGTTATAGATTTTGTTTGTATGTATAATGTATATATTAATACTTAAATTACACCTCAATATAAATTTTTTCTTATGTATACAAAATATTATTTTAACACATATTAGAATCGTCCAAAATTTTACTAATTAAAGTCATAAAACATCTTTTTCGTCCTTTCCCCTCCATTTCCAAAAGCAGAACGTATTATGCAAAAAATCGGCCCCTTTTATATGTTTTTTATTATTATAATAATCATTAAAATAATCGAATGGAAATAATTTGTTCAACAAAATTAGTTGGGTTTAACTCGAAACGTTTGTAAATTTTCAGCCATTTTTATTCATATAATCATTGTCTTTTCATTTGCATCTGTAGACGAGGGGGAGCGAAGGTACTGATTTCATATTTAGAGGATCAAACAAAAGATATTTCAATTTTTATGACATGCCATAGTCAAATTGTTTATTTAAAACTCCCTTGTAGAAAAAAGTTGAAATATATCCTACATGTTAATATTCTTAACTATAAGTTTTGAAAATGATCTTTAATCTTGAATATTGATCCTCTCAATTTGTTATGAAAAGTATTGAGCTTCAGTGGTTATATGTTAAAACATACCTATTTTTCTTCTTCTTTCGTACTGTTGTTCTCTGTCAGATTACAGCTAGATTTTCTTACTCACAGTTCATAAAAATATATAAAAGCACAAAAAAGAGAATGTATATAAAATGATGTTAATGCGTAAATACATAATTAAACATTTTAGTTTAAAATTTAACATCAAATATAAACAAACACTAAAATACAATCATTATAAAATAACTGGACAAAATAAAACAAACAAAATATAAACGAAAAACTTATACTTTTTGTACTTTAGATCCTGAATTTGCGTAAAATATTTTTTAATCTCTATAGGGGGGGGAAGTAACGAATTACATCAGCTGCCAACTCCACTTTCCATCGGTGACAGAGAGGATCTGAGGTCCAACGCATGTAATGCCAAAGCCTCAAAAAAAAAAAGTTTTTGGGTGAACTCTTCAATTACTGAAATGAATAGCAAAGGAGCCGATGGACAACCCAACCTACAACCTCTTCTATCTTATCGGACTACTTTCAAGGCCGTCCAAGGACAGAGATGAGGAACCATTAAAACGGTAGCGCTCGCATGGGATTGAAGAACTTCTGAGAGCCAGATTATTGATTTGTATCTCCTCCTTAACAACAAACTTATATCTTGGGCAATAGAGTAAAATACCCTCATAATATTATTAATTACTGCTATGAGTGGAATAGAAGATCCTCTTCATCATTACACAACTCCATCTGCCCACATCCACTTGTTAAAGATCGTAGGCTTCTCACTCTTCATTCACAAATTTAATGAGTCAGGGTGGAGATCTCTAAGAAGTGTTTTTTCTTCTTTCGTGTGGGTTGACACCTAAAAATGCGTGTTACCTTTGTCTAGGGATCCAGTTGTCTTCTCCCCCACGGTCTTTTCAATAACAAGTCTTCATTCAACACAAATAACTAAGGGAGACAAGAGCTTATTAGGGGTTGATAAGGCTAAGATAGATTATTTTATTTATTTAAAAGAATGTGCCTGTCTTACTGCTTTGTTATCTCATATAATGCTTTAAACGTATTACTTATTACTAAGTTAAATATATAAGTCTAATTGTGAAAATATGTAGTTATGTATTAAAAAATACACCATATAATTAAAAATTAATCAATATTCATAATATTGTGATAAATATTGTAAGTAGCATGGAGGCAGATTAAGATGGTTTTGAATCCCTAACCTATATATTACTATGACATATACAAAGGAATATGACCCTTTGTGCTATAAAAAGGGAACTGTCTTTAAAGGAATCATTCGGAGCCATATAGAACTGGACCCTAATACAGTCGCCTCCAGGAAAAACAAGGCTATTCGGGCTTTCTGAAATGAAAATGATAAAAAAACGTGTCAAATAAAAATGTTTCTGAAAACATTGGCCGTCATTATCATGAATTTTAAAAACAACCCTTAAAAGCGTTTTCTCCTCTTCATTATAATGATTAATAATGGATTTCTTGCTGACTCAACTCATATACAATTAAGATATAAAGGATATTCATCAGAATACATTGGAGGTTTATTTTGAGACAAATAGTGACAGCATATAAATATAAAATATCTCATTATGTTTAAAAGCCTTGAAACACTTTTATGGGACTGTTTTTAGCCTAAAAAATAATGGAATGAATTATTATATATATATATATATATATATATAGGTGTGTGGGTGTGTGTATACTTGTGATAAATTGCTTTCAAGTTAATTGTGAATATATATTTAAAAAAATCATAAC
Source organism: Caligus rogercresseyi (assembly GCA_013387185.1). Taxonomy (NCBI): domain Eukaryota; kingdom Metazoa; phylum Arthropoda; class Copepoda; order Siphonostomatoida; family Caligidae; genus Caligus; species Caligus rogercresseyi. The sequence goes on from CP045896.1 coordinate 10,596,080, forward strand.
TTACTCATACTAATAGTTTTTCTCATAATTTCATATTTTTATATTCAATTATATTTTTATTGACATATTGCATCCCTTTCTATATTTAATCTTTAATATATATTTTTTTATTGAACTATTTTAACTTATTAAACTGAATGCATATAATGAAAAATAAATTTCATATCAACAGGCGATTTGTAAATTGGTGAGCTCAGTTTAGATTTATATGTTAATTTTTTTAGTATCAATATATCACTTAAATCTGGTAGCCTCTGTTGATTCTTGGGCAAAATAGCCTTAAAAGATTATTTAGAATTTAAGAAGGAATGTGATTCTTTAACTGATGTCATTTCCTTTCCAAATATATAAGTATTTAATAGGAGACAACTCGTTTTGATAACAAAAAGTCTTTATTTTAAGTTACTATAAATATAATGATGTAAAAATATATTTTTTCATAATTCTATGTCTGTTTTTTTGTTTTTAAAAATTAATATTGTTCTTGACCAAAATAATTATATGGAATGTATTTTATATTGCGCTTTTTAACACAAATACTTTGGAACATTTGATAACTGAAACGATATATATTTGAAACGAATATACATATTCAATTAACTTAAATTCAAAATGCATTATACATTAAATATATATTCTCCATCTACAACAATAAATATTTTACCGCCCACTTCATCTGGCAAATGTAAATATTTTTCAAATATATGAAACTATAAATATACAAAAATTCAATAAAAAATTGACAATTTGCAACAACAACCAAAAATGTCCAATTATCTTTAAAAACAGGTATTAAATTATATGAATGTGTTACATTCATTTTTCCTCGCCAACGGTATCTAAGTTTATTTATCACTGTGAAATAAAAAAAACGAAACATTTTTGAGGGAGTGCAATAGCCGTCTATGATAAGGCGTGTTCAATTCTAATATTGGGTGTGCAGGTTCGAATCCATAGAGGGGATGGTCATTTTTGGTCTACCTCATTGATGATAAAACCATAGGTTCAACAGACTAATTTTAATGCTATATAATCCTTATTTATATCCTGTCGGATGCAATTCTATCAAACCATATATGCACAAAAAACGAACCATTTTATTATCAAATATATTTAAAAACCCACGTTTTGAATACTAAAAGATCTCTTAAGGGTATGTTAAAAATTAAATGTTCCAAGATTCTTTTGTTATGACTGTATATATCAAAGTGTACAGTTCTCTTTTGAAATAGTTTTTTAAATGATATATAGTGACTTAAAGCAATTAAAAGAGAAATAATAGATGCCGAATTGAATGATTGTGCATTCCACAAGAAATTGATTTGCATTTGGAGATTTGTAAGTGATTTGGTATAGCAACCAAATAATTATTTAAGTATTTGGGTGGATGTTCTTTTTATATCTCATGTGAAGAAATGAATAAGTAGAAGTGCCTTAGTAACTACGCTATCAAAGATGGCAAACTAAAGGGTCTATAGAGACTCTTTAAGACATATTACTTTCTCATCATCAAAGTCAAAACTTACACACATAAGATATTTATAAAAATATAAGTGAGATATGAAAATTGACTTCAACTTTCAAATATTATTACTTACATAAATTGCAGACATAAAACTCTATATTACAATTGTAATATAAAGCCCAATTTGATTAAGTGCTCTGAAATTTCATTTATTATACTTTATTTTATGAGTATCAATCAAATGCTATGCTTTTTTTTTGCTTTTTGTATAGAAAACACTTAATGTACCTAATTTAAGGTCGCTGAATCTAAATATGACATGGTTTTTTTACATAACAACAAATTTTCCCTCTCCGTCATATACCATATTTGACCTAAGTTTGTCTAAATGAAATCATTAGCCCTGGTAAGCAAAATTAATTGAATGTCGATTAACGTAGCTACAAAGAAATGCAAACTTTGATTAGTAAGAAATGGAGTAGTAATATCTATAAGTACATACCTTACCGGTATAGTAGATCTGTATTATTGTCAAACTATTGGTGTAAATTGGATAATGCATGGCTTAGAAAATCATAGGTAGCAATGCTGCATTGAGTAGGCTAAAGTTTATTGCCTGTTGCATTCATATTTTTCATTTTAATAGGTTTTCAGATTATTAACAATACCTCAGTCTTTTGAGGTAATAGTGTGAGTATTTATATACTTCACTTAGGCATTTACTATGATTCCTATGTTATTATTACGTCACGAAGAAATATCTTTCAGGTGAAACAGTCAGTAATGTAAATCTTTGACCACGTGTTGAAGTTCGTTTTTGTGTAAGTGGTATAGTTGAGCGGGACGAAGATGGATGACAATATTTCACAAATTCAAATCATCGGTTCAAGTAGGACCATTACTATTTGGAATCGTCATCGATTCTGATTTATTTTCAATATCAACAAAGTGACAAAGGCATTGTACTACATTTGCATAATACAAAAAGGTCCAAATCTGTGTCTATTTTATAATAAAAACTATAGTCACGTATGTTTTCAACCATAAAAATCATGTTTAATTCCCTCATCCCAAATAAAATATTAATGTATATGTATTTAAAACGAATATGCATAATACTATATTTAAAGTTCTTATTCACTCTACATTTTTTGTTTCTTGGGCTAAACAAACTTAAATATAATTATTCATATTCTTTGTGAAAAAGTGAAATCAAAATTAAATTACTTTTTTCTATGAATACATGATTATTAATATTTGAATATATCATATTTGTATTTAGATATTAAAATAGTAGTCCATTCCTATGTTTAATCCGAGTGAAAGTGTATGCATCGAAGCAAAAAGACTTTTCTTTTCTACAGTAATACGATTCCTTCATTCCTAGTCTGTCGAAATGCAATGCTATAAACACCATAAATCTTATCAAGTGCCATTAGAAGGAACCCCTGAGGCAAAAAAAAAGAAGGAAAAAATATATATTGTGAAATCCTTTAAATAATGAATAAATATTCAATGTCCAGTTGATATAATGAAGGAGTCTTTATAGATATTTAATTACAAGATATGCATGGCTGAATGTTAATAGAAGAAGGTTATTTTACAACTATTTAAAAGGGCAAAGAATCATTGGTTCATTTTATGTGTAAACATATTTCAAAATCATTAGATTTAATTATAAATATTATCATGTATAGTTGGATTGGGAAAATTACTGGATGAGGTCAAATACGTATTGTTTAGGGACAATTATTTCAATAACTTTGTTCATTTTAATGAGATTAATGATCGTATCTTTTTACTTAGCAACGATAAATAAATACAAAGCATGAGCTTTATAATTTAAACTCAATCCTTTGAGTCAAAATTTTATACTTTAATCAGGTATAAATGGAGTAAGCAATGCAAATTGCTTATGAAAGTTTTCACTTAAACGATATAAATTTTGTTTTTAAATAAAAAGTATTTTTATAATTACAGGGAATCAAAACTTTTTGAACAATATTTTATTTTTCTTCTGCCAAGTTTTTATTTTATTATCATAGAATATAAACCAAACATAATTTATATCTTATTATCTATTTATGTATTTTGCACAATTACTTTGGTTTTTGTTGATAACTCTCAATAAAAAAACATAGCATAGATTTAACAAAATTAAGGAAACAAAATTTTAAAACAAATCTCGATAAACTTTGTAGTTTAAAATTATTTTACTCAATAAGACCTTCCACTCCTAACTACATATATAAAATATAAATACAAAACAAAAATGGACAAACGTAAAGTTAAGTTTAAATGAAGAAAAACATGATTTAGTATTTTGAAAAATCATGATTTCTTGAAGTCCTTAAGCTTTTTGTCCATGGAGATGATTCTAGCAAGAATAATTCCAAGACATGATAAATATGGAGGAAAATATTTCCCTCAATGAGATCCATAGTTCCGTATAGGACTTTTGATATTTATGGAACTTCATCGACAGCGCATTTATTTGCAATATATATCATATCAATTAAATGTACTTTTTTGCATTTCATTTTTTTACCAATAACAAAGTTTCAAGAGCATGCCTATTAAAGGATAAAGCTTAATTTTTCGGACCTTTTTAAAGCATAAACTGTAGGTTTAAATATTTAATTAATTGCTTAACGGTATTTTGTCTTGTAACATTTCCCTTGAGTCCGGAGTTAAGCCATAAGTTTATTTTAGTTATGAACAATATGTGCCCTGCAGTCCATAGTTTTTACCTCCCCCGAAGGAGGTATTGTTTTCGCTGGCGTTGGTTTGTTGTTGGTTTGTTTGTCAGCAGGATAACTAAAAAAGTACGTAACGGATTCGGATGAAACTTTGTGGAGTTGTTGGAAATGCCAAAAGAAACAAGTGATTAAATTTTGGCATCTCTGAATGCTTCTTTAAGATGCAAAATGACCTAAATACTAATAAATATTTCAAGTTAACCTACTCTGCCAATAGATGTCGCTGTGCTGTGAAATCGGGTGCCGGGAGCGTCTTCCTCTCGGAATTTCCGTCGAGGGTAACCCTCCCCCGTCCCTCTACCCTCGGAAGGCTCATAAGAACCCCGTGACGGCGGAGGTTTGCACTCTCTGAGTGTATATATGCCTCTAGTTTATCTTACATTTTCTAAAATATTTCCAGTTTAAGAGTTCTAAAATGTGAAACTCTGAGAATTTCCAGTTTTCAATTATTGAAGAAGCTAAAATCACTGAGCATATAACTAATAGTATAGAGACAGGAGAAGTATTTAGGAAATTTTTATGGAATATGGAATATTTTATTTATCCACCCATTTAGAATTTTATGAATTATGTAACTTTAAGGGTAGGTGAAATGTATATTAAATAACTTTTTTTTTGTAAGAATGCTTTATCAAACACTTTGAAAGCTTTTTTTCAAGTGGATGGAAAAGCATATAAATCAAGTGTTTCAAGTTGTGTGTGCATATCGAGGAGTTGCAAAGGTTCCTCATCTCATCTCGAAATAATGCAGCAATATTGAAAGTATATATTGTTTTTTCAGTATTGCTGCAAGACTTCAAGCAAAATTTCATTTTATAATCATTCATAGCTTTCTCGAATTTTCGCTTGAAAGTATTCATGGATACAATCAATAGTTATAATGACAAAATATTTATTAATCAAACATGATTATAATTTGGATCTTCGAACCAAATTTTGAAGTCGTTTTGAACATGAAGGTTGTGCTGAGGGAGTCAAGAATGTCTTGGTCTTTAATATTGTATTAAAATCATAATATTGAAGTAAAAAAGAAGTCTTCATTAAGTCCTAGCAATTAACTTCTCATGATTCACAAAGACTAGGTAAAGTCTGGATACCAAGATTAAAAAGTATTGGTAAAGTTGTTGTGCCTTTAATACAAGGTAATACCTAACCGATAACCAAGAAAATGACATATCTTACATAATAATTATTATATCATACATATGGATAACGAATATTTATAAATTATAGTCCAAAGTTTTTAGATATATTCAATATGAAAACCGTTTTAAGGAAGTAAATGAACTTATTGATAATTTGATTGTATAATAGGACGTAAAATAAAACATAATTTAATGTAAAATATATCATAAAAGTATTTAAAAATCCAAAAAATAATAATTGTCGCTTACATAATTTAACGCTGAATTAAGTCATTCAGATATGATATATATGTATATATATATAGTTTATTTATTTGCCGGTCCAGTGCATCTGGGCAGATAAATTGTTATACAATATAATGAACATATTACAAAAAGTTATTTCTTTACACCCAAAAAAGCTTCGAAAATAAGAAAACAGTGTAGGACCCTACTTCTTTTAACTCACTGGAGAAGGCAGAGTCAAGTAACAAACAAACTCAGGTGAAAAGCACACAAAAAGGTAAACAAAGTTGTCCTTTCAAAAAAGTATACATACAAAAATGCCTGTTATAACCTCATCAAGTAAATTTCTTGTAGGACTTTTTTAGTGGTTTTGTATGAAGCAAAGCATAAAAAATAGTTCTTGCCAGAGAAGGAGACAAGTTGTTAAAACTTACTTATCTACTTATTATTATTGTGTATATACAGTATATATACAAAAACTACCATATTATTGTTTGTTTGAACCACCGCAGCAGCCTCGAAGCAAAGAACCTGCGCTTCTTTTTTGTCTTTATCTATATCTTCGTCTTAAATGCCAACCATTTCGTCATAGATTTAATTACTTTTCGTATTGGAGATGTACATTAATTTGTATTTATGCCCTGATTTCATGATTAATCCTATTGATAATGCTTGCTTTTTATCTACTTTCAGATAATTAAGAAATCCCTTCACAAGATTTCTTCTTTCTCCATGCATCTATGATTGTACTCGTCGTTTAAGTAAGTTGTTTTATATGTAGTATATATTTTAAAAATGGTACACTCGCTTGGATAAATATGTCTTTGAAATGATTGAAATCTTGAATTACATATATATATATATATTTGAAACTGAGACAGACATGAACCTTTATTTTTTAAGTAAATGTATAATTTTATTATTTTGAATTTGTATACATATATTTCTTTGCTTATTTTATAATTTATACTACATTAAAAGAAATGCATATTACAACCATCAACATACTGAAAACAAATCAGTCATTATTCTCTTACTCACCGATGGCAAACCTTGTAGGATTTGTTCCTCAGGTTTAAAAAAAAGGTTCCTTTATATGGGTAAGAGAGGAAAAGGATATCAATAAAGTTTATAACAAGGAGCAAATAAGTATATCAAAGGAGAACTACAATTGAATACCAGATGGCACCGAATGGTATTAATGAGACACCAGGACATTTTAGCCCTTAAAAACTCATTTGGCCATTAAAATGTCACATAGGAAGCGGCTGAGGTAGGGGAGAGGGAGTTAGAAATTAAATTTGGGATTGTATTTCAAGCGTAAGAGTAGATAATTACACATAAACTCTAAAGGGGGAACGTGTTTCCTGAGGATCCTTTTATTGTTATTTTCTTCTTATTATCATTACAAAATATTCTCTGCATTACCTTAATTAATTCTAGAGTTAACTGTCGGGTTGTTCTCTTTATTTTTGTATGTCAAAAATGGAGAGAAGGGTTTTAATTCTATGTAGGTTAAGCAACAAAACTCGACTTCTAAAATAACACATTTTTTAAAGGAGTGCGATAGGCTTGTGCGTTAACCCTCTCTGTTATGAACGTCAATAAAACAAATATGCTCATATATTTTCTGTAAACTTTGAGTGCCTCAATGGCTTACAAATATTTGTGAACATATATTTATGGAGTATTTATATTAAATTTTTGAAAAAATCACATTTTAATTAAATAATCAAATGCCATATTTCCTCTTTCTGTAAAGGAATAGATTTATAAAATTGACCTTTTTCTTGGAAATAAAGGACTTTTAACTTATAGCTGTTTACCTAAAGAGTATATATAGTATAAGAAAGGTTATTATCACAATCTTATGTGATCATAATTTTCTTTTAAACTATCGACATGTAAAAGTTTTTTCTATTATGAACAACAATATATTTTTTGTACATTTTATAAAACCATTTATTCAAATCTTTTATCAAAACTATCTTGGCTGATGTCAAATAATGTTTATTCATATATAGAAATGACTTTGGTATCTTATAAGATTTCCAGATGACATTTTTTTATCACAAAATAATATAAATAAATCTGTCAAAAATATTTATTTTATAAAATAACAAAACCATTATTTATATCCATATTTTTTAAAAACAGTTATGTAATCATTTATTACGCCTTTTTGTTTTAATTATGTTTATTTTTATATATTTCCAAACATAACAATAGAAATAAAGAACACATTAAATAAGTTGTATTTAAAGTCAGCTTATTTCATTGTTTTCAAATTCTTAATTAAATTTAAATAATTTTGTTTTAAATATTTTATCTACACACACACACACACATATATATGTATAATAATATCAACCTTGGAATTTTATTGCCTTTATCTAAAACTGCAACGTCAGGAGATCATGATTTTAAATGGTTCATTAAAGACTTTTCTTTTCATACTAGGCATCGTTTTTTATTTAACATATTATTCCAACATATATATGTATGTATAGAACCCTAATAAATGTCACACTTGACTTATAGCTATTTGTATTTTCCCCTCCTTCTCTACATACATACAAATATAATATGTGAAGCATGACAAGGGAAGCTATACAAATCAAGATCTTTAAGAGTTATATTTAAGTCATTTGTTAATCGCATCCATATGAAAAATGTCATTAAAAAAATTATAAGTCTAAATTGTCTTCTGATCTCAGCATGCATAGGAAATATCATTTATTAAAAGATATAACCTCATTTTTACTATTATTCGTGTTCTTAAGTAATTATCTAAAACATACAGGGCCCGTACAAATGATGTAAAACTATTTTTTAAGGTCTTCAATTGTAACTGGGGATACAAAGTAAGGCAGTGGAATTGTGTATAAAAATAATACATAAATAAACATTATAGTTATGTATTGCAGTTTTAAAGTTAAGTAGTACAGACGTCAAAGAGGTTTGTTGTAGATACAAAAAGTGAATTCTTCCAAAAGATATGCCTGCATGGACAGCTATATGAGATGTTTGGTAGAAAAATATGGATACTCATATACATTTCATTCTTTATTATTTCATCCAAGAACCCCAGGACTAAGAGGCGTGCTCAATTGAATAACATTGATTATTTGTTTGTAATAAATTGCTCCTAAAGCCGTCATTGCGTAGAAGAAGTCTTGAGAATACCTCTCCCTGAAGGATCAACATAAGTGGGCTTGTAATCAGAGTTGGTACGGAAAAAACTGAGTCATTGATGATTTAATGTCTCCAACACTCTAACGTCGGTCATCCCCCCGTGTTAGGATCCTCTCAATCGCCTTTGAATCCTGGGTCTCTTGGAAGGAATAAATAAAGAATGAAGTGAATATGGGTGTTCATATTTTTCACCAAACCTCTCCTATGGCTGTCCATGTAGGCACATATTTTGGAAGAACCCAAAAATTTGGGTAGGTGTATATATATATATATATTGGATCATTTCAGCTCCGTATATTTTCTAAAACCTGAGATATAGACCCCCGAAATGAAGCAGATTACAGTTATGCTATATATATACCGTTGAAAATATTTTGTGACTTTTTGATCCACAAATTCAATCTAACAATATTGTGTTTTGCATACTCACCTCTGCTTAAAAGTGAATACATTACTTATTCATTTCCTCTCAGTAGCCCCTTAGGGGAATGTGAATTACATGAAGGATATATATATATCTTTAAAAAAAATATCTGCAAAATACCCTCTTTTCAATACTTCTAAGCATTTTCCTGTTGTCTTCCTGCAAAGGTATGTAAATAGTTTAAACTTATTCTTTTGCTTGGGAGGGAAGATGCTATTTTGAAAAAAAGTTCAAGGCCATGAAATAAGGGTTATTTTTTAAAAGAAGATTTTTCATATTTGCAAAAAAACAATCCATTAAACTTGCTGGGTCCAATATTTATCTTCAAAAATGTAGATGTTTTCATTTTCTTCTTTATATTGTGTGGTAATTGAAGACCAAATTAATTACATTTATTTTTAAAGCGTACACTTTTAATACATAAAATATATAAATATCTAGATGATCACTTTTTCATCTATAAGACAACGGACATATGAAAATCTACATCATGTTATAAAATATTTTCCATGCAGTTACTAATAGTCAATTTATTCGAATTCTTACATCTTCATTAAATTATATAAACTCCACCAAAATATTTGTTTTGATATTTTATCTCATTAGTTGTTCGTTTGATCTATTTTTGACGTTTTCTTTTTTTTTACTTTGTATTTCATTTACGATTGAACATAATTAACTATGGAAAATGTAATAATTAATCAGAAATAAATATTCCTATTCATTAATAATTATATGATAAGAAAGATAATATATCTTAATTTTTTAAACATTATCTAACACCTTGTAAATATTTTCATCTTTGTGATAATTATATAAGCTCAATAAAGTATTATCTAAAATATGGACAATATTTTAGGTAATAATATGTTAATGCATCTAGATTTATATAAAAAACAAATAAAATGTATGATTACTTAATATTCTATAAATCAATGTATACTTTAAATATGATGATTAACTTTATATATAAATAATACTTTTATAGTGTTTTATTCTTCAATTATGCTCCTGTCAGTACTATCGATAAGGATACGTTGGTACCATTAGTTCTCAGCACCAAAATTATACACCATGTGTTGTTCTGAGGATGAACCAGTCATGTGAGGACAGAGGAATACTTTTATATCATTATCATTACTAAATAAGCGTCATTTTCAAACTGAAGACCCAAAAGGATGGACCCTTCCTCTATGGTTCTAGAATGAAGTCAAGCGAATAATGAGTTAGAGGTCAAAGCTTCGTTGATAATACATAGTGGTATAGGCATGTAGACTTCTAACGGTGCACCGTCAAGCATGACGTGAAGAATACAATTCTTTCAAAAAGAAGGAAAAAAATAAACGCATAGACACATCTCTGAAAATACACAATGGAGACTTCGTCATGGTATTAAAAGCAATACTTTTTTTTCTTCTTGAGACGAATGGGAATGTTAATTTAACGCTATACACTAATGCCTTTATATAATAACATATATAATAATTGAGAGTGAAGACCGTATATGTTTATGCACTTAGTATTTGGAGGCTCAGTAAAAATAAAATAAAGATATATTAAAGCTTAGAAATTACGTACAATAAATATTTTTTAATTGTTTAGAGATAATAAATATTAAAGCATATATTGTGGCCTAATAAGGCCGATATTTGGTAAATGTCCTTGCAGCACGGCCGTGATCGAAAGTATTCCTCCAAGTACTCCAAGATAGTTACCAATAACGCCAAGAAAGAGCTTATTCAACTGATTATAGCTTTGAAGGTTTATATTTTTTGCGCAAATTATATGTCAATCAAGTGTAAACTAATGAAAAATAGTAATTAAACAACAATGACTGATATGGGAAGGCTTGATATCCTAAGAAGTTGAAGTCGGCATTAAACTGACTATTTATAGTACAATTGAGACAAGGCAAATTTACAAAACATAGTAAGTACACGTGAATATTTATAATATAGCTGTAACAAAAGAAAATTTATATGAGTTAATGGACATTTAAGAGTTGTACGAATTCGTGATAAAAGAACGACTCACAAGCTCTTCTGCTTGAAATGATGCTCTAAAGGGATGAATTCCTCCTTAATGAAAGCTACATGTGGATGTCTGAAATAGAATAAACTCAATAGAATAAGCACATTCATTGAAATTTAAAAATAAATATTGTTGTAATTTATCACCAAGTTTTATTGTTAGACACATCATTTAAGGCAATAATAATACAACAGACTTAAATTAAAATAAACTCAAGTACTTTTGATTAGGAATACTATAAAGTCGAGTATATATTCTGTTGCAAAATGGATTAAATGAATATATGAAATGTGCCAGTAAATTTATCCAATATTTTTTAAATTTATTTCAGTTCTCAAAATTCTAAAGTAATGGTGTTAAAAAACATAAATAGACATTCGCTACTTTCTCTCATTCTCGGACAAAACAGTGAATGATCTTAAAAAACTATTACGTATTTTAGAGGTTTTATCAGAAGACATTTGTGTGATTAATTTACCTGTTTTATTTTATTTGTCACTGTAATTTTTATCGTTTTTACCGCATTGTTTTTTTACGAAAAAAATATTTTCCTTTTTAACGACTAGAATGTTTGTATATTGAAATTGACTTTTATATTTTGCGATTTAATTTAAACCAGAATGTTTATTTATATATATGTAATTATATGTAACTCTGCTAAATTAATAAGGTCGATAAAAAAAATAGACATTGTAGTCTAAATATTAAATACCATTTAAAAAGTAATTAAGGGTAGGAGAGAGATAGCTCAATTGAAGGCCATGCTCAATACTCAAAGCTGAAGGTGCAGTT
>CP045896.1:10608215-10639300 GCA_013387185.1 Caligus rogercresseyi
ATAATATTATATATATATACAGAGTGGCTAGGCAAAAATGTCCGGTTGATAAGTTTGTTTCTTGTGCGCAGAGCGTACGTAAAATTCAAAACAAGTAAATCAGCTACGCTTTTGAAACAAATAGCTACAATTTATAACTATAAAAAATATCTCTCAGACCAGAAATGAGTGTTCAGCAAGCGAAAAGACAACGGATTCACGATTTGCTTGACGCGCAAATAAATCAAGTCGATATTGCCCGGATCGTTGGCGTTGATATCCGTACTGTCCGTCGTATCCAGCAAGCCAAAAATGATGGTAAAGGCTTCAACAGAGCTCCTGGATCTGGTGGCCATAACAAAAAAGCGGACAGACGACTTTCTCAATGAAGTTAAGGCCAAAGTTGAATCGGACCCCACCATCAGCCTAAACCGTCTCTCAAAAGAGTTCAACGTGTCCAGGCGCACAATCCAGCTGGCTGCCAAGGAAGATTTGGGCTTGCAATCATTCGTTCGGACCCACAGACAGCTATTGACAGCAGCAGCGATGGAGAAGAGGCTCGATAGGTGCAAGATCATCCTAAATTGGTTGAAAAAGAAGCCGTGTCTCATCAAAATATTTTCAGACGAAAAGATCTTCACGGTGGACCAAGTTTACAATCGCAGAAATGATCGATGGCTTGCTAAGCAACGTGAGGATGTCCAAGGAGTCTTCAGGACCAAGAATCCCCAGCAAGTGATGGTCCTGTGTATTCAGGTCCGACGGAAAGAAGATGCCTCCATTCTTCTTTCGGCCGGACGAGAAGATCGACACCGAGGCCTACTACAAAGTCCTGAGGTATACTGTTCTGCCATGGTTAAAAAAAATACCCCACCGGAAACTATGTGTGGCAGCAGGATGGTGCACCATCTCATATGGCGGCTAAGAACCAAAAGTTCTGCAAGGACAATATGGCCCATTTCTGGCCGAAGAACTTCTGGCCACCGTCATCCCGGATCTAAATCCGCTGGATTTTTTCTGGTGGGGCGCAATTGAGAGCAAGACCAACCGGACCCCTCACCTCAATCTTGACTCTCTGAAGGCCACCATCATCAAGGAGTGGGACAACTACCCTGAGAAGCACATTATAAATGCCTGCAAACGCTTCCGGCCCCGCCTCGAAGCCGTCGTGAAGGCCAATGGAGGCCATATTGAATAATTTAGATCCTTTATATACTACTTAAAGCCAATAAATTTGTTCCATAGAAGCAACCAATTAAAAGTTAATTAAGTTCACAAATCAAAATATCAACCGGACATTTTTGCCTAGCCACTCTGTATATATATTATATATAGTTATATATAATAATCAGGCTTGTGAGCGATCAGGAAAAAAATAGCGATCCGATCAAAAAAGCGATCAGAAATTCTTTGCGATATAGCGATATAACGTCAGGGATTTTTCCGATCAGCGATCCGATCAATTAATTACGATCAACAAAAAAATTTCTATGTAATACTAATTGTAAGTAAAATTTAAATGTATATACCAGTGGTTCCCAACTGGATTCGGCTCGTGGACCCCTAACGGTCTTCGGGCACTTTCGAGGACCCCGCCTCATTTTGTCCAAACGCAAATTGCAATTTCAATGCAAGACATCTACAAAAAAAAGTACAATTATATTTTATTTTTGAATTATATCCAGGCTTGTGACGTTCAGCTTGTTTTTGCGTTCAGCGTTAAAAAAAATAGCGTTCCGTTCAATGTTTTTGCTTTCAGCGTTCCGTTAGCGACTCCAAAAAAAGGGAGGACGTTTTTTAGAAAAGAAAAAAGTGACGACGTTTTTCTTTAGAAAAGAATTTCCCAAAAACAGTTAACGACGTTTTTTTTAGAAAAGATACTCCCAAAAAAAGGGAGGACGTTTTTTGAAAAGAAAAAAGTGGACGACGTTTTTCTTAGAAAATAATTTCCAAAAAGTTGACGACGTTTTTTTATAGTTATTTTATACAAATTGATCGGATCGCTAAATTTTTAGTGATTTTTTACGATCAAAAGATATAAAGATCAGGACCTTTTTGCATTACTCTGATCAGCGATCAAAAGATATAAAGATCAGGACCTTTGCGATACTCCGATCACGATCAAATATCGCTAATCGCTATTGATCGCCGATCAGAGAAAAAACTCTGATCAACAAGCCTGATATATATATATATATATATATAATATATATATAATGAAATATTGTTATATAATCTTAAATCTTTTTCAAGCAGGTGGTAATTTAATTATTCTAATTGCATGTATGTTTAATATATGCAATTTTTCCATAGAGCAATTTCTTAAACTGTAAATACTTAGACCTGCAATTAAAATTATACTAGAGCAAACGAATCGTTCATGTTATTAGTTCTAACGTATTTTAACTGAATTATTTGCTTAAGAGAAGATATTCTAAATGTGAAGATATTGGAAATCTTAAAATTAAAAGCTTTAGTCTCTCAAAAAAAAAAAATACTTATATATTATTCGTTTTTTTTTAAGTTATAAAAATTTATAAGTATTATTTTTGTCTAAATTTAAATACACGATGAATGTCTTTTATTTTATTTTCAGGGATTTTACATACCGCCGTTTTTGAGATTTTTTTTCATATAGAAGTTCTGAAAAAACATACCTAATTTACGGAACAATAATTGAGCAAATATTTAAATAGTACACAGAAGTAAAAAGTAATTATTTGAAAAAGCCTATCCGATGAATATTACCATTTCAAACAACACCTTACATAGTGTTTTAGTATAAATTGTTATAGCTTAAACAATAGCATATTTTATATTCCTCATCTATTTGTTTTAAAACAAGTCATTATAAAACGGCAATATGACTTTATGTAACATCTTCACACTTTGAAACGGACGCAAGTATGCTAAATACTGTCAATAAACAATGCACTAATAAACTTGGAAGAATCATTCTTCATTAAAATGATTTATTCTGTGGTTTTCTTTGATTCTAATTGCTTATTTTTTTAAATATAATTATAGTATGAATAGATATTATATTAACAACTTTTATATAAAATGTTAGAAGATAGCAACCTGGTTCATTAGTTATTTTAGTTGCAAAACACCCGATTTATATATATATATATATATATAAATCGGGTGTTTTTGCAACTAAAAATAACTAATGCACCAGGTTCTGAGGAAGAAATAACCAAGTCATTGCAAGTTTTTATTCGGCATTATATTCGTGCAATGATTGTTCCCTCAACAAAAATGTTTAAAATGTGAACGAAATGATGCAAACTTTTGCAACCAAATTAAGAGTTCATCAATATCAGACATACCGGAAGACATAATAAACAAATGGAATCGTTGATAACTATTTAAGAAATTTTAACTGCTATTAACAAAAATGCTAAGAGAGATAAAGCCCCAGGTAACACAGGGCTCAGTTTTGAATTTTATAAAAAATATTCTATAGCCCTTGCCCCGATTTTACTCTTATTTTATGAAAAAGTTCTCGCTGTAGGTGCATTCCCGTCTTACGCATCCACTGGCTCACTGGTTCTCATACCTAAAAAAGATAAAGATCCTCGATTTGTCAAAAACCTCCGCCCTTTAACCATGCAAAACTGCATTTTCAAGATCTTTTCATACATAATTAGTAACAGGCTAAATGAATGCATGAGTCACCTTATTAATACATCGCAATACGGATTCGTCAAGAGCAAACTAATCGAAGACATTCCTTTTAACCTCCAGACCAAATACGAAACCAATTTTAATACATCCATTTTAACAATCGATTTTAAAAAGGCTTTTGACACAGTTTCTCACTTACATATAATTAAAACTCTTGCAAACAAGGGTTTGGTCATTATATGATGAGATTGGTTGGCATTCTTCTTTCCAATGCAAAAAACACCGTTGGCTATGGTTCCAAACAATGCACATACCAAATAAATAGAGGCTGTCTCCAGGGAGATCCGAGCGCTCCCCTGTTATTCATCATTGCAACTGATCCTCTCCTAAGACAATTATCAAAAATTGAAGGGATAGATGTCAAAACCTATGCAGATGACACTACAATCCTAACCACGGGCGATGTACAACGAACGACACAAAATTTCACACGTGTGTTCAAATATTTGAGTGATTTCTCCAAAGTCTCTGGCCTTTGTATAAACGAAGAAAAATGCAAAGTACTCAGCCCCCACAATGATCATCTGTCTCCGATTTGGCCATCCATATCTACCCAAAAATGTTTAAAAGTTTTAGGAACATGGATCGGACTCGACTCTGGGTCAAAAAACTGCAATGAAATTATTAATAGGATAAGGAATGCAATAACCTTTTTCACTCCACTCAATCTTGGATTCTGGAATAAAATAATCAGCTGGAATATTTATATTCTCCCAAAAGTAATGCATCTTCTTAAGGTCACTCCTTACGACCATATAACCTGTGACACGGTTAACTCCCTAAAGGAAAAATATTTCCTTCTCTCCAAGTACAAGAACCTCTCTCACAAAAGACTACATAATCCTCACGGATATGGTGGTCTTGGTGTTCTCGATTTTTCGTCTATGTGGAGAAACATGAACTCACGATGGTTTACAAGGTTAAAAGATTGTACAGAGGATTGGGCAGAAATGATAAAACAATATCTGATCTCCCAAAAAGAAGACTTAAAAAAAGACCTCCATAAGGGTTATTTTCAAATTTTAAGAAAATCCTCACTCATGTGTCCTCTTCTAAAGGAAATGAGCGAAGCAGCAACACCACTTATTGTTAAGTTTGAGGAATACCTTGGTTGGCAAATGCCTGCAATGGATGCAATATCCTCTTTAAGGAAGGACCTTTCAACGTTCCAAGGGTTGTCGGGTTTGGGGACATGGAATTTGAAAACAGCCTTTTAGGGAAGATGATCTTCCATAGAATAAAACACATTCAAGGACCACCATTGTTTAAAAATAGACCTGTCACTCCCTTTAGGATAATTTTTTTCCAATGTGACCCCACAAGTCTTGAGAAGATGCGGAACGAAGGCTACTCTTTCGCCCTTCTTAAATTACCTCTCCAGGAGGGAGATAGATCGAGACATTAAATTATGCATTAAAGCCTTTAAAAACCCTCTATTGACCTCTGCAGAAAAATGGTTCAAGTACAGGGTTCTCAGCGGAACACTCCAAGTTGGGAAACACTTCGGTAGTGGAGAAGGAAAAAACTGTTATTTCTGCAGAGAGGAACCCGAAACTTCGAAACACCTTCTATGGTCTTGTAGAAAACTCCTCAAGTTTTATGAGGAAACGATAGGAATAATTAAAAGCCACTGGAAAATTACAACCTCCAAGAACGACTTCATATCATTCTACGTGGGAGAAGAGGCGGACCATATCAACGCAATTATTACAAAAACACAGTTTTTTATTTATGCAATAAAAGCAAAAAAAGAAATTTTATGTGATTCAGTGATAATATTACAAAAAACTATTCTAAATTGTTAAAAAATCTTAAAGCATAATTGTTTTTAGTACGTGTTTTAACATGTTTTAATTTTTTGTTACTTATGTTTTCAATCTTATACTAATTTTTATCACTTGTTTTTCTGTGTTTGTTTTGAAATGAAAAATAAATGCTTATAGTCTGCGGACTATCAAAAAAAAAAAAACATTTTATATAAAATGTTTAGAAGATAGCTAAACCTGGTTCATTAGTTATTTTAGTTGCAAAAACACCCGATTTATATATATATATATATATATATAGGGGGCAGCAACATAACTTCCTTTTTTCAGAAGGCAATAAAACAAGATGTATAAATCAGAAAGGTTTTAATTTTGTTTCATGATTTTAGTACATATTTAAAGTTTTGTTTCACATAGTTTTGACAAACTTTAGTAGCGATTGCCAAATATAATATACTACTTTTTATAGGAGTTCGTTCTGTAAAATCTAAAAAAAATGTCAAAATATGTAAGTTAACACTATAAAGGACGCATCATTCATTGCATTTGTTTAAAACTCGCTTTGTCTTTTAAAAATCCTTTTTTTAGTGTTAATATAAAAAGGAAGTTATGTTGCAGCACCCTGTATATATATATATATATATTATTTATTTATTTTTATATATATATAACCCACAGAACGCCAGTATAAGCGTAGAACATGAAATATAAGCAAACCTTCATATCTAGATGAGTCAACATCCAGAAGAGGAAAACAAAAGAATATAAATTGTGCTATGGCTATACGGAAATACTTTTGTCGCAAGATGTCATAGTAATAAAACTATTTTTGGCTCTCCGATCAAGATATTACTGTTTTTATAAAGGTTTTTGAGAATTGCGTATACATTTATTTTATGGAAAAACAATATTTTAATGACTAAAAATAGACATTCTCTATTCTTTATATCATCGAAGTTCAATTAAGTAAAAGAGCTCGGACTAGGTTGAAGAAACGGGAAAAAGTAATCACTTGATTGCACGAAGAATCAACGATGATAAAAAGTATCAAAGCCTTTCTACAGTTAATGGCTATAATTGCACCAAATCTTTTGTTCGAGTCCACCAGATCTATTGCACATTGTATGTTCCGAGCTATATCGGAGATTTTGCGTTGCTTCAAAAAGCCTTTCTGGTGACATCCATTTTTTTATTAAGCAGAGGCTCCATTTGCTTAGCAATTACTCCTGCCAGAATCCTGAACGATTCATTTAAAACCGTGATAGGCCTCCAGTCTCCAATCTCAATTGCCTACACTGTTTTGGGAATCAAAACAATACGACCCTTAGACACATCTTTTGGCATTTCACCCATTTTTTCCATTTCTCTGCCCACTTTTAAAAATATACACTCCTCTCCAAGTATTTTAAAGAAGTGACCACCAATCCCGGCAGGACCTATGGCTTTATTTTCTTTAAAATACCTAAAATATACTCATGTATATTATCCTTTGTAAAGAGTGCACAGAAGGTTCCCTTCTTTCTACCGGGAAGTCTGTGGCCTCTGACTCCGACAAGGGACTGAAATGATTCATTAAAAGCTTGAAGGATATCCTTTGTGTTGGTTAAAATCTTTTCACTGAATAAAATATTTTTCAGTTTTTGAGTTTTGTCATCGTCCTTCTTTATACGTTTCAGGCGTTGGACATGACTGTTTTCTTTTAAAAACTTTACTTCTCATGTCCTCCTCGCAAACTTCGGCCACTCTTAATGTATTTATTACATCAGAGGTGTAGCTCCTTAAAAAGATAGAGCCATTATCTAAAACGTCGTCCACATCCCTTTGGAACTTTTCACGAGCAGATTTTGAGTCGAAGGCAAATTTTTTAGTGGTTAAAATAATCATTTTGTTAAAATGTCTCATGGCTTTTGAGGCTGACAATTTAGGCTTAAAATCACGAATTAATGTATTTCTTATGCAGCTCTGAAATTCATCGTCGTTTAAAATCCACTTTTGCAATCTATATGATTGAACATGAGAATGGTTACGAAAATCTATATCTAAAAGCTTATGGTCCGAACTCGGTTCCGGTTTATAATGGGCTTTCACAACTAAACTGCATAAATAAGGGAAGCAAGAGCGAGGTCCAATCTTGAAGTCAGTGATCTTCTCCTCCAGGACACAGTTTCCTCCGGAGATTTTATCCTCAGGATGTCAATCAAATTGAATTGACAGATAAGTTTGTTAAGGAGATCCTTGTTTGGATAATGCCCACTTTCTTTGTCAACATCCACATTCATATCACCAATTAAAAGAAGAGGTGAATTATCGTTTTGCAATTGTTGATGATGGATTGAAAGAAGGAAGATGCTTTGTTATTTGGCCCATATGCATTTATCAAAGCAAAGGAGGAACCGGAACATGTGACAATAATTTTATGCCAATCGCTTGAATTTGATAATTCTTTTACACAAATCGAACCATCTAAACTTTTTGATACAAGTGTAAGAACGTCTCTTTTAAATTAGTTCCAGTAAAATAACTTTTGTAGGTCTGAGGTAGGCATTTAAAACATGAGAGATTA
Source organism: Caligus rogercresseyi (assembly GCA_013387185.1). NCBI lineage: Eukaryota > Metazoa > Arthropoda > Copepoda > Siphonostomatoida > Caligidae > Caligus > Caligus rogercresseyi. The sequence continues at coordinate 10,616,214 of CP045896.1, forward strand.
CATGAGGTTGCATGCCAGGCCTTTATGTCTTGTAGACAAATTATATCAGGCTTCATACATAAAATACGATTCATGAGGGCATGACGAGCGTTACGTCCCAAGCCTCCTCTACAATTTAAGAATACAATTTTTTTCAAACCTATGGACAGCCCTGAACTGTTTTTGAACGATTTAAAGAAGAAGTCCGAGACCCTTAGTTGTTCAGTATTTTGAAGAGGGACTTTCATAAACTTTGGAAAATAAACTAAGCGATGCAGCCATTATATACGCTTATGGAGTTTTGGCTGTGTTCTTTTCCTTTCAGGGGAACCATTAGAGACAGATCTCTCCCTTTTACCAGCGATGTCAGAACTTTGCTAACGTCCAAATGCGACTTACGAGGTCTCTCCGGTAATTTCGAATTTGTAGCGAGCTCTGTCTCCAAAGGTTGACGAACTGAAACTTCCAGTCTTGTGGTATCCTCATTTGACCCCTATGAAGCATCACCTTCGGAGGAAACTTCACTCATATGCTTTTCCGTAGATTCTTCCATCGCTCCAGTTCCAGTATTAGGCTCTGAGGGAAGTCCAATATCTTCGGACTCCTCGTTGATTAACTGGTTCCCATTTCCTAAAATAGTTGATTTACGCTGTTGAGTAGCTGATAAAACTTCAACTTCAGGCGTACTGTCTAGTCCCTGTAATACACTTTCAGGTTCCATTGGCAATATATTATCTTCTGCTGTTGATTCCTTCCCGTTCGGCGGAATTGTCACATCAGATTTATCTGAGTTTTTTAGCAATCCCCCTGAAGTTAAGCCCCCTGAGATAAAGGACCTCAAGGACCTTTCATAATCATAGAGGCGAACTTTTTTATACGTGCAGTAGTGCTTAAGGTGGCCAAAATTGAAACAATTCTGGCACTGCATTCTAGCACCGGCAAATCTCAGCTTAATAAGGTTCCCTTGAAAGACAACTATTTGTGGGATCATAGAAGGGTCAGCTATTAATTCCATAATGTAGTCCCTGTCTCTCCAATCATTTGATTTTTGTTCCTGTGTTTAACTATAAATCTTTGATGGTGACCATGTTTCTGAGGCATATATTTGCAATATCGAAAGTAAATAATAAAGGACATAATATTTTTTTAACTTAAACCTTTAAAAAAAATACTTAAAAAAATTAATAGATAGTCCAAAATATAAGTGTGTGAAAATTAAGTACTTAATTTTGTTATAAAACCAAATACTACTATCAATTATATATGTATATATGAAAGAAGAAATTAATTATGAATTCCATTGTGAACTTTAAAAGTATTAATAAAATAGAAATGTTGGACAATATGTTTTTAGATATTATAATTAATGTCCATCAAATACTAGCTCATAAGAAATTTTTCCAGTTGTGAGTATGAGAAGCTTTTTGCTTATAATATATATTTACAAAAAGTGGAACTAAATGAGAAACAAATGGTATTTCAATATTGCTTACAATGACTAACAAGTTTTTTCATCAATTAGCATACAATCAAGATTATTATTATTCTCTTTTCTGCATCATTGTGAAACAATGTACAAATGTTAAGATCTCAGGAATCCTTGGTCATGATGTTGCATTTTTGAATGGGATAAACATACTACCTTCTTTTTTATCTTTCTTTTTAACTACGCATGTCAAATAAAATACTTTTTTGGTATATATAAAGCCCATAGGATTTTATATAAGACTTGAATTTGGGATCTTGATCTTGTGACCTCAACTTTTTCTGTTGTCCGATATAATCAAAGTATCGGATAAATGAATTTTGTTTACACGATTTTTTGTTGTTGCTTAAATTGCTGCTTAGCATCTATTCAAAAATTTAATCAGTCACAATGAATGTCGGTATTTATACTATATGTAAGTGAAACTAACTCAATGGATGCTACGAAAGGCTTAAAACAGTTTTTATCGTTTGAATAATACATATTTTTATGAAATAAAGCAGAATAAGGGTAAGCAACAATCGCTTTAAGTCAATCTAATTTGGCGTTGCCTGGTGTAAGAAATCATCGAGGAAAATAATTCAAAATTGAGAGGATTCACTGATTTGTTAATAAACCAAGGAAGTCAAATTTTAGCTACATCCTTTTGATTTTATTTTTTCTTAAGGGTCATAATTCATAAACATTATTTTGATTATTACAATTGAATATTTTTTTCGTTAACTGCTTGAATTTGTAGGTATAAAGCCACATTTTGCACAACAAATTTATTATACGAAACAATATAATATAAAGATCTAACTTAGTTTAGATATATTTTATCCATTTAATTAAACGTGAGGTCATTCACATATGATCATAAAACAAATATAAATAATATTTATTTACCAAACTGTCTTGCTTTTAGAGGGGTCATAAATAAAAAATTAGATCTGATGGCACAATAACTCAGGAAATAAAAACATCTGCAGAAAATGTTGCTTAAGACAAAAATGTATGTTTTTTTACTCATTGTTGAGGTTGGCCATTTAAACTGCAATATTCTTTCTTTTTGTAATTAAGTTTATTGGGCTGAATTATACGTTATATAGCCCACTATCATAAAAACAACTTTTGTTGCATTACAGAATGCGTTAATTGGGAAAGCACTAAAATATACATGCATGTATTTATATATATGCGAAAAACTATCGTCGTTTCTTTACTGATATAACATGAAAATTATATGATATAAGAGGGTTAAGGAGTTGTTCATGTCGATGAATAAATTTTGTAATATTTTTCATTTTTATAATATATTATTATTAGTAAATGTTGTCCAATTGAGATTATATAAAAAATCTCAGAATTTATATTTAAAAAATCTCAATAGACTATAATATCTTGTAACGGAAACTAAAATAAAGTTGTTAAATTTAAAAAAACTCCTTCACTTACTAGTAGCAAACTTACTAACATCCATTTTTTTAAATATTGGTATCACTTTAATACTTTATCCAAAAGAATTTATAATAAATTGGTTTTGGATGTTAAAAATGTAAAAAGAAGAAAAGAAGGTTATGAATAACGTAAAAATCAAACGTTTTATTATATCTATAATTAAGAGAAAAGAAAAGGGTTCGAAGAAACGGGATTGATTTAAAGAGATTGGAGAGGGTATGATAAAAACAATGGGCATAACGAAGGAGAATAATGTCTAAATAGTTATTAAAAAACTGGTGAAAAAGTAGTTAAAATGATTTATTTCAAAGTGACGCCTATAACTTCTTGGATTTGTCAGAAATTTTGTAAAAGAGACCATATATCCATAGTAAAAACTCTTTCAAATCATGTTAAAGTAAAATTTTATTAGCATAATCATTTTAACGATATATCTTAGAAAATGAATAATAATTAATTAGCACTTTTAATACTAATTTTTGATAAGTTTGGTGACCAGTTACAATTTTGCGGGATTTGAAATGAGAAACATAAGATATATTGAATAATGATATACTAAAGTATTATTATTGTATTTTTATCACTATTTAGACTTTATTGAATTTAACGTGAATGCATGTTATAAATAAAATATTAGTGTAAAATTTATACAATAAATAAGTCAATAAAAAAAGTATAGCATTAAAAAATCAAGTCAAATATAAACAAAATTAATTGATATAAAATATCATCCAAATATTTAGGAAATAGTTGTCATTCAATTTAAGATTATAATTTTTGTAGAACCGTAGTAAAAACTTCAGATAGAGAGAGGTACTCTCGGAGCAGGAGGGGAAGTACCGAACGATGTCACCCGCAAATCGCCAGCTTGAAACCTAAGGAATCCTTATGTAGAGCGCCATGTAACGAGCTGCTGCTGATATAAGAATGGCTTTTAGGTCTGCTTCATAATTAAGATATTATCTTATCAATTTATTATATTATTATACAAACAAGTTTTTGAACTATTCTGAAAATAATATTATTTAAATCAATAAGAAAATAAGGCGTCCAATAGCAAATTCCAAAAGAGGAAAAAATCTTCAATACGGAGGAGGTTATGGAAGACAGAACTCCAATCACGAAGATGAGGGGTAGGGCTCCATTCATGAATACGTGGGGCAGGACTCCATTCACGAAGAGGAGGGACGACAGGGAGCCCTATGCCGAAGACGAAGGGCGGAACTCCTTGGACGAAGACGAGGGATGGGAAGCTCTCTAAGGAAGACGAGGGGTAGGGCTCCATCCACGAAGACAAGATACGGGGAGCTCTCTAACGAAGATGAGGGAAGGAACTCCTTTGACTGACGAAGACGAGGGGTAGGACTCCATTCACGAAGTCGAGGTGAGGGGAATGTGTCTCTTACTTGGAGGGAGGAGACACGTTTCTTGGTGTCCAAGGCATTTATCCCGGAGTCAAGACCGTCCCATTCGCCCCGGAAGATAGAAGGAGAGATGGAGGAAGGGATCAAGGGATCTCCAACAAGTTTGAAGTCTAGGCCAGAATGCTTTCATGACACCCAAAAAAATAGATTCCCAACTATGATCGGTGGAGGCTCTATTATTTAACGATTGTTGATGGTGACGTCACTCTTGACTCTCTCTCCCCCCTCATGTTTATGCATGTGTATATAAGGCGTGCGTTTTAAGCCGTGTAAAATTTGTTCCTGTAAAAATAGCTTTATCGCTAGTCATGGGCAGACTTGTATCATCAGTCCTAATTTATTTTGACCAATTTGGATATAAATTGATAAGTGGAATAAAAAGATTTTGTAAAACATGGTGTCTTTATCGATTGCTTGTTGATGGGTATTATGAAAAAAATGGAAATTATTTTCTAAAAGGTGGCAGAACTTCAAAAATCGGGTGAAGGGGCGGTAATAATTCAATCCAATGACTTTGAGTTTCTTCAAATCCTTCAATGTTACTCGTCTGTTTACCCAAATTTGGGTGGAGGTCTTTCAACTTCCTGGCTAAGTATCCAGCGATATAGGAGAGACATTCGTTGGAACAGTCATTGGAATTTTTCCTGTGTTTGCCGACTAAGCCGAGGAAGGAGTATCCGTGAGCGCAAGTACTCAAAGGTCCGGGTACATATACTCCGTAGGATGAAGGCGGTAGTTACATCTTCTTTTGAGTGGCCACGATTGAACTTTGTCGAAGGATTCATGAATTTTCTTGTTTGAATCGCTGTGTAATTCTTTTCCAATGAGGTTCTAATTAAAGTTTCCTCAAAGTTTTATGAGCTAAATTTGAGGCACTTAGCTTTGTATCAGGGCAGCTTTATTTTCGTGAGTGAGAGTTCCTCATTTTTATTCGTTCACGGGCTTCTTGATGGACCTGTCTGAAGGACTTGGACACACTTGAGGAGGGTGATCCAGGGATGAAAAGTGAAGGAACAGCTTGAGACTTATGCTTCTTCCTAGCAAAGATGCCAAGAAGCTCAGCCTGAATATTCCTTTGGAAGTCATCTGGAGTAATATGACGATCGCAGATCTTCGCATTCTTTAGGCCAATCCTGTCGGATCTTCTGCATCGTGCAATCCACAGACGTTGTATATCAAGATCCTTCGTCAGGAGTGCAAAATATTGTACATCTCAAGGATTAGAGCAAGAGGGGATGTCACAAACACGATTTCTTCCTCGAGAATATGGCATTTTCGCTTTACAATACAAACTGAACTATAAATCAAGCGTAGCAACAAAATAGTCAGCTTCTCGCTCTGCAATTGCCTACGTCGATTCCCATTGCTTCACCTTGTTTATATTCTCCTTGGGCATAACTTAATAAAGTATCCTTTCCTCCGCAGCCGTTGAGAAGTGAACATCATTCATGAAGAATAATATTATCCCTAAAAATACTGAATATATCTACTTCATGGGTCTAAGTTCATGTAATTGTCGAATTCTTTTAATGTAATCCTCAATAACACATATTATTATTAATAGATAAATAAGGTAATTGCTCATACTCAGAAAATAAATAATGTTAATTGTTCTTTATATGTCAATAAATGGAGCATCAAGCAGACTATTAGACTTAGAAAAGTAAATAATAATATGTAGATACTAGTGTTGAGTTTTGGTCCAAAAGTACTAGACCGGTCTAAAATAAAAAAAACCAAATTAAGATCGGTCTATTGACCTGTCTCAAATTTGGACCGATATGTATCGGTCTGATTTTATACTTCAGTCTGTATCGGTCCAATTTTATATTTCGGTCTGTATCTGTCCAATTTTATATTTCGGTCTAAATGAGGTTTTTTTGTGTTTTCATAAGTATACGTTCCGCTTTTTTATTGTCAATGTTTGTGAAAAAAATTATATTCACATGTAATCAAGATAACCGTTCTCACGTACTCATACGATTAGCATGGGTCTGAGCACTGAAAATTCCCGTGAGCACGGTGCACAACATGATTGACTTGTCTGAACTAACAACTGGTACTCCGAGTTTAGGAATATTCGCTCGAGGACAAATAACCTAATAAAATTAAAGGTTTTGTCGTTCAGATCGATGAATCTGTGATGACTAAACGGAAATACTATGTCGGCCATTTGGTTCCATAGATATTTATATTCGGTGGAATTTGGTTTCTAATTCGGAGGTTATTGTCCTGCAACAAAAGAAGGTTTTCTTCCTTTGTTAAGATTAACAAAGTTATAGAAAATACATACATATATTGAATTATAAGTATGGGTTGTTGTTTTATAGGCTTATAATCACAATGCTACTACACTTCTTCTTTTGGAAAACATATTTCAGTAGTATTTACTAATTAGTACTGTTTCTTTTATTTCGAAGAGATAAATATGTTAAATATATACACACATGTACATTGATTTGAAAATAATAAACGGAGCATGTACTAATGAAATCAACAAAACGTCGTCAGATAATAATGCTATTGTAAATGCTTATAATATCGGTCTACGGTCTGAACCGATTTAATTATTACATACGGTCTGGACCGAATACCTATAATTCGAACTACGGTCTAAGACCGACGGCCTAGACCGAAATTTCGGTCTGTATCGGTCTATATTGGTCTAGAAAATATTACTTCAGACCGGACCAAAAATCAAAATCTGTCTGAGACCGTGTCTCAACACTATTAGATACCTACTGAAAGGACAATATTTATAGGTAAGTTTGAGAGGGCAAACTTTTACATAAGAAAAGACGGCTTAGGAAAAATGACCCCAATAAAAAATGGACCAGGAAATAATGACCCAAGGTAGAAAAGGAAAATGATGACGTATGAAAAAAATGTCCCAAATACATTGGTAGTCAAGTATTTGAGTAGAACTCAAGTAAATAATGATAAAATACTATTTCTCATATATTATTGAGTAAATAAATGCGAAACATTATTATATTTTAGCAATATTAGATAGATAATTCCCTTGCGGTTGTTATTGGACTGTACAAATATTTATTTGGGCCATTTTTTCTATGTGCCATAGTTTTTCTCTTGTATCTTGGATCATTCATTCCTGGACCATGTTTTCTTGGGTCATATCTTCCTGGACCATATTTTCTCCTGCCATTTCTTCCCCATATCACATTTTGCATATCCCTATATGAAATTATTAAATAATCACATAAACATTACAGGATATTCTTAAAACAGAATAAGTTATAAATAAATACATATCAACCTGAAAATATGAATTGAATGCCAGTGTAACAACATTAGTAAGGTGACTAAATGGTGTTAATGTTCCTTTTTTTATTCTAGGCTTTTTAACTTAACCATTTCATAGTCTTTGGTAAAGAGACAAATACTTTGTAAGCCAAAAAGAAGTGGTCCATTTATGTGCATGTAGCTGCATGTATATGGATTATCAATAACATTTATAAACATTTTTGTTTATGCATTTATTGCACAAATCTTCCCCCTCTTCTTTTATCCATCCCTATGTAAGACAAGAAGACTCTCTCCTAGAGCAGATTTTATATACATGTTTTATTATTATTTTACTTCTTTGAAGAAAAACCTTTCCTTCGAAATACTTTTTTTCATTCTCCTCTCTTATCTTCTCACTACCAAAATGACAACATGATTGAAGGTAGGGTCGGAGTGCACTTATGGCAAACAAAAGCCTCTCTTTGTCTCTCTCCGTGTGTGTGTTTATAATGGGATTTTCTTAAATTAGAGTGTCACTCAATTTTTTGTGGTTGCCATTTTTTGTTTCTTTTTTTCTTCACTCAAGACATTAAAGAAAGCACAAGCATCACATAACTTACTCTTACTGACTGAGAGTTATTATAAAAATATATATTTGATTAGGTATATAGAAACTCTCATATACTATATACACAAAAAGGTACTTTCAGAAGAAAAGGGGGGGGGGGAATTATATATATTAAAAAACATGAAGAAACGCATTATATACTTTACTAATAGCCTTGAAAGTAAGGAAGGGGTAAAAAAAAAAACTCAAGGATTAAAAATTGTGTCAAAGAGTTTCGTTTGTATGCCAATTACCGTCATTTTGCTAGCGGAACCGTCAACAAATCTTTGCTAATCAAGAGTACAATCCATTCCTTTAAATAATTAAATTCTTGCATTGGTACTTTTTTCATTTAAGCTTTGATTTCGATTATAGTTTTGATATCTTTTTTCGGTTGAAAACATTTTATTCGGTTAACTGTTAAAATTTTATACAGTGTAAAAATAAAATACACTAAATATATACAGAAACAAAGTAAAACTATTCAGGGCACTTGCAAATATACATACATGAACATTTTAGTTCACATTTGCTACCCTGAAGAATAGCCTTAAATAATAGGACGGATGATTTATCAAATTGATTTAAAAATTAACGATGTCTACTTAGAATCCTTTTGATAGTTTTTATGTTCGAGCTTCGATCTTGTGTGCACATATTCAATTATGTCTCCAGCCCATTTCCACGTTGGCGCTCCTCAATCCAGGATTTTGATGGAGAGGCCAGCGTAGCGAGCTGAAGCTCCAACCTATTTTTGTATTCGTCTATTTTTTTTTCCTGTATTTCAGTTCTTATACAAAATTCGAAGTAGTTGTTTTTAAGATACATAAGAAGACATTTTAGTCTTAAATTAATACAACGACAAAAGAACAAACAAAATAAAACAAATTAGAACTAGAGGACTCAGAGAGTGCAAACCTCCGCCGATCCCCACCAAATGAATCACTTGGTCTTTTAGTCATTTGCCAATAGATGTCGATGTGTGTTGTGCTCTCCTCTTTGAGAGCACAGCACAGCGACATCTATTGGCAAAGTAGGCTAACTTGAAATATTTATTAGTATTTAGCTCATTTGGCATCTTAAAGAAGCACTCAGAGATGCCAAAATTAATCACTTGTTCCTTTTGGCATTTCCAACAACTCCACAAAGTTTCATCCGAATCCGTTCCGCACTTTTTGAGTTATCCTGCTGACAAACAAACCAACCAACCAACGCTAGTGAAAACAATACCTTCTTTGGCAGAGGTAATAATTTTATACAATAATATCACAATGGTATAACAGACTTAGATATAGAACATACTAAAATTAACAAATTTTAATAAAAGTTAAATATAGTTTTAAATATTGAGAGGAGAAAATCGCGTATATGTACATAACATAACGCAATTAATATTTTATTTATTTAGTAATTACCTCCGCCGAAGGAGGTATTGTTTTCACTGGCGTTTGTTGGTTTGTTTGTCAGCAGGATAACTCAAAAAGTACTAAACAAATTCGAATGAAACTTTGTGGAGTTGGTGGAAATGCCAAAAGGAACAAGTGATTAAATTTTGGCATCTCTAAATGCTTTTTTAATATGCAAAATGAGCAAAATACTAAATGAAATGGGGTCTCTATTCAGGGAGTAGGAAAGAACAAACGCTAAAAAAATAGTTTTTTTTTTCCCCTTCTTATGTATACTGGACGGACGTCTTCTTCTTCGTCCTGTGTTTTTATTCGTTTGAAGTGGATTTTGAGTGTATTTTAACCCTTTTTTTGTGTGAAAAAGTGTGCAAAGTACTCGTCATCTACATCCCTCGTCATCTGCGGATCATTTCCTCACCGAAGGCTCTGTTTCGTCGATTGAAGTTCGTCTCGGGACCCTCAGGAAAAAAACTAAGTCATTGTTTTTGTTTATTTGTTCTTTGACGGAACTTTTAAGACAATCATGAGTAGTAAACCTCAAGAGAAACCCCCCGATGACAGTGAGCATCAACTGTCATTGTCATCAACTGTCAATGACAAAAGATACTCAAATATTTTGAAAAAAAATAGTAGCACTCATCGTAGTGCAGTGGTTCCTGTGAACCTAGACAATAATTATAAGTGGGAGACATTTGTCCTCACGTTGGAGAACGCTGATGGCAACACCTTTAGAGGTGACAATTTAAGGCACGTCGACATCTACGACATTGCAATGAGATTTGGCTTCAAGGAACATGAAGTTGCAGGGGCTAATCCCAGATTTAGTCATGGGCATGCTTGTTTTTACTCAAGATATCCCATTGATGTAAGAAGCCGAATTAATGAGCTAAAGGGATCTCAATCACTAGAGGTTAAAAATATAGATGGATCCAGGGAAAATGTTACCTTTAGACTTAAAGGAATAGATAAAATCCATATTAACCAGAAGAAAAAGATCACTTTAACCCTGATCAACACCTTTAAGCGGGTGAATGAAATTAGGCTAGTGGAATGGTTGAAAATTTTTGGGGTAGTTGAAAATCATTATCCCAAACGCAATCCATTTGATGAAAGAGCGGAATCAAAATATAAAAGTTATAAGGAACTCTGGAGGGATGGAGACTATATGGTCGAAATGGTTGCCGACCCTTCCTCAATTCCACAAATCTTACCTTTCGAAGGGAACTTAGTAAAGGTTAAATTTTCTGGCGTTAGGCTCCAATGTCAAAAATGTTTCAATTTTGGACATCTGAAGCAACATTGCATGGAAAAAAGACTGAAAACCTCAGAGTATGAACGTGCATTAAGGCAAACACTTCAGGAGCGACAAGCCAGTGTTAAGATAACTCCAGTTCACCGTGAGATTCTCGCCCTGCATGAAAATGAGGAGAATAATAATGTGAAAATAATTGAAAAGCCCAAAGAGATTATCTCCTCACTTGAAAATGTTGAGAACTTAGGATCTGTTGCTGATATAGATCAAGTTGATTTAAATATTCCTTGTGAAGTAGAGGGAGTAACTACAGTCCTTCAGAGTGAGGAACCCCCTTTGGAAATTGTTCCAGAAGTAGAAGTAATATCTACAGAGACTCATAGTGAGGAACCTCCCTTGGACACTGTTCCAGATAAGATTGGGGTCTCTATGAACATTTCTACTAATGCTAAGCAAGCTTCTAGTGAGGGAAATATCATTATTTCTACTCATCTAACAAAGAAGAAGAATTTTTTGGAACCAAACTTAATTTTGGAAAGCCGCACTCGCTCTAATTCATCTGGGAAAAGGAGCAAGCCCGACTTGAATGATTCCCCTGATAAAGCATCAAACCCCCCTAAACAATCGAAGTTATAACAAAACTTTATTGCAGTTTACTGAAAAAAAAAAGTTTAACCCCACTAAGCAACCAAAGATCTAAGTTTGCCAGACTCCTGCGTGTTTTTCTGATATTTTATTTACAATATTATTCAATGCAAACCAGAATTACAGATTTTTTCTCTGATAATATATCTAAGGAATTTTCGTCAAACATAGGGATTAAAAAAATAATATCTCTAAATATAAGAGGAGGGAAAGAAAGAAGGGCAAGACATGCTCTGATGAAAAGACTAATATCAATGAGGGCCGATATTATCTGTCTTCAAGATATAAAGTCTTTAGTTTCGTCCTCTTGCAGCCTCAATTGCCCTCTATGTCTCCCTAGAGGTTGGCATTACTTCTTTACTGGTTCTGGGTCCAGTAGAGGGGTTTTGACCCTTATTACAAGGAGGATCTCCGTTCTGTATTGTGTCAAGGAATACTCTGGCGTGAGTGATTGGCACAAATTACGTGTCACTTCTAATGGATTTACATTTTATATTATTAATGCCTATGGGCCTAATAAGAAGTCGTCACCATTCTTTCAGGCTATCATTAATAGTCAAATCTCGAACAAAATACCTCTTATACTCATTGGTGACTTAAATGTGGATTTAAATCAAAGTAATCATACTTACCCAAATGCTTCTATTCTAAGAATGGCTATTCTTCGTCTGAATTTGGTGGATCTAACTGAAAAATTGTGCAGTGGGAGTTTTTCTTGGTCGAGGAAAAATCAAAGATCTAGATTGGACCTAGCTTTAGCATCTCCTTGCATTGCGTCTAGGATCAAGAAAGCTTTTTATCGCCCTGAGCCCTCTTCTGATCACAAAATTGTTGAACTGGAGCTGCTCTGTTTAGCCCGGAAATGTGACTTTAAAGTTCCAAACTGGTTAGTAGAGAATGACAAATACAGGAAGAGTCTGAGCTCAAACCTTTTATTGGGCTTCAATAACAGGCTTTCTTCACATCAAGCAGTAACTCGCCTCTCAAAAATAGTTTCGGTAACCACTAAAAAAATTATGTATAAACAAAGAGTTGGTTCTGAGAAGCATGAACGTCTTGTGGAGGATATGCTCAACAAGGAGTCCTTTTTTGTGAGGTCTGTCATGTCAGAGGCCATAAACTCCTTTAGAATTTCTGAGATTGCTGAAGCTGAAATGGAAGCCAAAGTCATCCGGGAGTCTGATTCCAACAAACGATTAGGAGACCTTGCCAAAAAAGATGGTTACTGTGTTTCTTCTCTCAGTCGAATAATTGAAGATGGTAAATCCATAACTGATAAGCGAGAAATTTTGAAATACTTTCACGGCCGTTTTCAGTCTCTTGTCGGAGAAAGATTAGGTCATTTTCCTAAGCCAAAAAGACTTCCCCAACGCCATGAAGAACGTATTTATTCTTCTAAAGTAATCTTGAGTTTTATCGAGAAAAATCTCAAGAAAAACAAGGCGTGTGGCCCAGATGGAATCACTGGCAAGGTATACGCGCAATTCCCTGATGAAGTTGTTCCTTTTCTTTTAAAGATTGGCCAGGAAATGGAAAAGAAAGGTAAAATGCCAAGTTCTCTAGCGAGAGGTAGAATTGTTCTCATACCAAAAAAGGGCAATGGCACCGACTTCAGTCATTGGAGGCCGATTACAATTCTAAATGAGTCGTATAGGATTCTGTCAGGCGTTCTTGCTCAACAAATGCAAGTCCAATTGAATGAAAAGATTGGCATCCATCAAAAAGGTTTCCTTAAGAATCGCAAAATATATGACGTCTCGCGTAATATTCAGGCTTCAATTGAGTCTGTCAATAGAAGAAAAAAGTTTGGAGCCATCATTGCTGTGGATTTCTCAAAAGCCTTTGACACAATTTCGCATACGCATATACTTAAAGCTGTTCGGAGACTGTTGCCAAAGAAATTCTTCAATCCTGTACGGGCCTTACTTTATAATGGTTCATCGACTCTATCTCTTAATGGTTATGTCAGTGATTCGATAACGTTAGGGAAGAGTTGTAGACAGGGTTGCCCTTCTGCCCCTCTCCTTTTCATAGCAGCAGTCGAAAACTTTGCGAGGAACTTGCTACACAAATTTCGTGGTTTCGGTATCGATCTAGAGGGCTCCCGTCATCTAGTAGATATGTATGCCGATGACATTACCATCACTCTGGAAGCTAATTCGGAGGCCCAAATAGTTAAGAGAATAGAAATAATTTTGGACTACTTCTCCAAATATGAAAAAGTGTCAGGTCTCTCAGTAAATAAATTGAAGACTTCTATTCTTCCACTTGGCATTTGGCTCCCTGTTAGTGGACTTCGGGTTCGTTCTTGTGAAGTTAAAGCAAAGTTGGAGATTCTTGGAATTTTTTGGTGTAGAGACGGTTTCGATCTGTCAAACTGGTCTGCTTTTCACTCACTGGTCTTACAAAAAATGAAAAAATGGAGACATTTATGTTTACAAAAGAGAATAGATCTTTATAACTATAAAATCATTCCTTTAGTTTTATACAGAGCATCATCCTCGCCACTCTTCGCGGAGAAGGCTATTTTAAATGAAAATATTTGGCTGTGCGCACTCTTTCATAAAAGCTATTTAGCAGCATTAAAAAGGAAGAATCGTCACCTGGGGGGTGGGCTGATTCTCCTTTCCTCGATCGTACCCAGGATTTACATCAAGGTCTTGAGGGATATTGCCGGGAGTCCGTTTTTGGAATGGAGAAGATCTGTGTCGAGTAATCAAGTCTACTCTTGGTTAATGCTGGGGACAGAATTAACCAACCAAATAACAACGGCCTTATCCCCCGTGTGGGGATGTGTTCAAAGGTTAATTTGGAGAAATACTCCAATATACGAAAAAGACTCCACTATCGATTTAATTAGGTCTAATTGTACTAAGAAGTATTTTTTTCAAAACCTGAAACCCCCAGAAGAGCTTGAAGAAATAGCCATAAAAGAGGGCATTTTAACTGTTCATGACCTGAGCAGAAATGGCTTTTTTGATGACGGGAGGTTTAGATTTCCTCTCTCCAGATCGGCCATTAAACATTATTTGCATAGGCCCTGGCACACAAAGCTGGTGCATAATTTACAATATGGTCCTACCGAGAGTCGGGACATTTGTCTTAAGTTTATGGCCCTTTTGGACCTACCAGAAGATTGGGAACAGAGGATCCTAGATTCTCTATCTAAAATTTCGGATGAAAGGAAGTTCACCGCCCAGTTCCAAATATCGGCCGATCTCCTTAAATTTTACCGCCCATGTAAAGATTGTGGAGTTTTATACAACACAATAATTCATGCCTTTGTGGACTGCCCCTTGATTAATATTTTAAAAAAGTTTATTGCCCTCAACGTAAAAGGCATGGAAGACATCAAGGCATCTAAATACTGCAAAGCCACAGTACTCTTTGGTCTTGGCAAACGGGATCTCTCCGCAAGGGCGAAAGCAATAAATTGTGCCCTCCTCGGTGCGAAAGGATTAATTGCCAGCAGATTGACCACGGATAGTCCGATTATTCCATCGGAATTAAGGCCAATTCTAATATCTGCCGCAGCTCGCTACGCAGCTTTGGACTTAAAAATTCCCTCTGCATCTGACTCTTCATGGACATTAGCGGCATCTGTAATTAAATATTATCCCGGAATATCACACTCTCTTAAAGTAATATACAAAAGACTTTTAAAATATTTTAATAAACGCCACTAAATGTTTTTACTTTTTTGTAACCATGTGATCTTTTAAATGTATTTAGTTTGTTCGTTCAGTATCGATGATAAAATTTTAAGCTATAATGCTTATTTATATAGTTTTACTATGTATTATTATCGATTTTTATATATAGTTTTATGTATAATTTTTTTTCTGAACTGTGAATAAAAAAAAAAAAAAAAAAAAAAACTCAAAAATGTATGGGAGAATTTTAATGGGAATGTTGGTGGGGATCGGCGGAATGGTACACACTCTCTGAGTGTATATATGCTCTAGTTACTAGTACAAAATTTGTGTCCCATTCGTATTCGTTAATTTAATTTAGATGTAAGTATTAAAAAATGTCTTTAAACTAATATGTTTGAGGTACTTCAAAAATGAATTTCTAAATTACAAATTCATCAGATTCCAAAATGAGAAACGTTAAAACTATATTTAAAGACGTTGTCATTTATTGTTTTATTATATTTAGTAAATAATATTATTTTGATTGAGAATCTTACTATAGAAAACGTGGATCAGAACCCATTTTCTTCCTCTAGGAAATGAATGAATATTCATTTCAATGATATCATACATAAATAAAGGAAAAAACAAATTATAAATTAAAAACTGATATATTTTACATTATAAAAATCTATTTTAACATATAAATATTGGATTTTTTTTACATACCATATCTTAAAAAAGTCTAAGATATATTTTGAGAGATAAGGGTTTTATATGGATTATGTAAAATAGGTTTATACCCGTAGAAAATAATCAAGTTAATAATAAAAGGTATCTTCTAAAATCATTTAAAAATTCATTAATTATATAAAGAAATAATTAAATTCAAAATATTTAAAAAACTAAATGAACCATTTTATCATTTTTCTTTTTAAACTTGTGAATATAAAAAATTCTAGTAAAAGATAAAAAACTAATTAGCCCATGGGAAAATATCTGTAGTTTTTTCACATTGAGCCCTACGTATAGAAAAGAATAAAATTTAGATAATTTTTTGAGCTTATATGAGATTCATTATCATCACATAGAAAAAAATCATTCTATAAGACTTAGGTTGGTTAAAATATTTTATATGTGAAAAACATGTTTGTTAATATATGATACCTTTAAATAAGATATATATATTGATATGAATTATTATTCCTCAAGTAATTTAATACTTGGAAACTGAAAGTTGTTTCAAGTTGCTTGTTAAAAGTCTTTCTTAGGCATGATTACGTATTATTGTAAATCAGTCTAAAATACAGGAGATTAATTATATGCATATAAATTGAGATCAATTCAAAAAAGCAAACAAGTTTGTAAACGAAGAAAAAGAAATACAAAAAATACTATAAGGTTACTTAAAAAATTATAAAGACAACATGTGCAGGCAAAATGAGGGGAGCTCGATAGCCGTGCGGTTAAGGCGTGTTCAACTCTCAATGTTGGGGGCGCAGGTTCGAATCCCGAGAGGGGATGGTCATTTTGGTCTCCTCATTGATCAGATCCTAGGTCGATAGACTAATTATAATGCTATAATGTTTATTTATATCCTATCGGATGCAATTCTATCGAACCATATAGGCAAAAAAAAAAAAAAAAAAAAGAACAAATCGGTCAATGTAGAAAAGATACAAAATTGAAAAAATTCAAAGAACAGATCTTATGAAAATAATAAAAATAATCATAAAATATCATCAAATGAAGAAATGGATAAACAATGATCGTAAGTCTTTAAAAAAAGATGTAGTAAGGTGGATGTATTCCTTTTAATTATCATCTGATTGCCAACTTATTGTGAAGACTCTGAAGACTCTTTCCATGTTTAATATTATTTCTCAGGGCAAAATTGAAGATAATCATTGTGTAGAATTCTTCATTCACGCTATGGTAACATTCTGCAAGAGTTTCCTACTCAGTCATCTGTTTATTTTACTAAACTTTTTGTTAAAATAAGAGGGTTAGGTAGTAGGAAATACATATGCTTAAATTGTGAAAAAACATTATAGGAACCCCAAAAGAAAAACAATACAAATACCTAAATGGAAATTCCTACAAGTAGAGGCCCACAATGGAAGTAAACTTTTTTTTGTTGCATCGTTTGTAATGATTATTGTACGTAATACTACATACATCATGTCAGAATTAGGAACGTATTCAAAATTTTGTTATATTCTAAAACAAATTATGTGGGTAATTATCCTGATTATCTTTGATCTGGGCAGTAAATCAACTCTAAAATGTATTGTTGGTGTTTTTTGTATTTTATGTTATATTTATTGTTGTTAGCTTGTATCGTATTCTTATAAGGACTTATATTTAAAAAAGTATTTTTTACCCTTTTAACTTCTCTTTAGAGATCTTATTTTACACTAAATTGTTTATTTATTCATTGTTATAATTACGATTTCCCTAAAAACTAATATAGTTCTTAAAAAATATTATAAAGACTAAAATCTCTCATTTTAAAATTTAGAACGATATAAAAAATACTAAATGAAAATGAGGAAAGCTAATAAAATGAAATAAGGAATACAAACTATATAACCAGGTATATCAGCTTCAAGTATATGCTAATGATATGTATATTTTTAAGGGATTTTCCGGGGAGAGATTGAATACATTATGTTTATGTAAATTTTTCAAATATTAGATACTTTGCAACATATTATAATTAACATATTTATATTCGAAAATATTTGGCAGTTCATAATTTTTTGAGTTTTGATATTTTTAGGATTCATTTTAGGATTTTGTTCTTATTTATATATCACATAGTTTGTTGACTTCTAACCCAAAATTTAAAGATTATACTTTGGTGTTGATGGAATTTTAGTAATCCAAAACAGAGTATGACATCATTTCTAAAAATAAAATACCAATATCATTGTTATTCACTTTTTAAATTATAAACTGATCATTATTGTTAAATTTTCTATTCGTTAATTTAAAAAAAAATAGATTACATAATTTGAATACCTTATTTGAGTCTCAATTGCTTAAAGAAAAGAAATATTTATAAAAAATCAATATGATTTGCTCATTATTTTAAAAATCTTTACTTTATTATACAATTGTTTTAAAGCAAAGAAAATCTTTGCATTATAAACTATTTCAAAACTAAAATATCTATTTAATAGTCATTCATTCATTGGGAATTCATTCATTCAGAATTACTAATTTGTAATAAAGGAGAAAAGTAGTATAATGAGTTTATGTTGAACATAAATATATTGAAAAGTCAAACCTCTGTAGGATTAACTATTTTACATGAATGAATATACTTTCATGTTTAATTTATCCAATACTTTTACAAGTTTTATTCATTGTTCTTAATAAGCCTCTTAAACATGATGAAGGATAAGATAAAAGTTGCAACGAAGTTACTTTATGATAAAAAACATGGTTGAAATCATGGGACCCTTTCTGCGTGAACGTCATCATAACTGTATACTTCTTTTCTCCTTCTTTTATATCACGGTTTTTGTTCACATTTCCATGGATAATTATCATTAATTTATGATTACTGTATTTACAGATCAGAGAGTGAAATACATCGAAGAGGAAGTGATCAAGTCATCAATATGTCGACGACACAGCGAATAGAGGAGGTTCATCTGGAGTTTCACGGCTCGCTATGATGCAGGTAACTACGATACTTTGCCCTTACAAAATGTTTAACTCTATATCAACTCTTTCTGGAAGTGTACATCAAAGTTTTCTTCTCTTATACTTTAGCAAAAGAATAAAATTTAAAAACGAAATTAGTAAGTTAGAAAAAACTAATATATATTTTTTTTAGTCATCTTGTGTAAATAATTTTGATAATGGAAGAATAGATATATATATTTTTAAGTCCCAGTAATTCAGTAAACATATTATCCATAGCTTTGTATTTTGCATATTTAAAGTATATTAATAAACACAAAAAATATTTCAAGTATATTTTTCATCCTAGTTCAAAGATACAAATCAGAGCGTCATTTACATTTATTTATGAAATACAACAAACAAACTTTTTTTGATATTGAAATCTGTGAATAATATCGTACATTACAATTGTGAACCGATAAAATCTCTGATCTTATTACATATATAAATACACACACACACAACATATATATATATATATATATATATATATATATATATATATATATATATATATATATATATAATATATATATATATATATATATATATAGGTATATATATATATATATATGAAGGTCACGACAGAAAAGAATTATTAGCTTTATAAACGGCAGCTGATATCTAAGTTATCTTCCGATATACTGATAACAATAAAAATAAACTATTGCAACAAAGAAAAAAGCAAATATAAAATCCTTTCTTGTCTTTTTCTATATATAGTTTTAATTGCAAGCTCTTTAACAACAACAAGAAGAAATAAGAAATGCAGAAAAACTTAGCATTTGTTTTGATATAGTATTTTCTTTTTTTCTATTGTCCTTATGCATTTTCTTTGCTTAGTTATCTGTAAGATAATGGGACCGAAGGAAAGAAAACATTGTTTCCAGCCTCGAAACTTTGCTTTAACTTTTTTCCTTCCTCATATAATGTAATTTTAAAAAGGACTATTGTTTTTTTCAGCTAATATTCGTTTAAGCAAATGACAATTTAGGGGCTTAAGACAGAAATTTACAATGTTTTGGTTATTTAATGATTTTTAAAACATTATCACATAGAAATATGTCATAAGAACAAAATACAAAAAATTGTTTGAATGAAAAAAAATCAGTTTATAGTTTTATACAATAATCCTCTGTAAAATCGTAAAAAGTGTTTTAATGCATTTTTGGACATTCTCCTTTATGTAATATAGTTTATGTAACAATATTTATTTTAGGTCTGAGTTATTTTCAATAAATGTATTTTATTTACACTTTTATTGTGGGAAAAAGTTGTAACCAGAGAAAAATTACACTCAAGCAAAATGCTGATGACTTAAGAATCTTGGCGCTGAAGTCAAAATATGTATTGGTCTTTTTCACTCAGTAGCCAAGCGACTAAGTATCCTTTTGAATGATTTATATTCTTATGTTATTGATTGCAAATCCAATAATAAAGATGTATGAATTAAAAAAACATTTATATATATATATATATATATTTATGTATAGAGAAATAATAGGGAACAACATTCGGCCATTGTTTACAAAATGTTGAGGACATTTGTTACATATTTCGTTGTATTTATAAAATACATGAATAGTAAAAGGAATGGGGTTTCTCTAATCGAATTAACTGCGTTGTTAGGCCCATCTTTCATTAATAATACATAACTGTGTGTTTCTATGTGTATGACTATGTCTCTGTTCCTTGTCATATTGCATTCCGTATATTAATGAGAAGAAACAGGTCCACTCTGTTACTTTTATTTGTATCCTCAGGACTATTATTAATATATCAATGTGTACGGTTTCTACGTGATGAACATCTTTTATCCATTTATTAGTATTAAAAGCACATTTATAGCAAAACGGTAATAAAAAATTCGAAAAGTAATACAACTTTTTTGCCTATATAGTGCAGGAATGAATTAAACTTTCTTGCATCGAAACTAATTCATCTTACGTAGGATCTTTCGAAGAGTCTATATGACATTCACGTCGTTTAAAATGTGTTATATTATTCATAAGAATACGTAAAAATATTGTGAGAGCGATAGCGTTTATGTGGTGTTCAACTCTCAATGTTGGGGGTGCAGATTCAAATCCCGAAGGGAATGTTAATTTTTGGTCTACCTCATTGATAAGATCCTAGGTTCGATAGACTAATTTTAATGCTATAATGCCTATTTATATCCAGTCAGATGGAATTCCATCGAACCATATGGGTACAAAAAAGAATGGTAAACATTCGCCATTGAACTAAGTCTTTGTGATACCGTATTTTTTAAATCATATATATTATTGATCTCCTCAGAAATATAGTTATGGTATCACAAAGGCTTAGTTCCATGACGAGTGTTTACCCAATTTTATGTGCCTATAATTTATATATATGTATATATATATATGAAATGATATTACAGGATTTTAACATACAAATATTTTTACTAGTTGATGTATTAATTATTTTTTATTAATTAATGATACAATTTTATCTGATGTCAAGGATGAGATTGTAGCATTATAATGAATTAATCGTTTATCCAAAATGTTTTTTAATATTATTATTATTATTATATTGATAGTTGGCTATACACGTATTTTATTAATATATTATTATCTTAATTAACTTACTTAACAACTTTATCTTTTGATGAGATCCTTTTTTGGAGTACATGTATTGTCATAGCATCTTGATGGAAATATCCGAAGAAGCAAATAAAATATTAGTAGAAAAACATAGTTTTAGTTTACTGAATTAAGTGGTTGTTTATGAGTGGAAGAAAAGAAAAAAAGTTCATGAGAATTTAATTTAATTTAAATTTTATTTATTAAATTTACCAATTAGTAAAATTAGTAATAAAAACAGTAAAAACAGATTTTCATTCTTCTTTATTATACATGTTACTAACACATACATTAACTGAATGCTCAAGGGATTAGCTAGATTTACAAATCTTTTTTGATGACCTCAAATAATTTTGAAAATGGCTGTCTCCGTTTGTCGGTGTAACCAATTTAGTATTGCAATACATTAAGAGAAACTCTAAAACATATGAAGTAACCCTTATTTAAAATACTTTTATTCCAAACTTTTGATGTTGAGGATGCGGATTTATCTTTTGAGAGCAGAAGGTTAATAATATTGATGAACCTCACTGAAAAGTTTGGAGGGTTCAATGGAGTAGCTTTAATGATATACCGCTTATTTATACCCTAACAGAAGCAACTAAAAAAAAAAATAGTAACTTAAAAATATTTTTATGATTAATTATATATGTTGTGATTTCAATATAATATTTATAATTTTTCTACTTGTAAGGTCTTGAAATTAACACTTTGAATGTTCAAAGAAAAAATCAATGACTTTCATAAATAACCATCAAACCCTTTAGAGTAGTGCATATATATATTATAAATATATGTCTTTATGTATATATCCTCTTTTTTTATAAACTCTGCTTTATTAAGAGATTGCATCTCACTTATATTTTTTAAATATTTTTTGATGTGTTCTGCCCAAGAGTAAAAATTTAAATGTGTATTTATATTTGTATTACAAATTTGATATGGGCTTTATATAGATATCATATCTGCTCAAGCATGATCTAAACTTAATTCACATAATACTATCCTACAAAACTTTTAAAAACATAAACACTCTCTTGCTAAATCCAAAAGCTATTAGGATATATTTCCGTCTTAAGTTAGGCCTGACTCTTTCTCAAATAAAACATATTTATTTTTCCCTCTCCATGATACTCTGTCTACAATAATATAAGTGTGTCTATCCTCCTGTGTGAGAATATTTATTTTCCATTTCGCTGTACAATGTGTTGTTTTTCTTTTTCCTCGTACTTCATCACATGTAAGACGACTTCTTGGCTGTAAATATAAGACACACACAGGGAGAATCCAACGATAAATTTTCAAGAGGTAGATGATAATATATCAAAAAATATATATGTCAAAATATATATACATACGGTAGTAAGATTTCCATTCTCTTATAGTCACCATATTTGTTGCTACCTTTATTGTCTTAGGAAATCAACAGCACACATAAAAGTAAGTCAGGAGGTATAAGGAACTTTTGACAAACTATAAAGGGCATTCCTATTCAAGACTACTTTGTATCATGCCTTGTGAGACAAATTATTTATGTAATAAGTTATCGATGGACGAAGAAGATTAATTAATCATAGTTGTGAATCCCTGCAAATACATTATATAACTAGTCAAAGCTTTCTTAGATACCACCAGTCATTGTAAAGTAAATCTCCCATT
>CP045896.1:10639400-10683383 GCA_013387185.1 Caligus rogercresseyi
AAGTTCTTTGTATGTGTGTATATAAAAATTAATAAAATAGTCTTCGTCAAGACCGTACATGGCGCAGTCGGTAGCTCTTTATTAATATGTCAGTGAATTATTCCGTGCGCAATATGGCGGATAAAGAGCGCCGTGACACGGAATATCAAAGTCTGCGATGCATTGGTCAACAAATTCGGGGCTTGAGAAATAAAAACACTATCAAAACGTGAGAGTGAATATTTTAATACTTCAATAATAAAAATGCGTGAATCATTCACTGCAATTAGAAAATGCATTCAGTCTTATGGACGTATGGAACCGAAGAGGAGTCATTGAAGGAAACTTTGATTTTGGAGGAATTCGGAAAAAAGGTCATGGAATTGAATTTGTCCTTCTGCTCCTTGGATTCTGAATCTGGGGGTTTCCTCAGTTCCTCCAAAAGGACTTCTTCGAGTAAATGAGTCCTTAAAGCCTCCTCGTCTCCTGATGGAGTCTTCTCTGGCCGAATTTCGTTCCTGGAAACAAGGATTTGATTGTTTCTATAAGTCAAACAATGTGGACACTATAGAGATAAGTGAACAACGCGGTTACTTACACACATGCCTTGATTTGTTACTCCAACAATTCTTTCCACAAAAGTCCACAATCACACTCCAATCTTCGGTGAGGACGGTTGCATGAAGAGATAAGAAATATTTTCCTTCGAAAAACACCGATGATCAAGAGGAGATATAATTTCTTCAATTGCAACCAAAATCCTGGAGAAACGTTTTCTGAATGGTATTTACGCCTACAATTAGAGGGACAAGAAGCAGAGCTCGAAAATATTAATGTGGATTATCTATATACATTAAGAATAATTACCGGTATAGAAGACAAGCAACTTCGTGAGGAGTTTCTCCGGAAAGAAGAACCCACCCGAGAGGAGTTGGTCAGGATTGCGACTTCGTGGGAATCAGCTGAATGTGTCCGGGATACTCTTGACGGGCAAAGCATCTCTGTAAATAAACTGTCCACTCAAGAAAAATAAGGGACACAATTTCACTAAGTCTGATGTCCATAAATAAAATAAAAGTCAGTCTTCTCTATGCTTTAGCTGTGGAGAAAGTGACCATATTCGTCCCTCGTGCCCTTTCAGAAATAATACGTGTACGATTTGTCTAAGGATTGGGCATATTCATTCAATTTGTCATCGTCTCAAAACTAACAATCCAGAGTCCAACCCACAGACTTCAAAAGATATTCTAACTCCCGCTCAATACATATATCAGGCATCTACGTGAATAACACATGGTCTTCAAACCATTCGACTACTCGGGTGTCACTCAGGATTTACCCAAATGAGGGAAGAGCATTTCACATGAACGCACTTCCAGACACAGGAGCACATGAGTCCCTCATCTCGAAAGACTTGGTGGACCGCTACGGGCTCAAAATAAATACGACAGACTTAGTCAATATACGAGCTGCTAATAAAACTGGACTTGCCTGCTATGGTTCTACCCAATTCATCATCTCCCTCGAAGAAAATTTGGAAAAGAAGACGTCTGTTTTAGCCTATGTCACTCCAGACCTTGAAGACGAATTATTAGTGTCCTGGCATGCCTTGATTGGACTTGAGATCATCTCTAAGGATTTTCCTCGACTTCAAAAACATCAAGTCGTCTCTAAGGTACGTGGGGTACAATTTACAGACATCTGCAATGTACAAAAGCTGGCGAAAGAATTTCCAAAAGTATTTAATAGCTCTGACAATTTGCTCCCAATGCAAGGGCAACCTATGAAAATACATCTTAAAGAAAAACTTATAATCAAGCCAGTCCATATTTCCACTCCACGAACAGTCCCTTTAGCTTATCGTGAAAAACTAAAAAAGGAATTAGATTATATGGTTCGTTCAAAAATTATAGAACCTGTAGATATACCACTGAATGGGTCAGCCCTTCACTAGTGGTCCCCAAGGCTGATGGCTCGTCAATTCGGCTCGTTGTAGATTATACAGGGCTAAATAAGTTTGTTTCTCGTCCTGAACACCCATTTCCTTCACCAAATGAACTTTCATCCCTGATACCTCCAAGTTCAAAGTTTTTTGCAACTTTGGACGCTATAAAAGGATATTGGCAAATTCCGCTGGATGAAAAGTCAAGTTATTTGACTACTTTCCTAACACCTTTCGGGAGGTTTCGTTATTGCCGTGCCCCAATGGGCCTAAATGCTTCAGGGGATGAATTTGCCGTCGAATTGACGAGGCTTTACATGGACTTCCAGGAATTTAAAAATTGTGGATGATATTTTAATATTTGCAGAAACTGAATACCAATTGACGCAACGTCTTCGTTGCGTGTTAGAAAGATGTCTCACCCATAATATTACGCTATCCCTTCCTAAGGCAAAAAGCGGCGGACTTCGGTAAAATTTGCTGGGTTCATTGTGAGCTCAAATGGAATAGCCCCTGACCCTACCAAAACAGAAGCAATAAGCAATCGTAACACCAACAAATAAAACAGATCTTCGTTCATTCATGGGACTAACAAACCAATTAGGAAGTTTTGTTCCTGATCTAGCTCACATTACAGAGCCTCTACGTCAATTATTAAAACAAAATAACGATTTTGTATGGTCATATGAACACGAAAATGCTTTCAAAGAAGTTAAAAAATACTCACTCTTCCTGATGGACCAGTATTGTCCCATTTTGATCCAAAGTTATCCACCACACTCCTCACAGATGCCTCAAGATTGAAGGGACTCGGTTTTGCTTTAGTTCAATCCCATCCTGATGGTACTTCAAAACTAGTCCAGTGTGGATCCCGATTCATTAACGAAACGGAGTCCAGATATGCCACCTGTGAACTTGAAGCATTGGCTATTCAATGGGCTGTAAAAAAATGTAAAATATATTTAATAGGCATTTCTTTTACAGTCATTACCGACAAACCTTTAACAGGAATCTTCGATGGAAGAAACTTAGACGCTGTAGATAACGCAAGACTTCAAAGAATCATGGAAAAATTGGCCGGTTACACGTTTGATATAAAATGGACATCTGGTAAGACCAACCTTATCTCTGATGCTCTCTCCCGAAACCCTGTCTTTGACCCCCTGAACAATGCGATATATCTGTTGCTAATTTTTCTGTAACGCACATAGATCCAGCTCTACAGCCTATAATAAAAGCAGCTAAAGAGGACGGTGACTATCAAATTCTTAAATCTACTCTAATGACTGATATTAGTTTAAAAAACTTACCCGTATGTCATCCTTCAAAGGCTTATGCCAAAATATGGAGCAATTTATCCATTGATGAATTGTCCGGTCTCCTTCTTCTAAATGCTAATAGGATAATAGTTCCTGTTCCTTTCAGACGAACAATATTAACAAACTGCACTCCTCACATCAAGGCATACGAAGAGCAAGAGAAATGGCAAGGGCACTGTATTATTGGCCTGGAATGAATAACGATATATTAAACATTGTGAATTCTTGTTCAAAGTGTATTGAATACAAACCTTCGCAACCACAAGAACCTCTCCAAAGTACAAATTCATCGCGTCCACTTTCTTCAATTTCAGTTGATCTATTTCAGTGCACCGGAAAAAACTATATTGTCGTAGTGGATCGATTCACAGGATGGCCATCAGTTTCCCCTCTACGACGTACATCTACGGAGGGGATCATAACGGTTATTTACGATTGGTGCCTGGAATTTGGGTTTCCAGATACTATTCGTACAGATGGGGGCCCTCAATTTCGATCCCAATTTAAGAAGTTCTGTGAGGATAATAATATCATCCATGAGTTGACATCACCATATCACTCTCAATCAA
Source organism: Caligus rogercresseyi (assembly GCA_013387185.1). Taxonomy (NCBI): domain Eukaryota; kingdom Metazoa; phylum Arthropoda; class Copepoda; order Siphonostomatoida; family Caligidae; genus Caligus; species Caligus rogercresseyi. Next base: position 10,643,210 of record CP045896.1, read on the forward strand.
ACGGCCACGCAGAATCCTACGTCAAGTCAATGAAGCATCTCCTGCTCAAATCTGAGAGTTGGAGAACCTTCAAGGAGAGTCTTCTTGAGTGGCGAAATATACCTCGAGATAATGGACTCAGCCCAGCCCAATGGCTCTTCGGTAGACGGCTAAGGACATCCATTCCCGCAACATCATCGGCATACGAGCGAATAACGGAAAAGACCTTCAGTGAAGCTCGTTACAAAAAGGAAAAAATCAAAGACTTAAGTACCCTTCATTATAACAAAAAATGTAAAAATTACCGAGACTTAACGTGGGTGATGACGTTGTCCTCCAGGACCCAAGATCCAAGCGATGGGAGTCGAGAGGGAGGATCTCCGGTGTTCGAGGAAGCGGGAGGTCGTTCGTCATTAGAACGGATCGAGGAGACCTCGTGAGGAATCGAAGATTCATACGGAAGAATGCCGAACGTTAATTTTGATGACTTTGCTCTTTCACTAGTATTAATGTTTATTTATATCATTTGTTTATGTTTTGTATATAATTGAATAGGTATGCGCAAACGTCATGGGAGGGGAGATGTGTGGTCATGACTTATAAGATACTTCTTGAGATCTTATAAGTCAACCGGATCATCCAAATCCCCTCTCCTAAGTTCTTTGTATGTGTGTATATAAACATTAATAAAATAGTCTTCGTCAAGACCTTACAACTAGGATCTTCTCGGCCGATTGTGCTATCGAACGATGCTTCACCTGTGGGATTGGGGGACTGTCCTCTCGCAATGGGTTGATGAAGTGGATCGTCCGGTGGCATTCGCATCAAGAAAGTTGACAGCGGCAGAAATCAATTATTCCCAGATTGACAAGGAGGCGACAGGGATCATATTCGGCGTGAAGAAGTTTGAACGGTATTTGATGGGTCGTCACTTCAAGATTCGAACGGATCACAACCCCTGGAATACGTCTTCAACCCCAAGAAAGATTTGCCTGGAGTTGTGTCAGCGAGACTTTCACGCTATGCCATGTTGCTCTCGGCTTTTGATTATTCGGTTGAACACATCAAAGGATCGAATAATCTCCCAGCTGACGCATTGTCGCGTTTACCTGTGGATGGGCCGTGGCGTGGGCAGGACACCACGGAGATCATGATGGTCAAATCCATCAATGCAATGGAAACGTCGGAGACTGAGCTCCGCCAAGCGGTCGCGGAAGACCCCGAGTTGTCTATAGTCGTGTCAGCAGCAGAAACCGGTGATTGGTCTGAAGTAAAGGAAAATGCTTTTGTCCGGAGAAGGAGGGAGTTGTCCCTGATGAACGGTCTTATGTTTTGGGGTGTTCGCCTGGTGGTCCCTCAAGCATTGAGAAGAAAATTTCTTGAGGAGCTTCACATAACTCATCGAGGCATCGTGAAGATGAAAGCGGTGGCCCGAGAGCGTATATGGTGGCCAAACATATCGGAAGACATCGAGGTATTTGTCAACGCGTGTGTTACATGTCAAGCCAATAGTCCAATGCCTCCAGCGGAGTTTGTTCAGTCTGCCCCTGCATCGGAGTGGGAGGGACTGCATGTTGACTACATGACGTGGAACGGCAAGCAGGTACTGATCTTAGTCGACTGGATCGAAATGGATTGAGGCAGAAGTCATGAGAGACACTTCAACTATGGCTACGCTTCGACAACTCTTTGGGTGGTTCTCTCGATTTGGCTTCCCAAAACAAATCCGTGCGGATAATGGGCCTCAATTCGCAAGTGAAGGATTTAAGACAAAGCTGTCTGAATGGGGGGTAGAACTTGTACTTTCACCTCCATATCACCCGCAGTCAAACGGTTTGGCTGAAAGAGCAGTGAGAATAGTGAAGAACCTTCTACGAAAAAAACCGTCCCTGTCCATGGAAGAACTTCTATTCGGATATAGAGCGACGCCAGGCGAGTCCGGAAAAACGCCTGCAGAGCTTTTATTTGCTCGTCCGATACGAACCCGCCTGGATGGTTTGTTGCCCGTCTGCAAAAGATCACCCCGTGTCAGCAACAAAAAAGTCCATCTACAAACGTTTGGGTACGATGCTACGGACGAGGTAGACCAAAGTGGATCCCTGGAACTCTCGTGGAATCCGTGGGAACTACCGTGTGGAAAGTGAAATGCGAAGACGTCATTTTCAAAAGACACCTCAACCAACTTCGCCCTCGAAAGACATTTGAATCAGCTCCGTCCTCGACGGCCTCGCTGATTGGGGGCTGATGTAGTGTATTTTAATATCATCTTGTTTAGATGTAGGGAATGTTCTTCCTTGTTTTTATATCTTCTTTTATACGAAGTACTGATGTACGGATATTTTTATTATTCCCTTTTATTCTATTTTATGCTTAAGTGTTGAGTGTGCTTCTGGACCCCTTCCTATGAATATATAGTCCTCCATATTTATATCCATGCATTGTTCCTTATCCTTGGTTGGCGACGAGTCGGGATACTGACTATTCCCTTTCTGTGTTCAGGTACGGCCTCCGTTATTCATACATAACAATCACCTTATCATTACCCTTCAGTTTATACTCTCATTAACAACTTTTCTTTGACATTTAATTATTTTCTTCAGGAATGAATCAATTTAAATTCTCAAGTCTACCACGTATATCTATCGGAAATTTCAGATATATTGCCGCCTGATTCGTTCGATATTGGGGATTCGCACGAGTTATTTCTTGCACGATAAAACAACAAACATGGCCATATCCTATATCATTTATTATTCTTGGAGGACAGCCTTCATCTCCTGTATATGTCTTTAAAGTATCTTGATTTCTCGTAAATAAATAGTAGCGTTCTATTATTATCTCTCGAACAAGAGGACTTTTTTCTTCAGATTACAACCCCCCCTCAACGTTAATATGTTTTTTGGAACCTTTTGAATAATGCCTCTTTCTTACATCAGTATATATGTAATATAAATAATTTACAGATACCAATCAGACATATATACTAAAAACTACCGATACGGGATGTTTTTCTTGTGTTAAAAATAGAAATAAATTATATAATAATCTTCGTATATTTTCATTAAGCTCAACAACTTTTCCTTTGTATGTGGAAGCAATAAGAACAAACATAAATAAATATTTTAATATATATTTAGAGAATCTCCATACTCTTACATACAAGAAAATGCTATTTAGCTCATAATAAATCAGGGCATTAATCACCCACATATTTAACTTTTAATATAAATGCAGTATGGTTATAAAACAAATCAAATATTGATAGCAATATGAAACTCGATTTATTTTCAATATATAGCATAGAAGCATTTATTAATATTTTGTATTTAGTAAATTATAAGTTAGTAGAATTTACTATAAAGTATACATTATATTATGTGGGTTTCTGTTGTAAAATATAAATCTATGTACAAGACGTTAAGAGGAGAAAAACAAATGGGTTAAGGGGACTGTGAGAATTATGTATATTTGATTAGAGACTTTGTGTGTATGTGGTGTGTGTATTGGACCCCGATCAAACATTCCGGCGCTTTTGATATATAGCGACCCACAAAAGGAGCAGCGGGCAATATCATATAAATTTATAATATTTAGCGGGACGTCAAAAAATCTTGAACCACCAAAGATTAAGCTAATATTTCGCTTTGAATGGAGGTTTTCATTATATTCTGAGTGCCTTCGAACGTGGAAGACTTGACGATTGGCATGTAGCTCTTTTTTGATGTTAGGGGTGCAGGTGATGGGCGATGATAAAAAAGTTTTCATCATTTTGGCTTCCACCCTTGCATTCAAAATACTAGTAATCAAGCCAACTGAAATCCTCCAATCCCAACAAAAATACAGATAAAAGATGGTGCAAGATTATTGGACGATCCGGTATGTGCATTGTGTGTGTTTTATTATAGTAATTGTTTTATTTAAATGACTTGGAAGAAATAATTACATCTTTTTATATTTATTTCTTCACAATGTTCATTCTATGTTTCAGTTTAATATATGACTAAATCCGATTGAACGTCTTAAATGATGGTTTATTTATGTCATCTTCATAATACTAGTATTGGTGTGTGGAATTCCTGATATTTAATGCGTTAATAAAGATATGCGTCCAAAAAAGATAAAATATTTGTTTTCATCATATCTTTTATATTCAAATAACCGATCAAACATCTTATTTACATTTGAATTTGTTCGTTTGATCTGATATTTGATGTGCTTATATGAAGATATTAATTTCAAAAAATCCATAAGATTTGTTTGGTCATGTAGCCGGCTCTACATTGTATTCAATTTCGCAATTTTTTTCGTTAGGTTGTATAAATATAACAATAATGGTTTTTATAGATGAAAAAGAAATGTCCCATTATCGTCTCTTGTTGCTTCGGATATCCTTGCATTTGGGTATATGCCGCTCCGCAGCGGCTTCGCTAAACCTTCTGCTGCAGTGTGGGCACTGAATATAGTCTGATGTGTCCATTGGGGTGGAGGTGGGAGATCAGAGATCTTCCCACCGGCTGCGATGTGTCGTTGGGCCTCCTTGGCAGCACGAAGTGCAGAGATGAAATCCTCTCTCTTCTTGCGCCAATCCGTTTTTTTGGGCTCCTACAGCGAAAAATTAAAAAGAGTAGATCGTAGTCAGTTGTTTATTTGTTTTTTAATTAGTTGCTCCTAGGAGAGTTTTCCCGTCTGTTAAATATATTACTAATAATGATAATAATAGAATAATGAAAAAGAAAGCACTTATCAACATCTCTTCAGATTTCTTCTTCTCCTTAATATCATTTATTACATATTTGCTATAGGGGGTGCACATACGAATTCTGGATTTTTGTGTGTCCATTAGGTAAAACAAAATGAATACTTTTGCATATATGTAATCAAGCACTAAAGCGTTACAATTTATCAATGAAACATTGGATACTCTTTTAAATATTGATTTCCCTTTCTTGGTAGGGTTCGAACCTTTACCTCAACTTTGAGACTCTATAAGACTTTCTCTAAGATAAGGCAATTCCTTCCTTTAATTAATATTGGTTTTTAAAGAATTAATAAAAGCAAAAGAAGGACAACAACATATTATGTGTTCGATAAACGAAAAGTATCATATACATAGGTTAGTGTCATTTATGACGTCCATCAAAAACTGTTGCATATTTGAATAAATATGTATGCAGCATCGTTTCATTTTAATCCAGGGTTGGATGACGCTTGTGAAAGACTGATTTACAACAAACAAATAATGAGGCAATAAAACATACAGAGAATTTGATCTGAGTTTTTGGTTTATCCATATTTTTCTTTTTTTATTAATTCAATATGAGCATCTAATGATCATGTAAATAAAGTGGAATTATTTATTTATTGAATGTAAAGTCACACAATTTCAGTCATGAGCTTAAATTAGGTATGTCAAAGAAACAAAATAAATGGTGCTTTGGTCTAAGTGGCCCAAACTCAAACTCAGGATCTCAAAATAGCTTTTCAGGAAGAAACTAATTAGGGTCGATAATACACTCATTCGTAATGAGTCGTTTAAAAAATATTCATTTCTGCGGCTGCAAGATGTGGAGCCTTTGCCCTCAAGATTCCACATTCTAAAAAGTGATGTTATGGACTTCGCCGCGGATATCGTCAAAGTTTTTCCTCAGTGGTTCTGTCATTTTTACTCTCGTTTGAGACTCATTGTAAGAAGATATAAGAGGACTTCAAATGACATCATCGAGGGAGCCGTGCGATAAAGGATGTGCTTATATACTATTTACAATTTTTTTTATTCCTGTATTTCGTGTACTCACTTCCACTATATATAATGTAGATTATGATGTCTTAATGATGTGATGGGTCTTGCCTCAGAGGGTTAATTTTAAACTACAATGTTTATTTATGATTTTTTTTATTATCACAACCCCTCTTGCTCTTTTTATTTATTATTGTATGTATTATTTTATGTATGATTTTTAAATAAATGACCCATTATTAAAAAAAAATTAGGGTCGATTTCTGACACATACAAGTTATAACAATTGTCCTTTTTTATTTATTATATACATATATACATTAGGATAATTCTTATTGCACGTTTTTTCCGATTCGAGTGTCGGACACCCTAAATAATTTTGTGTCTTACATTTGGAAATATCTTGTGAAAGTTTAAAAGCCTTTCTTCAAACAAGTTATTTTTGGACAATATTATGAATAATTTCTATTCATACTCCTTGATCTTCTATAATCCAGAAAAATATTTAAAGAAAGTTTCTCATATTAGAATGCGCGCCCTGGTTGTCTTCAACCAACTTTTTTTTTTTTTATAAAAAGAGCAGAAGATAGGTATAATGATTATTATATTTATACTTATTTACCTTTTGAGGCTTTTTACTTTTTGAAGCCCTTTTGAGGAAGGCCTCTGCCTCTGTGCCTTGAACCCTTTTCTTTGTCATGTCGAATGTCTTTCTCTTCTTTTTTCCCGCTGTTGCTGCAGATGGAGATGTGCTTTTCGATGCGGTCTGCGGCAAAGTTCCTTCCACAGTTGGGACAGGAGTCAAGGTCGTCGCGGGGCTTGGATGCAAAGACGGATCTCCGAGAGGAGGGTGGGGCGTTTAAGCTCGTTGTGGAACTTGTGAGACCAGAGTCTTTTCTTCCTGGGGCGGCGTTGGTCGACTTCTTGCGACGGTTGGGTAGAGTCTTGGAGCCATCTGATCCAATGCTGTTCTTTGACTGAAAAGGAGCGAGAGATAAAAAACTACAATGAACGAATGGATCAAACTAACTGATGTGAAAAGAGGTGTAATTTTAGATATATGGTATTTTACTTAATTGACTTCAGTTACATATTCCTTGATAGCACAATATATATCGCTACCTTATCTTTAAAACATCATAATTTGCCACTTTAATTAATCTGCCCTATATAAAATGAGTTGTAACAAAAAGAAATTGGGTTGACAACCCAATAATTATGATATTAATTTACAGCAAAAGGGTGTGGACATAAAAAATCAATTTACAATAATAATTGCAAGCTTTTTCAACAGAAAGTTCAGTTTTTTAAAAAACAGGAAGTCTGCTAAAACACGTACTTTTAGGCACTACATACTTGAACTCTGCTCTCACATATCCTATTTAAAAACAATTTGCATAATGTGAGATATTATGCTGAAATTTCCTATTGTTATTAAGGTTGTATAGATTTATTTTGTATATTTAAAACAATATTTAGTTTTTATAATACGTGCGAATTTTATAAATATAATGCAGTATTTTTATCTGTGTTGAAGTTTTTTATTCACTTAACAATGTCAGCGTGCATATTTCCATTTTTACAGCATTATTTGCTTGATGGATTACTACCTTGGGTGGCACACGGGACTCCCCGGGTTCACCACGGCTCATTGATGCCTCACGACGAAGGTCAAGGCGTGACACCGAAACGCTCAAAGCCGCCGCCGCTGCGTACAGGGCTTCTTTTCTGAATATGTTCAGTGTTTCCCCAACTCCCGTCGTTATCTTCTAGATTCTTTCTACGTAGATAGTTTTCGATCAATACGCATGTTATCTTGGGGAATATCTTCCGTTGATTCGACGGAGACGAGTGTGTTCTTAGAGGGAGTCTGAAAATTTTAAAAAAATGTGATGCATGTATTTAAAAAATATATATTTATTTGTATTAGAATAAGACTATTTAATAGAATATGTTTACAATGTTGTTAAATAGTGTTTGTTGATTGGATTCTTAGCATAGAGATAATAGAAGTAATAAGAGGAGTAGAAAAATCATACAGGGGACTTGTAAGCACCTATGCTTGAACAAATAGATAGGGATGGCAAACAAAAATAAGCTTTGTTTGAATATCCCTATGCAAACAAGGATACTAGATAAGGGATTTGTTTCATTTTTATCTCAGGTTTTTTATTTGAGGTTAAATTTTTACAATCAATAGGATCTCTAATGTGTAAGCTAGTCCAGTATTTTTTTTCTCTCTTTACCTTGATAGAACTCAAAGTTGTCAAAGAGGACAAAAGATACGATGCCCCCACCAACTTTATTTTCTTTTGGATATATCTGTCACAAATAAAGATATTTTTTTTTACACTTTCTTATCTCTCAGATATAACATTTCATGGAACAGAATATGATGTCAATATTTTTTTTTTTTGGTAAAAAATTATTCATTTGGTTATCTCAAAAACGTTCACTATAATACATAACAACCCATGTAAATTTTGCATACCAAAACCATTTTCTTATCTCTCAAGAATAAATACATTTCGAAGAAACAGAAGAACATATGATGTCAATAGTTGTTGTTGTTGTTTAATGTTAACAAAAAGTATTCTTTTGCAGTTGAAAAGTTATCTACAAAAACATGTCATACTAATACAATACATAATTAAAACAACAAACCACATGTATAAAAAAAATTATGACAAGAAGACATTGGATCCAGACACAAGCACATATACAATCTAAAGACTGGTAAAGACAGCTATAACTATCTATTTGCCAATTGATATTTCACCATTAAATTCTTCCAAAAGTTTACCCACATTAAATATTTAAACAATGTATTCCTCCTATCTTTGTCCTTTGATCTCCCTTGGTTTGTCAGTTTGGTTAACTGGGCATTAATACCTTAATGTTTTAGAGTTTTAATAACTTTGCCATTTTGCGGACACGGCTTTAAAAGGAGAGAAGTGAGGGAAATACTCTCTCCCCTTCTCTTTTTCTTTCTCTTTCTATCCCGGTAACATAATAGTAGTGCCAAGTGTAATTTTATATTCCATATCAAAGATCAATTTTTTTGGGAGAGTACGTACAAAAATGTATTTGCTTATTTCTCTAAGTTAGCAATTTTAGAACACCAAACATATCAAATGAGAGCTTGGTACACCAGCTTTAATATTTTGGTATACTAAATCATGTCAATTTAAATAAGTAGAGAGTTAATGCACATTAAAAAGACATATCTCGCGTACAAAATGACGCATATAATGGATTATAAATGTGTCAGAGACAAAGTAAAATTTTGAGAGGATACCTTGACGCAAATCTAAGAAACACATTATTATTTATTTTTTTCATAATCGATTTCTTATAGGTCAATACAGGCTCTGAATCATATTAAAGCAAATACATTTTTGTACGTACTCTCCCAAAAAAATTGATCTTTTGATATGAGAATATACAATTACCACTTGGTAACTACTGTTACTGTTACCTGGATAGAAAGTGAAAGAAAAAGAGAAGGGAGAGAAGTGAGGCAAAATACTCTCTCCCCTTCTCTTTTTCTATGAAATATGCTATGAAAAGCTATAAATACTAACATTCCACCTCCTTTTTTTCTTTGTTTTTACTGAAAATTTTGTTTAATTAAAAAACATCAAACATACGTCTGGTAGTAAATTAGATTCCTTTAAACTAATAATTATCCACAGAAAATTTGGTCAAAATCTAACTTTCAAATTGTATAAAATCGACAAAAACGTTTTGGCAGATAAAATAAGCATGGCGATGACGAATTTTTCGGAAGTTGACAACCCATCTAAAACACTCTCTGAGCTCTCAACCTAAAAATTATTCAGGATCAAATAAACCGTTCGGGAGATACGGGGAAACGAAAGAACGAACGGAATTCTTTTTTTATTTGTATAAGATATATATATATATATATATATTCTATAGAGGTCAAATTTTAAATTTGTTTATTTTGAATTTTTTTTGATATTGTATTAGCAAGCAGCAGTCTTCTATGAAAAAACTCATTAATAACATTTAAATATCATCGACATAATTGATGTCATGAATATATTAAACAGACATATTTAAGAAATCTAATGCAAATTTCTTTTGATGGCAAAAGTTTCCTCAAGGGCATGCCTTTTAAAAGAAAATATTTTACTTAAAATAAGCGTGTAAGCAAAAAGTAAACCAATATATTAAAAGATATTTTATATATTCAAATACAAACATTCATGTTTTGAAAGCAAATATCTATATAACGAAATATTCCGATTTGTCTTATTGATTTAGCATGATATATATATATATATATATTTAAAAAAATAGATGTAATCTAAATATATACTGATAAATGTGCTTACCATAAACATTAAAAATGAAAGACTACAAAATATGATGTTTGTTTATTCAATAAATATACGAATGGGCATTTATTAAGGATTGATTTATGAATGAATTAATATGCAGGACTCGTTAGGCCAAAAATCAAATGTATGAGAATGTGGTGACATAAATCAAGCGTTATTATATTCATATTAGCTGGACAATAGCAACACAAAGTAAGAAGGTATTTTTTATTGTTAAAAAGTTTTAAATACATTTAAACATAAATTTTTATTAGATGCCTGACATGTATTTTGAATTGTAAGGAATCAATTTTAATGAGCATTCGAAGAGCATTTTTTTTTATGGCCAAGGTCTTTATTCTATTCATGTAATACAATAATATAAAATAAAAATAGATATAAAAAGGGGGAGATTTGTGTTTGGTAAAAACATAAATAAACATTATAGTTTAAAATTAATATACCCCGTAAGACCTTAAAATTCTATTGACATTTAAATCTAAAAACGTAGTAAAAGAAAAACACAATACATAATTTTCTAATAGTAAAAACTAAGATTCTTTTTAAATTTCTTATAATTTTAAATATTTATTTTTTAAATATTAGTCTACGTATGGTTCCAATACACCGTTACAATCATTTAGAGAAAAAATCGAATAAATAGATGATAACATCACACTTAAGATACTAAAAATATACTTATTCGTTAGAAAGAAAAATATATATATTTATTTTAAAGTGTAAAAAAAGAAATTATTGTAAAAAGCTTCAAGCCTTTAATATATATATTTATTTTTCTCTAAAGAAACCTGCAGGCATTCGAGATCATTATCAATAAAACACTCATATGTTGACGCAGAAAAAATGTGTGAAAGAGCAATACAATCACATATACATATATTTTTCTCTAACACAAGGTAAAACGAAGAACTTTCAAGTTTTAGTTGCTGTGTTCTTAATATTTTGTCTTTGGTGTTGTATATTGGAGACACATACATTAAGGAGCGAAGATGTATAGATATATGTATATATGAAGATATGTCCTTTTTGAGAATGTGGGAAAGGTAATGGATATAAAAAACGATTATGTTTTCAACAAAGTATCCATATGGGAGCTCATTTTATAAAATGGGCAATGAAATATGTTTACAGGGCGTATACGTATAATCCGGACTAATTAAAACAATTTTGAAATTTTGATAACTTATTTATTATCAATATTTCTCAACAATTTTTTGTTAAATGAACGGCACACATATATAGATTTTATTTTTCAATATAGCCCCCATCAGCAGCGACGACCATCTCGAGGCGGTACCTGAAGCGGCCGCAGGCCTTGGCGACGACGTCCTTCTTCATATTGGCAAACTCCTCCACGATGGCGGCCCTGAGGAAGTCGAGAGTGTTGTGAGCGTGCTTGTTGGTCTTGTTCTCGACCATACCCCAGAAGAAATAGTCGAGGGGTTGCAGTCAGGGAGCTGGGGGCCACAAGTCCGGGCTCCAGCGGTAGGGGAGTTGACCCTCCTGGACTCCCTGGTCCCCTCGGTCAAGATCATCCTGTGCCTCTTCTTGTACGAACTGTAGCCCAGGTCCTTGTTGATGGTGTTGGCGATGGTCTGCTTGGAACAGCCCATCTCGGCGGCCAACTTGGCGTAGTACTTGTTGCCGTCCTTGTTGACCTTCCTCTTCACCTCGGCAACAAACTCGTCGGTCCTGGTGGCCCCCAGGGACCGAGAACGTTTTTGCGATGAGCATCATTCTTTTTGAAAGAGTTCCAAGCCTTCCACTGGTCGTAGACGGTCGACTTGGGGTAGTTGAAGAACTCTATCATCTCCTTTGGACTCCTCCCGGCACGGAAGGAAGCGAACATCGCATGCCGTTTCTCCTCTTCCATGGCTAAATGTTGACTGATTTTCAATCGGATTTTTTTTGGCAGATAGATAAGATGCAAGCGCAGTAACGTACATATGTGCGTTGCAATATCTCAAAAAATAAAGACGACATAACCGATAAAAGTTAGTCCGGATTATACGTGTACTCCCTGTATAAAGAAATTGTTATTTACATCATTTATTTATGTAATAAAGGATGATACTAAATACTTATGTATAAGGTGTTGTGTGGATATTAAGGGATTCATTTTATAAACTCTGAGCCACAGAAAGCTCTATCGACAAGTAAAAAAAATATGAGTTATTTACGGTCCAAAGAAAATCGTTCCACAAAAATAATCTATATAGAAAAAGAAATTATTGATCTACAAAAAAGCTTTGTCATAATAAGCAGAATAATATACCTAAATATTGTCAAAAACCATTTTTGTATGCTGAAATTAGTTTATTCTAAAAGTCAATTTAGAAAGGAAATCATGTTTGGGCAATATTTGGGTGTATACAATACAAATACTTTATACTGGGACTGGGAATACTGGGATGTTACCAGGGGTTTCCGTATGACCATTTTTTTGTATATAGACCACTTTTTCCTTGAAAAGTTGATTCGTCCGGTTTTTTCATATGCCAATTAATTTTTCATATTGACTACTTTTATCTATAACTTTTTTATATGGAACTTTTTTCCTGGACATTTTTTCCTAATATCCTTAATGAAAAACAAATTGACTTCCTGATTTTGACTCAAGTAAAAACCACAAAACCTAATTTGTATTTTTTTGACTATATGGTTCGATAGAATTGCATCCAACAGGATATAAGTAAGCATTATAGCATTATATAGTATTCTGCATTTGTTATTACAATTTTGTTTCTTTAAAGTTTTTAGAATTATTGTTGTTGATATTGCTGCTAGATTTTAGATTAGAGATTTAATTTTAAACTATAATGTTTTATATATATATTTTTATATGTAATATCTTTATACCAATAAAGTCTTAGAAAAAAAAATGTAATTGGATACATTTTCAATTTAAGTAAATAATAAAATATTCAAAAATAAACTAATGGCAACCATTTGACTTGTATTTGCTATGACGAAATAAAACAATGATTCATGTTTTTGAGTACAATCAATAAAATAAATAGAAAAGAAGAAATTTCTGTTATTGATTGATGTCTATTTTTTCAGTTCCTTGGACTTTAATCCTCTGTACTGTATATTAATAAAAAAAAGTTTAGTAAAAAAGCTGTATAAACGACTTTTCTATCAAATTTGAAGAATTAATCGCAAGAGGGATTCTCGTACATTTCAATTTGTTACCTGTGTTAAAAATCATTATTATAAAATTTAATGGTTCTTTTTAAAAACCTATATATATATATGCGTATGTATATATATATATATATGGAAAGCATTTTGGTTTATTAAAATCTCAAATTTGTCTACTACGATGTCTCTCACCAGTCATCTTACCCTACTTGTTCCATCACATCTTGCCAGAACATGTTCAGAGGTTCTTTTTGCATTTTTGCAGAAGAAGCAAATCCGATCAAAAGAATTATTATTTTATAAGTATAGTTTGAACTTTCAATAATTTTGTAGAAAAAAATAGGTCGTATTTGAATTTTTTAAATTCATTTAAAAAATCAAAAAATCTTAAGTCCGGATTTTTTTTAAGACTTGAAGTCTACAAATTTTAACACTCTTCCTTCCATGAACTAATACAATAATAATCGAGGAGTTTTGAAAAGTATGCATCAAGTGCATTAAACATGTTTATTTTTTCCGGCGAGGAAAGCATGCAAGGTTTTATCAACTTTGAAAATGCATTTTATCAAATTAAGTACGCGTAAAAGAACAAAGTATTAATACAATATGTTGCCAAAAAATATGGATTTTCTCTTCTCTTCCACAGGAAAATGTATATATAAATATACATTGTGTATAAATAAACAAACGCCTTCATACATCAAGTAAGAAGGATTATATACGCTTATGTATAGTAAAATGCTGTTTTATATAATATTTTAAGCCAGGGAGTTGTTAGGGATTCAAATCAATGGGTAATGTTGTAGGCAAGCGAATGTAAAGCTTATACAAAAATATCCTCAAGTAGTTAATCACATAATAATATTTTTTCTAACATCTGATCCATTGTAAGTAGGAAAAATATATTTGAAAGTTTGCTTTTTGCAGAAAATGCAAATTAGAATATAAGTTGTGTATCAATAAAAAACTTTATTTATTTTGAAGAAAAACACGGATTTAAGTATCCATTTGTGGTTTGAAGAGGCTTTGGACTTAAAACAAACCTCTATAGTATAAAGAGTAATGACGTCACCGAACATTTATATAATTTCTATTCTTCTTCTACTTCAATTGACCTGCAGTACACAATCACATAAACATAATGTACTCATAACAAACATATGAAAACAAAGTGTGATTATTAATATAGTTACACGACCCATTCCAAGCAGCAAAAGAGAGGAATCCCCCTATTTAAACCAGACAGAAAACAAAGAAAGGCATGATTACCTCAAAAAGTCATTTCCTTGTGCACTTGCATCCAATTTAAGACTCCGATTATCCCAATTAGCATTCGAGGAAGTAGAACATCCCATTTTTTTAATGAGAAGCCCTGGCTAAAGTACCTCTGAGCCCCATCGAAACGTCAACTGCTAGCCCCTTCTTCAACAACAAGAGGAAAAAGCTACAAGAGATATACCTACAAGGAAAAGAGAAAAAGCCCTCCAACAGACAATAATGGTGCACACCTGATCAAGATCAAAAGAGCTCTGAATATAACTTTGAGTTTAACCTCTAAAACACAGTTAAGTATTTTTTAAATGCATTACAAATTTGTTAAAAGTTGTTTTTGATAAGGAAATGAGCTATTATATGTAAATGGAGGGAGTTAATCCTTCGTTAAGTATTAATAATTTGAAACGTAGAGACCTCTCAAAAAAAGCTGTGCCAGAAAAGGATGTGAGATAATAGTAATAAATATAATAAAGTAATAGGATTATTTGAGTATATTCTTATGTATATTTTCTTCATGGTTGATTTGTCACTTCCTGAATAAGAAGAAGAAAGATTTGAAGAAGACACTTTCTTCTACTTATAAGTCTTAAGAGGATTGCTCTCATTTATGTTCCACTCATACAGGTAGGCTTTCTTTTCTTCTCTGTTGAGATAAACAATAGAGGAACTCTTGTGTAAATAAACACAGACAATAGAAATCGCTGAATTATGAAGTTGGTAATTAGAATACTTAATTTTATTATGATGAAACAGCTACTTGCTTTTGTATGCGACGTGCATATGTATAAATTGATTTATTTAAAACTAAGAACAGCTTGTTTACAAATTATAGATGCAAACTCTACAATTGGCAATCCAGCAGTTTAACTCATAATTAAATGTTTAATTTAAATAAAGCAAGCCGTGATAAATCTAACAACAACTCCAAAATTTATAAGGCCGTCATGATTCGAACAGGTCCCATATTACCTTTTAAGGACCTACTTATGCACTTTGGGAAATATTAATAGACTTGAGGTCTAAAACTCATCCCCCCCCCCCCCCCCCCTCACCATCCATACATTCAAATGAAGGCTGGCTATCTTCAAGATAACAATACGCTTAAAAAAAACAAAGTCACCATTTAATTTCACTTATATATGCAATATATTTGTTTTTTATGCTTAAAAATAGTGGATATTTGTATGTTAATAGAGTATTATGCTTGTATGCAAACATTCCTTAAAGGGTCATATATCTTTACACTACGACTCAGCTAAAAAAATGATTAAAAGGCTTGAAAACGGCTAATATTTCACCATTGTATAAATTACACTGAATTATAAGCACTAGTTATATAATATACATCAACAAATACTGTCTCAAGTGAGTGTTTAAAGTGATTTGGATCTATCAAGTCATATATTTGCTTATTTATACTTTTGTCATGATACTATTTTATTTGCTATTATTACTCTTCATCACTATGCTGAAGAAAATCGAATATGTTTTAACCCATTAGTGCTGTAAACGTAGATTTTTCTACGCGGCAATAAAACAGCTCTACAGCACTCTAAATGCATAAATTATACGCAAAATGCGTGTTTATGTCTTTGTTGAGTATTTAGAAAGCCACGGGAAAAAGTTGATCTTCATAAGTTATTGTGTTTCAGTTGAAAATAAGCAATTGATTTGCGATGGTTGCAAGTACCTCATTATTTTCTGACGGGCCAGTACTATTTAACTTTGATAGTGGTCTCATGTCATAAATAATTTATATTTTATTTCTTTAAATTATTTTTAAGATACATATCTTTCAAAATATTACATACTTAAACCTCAAATTAGAAAATAAGAGTCCCTTATTTTTGTTTCAAAATGATACGTCGAAAAAATCTACGTATCGGCACTACAGCAAAAAAAAATCATAGTTTTGACAAATTATGTCTACATTCAATCTAAGTTACTTTGAACTAAAATTATCTTTTCATTTGAGTTTATAAATTCAACAATTTTATTAGTTTTTTTGCCAAGTTTTTAAAATCAATCATTTTTCTAGAATCACCACGAAATAAATATTGAGTATTCTCGAAGACATCGATGAAAGTGGGAATGTGGGGCTACCAGAAGTAAACTGTGTTTCCGTTGGAAGCAGTGATAAATCAGACGACGAAAAATAATTGATGAAACAAATGAATATACCACTAAAAATGACCTTTGGATCTAACTGCGGATGAATTGAAAGCATTCTTTGGTGGATTTTCCTCTCACATCTTTTTGTAAATGTTCAGCTTTTATGTTTTCAAAATTATAATCTTCACATGGAAAATGTAGACGTGATAGACCGGCTATAAGCACATACACACTAAGAATAAGGCAAAAAATGGCCTAAATTTTCTCAAATGATTAGCACAACAGTAGATATATAACGCTCAACAATTTATGAAAAAAATGGATCAACAATGTCTCTATATGAATTTATTGAACTGTTGACACTCTAATTTTTATATATATAAATACGCCTTAGTCACTAATGGGTATAAATTCCTCCAAGGATTGATTAAGAGTCATTTTAAGTTTTTTTAGTTGCATTTTAATTTTAAAATTATCATATAAATATGAAACTTCAATATAATTTCAATTATTACAATTACAATATTTATTAATTAGCAGAATAACTTATAAAGAATACTTACGTTTTCAGTACGTGAAGTCCTTGAATTTCGTCTTTCATGAGTTCCTCCATTAGTAGAAATAGGTGCAACCTAGATAACAAATAAGAATTTAAAAAAAATTAAATGATTTCAGACAAAAACTTGTTTAAATTTTTTGTAAATTTCATTGTTTAATAACTTTTTATTTTATATAAGCCAACTATTTGGCATTCCTTGCTACAGGAATGATTGAAAAGTTCAAGACACAAAGCTATTAATGTAACAGCATCTTCTATTACTAGGATGATCCCGCGAAAAAAAACATAAGTTTATTCTCGTTATTTGATGAAGTTTAATCATGTAAATAAATTTTATCATACATACATAAAAGCTCTGAAATGTAATGAACAAATGAATTTAATGGTTATATATTTGCAAAAAATCTAGATATATTTATATATCGGACAGTATTGGCAACCATCGGCGCCAAAATTCGCCGATATAGATATTTTATATGATGTATATTGGCACCGATTAGTCGACCTATATTTCGTTATTTAGTTTTATTCCTTTTATGTGAACAAATCCCTCTCGACACCCGATAACACATTCGGAAGCTATAGTTACGTTTTTTTATTAAGACTTTATTTTCTTAGAGTAAAAATATATAAAAATCCATAAATAAACATTATAGTTTAAAATTAAAACTCTAAACATAAGTCAAGCAACAGTTAAACAAACATTCAATAGTATAAAAAACACGTTCCATTACAACAGATTAAAGTAAACACAATAACAAAAGAATATTAAAAAGAATATTTCCTTATACTTTTAATCATCATTAGTAGCTTTTAAATTGGCGGATTACTTGTCAAAGAAATTTCAGGCTCCATTGAGCGCCATCAGAGTAAATTTTATTCATTCGCCGGCGTAAGTCCATTGGGTCTCCGAAAAACCGGGAATCTTCATTGCTAAAATCGAATAGCATGCAAGGGTAGAAATTAAGATTGCTCTAATGGAGTGTGGATCCAGGGGATGAAATAGTCAGTTGTTCAGTTAAAAGACTTCGGATACTTGACAATTGCTTGTGACTTTGAGTTGTTTGAGCGTTTACAAGTTGTTCCGAATAAAAGAATGGGAGTAATATATTTTTACGTTACACCTCTAAGAATTAAGATTTTATAAATTGTCTTAAAATGTTGAGGGTAGGACAGAGAGCAAAAGCATGATACATGGAGTGATAAAGCTTTCCACAATCCATGCAAGGCGAATTAAAATATAAATATCCAGATGAAATTTGAAACTGAGACGTAAAACGTTTTTCCATGTTTCACTTTTGTGATATAATATATCAGTTTCCTTTTCCATGAAATCGGTAATTGCATATCTTTTAAAAACTTGTTCACAATTATATCTGCATATTCTTTGAAATTTCCACTGTAGGATATTCTTGCGAACCAAGGAATTGATATTAAATGTAGAGATGCTACATTTTGTAATTTAAAAGAGAACTTTTACAGTTAAACATGGACATTTTTGTATGTCATGAATAGATAAAATGCCGGAAGAGAATGCTTTCTAATTCTAATTTTGTGGGGTCCTTAAGATTTTCAAAGAAAAAAGATTTTCCCTGAAAATATCCATCGTTGAAGACGACTAAAAATATGCATGTCCCTTCCACAGTGATCTCTGGGCAGCAGCGAGGGAATAAGAAAATAACTTACCCTACAATTCATGAAGTTGTTGTCAACCAATAGCTATGTACATGAAGGTGTTGAAGAGAAGTAATTCCGCCATTCCTTATCTGGATACCTCGATAAGTCGATATATTTTTTGGGTAGATCTTGGGTATGACCACTGAAAGATTAGTCAGTCCACCACCCGATAAATTCTGAGGTCTTTTCAGTCTAGTTACGTTTCCTTTCCACTACATAGGTGAAGCAATACAAATTCCCTTCCTCTTCTAGGAGCCAATAATCATATCCCCATCAATTGAGCCTCCTACAATCGAATCTAAAAACTATGACGAAGTCTTCCTTAATATTATTTGGGTTAAAAGGAGGAAGAGAAAGACGGTTCTACATTTATCCACGTCTATTTTATTTAGCTAAGAATAAATGCGATAAAACTTAATGACCCTTGGTATTGAGAGGGGACAATGGACCCTGCGATTTAAAGAAATATCCCCCTTAAATGACATTAGAATCCTCTATTTTTTTATATTCTTAGGATAAATCATGATCACATTATGTTTTATAGTTCGACTTGGGGAAAATTGTGCCTCTATGTTTTAGAACTGTAGGACAGGACAAATTTAAATACATAGAAGAACATTTTCATTCCTCTTATTCTTTTTATGCTCATTGAGTCCTTGGTACTTTTGTTATAAAAATGTATGTAATTGCCTAATAATAATACTATGTACAGGATTTTGCCCCTGGGCTGAATTTCTAAATGAGTCCCATTTTTTACGTAGATTCCAAAAATGCCACTCAAAATATCGTCTGAAAAAAGGTTTGGACTTTATGCCTTTTTTTGAAAATCAGGTTTTCATCATTTCTAATGGTTCAGGCCCAGTTATCTTCGTGCAAAGTAAAATAACACTAAATGTCAGTAGTATTTATTTTTCTACTATATCTCTGCATTTCAAATCAGTTTTTATAATTTATATATCTTTCGTACAATTCGAAATAATCGGCTTTATATTTCAAAAAGTTGACCATATTTTAGTGTTCTATTCAAGTGGCTATATTTTTTTTGTTTCGCGTCTATTGACTATAATCAATATGTAATATATTTTTGGTATATGTCCATACATTTCAGAACAGTTTTTTATAATTTCGATATCTGGCATGAAAGTAAAGAAAATATCAATTTAGTAGGACGAACTACACTACGTAACAAAATTAAGGTCTTTGTTTGCTTCGTCCTACTAAATTGATCTTTTCTTTACTTTCATGCCAGATATCGAATTATAAAAACTGTTCTGAAATGTATGGACATATACCAAAAATAATTACATATTGATTATAGTCAATAGACGCGAAACAAAAAAAATATAGCCGCTTAAATAGACACTAAAATATGGTCAACTTTTTGAAATATAAAGCCGATTATTTCGCATTGTACAAAGATATATAAATTATAAAAACTGATTTGAAATGCAGAGATATAGTAAAAAATAAATATCACTGACATTTGTGTTTATTCTTACTTTGCACGAATATAACTGGGCCTGAACCATTAGAAATGATGAAAATCTGATTTTCAAAAAAGGCCATAAAGTCCAAACCTTTTTTCGGACGATATTTTGAGTGGCATTTTTGGAATCTACGTAAAAAATGGGACTCAATTTAGAAATTTCAGCCCAGGGGCAAACAAAGACCTTAATTTTGTTACATAGTGTAATTATTATTCATATTTTAGTGTAGAGTTTTTATTGACTACTTTTTCGAAATTCCATTCGAATGGGTTGAATATGTATTATATCTCAACCCTCAAATCTTTTCATTCAGATTAAATTTAAAAAATATTTTATCGAAAGAAGGCGAATCTGAGCCAACTGCATTAGGAGTATAACATACTTTTATCAAGCTAGTGCGTTCACTTTACTCCATAATTTACGTGCTGAGAAAACATAACTCTGATGAAATTGTTTTTATAAAAAAAGAAAACCGTTGTTTATGGCTAGAAAAAAGCCACTGCTATTAGGTTTTTATTTAAAATTGAGATATCTTAGTCAATATTATTAACATGTTTATGGATTTATTTAACTGGAAAAAAATAAGTTCACTTTGATGAAGTCCTTTGAAAGGATTCGTAATTTAAAATAACGTTTATTGAGGGCCCGTGAGAAACGATGACATTTTTAGCTCTGAATATATAATCTACAAACAAGGAATTTAAAAAAGTCTGTCTTTCTTCATAACGATAAGCAGTTCAGTGTTTATTACCATTCTCTTTCGTTGAATCAATCACGCACAAGAGTTTCCGCCTTGTATTCTTAATGATTTTTCGTTCCATCCTCTAAAATTAATATTATATCTTTCATTTCAGAAAGATCTTACTAAGTATTAAGACTTCATTTTTTATAGAATACTAAAATAAAAAATAATTTCCACAAGGATAGCGGAGGTGGCTTTAAAAGAATATAATATCTCTGGAAACGTTTTTAAGATACATTTAGATTATTTATAAGCCATATGCTTTTTAAACATATTTTAATATTACATGTCTTTCGCCTTTTAGTCTTTGTATAATATAGGTATTGTTATTTTTGTTGATTATTTAGAATATATTAACCGATTAAATAAATGTATGTCGACGTTTTAATGTATTTTTTGTGATTATTGTAAGATATAATATCATGTGAACAATGTTTTACCTTGGTAAAATAAATGTATGTCTCCCATTAAGATTTTTTTTAAATACGTTATGCACAAACATATAATAGAACATAAGTAATCATTACCTCCGCCGAAGGAGGTATTGTTTTCACTGGCGTTTGTTTGGTTTGTGTTTGTTGGTTTGGTTTGTCAGCAGTAACTCAAAAAGTAGTCTGAACGGATTTGGATGAAATTTGTGGAGTTGTTGAAGTGCCAAAAGAAGATGATTAATTTTGGCATCTCTGAGTGCAGAATTAAGCGCCAAATGAGCTAAATACTACTAAATTTTTCAAGTTAGCCTACTCTTGCCAATAGATGTCGCTGTGCTGTGAAATTGGGTGCCGGGAGCGTGTTCCTCTCGGAATTTCCGTCTAGGGAAACCCTCCCCCGTCTCTCTATACGCCTCCCCAGTCGTGAAAAATCCGCCTCGGAAGGCTCATGACGGCGGAGGTTTGCACTCTCTGTGTATATATGCCTCTAGTTTATGCCTCTAGTTGTAAGTATATATCTTATTTTTTATAATAATTGAGCAAGTTTGCAAGGGTAAACTGTTTGTTTTTAAGGCAAAAGTGAAAAACATTTTTTACAAATTATGCATTCATCACAGAATATAATGTTTTTTGGAAATAAAAAT
This sequence comes from Caligus rogercresseyi, assembly GCA_013387185.1. Taxonomy (NCBI): domain Eukaryota; kingdom Metazoa; phylum Arthropoda; class Copepoda; order Siphonostomatoida; family Caligidae; genus Caligus; species Caligus rogercresseyi. The sequence goes on from CP045896.1 coordinate 10,665,364, forward strand.
GTACAATATAAAGGATTTTTATATTGGTGATCTTTTTTCATGAAAGAACTCTTTGAATTATGTTAAATGAAATCTGCTAAAATAAACACAAAAAAGATTTTAAAAAAGAAGGGGGAAACAAAATAAACATAGAGAAGACTAATGTTCCACATAAATTTTCATATGCAGAGCAACGTGTTGTAGTAACTCTCACAATTCCATAAGTGTGAAAAAGATGTATATAATTCAATTAACTACCTAACTAAAGAAAAAGATAAAATGAAGATATTTTTCAACGTATGTGCTGTGTGTTGCTTTTTTCTTCTTTTAGGAGTTTTTAAATGCTCGTATACAAAGATAGGTCTATAAATAATACTCATAGATAGGTCTTTTATTCTTTTTCATCATGCTTATACATCAGGGATAGATTTTGCTCGAGGCTTTGGCAGAGGATGTTAAATTAAGAGAGGTCGAACAAAACTAATTTGGAGGTTTTTGAGATGGATTAATTTGATGAAAGGGTCTATTATTAAGCTGAACAAATAAGCTAACAGAAAAGTTTACTGTAATTTCACAGCGCGTAAATTCCTCGTGGACTTTGAGGAGCCTTTTTTGATCGTGTGTATTTATCTCACTTGCTCTTTTACAGTTAGTCATTTCCTCGATTCCTATTCTCATGGGTATTTTTGTCACCAAAGCTTTTTGTAGTGCAACATTTTCCTTGTTCACCCTTTTTTTCGTTTCGCAACATTTTTGTCACGAAGCGTTTTCTGCGTTATTTATTTTTTTACTTTGTAGACCTAATCTTGCGGGTTCAAAAAAGGCTTCACGAGAAAGAAAAAAAACTGTCCCCGTGAAATAGGCGAACTAGGAAATGTTAATCACAAAAATGCTTCGTGACAAAATATTAACAAGAAAAAGGAAACAAGGAAATTGACTAACTATATAAGAGCAAGCGAAGTAAATACTTACGACAAAAAACGGCTATAAAAGATCCACGAGGAATTTACGTGCAATAAAATTACCGGATACCAACAGAGTGTAGGAAAGGTGTGTAAGAACATCTTTATACGATTTAGAGGTTGACCAGTATATCCGTTTGTCCGATAAAACATTACAAACTTTTATATTTTTATGAATTTCGACAATGAAGGTTGCTATTTTCTTGATTTATACAATTTACTTTAAAACATTGTAGATTACATTTTAGAAAAGTAAAAATTTTATATGCATATATATTCCAACGTCATTTATTTTTAAACTTGATTTCACTACATTATTATATTTATAAAAAAAACGTATTATAATTTATAGGATAAACGTGGCCTTATATTTAAAATATGTTTTGATCCACCAAATTGTCTGCCACAAAAGAATGAATCACCTTCCCACGGCCTGATGGTTAAAATGTCTCAAGAAATATGTCTAACGTTTTACTACTTCTTTCTTCTGTTAAAGTTATGGATGTGAATTCATATTCAATTTCAAACATATTAAACTTTAAGGTGCAATATTTAAAGGCAAAAAATGTGTAAATTAATTGCCAACTCACCTTAGTTTGGTTCTTTTTGACCATGTCCAGTTCCTTTTGTTGCTCTTGGATCTTTTTGAGAAGCTCCTTTTCTCTCTGTTGCATTTCCTCCTGGAACGCCCTTTGCTCTTGGTTCTTTTTGACCAGGAGGGCTCTCTGTTCCTGAAGGGCTCGATGAGGGTCCAAGTTCTCTTCGTCATCCGGAGGAGGAGAGTCCAGCTCACTTCCATTGCTCAATTTGTTAGGAATGACGAGGGTGTTCAGCTTGGTGTGGCTTGAATAAATGGATGGCTCCGGGGAACGGCTCTGGGAACGGTTCGAATGGTTTTTCCTGTGAAAAATCAGAGATTTATGACAAAAAAATTGATACAAGAAACCGTTCAAGAGTATTAAATTACATATTATTTTTTAAATCTTCCCTCTTGTATTTCAACTCCTTAATAAAAACTATTCAAGTACTTGAAGTTCAACATATAAAGATTTATTGTTATGGCGTATGCATCTAGTTACTATAACGTCAGAGATAGACTATGTTATTGTTTTCCTTCGATAGATGCTTTTTTATAAAAATGCAAGTATAAAATCAAATAATCCACCAAGATTCAGTTGCTAGATGAAAAAGGTCGAAAGCAATAGCTTACTTTATCACTGACGTCATATAAAATATATGGATACACTATAATGTAAAAACCAAATATATTATCTATACTAATTGGAAAATGTTCTTTCTTAGAATCCTCTTGCTAATTTAATTAATATTTTAATGAGAATTTAGCTCTATGAAAATCCTCATAGGAATTGGCATTTACTTAACGAAAAAAGAATGATGTTTATTTTTGTTTATATATATATATATAGCATACATATAGTTTCCACCAAATTAATCAAAGTTAAAAAAAAGCTTCGCAACCAATAAGAATCCTTCTTACTCGAATTTCGACTCTCATAGGAAAAAAAAAAATAATATTAAATATATATATATATATATATATTGCAAACTAAAAGATAGCATACATTAAAAATTTAATCTGAAGTGGACCGAAAATCCTTCATGATAAGTCCCATTTATGAGCAATTTACAATACAATATTTTATGTTGTTAATTTTGTGGTTTTGGGATTTGTATGTGTAAATAAACTTGAATAGAGAAACGTGAAAGTTAATAAACTAGTAAAAAAAATCATCCTTAGATAAATATTTCATTGTTACTTAATGATCACAAACCTTCTAAGATTTTAACAATATTTGTCAACAATTGTTACATAATTTTTTTTGGCCTCTATGGGGTGACATGATATAATTAAGCATTGTTATAATTAAAACTAGTCTATCGAACCTCGCATCTTATCAATGAGGTAGACCAAAAAGTACTCTCGACATTCGAACTTTTGCCCCCAACATTGAGAGTTGAACACGCCTACACACGTGGCGTATTGCACTCCCTTTTAACAATTCATTGTTTTTTATTTCAATTTCCCCTATAGTAAGCCTCTGCACTTATCATTGACAGATACATTTGTAGATTATTTTGGCAAATTATATCGTATAGTTCTTATTTTTACAAATAATTGTTTTTCAAGTTTTTAGATCAATAATTGTTGGGGTGGTATGTATGGTTCAGACTCCAGCAATCACAAGATAAAAATATGGTTTTTTGACCCCAAAGGTCCACTTTCCTTTTGATAAGCCCTTAAGTCCTCTATTTTTATAGCAAAACAATTAATGGTTCCAGTTTGTTCAACAACATTCATCAGTCATCGAAAATTAGCTATCTTTTAATTTCAGTAGAACGTGACTTTATAGAATGATGAATTTAGATAAAAAAATATGCAGTTATAGAAAAATTGGTTACTACGATAAATGACAGCTGCTATAACTTCATTTATATTTATAAATATATTAAAAATGGCCCTTTGGATGTTCTAGGTTTGGAAAAAGGATTAAGTTACAAAAAAGTATGGTGACAATCCTATCATATTAGTATAATGGTGTAATATTATTCATGTTAGCATTATTAATCAGTACCAGATCATACTAGTTGCATTTCATCTTAGCAACTTGCCTCATGTCGCTAGGAGATAACATGTTTGTTCTCTGGTATAACAATATCCTGGGTAAGAAGGTTCAGCATTTTTCATTTAACTCCTTGGCCCCCCTGTCCTTCATGTTCATTCGTAGTTCATTCCCTTGGGGATACTTGTCTGTGATGCTAGTAGGTGAGCTTTTTGAATATGCCCATTACGCAGGAAAGAGTGGGGTGTTAATCTTTTTATATCATTTCATCATCACTTATCAATGAGCATCTACCTTCATTAAAGATAATGCCTCTCCATATACCTGTCGTGTTTTTATTTAAGGCATTCTATTACTTAGGGTTATAATCAGAGTGGTTGTCTCAAGGAGTTTAAATATCTCGACACCAGTGACGTCATTTTGAATGGATATTTTTTTATAGTCATCAGCTTATGTTGACAACACTGGACATTTATTGATTCATCACCAAGTTGAGCAATCATCTTCTTATTTATCTTTAAGCGAGCTGAATTTATCTTCTTTGTTAGTATCCAGTTATTATTTAGACGGTGGTTGTGCCCGAAGAAAATTCCATTGTGCTAGTTTTCTTCTTTATAGCTTCATTATACTTTCTCTTTCGTCCTTCTGTCTTTCTTTGCTAAAAGTTTCTTTCTATTATGTTGTTTTTTTTTTCGTAAATCTTGTTAAACAATAAACATAAAAACATTCCTAACCCTCATCAATTGTAAGGGCTTCTAAGAGTCGTTATATATTACCTGAGGAACTCGTTATAATTTGTTAAGATATGAATACAAACCCAAATGTTGTGTTGCCTCTAAATCTATTCAGAAGAACTGCTCATAAAACCTTTTGATATCTTTCATTTTAAATAGGATTTTTTAAACTTTTTTTTAATCAATAGAAGTGACTACGGATAAGCATCATAACTTTTTTGCCCGATCAACAAGCTAAAAAGAAAGAAGAGTGTGATAATAATTGAACGGTAATTACGAAACAAGGCAAAACTTCACTCGAGATGATGATAATATTTTTTTGATCCTTAATGATGAAAAAAGTGATATTTATTGAAACTTGATTGGTTGACTACAAGGAAGTACAAAGTACCACTTCACTCGCGTAGTAGTAATAATAATATCATTTCTTTGAAAGGGCTATACTATTCCACCTTTTAATATTAATCAAATATTTATTTATTACTCATATCTGTCGAGAAATTATTATTATTCCTACTATCGACCGCAGAAAAATAAAGAAAACAATGTTATCATTGAAAAATCCTGTGTTTTTATGAGTTTGAATGATAAGTATTTTTGTTATCTCTAGTCATCCTTACGATCACTAATTGTCTTTCCTCAAGGGCAATCGATCATGTGGAACTACGAATTTCTTAATAGGCATTAAGTAGTTCCTATTAATATAAATGTATTGAAATCAACTCCTCACACTCAGAAAATAATAACTTTTATTTTTGTCAAATCATTTTTGACGATAAATAGATCCTCACTCTCATGATATGACGTAAAAAAATGAAAAAATGTATAGCCAACTAAATGAATTATATATTTAGGTAATTTTCCAGAATCGATCATGAATTGAAGCAAAGCAATATTTAAGAACTGAATTACGTCTCCGCGTTCCTTTGAAAATAAATTTGAAGCGGAACCTTTTCTCAATCAATTTCACAAAACCTTTTAACATGAAATAATAATTTTTTTTAAAGTTTAGTTAGATATTTTTGAAAAGTTACGTACAATGAACAAAACTAAATTATTAAAAAGATTTGAATGTAAAAGTGGTTTGTTTTATAATACCAACTCATTGAGTTTAATAATTTTCATAGACTGCAAATGCTATTTTTTAACATATTAACAAGGGTATGTAGACGATTGGGTTTTTTTCGGTAAGATTTTTATTTATCATCCTCAAAAACAGTGTAGATAAAATACACATAAGACAATACGATAATAAATAAAAATATAACTAGGCAGTTGCGTAAAAATCAATGCATAAATGAACATTATAGTTCATAATTACTGCCTAAAATACAATAATCTTATTTTCCTATATAGTTTCGATAAAATTGCACCCGATTGGATATATATAAGCAGTAAAGCATTAAACTAGTCTATCGAACCTAGGATCTTATCAATGAGGTAGACCAAAAATGACCATCCCCTCTCGGGATTCGAACCTTCGCAAGACGATCAGTTTCTTAACATATTGTTTTCTTTCTGTTATAGATAAAGTGAACATTCATAAAACCGAGTTTCTTAGTTGATGGTGATTAATGATGACTAATTATATTTTGGCTGTGTGGAAGCTTGAATGTGTGGCCAAAATTATTTTGTGGACAGAGTCTTGACGATTTTTCGCTTGAAAAAATTATTGATAAATTGAAATAATGATCTCAAATTTTGACATAAATATTTTAAGATGCATTTTGGAGATGTTGATACTATATTTTATGATGTAAAAATAAACATTTTTTTCACTACTTCATTATATCAGTTACATCATAAAATTCAAAAACAGGGCAGTAATTTTTGGTTCAAATTTGGTATATTGTATACGAACATGTAAATAAGTTTCTGTTGATTTTTAATGACACTTATGACCCTTAATCTATTCATTCATATTTGAAAGATACTATCTCATTTTATTCAATTTTATTATTGTCTAGTAATGTGATCAACCTGTTATTTTTAAAGAAGGTAGATGCTACCTATATGACTGCATCTATTTGTATACTATTTGTCTGTCCAAAAAGTTTCTAGCTTTGCTTAAGTATGGAACTAAGCCAAAGAAAAATATATAACAGATAACTAATCAAGGTAGAGAAACGAGAAAAACTACACAAATCTAAAAAGGAATTTGAATTATTACATAAAAAAGAGACATTTAATTTTTAAAGAGTATTTGCAAATATGAGCTTGCCATAATATACCTTCCAAATTAAATTGAAACATTTTTTTCGTTAATTCAAACTTGGATGTTGAATTGGAAGGTATTTCACATTGATTGATAGAAGTCCACCATCAGTGAAGAATTGTGTCGTATCCTTACAGCTGCAAAGTCTCCCAACTATTCTATCAGGTGTCAGCTGATATCATTCCCATCTGTGAAACCTATTTTAATTAAACTAAGACACTATTATTCAACGCCATGGTGCGTAGATGATTGCTTGGGAACCATAGAGAATATAGAATTCCGGAGTATTGTATCGCAGCGCTGAAAATCGGGGTATTTCTTAGCCTTCCATAGTTGGAGAAAGACAGTGAAAGAGGGGAACTACAGATAGAATGAGCTTTATCTCAACGAAAATATCTAAGAAACCCAAGGCCCCCCTGTATACTTTGTATTCCTAGGATACAGCCTAGAAAACCACCCTGTGTTTTAGTCCCTTCTTGTCCATACCTAAATGTCTTCGTATTGACTTGAAATAATGAGCTTCATCTCAACGACAAACCTAAGACCCCTGTCAACTTTGTGTCTCTAGAATACAACCTAGAAAACACCCTGTGTATTAGTCACTTTTTGTCCATACCTAAATGTTTTGTATTGACTTTATTTGAGCGCGGTGGGAGATCATGGGCAGAAGGCGGATCCATCTCGGCATTATTGCTCTTCACCGCTCTGGAGAGTTGATTGTGACTCCTGGAGGGCCTCATCACGGAAAAGGGATCCTTACCAGTGACACTGTTATTAACTCGGGCTAGCTTACTGGTGTTAGATGGCAAGAAATCGGATTTGTCTGAGGACTGTGAGGAGTAAGAAGACTGCTCCAGACCACTGCTGCTCAAATGAGAGAAGAGACAAAAATATTTATTTTCCAATAGATATAGGTCAGAGTAGGTGAATAAAAAGAAAAATAATTCAAATGCAAGGCTCTACAGCTAAACTTTGTGTTGGTCTTATACTTAAATAAATTTGAAGGCTCAAAATATTAATTATTTTCTCGTAATATTAGTTCGAGAAAAAAAAACATTGATTATTTCTTGATATTATCTAGTACGACGTTCGTAGGACTTGTCTTTGCTTGTACACACTTTCAAACGGAATTCAAAACTTTTTAAAGTTTGAAATATAGAGGAAAGATTTCAAAAAATTTGACCACTTTTTAAATAATTCAGACTTCTTGCAGTACAAAGAATGCTACCAAAACGCAAAATTCGCCTCCGTTCTTAATAAAAGAAGTTCTCAATGAATAGAACGTCCTTCATATCAATGCAGAGATAAGAATAATATCTTTAAGAACCAAAACTATTTCTTCTTATGTGCCTAGATCCATATCATTGATGAATTCTTTTAAGTGGACTCTTCCAATATGGAATACTATAGAAAAAATGAATGTTTATGTTTTCATCATATCTGCTGATAAATGGACCATCACTCTGACTATTCGGCATTTAAAACAATAAGAAAACATTGTTACCAAATGAATAAAATATATGTTTACTGGCGAGTACGATAGTTTTTCTACCCTAACTACAATCCTTTTAGCTTGTTTACACATTGTCTCCCGACTTCTCCGACCTTTGCCTTTGTTAAGTATTATTTTTCTTCTCTTGTTGTCACTTTGTATTCTCTCAATTTCGAAATAATCTTTCGTTCTAAACCATACATACTCAGTATTTGTATTTGAGCTGAGGCACCGCCCACTGGCCGTGTCTGTGATCGGGCTCGCCCGATGCCAAAGCTAGAGGAGGAGTTCGGAAATGATGTGGGAAGGTTTTGAACATACTCTCGGGTATAAGAGGAGGTCGCTCTACGGGAGTCATCGTACCACTCCTCTTCTGCTTGAGGATTCCCCCGATAAATGACGCCTGAGGAGCTACGCCTTGCTCGCAGACGAGCATTGCGAGCATTGAGCCGATTGTAGCCCATGTCGTCATCCTCTTCATCCCGAGGCAGGAGTTGATTGGAGCTTCTTGTTCGGGATAAGAGGAGTTGTCTCTGGGCGCGCTGTAGCTCAGAGTAACTGCGATCCAGGCTGGCGCCTCGTGACTTGGGACCGTAGTTGCCGCTATATTTGTTGAATTTTGTGGGTGAACCTAAAAAAATATATAAGTTAAGATTAATCTTTTATTTTTTTTCGTGAGAGTGTGAATAATTAAAAATATATTTGTAAGTATACACAACAAATCTATTAATGAAAATAAATATTTTGTGACCATTATCATATATTGATATTGTGAATAAATATATTATATTTATAAATGAAATATACAGTTGCAGTTTTTTGGCTATTGGGCTCAATATAATTGCATCCTTGTGGTTATGAATAAACAATATAGTGTTAAAATAAATCCAATGAGCCTAGGATCTGTTCAATGTGGTTAACAAAAATTTGTCTTCCTCTCTCGAAATTACACCTCCGCTGTCAATAGTGAGAGTTGATCACACTTTCACTGAGCTATTGCGCTCCCTTGTTCATACATTTACTAAGAAAAGGATATACTTTGTGATCAATAGAAATGGCATCATGATACATTTTTTAAACTCGAGCATTTGCAAAAAATATTTCTTATTTCTAACTAAGATGTTAAAGTATGTATTTTTTACTCATTAATATGATTTTATTTACATTCTTAATATGCTAATATATTTTTAGGAAGTGTGAAATAATAAAATATATATTTATACAAAAATATTGTTCATAAATCTGGCCAATAATCTTCTTATCATAATAATACATTTGGAAGCTCGACAAATTGCAAATATGTAAATGTATCCTTGGACTTGTTTTTTAGGATCCTTTAAAAATACAACTTAAAGGTGTCCTTTAAGTATAAAGAGATATTCAACAAAAATTCGAAGAGGTACAGTGAGAAAGAAAGAAAACTCAAGCTAAGTTTCAGGACATCAAAATATCTCAATTTTAAGTGTCTGGGGCTCTACCTTACAAATGCTACAACGTGCAATATTTGTAAAGAAGAACTGCAAACAGCCGACCAGCCCATCAATAAATCCCTCGCACTAACCTAAGAAAAATATGAAGTCATGTATTAGGAGGCCAATAGGGATTGAATATTAAAATTAATGTAATGTTTTAAAATGAAAGACGTAACAGCAATTTAATTGTTTACATTAAAGACTAATTTTTTTCTGTAGTATCACCAATACTCCTTTCGCGTGATTATGCTCTAGCATATCAACCGGTTCTCATCCCTAGATATATTATTTGTATCATGTTGGTATACTTTGTGTTAATGAAAAAAATCTAACTTGGTAAGCCTCTGGAATGCCGAGATTATATTGGCTGGGTTGCATCATGTTGGATGGGTGATTTACTATATATTCAATTAGTAAGCTGAACCAGAGCCATAAAGGCTTGGAAATAATATTCAAATCCAAGCGTCGCTTCAATCTTAAATCTTTTAATGATTTAAAGGTTATAGTTCTTGTTCCGTAAAGAAAGAAAATTAGATCGGAACTCGAACTGCAATTGTCCATACCATACCATAAAATATAAGACTATTTGTTATTGTAGAAAAAATTATAATACAAGCTGTAAGTACCAACTTTTATACTCAGACAAAGTATTAATATTCTTTTTCATTTCCATACCTGATATGGAGAAAAATCAAGGTAAAATATTATTTGAGTTCCAAGCACCTATATTTCTTTAGTCCCAATAAGAATCAAATATGATTTTCTCTATATACTCGTGTAAAATACCAAACTTTGTTCTGAGAAATCTGTAAAAGATATCGAAATCTTGCATTACTCAAATATTTGTTGAAAATAGGAATTGATTACTTTGATCGAAGACTGAAACGAATTATAATGTTTAGCCAATATTCTTTACGTCAAAACAGTATTTGTTGTATGAAATTTTTTATGTTTGGATGTTTGAAGTACTTATAACAACCTTATGCATTATAAAAATCAAAATACGAATATTGCTATTTTTTAATTATATACAAAATCGAAAATAATATTACTATCTTGAGTAAAAAAATACTTTACAAAAATGACAATATAAAAAATACTAGTCATACCATGTACTAATAAATTCGTTCAATGGTTAAAAGCTTATGTATAAACCAGTGCAAGGAAAATTGCCCGCAGGAAAATTCTAGCAGAAAATTTGCTCGCAGGAGAATTACCCGCAGAGAAAATTGCCCGCAATTTGCCATATAAAATACATATACTTCATATAACATTAACAGACCTTCCAGCATTTGGGTTCCAATCCCCTCAATGATTGATAACTAAAGTATGCAATGATTTTTTTCAAGGCTCCATTCCCACCGACCATGGAGACCTCGGGTTCGACCGGTCACAGTTAAGACATGTTTGAGTTACAGACCCAACACCCATGTACCTTTCGGGTTCTGCCAATCACAACTATGATATATTTTGGCTCAAACCCCACCTCTCATGTGCCCTAGGGTTCCAATAGTCTCAACTTTAACATATTGGGGATCCAAACCCCCGCCCTTGGGCCCCTCGTGTTCCTGCCGATCACAACTATCATATAGTTTAATAAGTTGTGATAGGCCGAACCAAGGGTCCATTAGCGGTAGGTTTGGAACCCAATATATCATAGCTGTGATTGGCCGAGCCTGAGGGCCCATTGGTGGTGGATTTGGAACCCCAATATGTCATAGATTTTATCGGCCGAACCCGAACTCCCGTGCACGGTTGTTTGTGAGCCCCAATATAGTCTTAGTCTTAATTGGCTGAACCCGAAGGCCCATGGGCGGTGCGTTCCTAGCCCCAATATGATGTAATTGTTATCGGTGGAACCTGAGGGCCCATAGGCAGTGGATTTGGAACCCCAATATGCAATATTTTAATTAATTGCATACTTAAAATTTGCATTCAGTGTTTGATATTACTTTCAAGATTCTTGTACAATGATTGTTTTTTTGTTATATATTAAAAACATATCGGCCAATTTTAGATAACTAGGCCACCTTATGTTAAATCATATAATATATAAATGCTATACATTATTTAATGTATCAGTTATTGATGAATTAATCGTTTATCAGTGGATTCCTTTTTCGTATTACTGCAATTCTAATTGACCAAATAGTAGTGGCTCGTGTTCCATACCTGATTTAGAGATGAACGATAAGGGATCAGACGAGTAATATAGCTCACAGTATTTTTGCAGCATTCATAAAGTTTGCATAACCATTATTTCGTTACAAAAACCAATTACATAATCCTCATTTTATAAAACTTTAAAATATGGAATAAAAATAATGATTCACATTTTTTTAAATAGAATAATAACCATTTGGCGACAAATAAAATGAGTTAACAAAATAAATATTGAGTGAGGTTGATCAAACAGACATCCTTATTTATCCTGTGACCTCTAAAATAGGATTTGATTACGTTCGACAGAGCTAATTCGTAATTGTGCTCAATTTCTTGTTTTTTTTATTTTTTGTTTAGATTGAATTGCAGACACTTGAATTTGAATAAGCCTCATAGAATGAAAATTACTTTATTGACCCTTGGGCACTTTCAATCAATGAATGAACAAACCTTCTTCTCTTGAAAAGCGAACTTGTGTCCCTAATATTAAGAGATGAAAACCCTATCCCTTAGCTAACAGGCTCTGTTTATGTATAATAAGTTAATAAATTTTGTGCAAATGATACATACTCTTATTTAAATAAGATTCAGTAAATCCGCATCTTACCCCAGTTTCTTTTTAGAACCAGATTGTTTTGTTGATCTATGACTTTTTTGATATGACATTTTTTTATATGTGTAACTTTTAAATAGATTTATATAAAATTAGAAAACCGTACTATTAGAACTTAATATTGACATTAATAGGGTTTTGTCTTAGTCTAAGAGTCCTGCGATGAAAGTTGATTTACATCAAGTGGTGTCACTTGATGTATTTATATTATGTTATGTTTTCCTTTAAATTGGTAAAATATAATTGTCACATTTGGTTTCTTCATTGATCTACTACATGCCTCCAGTTGGTCCAGCATTGAGCCTACTTCCTGGATAGGCGAGCGGGGGTCGTGCCTGGGGTGGGAGTGCATGATGGGAGGGTGTGTGTGTGTTGCGTATCCAATGGGCGTAACGACAGGCTTGAGGGGGTAGCTCTTGTCCCATCCTACGGGGGAGGACTTTTCCAGGGAAGAGGGAGCTCTTCGAGAGAGAGTGGTCCTTGGCCGACCGCGTTGAGGGAGTTGTTTGAGCTGGAGTATGAGGAAGAAGTCAAAGTTTTGCGGAGTGATTGGACTCGCGTCCGGCGTTGTTGATCCGACGAACTGCAGCCTCTTGACGCTCCTCTAAGAAGTTGATGAGCTTGTTCTCCTATCTACAAGCTGCTTTGCCTGAAATCGGGCCTGAAAAGGAAAGATACAAAATAAGTAAATATAGGCATAAATGAGTTTAATAAAGAAGCGTATTTTTATATTAGTGCGATGAACTTATTATAATAACTCTATAGTATTTATTTATGTCATAACAATTTCATTCAATCAAAGCGATAATAAATGGAGCCACGTTGGTTTAGTTAATATTTAGAAAATGAAAGATCTTTCTTTCAGCTATATTTAAAATATAATTGTTGTTGCTTTGATGCCTAATTATCAGTTGTAGATACAAAAGTGCTTTTTATGAAAAATCAGAATAAAAATAGCACAATATCTTATGAAAAATCTTTTTCTATAACTATATAAAATATTATAAAGGACGACGTGTCTATAGACCGGCACATGGATAAAACTTTTTTATAGTTAAACACTCAATCTTTAATTTATTTCGTTGTACAAAATCAACGATTAGGATAAAATATCAAGGATTTAAATATTAATTACCTATAAATACGATTGTATTTTTGAAGCCATTCTACGTTGTGTATCAAATTTGACTAGTGGATTTAGCTGCTTCACGCCCTCATTATATTTGTTGAAAAAATATTTATCATCCACCAAAATATGTTAATTATATGGTAATTGCATGGTTCAAAGCATATCGAAAATTAGTTTTTAAAACATTTACAGACTTAAGAATAGTATAGAACATTTTGCTTCTCAAATAAAAAAGTATTTTGCACGCAATAATTTTTGTTAAAGAAAAGGCCTTGAAAATTTGTAAGAATATGGAAATTAATTAATATAAGAGCTTTATTTCCCCTCTTCTTTTAGAAAGAGTTTCTTTTCCATCAGTCTAAGACACAGTGGCATTAGTTTTACCACAAAAGGGATTGATGTGTAGGCATATTTATTTGCACTATATATTATTTACCTCCGCCGAAGGAGGTATTGTTTTCACTGGCGTTTGTGTTTGGTTTGTTTGTCAGAGGATTACTCAAAAAGTACTGAACAGATTCGAATGAAACTTTGTGGAGTTGTTGAAATGCCAAAAGAACAAGTGATTAAATTTTGATCTCTAAGTGCTTTTTAATATGCAAAATGAGCAAAATAATAATTAATGGGGTCTCTATCAGGGAGTAGAAAGAACAAACGCTAAAAAAAATACTCATTGACGTATTATTGTTCTATATCATCTCAGGACTATGTTAACCCAGTGACGTAGCTTAAACTTCTTCCTCTTCCCGTCTCTGAGTGCTCTTTTAATATGCAAAATGAGCTAGAGAGAGGAAACAATGATTAGAAGAAAATCGGGCGTGTGAAAGGAGAATGTTTGAAAGGGAATGTGTGGGGATCGGCGGAGTACACACTCTCGGAGTGTATATATGCCTCTAGTTGGTTATAAAAACTGAAAATTATTGGCTATAGGATTTAAAAAATAAAAGTTGGAGTGAAACAAATACTTGTTTGAAAAACATAATACATGCTGTTCTGACATATGTTGTTATGAAGCTATGGTCATTTCTCGACAAAAAGATATGATTATAGAAACATATTTAATATTTTTCTTCCATTTTAGAATTTATAGGACTCGCATATTTGGCCGCCTACGGCGCCCATATGTTCGCCCTTCGTGTATGGGTAGGTTTTGGAGCTAGTTTGTGAGTGAAAGAGACCTTAAGAATATAAGAGAGGAGGTAAAAGTTAATAATAAAACTATTTGCAAAGTGATGGGACCAGAAATGAAAAAAGGTGTATCCAATGACATTTTTTTTTATTTCTGGTCCCATCACCAATAGTTTTATTATGTCCGCCTTGACCCAAGGATTCTATAGGTACCTTCAAAGTTCAAATCTGACCATAAATGTGGGAGAGATAGCGTGCGGACATACAGACGGACGGACAGAGATTGGTGAATTATTATATAGATTTATTTTGAAACCAAGTTATTCATAGGGAAACTGGTTTTTCCTACAATCTTTAAAGTATAAACAGAAGAAGTATAAAGAAAGATAAAATGTTTAAATTAGCTCTTACAAATTATACTATTGACTTTTTAAAATATAATTAAACATACATTTGGACTTTGATACTAAATAATTTATTCAGTGGTAGTAAAATTTATCACTTCAACTAAAAAAAAGACACATGGATTGAAATATTCAGCTCTACCATTCATACCTTTTATGTTTTCTATAAAATAACTTAAATAATTTCTTTTTATGATAATTAAATATCTTAAGCCTTAAAGAATATAAATTGGAAGAAATAGCAATGAAGACGCAATGGCGACTTTTTATTGAACTACTTTTCATAACAAAATAACAAACAATGACATCACTGGTATTGTTCTTATGATTTTTTTCTTTTATAAAGACTATTTACAAGTCGCTGTAAATCATCAAAAACTCTTTTGTTAGAGGGATTTTTTTCTTCTCTTCAAGGTTATTTTTTAGATTAGTGCCTATCTTCAAATGTACGATTAACGATTTAGATAGAAGAAATCAAATAGTGTACTATGAAGTAGTTATTGAATGAATTCCAATCACCGACCTATTGAATGACCCGTCAAATTAGGACCAAATTTTCTGTGAGTTTTTAAATGTGTTATTGCTTTTATTGGGTTATTCCCCACCATAATTTTTGGGAAAATAACAACCTTTTTGAACGGAACCTTGCGTTAACTATTTTTTTAAATGGAGAATCGCTTTCTCTAATTGATGTTACATCAGTATTCCTATTTCATAATAAAAAATATGAAATATCACCCTCTCTTAACTTCTTTCTGATGATATCTCTCTCCCAACATGTGATTATGTGACATCATTCTTCATTTTCCATAAAACGATAAAAAGTCTCACTATCGCTTAGTTTTGCTAATGCTATTTTTTCATCAATGGAGACCAAACAAATGCTCCAATGTTCAGCGATAAATCAGCGTTGGAGTAAATAGTGTGCATTTTAAAGTTTATATAAAAAGTCAAATGATCAAAACTATAAATACTAAAAAATGCGTGGGATTTACAAAATTTTGTTCATATATATGCATATCTAAAATTGGTTCTTTCTAGTCAGGTTCCTGTGTCATGTCGTCCAGCCCAAAAATTGGAAATATATGATCATGTTTAATAGTTGAAAACACCACAAATAACTTTTCGATATGTTCGAAATTATCAAGGCAAAAAGTACTGTATTGATAAATCTAATTTTAGACAAAGATACAAGATAATAAGTAAGATTGTGTAGACAACCAGAATCAACAAAATAATTATTCAACTATATTTATTGTTATGATATATAAAATAAATTAATAAGGACTTCATTAAAAGTGTAACAAAATATTTTGACTATTGTTAATTTTTGTATACAAAATATTAATTATAGAAAATACGACTAACATATATTAAGATCTTTAAAAATTGGACCTCAAGATACCTACCCTTTTCGACAATTCGTGGACCAGGGCGTCGGAAGAAATTAAATACTTCCCATCGGTAGCACAAAGTCATCAAAAAAATTATTAGAATAATTTTAAAAAGATTTAAAGATTTTAATTAGTTTAATTATCTTTGTTATATCCTTTTACTGTGATATAATGCATTTTTAATTTTTATCAGTGATTTTAATTTGATGTCATTTGTATCATAATCAGTAATTTTAATTAGAACGTTCTCTGTTGCGGTAAAACATTTAAACTATAATGTTTATTTGTGTATTTTTTACGTATTTACCTCAATTTTAAATGCATATTATATATTTTTTTGTATAGTTTTTAGAGAACTGTGGAAAAATAATAATAATAATTTTTTGTTCATTTGTATATATTTGATGTCGTTTAACAATTATATGTATGAAGAAAAAAAATCCTTATAATACATATATTATAAAAAAAATCCTTAAATTTGTGGACGACCCTTGTTGATAAAGCTTGAGGAAAACGAGTTTCTCTACACACAATTTTGGCAAGAAGACTCTTTGCACATCATATTCACATCGTAATAGTTATGATCATGTCAAGGAGAATATTTTTCTCTCTTTAAAAAATCATATTTTCTAAGGGACTTTCAAAGGGGAGGAGGGGTTCTTTTAATCTTGTGGATCATAGCAATATATAATCTCACATACATGTAAAAATATATATGAGTCTCGTCAGCTTGGTATTCTTATTTTTATTTAAAAGAGTATGCCTTACCAGGGCATGATTTATTTGACATGATGTCAGTCGGGTGTTGATCATTGTTGTCGTTTATTATAGGTTAATTTAGTGAAAAGTCAGTAAATACCTGAAGAGATAAGCCATAGGGTTGTGTTTGCTCAGCGACCAATCAATCATCTCATAAGCTGCAAACGGAGCGAGAGTATGTGAAACCAACAGACCTACGAGCAATTTTGCTATCAGCTGCAGCCAGATACACTGCTTTTTCCCTGAAAATTCCGTCTCCTCGAAACGACTCGTGGACCTTTGCTTCAGAGGAGGTACGATACTTCCCATCAAGTTCCCTATCTTATTTAAAGATTTTACGTCGGATTTTGAAATATTCAAAGTGATTTATTATTTAAAATATTGGAGAAGCGTTTTTTAAAGTATGTATTGTGCCATTTTATGTTTGATTAATTTTATTCTATGTTTTAATTGTTGTCGTTCTTCTCCAAAGTATTAATTTAGATTACAATGTCTATTTATTTTTTAACGCAATTACTCTGGAATTTTTTAAGAACTGAAATACACTGAAAAAAACGGATCAAGAAACAAGCCATCTGAACGTGATTGGTTGAAAGAAAAGAAGAGTGAATAATATTAAATAAAAATTGTCCAATGGAATAAAACATTACTGTTAACGAGACTGTTAGGGGCAAACATCAATTCAGAGGGAATATATAATTCTTATAAATACATACTAAGTGTATTTTTTTCTCATGGGTTTCGATCCATTTCATTTGCAAATCCTTTGATCATACTACATAAATTTTACCTATTTATTTTAATTTGATAAAGGAATTCTTATATTCATGTAAAAATATGATCATACATTTTGTTTTTCATCATATCTGACAATAAATGAATCATTAATCTAATTGTTTGACCTACAACAAAGGAAATATAGTATACAATTTATTAGTAAATGAAAGATTTTCGTTCATTTAACAAAATGACAATATCCAGCCTTGAATCCGAA
>CP045896.1:10683483-10723395 GCA_013387185.1 Caligus rogercresseyi
TGCTCATTCGTACCCACTTCTGACTCAAGGAGCATGGCTAGGATCGTCAATAATACTGTCAAAATGATTTATCCTCAGTTGGAGGCAAGCTTGTCAAAAATTATCGTGACTGGCGCAGCTTAGTATATGTAGAATAGTGGACGAGACCTTAGGGTCTTTTATCCGTCTCTAATGCATGTGACAAGTATTTGTCATTTGCTTCATCGTGTGGGGATAAGATCAAATCCATTTGCTGACGTGAATAGTCTCAGTTCTTCGGTAAAGAAAGTATTCCTCAAAGCCCCATCTCGATGAGCTGAATTAAGAAAATGTTGCCCTGGACTATAGCTCCCTCTGATCCATTATAACCAATAGGGACCTGGATCTGATCAGCTGTTTAGTATGGTCAAATTTCGCGAAAGTCAAAGCAGGTAAGTGGATATGTTTGAACCTGACGATTGCCAAATGTTTATCCGATAGTCAGCCGTGGATTTTTAAAATGAAAAGCATCCTAGTTGACTTAAATTTATTGCTAGTCATTTATCGTGTTCTGCCAGATCAATTATCAGCCTTGAGACCGCAGGATTACACTCGAAGATGAAATGCAATTTTTTGAAGATGCTGAGGAAGGATCCACAAGATTCCAGGTGACGCCGGAGAGGTTTTTAAAGCTAAGTGGTTTTTCGGTTGTAAAAAAAAGTCCTGCCCTTCCAGCATTGAAACAGGTACGAAATGTGCTGCTAGGCAAACCTGGACTGCTCCTCCAGATGGATGAGCCCAATGGATGGAGCTAATCTAAATATTCTCCCATTACCCGGTAATGTGGAAATATCATTTTCGACCTCACGAGAAAAAAATTTGAATCCTTTCTTATTGTATATCACTGTTTTTATGAAATAATAAATCACATTAAACCAAATTTGAAGTCAACAAAAAATTTTTTTGCTCATTTGGGGTAACATTAAAAAATTTTTGGCAAAAAATTCATACATTTTTCTCCGCTATCTATTAATCATTACAATCATATTTTGGTGCATCTCATGTTAGTAACTTACCTTATGGTCCTAAGAGGTTTTCTGTTTCTGGCCATGAACATTTCCTGAGAAAGAGGGGGCAGGGCCATTTTGCAATTTACACTTTCTCCTCCCCTGTTCTTCATGTTCATCCTTGCTTCATCCTCTAGGGATGTTTATCTATGGACCATAGATAAACATTGAAAATTATAGGGATATTTTGGGCGTGTAAAGGGAGAATTGTGAATTTACAATTGAGTTCTGCTCTTGTTATCACTATTCTCTTTCTCTTTTGAGGAATATGTGTTTCATTATGAAGTAGGCCAAGTCGGCCGGAACGAATGGTAATTATTTTATGTTTGCAATCTCTGTTTTCCCAGGAGAAGAGAGAGTGCCAAGGAAGAGTTTTTATTAAAAATATTTGTCTTTTACAGGTAGTTTGGAGGTTTGCGTAGAATGGTGGGGTAAAAAGTTCCATTGAATAAAAAGGAATGAAATCTTATACATAGTTATATTATCATTATTATCGTTTACAATTAAATAGCAAGTTGGATACTAGATTAATTAAATAAGTTAATATTGAAACATTATACATTTAAATAAGATTTAGAAAAAAATATAAGAAATTAACCTATACATAAGAGATCTTGTATTAAAAAAACACTTATTTCAAATTGGACCTAGAGGGCACGAAAAATTCTTTGACGATGGATAAAGTTTCCAGCGAAAATTCCCCTCCTATTGTGATCATCTTTTAGGAGTTTTTTTAGTCGCAATGACAAGTATTTTTTTCAATACAAGATGAATTAAAGAATTGAAGTGATTTTCTGTTCCAATTGCAGTGTTGGAGCAATGTTCAATATTTACAGAACTCAAAATATTACTTTTAACTTAAGGAGGCAAATGTAAGTTAACTTTTCTATAGCTTTTTATCATAAAAAGAAATAGTTTTGGATCGTAGAACTTCTTCGTATGATAAAGGAGCTCAAAAAGTGATCCAGAGGGATGAAGTAATCCCTTTTTTCATCTTCATAATAGTTTTTCATTAAATAAGTGAACGATTTTTCAAGGGCAACAGCGGCTTCCATATTTATCAAGCCTTCTTTCTTAGTCCATTGATGGTGTCCATAAGCTTATGGTTCCTCTTTACTGATCTCTGCGCCTGCTTTGCTAGTCTCATATTGCTCTGGTGCAGTATTGAAACCCTTGATTTAAGCTCCTCGCACTTTTTACGGATAAGGTCTTTATCATCTGGGTACGCATACCCATGTCATAAAAAATTGCTTTGCATCGTCCTCATCCCCCTTCTCTTCCTCCACCTCGTCTTCAATCCGGCTTGGTCCTGCAGAGAAATTTATACTTTGACAATTTTGGATAACAATATCTAATGATACCAATGAGAAGGAGCTGATTGATAGAATAGAATTCTTAAAATACTTTCACACACCCCCAAATTACAATTGAATGCATTCGTTTACTATGGAAGAGACTTACATAACTTCAAACGAAATATTTATATCATATGTATAACTATATTGGTCATTCAAATTCGAAAAATACTGCAAGTTCATAGAAAACTATATTTTATTTTAAGGTTTATTGGAGCTTTTTAGAATCATTAGTCTCACCCTTACTGTCTACTGATTATTTCTTTTTATAACTAATAAATTTTTATACAAATTTACATTGTCAATCGTTCAATTTATGTGCATACATGCAGTGGGCTCATTAATTTGCCTTATCAATTCCCTCCTCTCCTTTTGGGCGCTGATTGGTAATAACGAGGAAAGGTAGGAAAAACGCTTGGAATAGCTCCTCTTTTCAAATACCTCCTATCTCCAGGATAATGTCTTTAGTCTGATGGCAAAAAATGTTCTGAACAAACTCGATAATCGACGTTATCCTCAGGCTTCCAGTTCTTTCTTCGCAGAGCACGTATCCATTTCTGCCTTGAATGTGAATCAGAAGGTAATCTATGGAATGACACTCCATTTTCATTATGAGTAGAATTCCTGCAATCCACAGCTACACATCCATTCACTATATTGATCAATAAGTTATATAAAACTTATTAGCTTAGTTGAACTAATACAAAAAATATTTGAAAGATAGAAGAGTTTGATATTTTTGATTTGCCCACCATAGACACGCAACCTCATTGTTTCATTTATGAGAGACACATTTTATCCTTAGTTTGGCACTATTTTTCTTGAATCTCTGTTTTTCCTCACAAGAGGGAAGAGAATAGTGATAACAAGAGCCTGAACTCAATTGTACCATTCACATATTCTCCCTTTCACACGCCCAAAATATCCCTTGCTTTTCTATCTCTAACCATAGACTATGGTGCTAGAAGGTGAGCGTGCTGTAATTTGAGAATTACGCGGGAAAGTGTGTTGTTAATATTTTTGTTTTATTCCATCATCAGTGGCATCTACTTTCAACTCGCTATATCTGTTGTGTGTTTTCTTTAAGGTATTTCTATTACTTAGGGTAGATCATCAGTAGCGTCGTGTCGGTCCTTATCTAGAACAGCAGATCAGTCGAGTCCTTTTTGTGAGTCCTTAAAAAAGGAAAAATGGTTATCTCATGAATTCATTACCCACTTTATTTTGTCGTTATCTCTTAACCCATTAGAACCGAAAGTTAAATAATGATTGTAGAACAATGAAAATTTTATGGCTATTTTATCTTGACACATAGAACATTTTTTCAAAATTTTAACCAAATTGAACCAGTCACTGCTGAGAAATTGGAACGTCAAAAAATCGACGCTCAGGCTCTACAGGCAAAGATTTTATTAACTAAAAAGAATAAACGGTACTATACATTTTTCCTTCTATATTTTTCTTTTCTCTTTTAATTCTTACATATATATAGATAGATGGATACACAATAAACATAATAACATATTTTTTTATTAAAATAACTTATTGATCAATTTTCTATATATTTTAAGTATAATTTCTTTACAAACGAAGTGGTATTCTTTGAGGCATCTAGGGTGAAGACCTGCATTGCATTTACAACAAACAAACGAAGCTCTTCCTTTACAGTGTCATCATACGTTAGTAACTTAACAATGTACGATCCAATATTTTTAAAATCATATCTCGATACATGATTCAGTTTCGAAGTAATTTGCTCCCTTGAATCGATATTTAACCAAAATATTTACAATAATGTATTGCCAGATATTTGATGAAATTATGTGAAACCATATTTGTTCCTTTTTTTCAGCAATTGGCATGTTTGTTGAATGTGACACTAATTAAATAAAAAGCTATTGGCCACCACCACTTTTGTTGTCCTTCATGAAGGAAACACTGAAATTGTCGAAATATATCTTGAGTCCATCTTGTGGTGGAATCTTTGCTGTTTTGATCAAATATATCGCTCTGTTCCCTCCAAGGGTTATTTATGGAACATATTTTTTCTGGAGTTAATTTTTGCCACAATAAAGATCGAAAGTATGCCAGTATCCCATTTGGAGCATGACTCCTACATTGAATCCAAACCGAATGGGTTTTCCTCGGATAAACTGTTTTGTGTAATGCTTCTCAATGTACGAGATCATGCTTACGTCTACAGATAGATGTTTTTTTTACATTCCATGCTGCAACAAACTTCTGGTATAATTTTTGAAGCACGGTCATTTGTAAAATACACTTTTGGAAATGAAAAAAGCTCGAGAAAGTCTTGTGGATTCTTTGATGTCATATCCTTTTCAGATGGAGATTTTTTGGAAAAAGATTGTGATGTTTGAACATTTCTCAGATTTTTTCTCCAAATAATGGATGATTTACGCTCTTGCTTCTTTACAGGCTGCACTTTCTCATTTTCAAAAAGATTAAAATGAGCAGGGGCTACCAAAAAAAGTTGACTTATTCATTCTAAAATGCCTTCTGCCTCGTCATCTGACCTATCACTATCTCCGTCAGAGAGTTCCGTGATTTCTGGAAGGCTTATAAAAACATCATCCATGTTTTCTAGAAGACTAAATATCTCCTCAGTAGTCTATCTAAAAATAGTAATTTACAAAATAATAATAAACCTACTAATAATTTGTTACAATCAAACAATATTACTTCTAAAAAGTAGTACTACAAATAGAGACTTTTTTGTATTTTCCTTTGAAAAATATGTCTGTAGAGCCTGAGCGTCGATTTTTCGACGTTAGAAAATAAAATAGTTTTTTTAGTAATTAAGATGCCAAATTCGATATAATATGTAAACAACTTTTAAAGAATAATGTTTAATAAATAATTTAATCACCCATATTACTTATTGAAAGTACTTGACAACAAAGAAAAATATCAAAGAAGACAATACCTTAGAGTGGAGAATTTTTGAGGTACGTCAGTCGCTGTAAAACTCTTTGTCTAGACTGACAATAAAATGCCACAAACATAAACAATGGATATTTACCAAGTAAAATACTCTAAAAACGATATCCATATTCAAACATTCTTATTTTTGCATATATTACGACTTTTTTTTTTTTATAACACGTCGAAAAATCGACGCTCAGGTTCTAATGGGTTAAAGCTATTAATTGAAAAGGAAAAATCGTTTAATTGAGTAAAGTAGCATCTTCAATGAGCTGATGACAAATCTAACATATTTTACTTATGTTATTTTTAAATATTAAGTTTTTGATTATCCCTACCTCAATATATCTTCGATTTTAATGACAAAATATAAAATTAGCCTAAAGCAGTTGAAACGAAAAGTTTGTGAATGAATTATTTTTACAGAAAAATAATAAAGAATGATCGACGATCGTATACTGAAAACCATATTGGGTGAGAAAAAACTGTTTCTAAATTATCTAATATAAATGTTTATTAAGCTGTTTTGTTGCTATTCAATTAACGCCATGTTAAAATAGAATATATACCTATAATATTACATAGAAGTTAGAACGTATTTTATGAATTCTCTTTCAACATTTTATTGGAATTAAAGGACTGACAAAAGACAATCTCAAGGACCGATCCCAAGGACTGACGGTCCTTTGACTGGACCGGACCG
This sequence comes from Caligus rogercresseyi, assembly GCA_013387185.1. Taxonomy (NCBI): domain Eukaryota; kingdom Metazoa; phylum Arthropoda; class Copepoda; order Siphonostomatoida; family Caligidae; genus Caligus; species Caligus rogercresseyi. The sequence goes on from CP045896.1 coordinate 10,689,510, forward strand.
AATAAATTGGGACCGACACAACACTAGTCACCAAAATGGGTTGTCTGAGTTTATACAATGCACTTGTTTCAACAATAACCATAAGATCAGGCAATATCCAAGATTTTGTAGCAATTGAAACTATTTAATTATTTTTTGACTATATTGAGTGAGGATTTGAATGATTAATTCACTTCATATATTTGTAGAAACTATTCTTCAATAATTTATTGTGCAAAGATGTAATATTTTGTAACCAGATTTGCGTCCAATTTGATCACAAAACCATGCCGATGTCAAATAATGTTGGCAGCATTTTCCTGTCGATACGAGTATCCGAATAGACGCAGCTGTTTGTCGATTGAAAAGATTTGAAGCAGGATTAATCCACTTCTGAGACAATTGCGGCTGGAGTTTATAGGACAGGATATCTTAGTACCAAATTAGAGCCTTGAAGGGTTCAAGATCCACAAAGTCACAGGGAAGAATATGTTCAACAAATTTCGATGGAATCCTAATGATCTATTCTCTAATGATATGATTACGTAAGTTTTTATTAAGTGTGGAATATCAGCTATCACACATATGGATTCGCTTGAAGAGAGGGGACTATGAGAAGCGTTAATATTTGAACTTTTGTTAATGCAATTCCAATAATTAAGTTAGTTAATACTAAATGGATTGATTACAAGCCACTTTGAGACCAATTTCGTATAACGAGCAAATAATTTGTTTTAATATGGAGACAATCTTCTTGGGGTCGAAAGAATTTCACGTTAGGTGAAAGGCTGGTTGGGAACATTGTCGTCATCACCAATGGGTCTATTAATATATATAGATGAACCAAGTACTTAAGGATCTCTGGACTTGATTGAATTCATCATAGTTCTCGGTTTTGTCACTTTTGAAAAGACGAATTACATGGAATAACACCTTATTTTAGACACTTTTTGTACCGATTATATTCAAAAGTTATATAACCATTAAAAAGTGTTCATTGCAAAATAAATATGAATCTTTTCATGATAATTTTTTCTCCTCAAGCTGAGTTCTCAAGTTTTTCGTTGCTGGAAGTCATTTGAAAATCGAAAGATATTGTCGGTTTTGTCATCCAATTGCTGAACAAGAAGGCATTATTTGCAGAAAATGATAACTTTATCAATAAGAATACTGGAGTCTTTTTAAAAATATTGAGTTCACACTTACATAATAAATACACTACTGAATAATTTCAGCTGTTGATTCTCCAGACTGTCCTACTCTAAGGCACTGTACACAGCTTAATAAAAATAGCTCCCTTTGCTTGATTTATAACATATTAAATTTTATCAAAAGGGAGTACAATGGCAGTGTGCGTTAGGGCGTGTTCAATTCTCAATGTTGGGGCCGCATATTCGAATCCCGAGAGGGGATGGTCATTTTTGGTCTACCTCTTTGATAAGATCCTAAGTTCAAGTGCCATTTTGAGGTGCCATGGACAAGGAGGTATATGCAAATGAGCTGCTCTTTCCAAGGGAAATCGAAAGCGTCCGTCCCGAAAAAGACTATCGGGTGATGTATGATGCAGACTTAAAATTTATAACTGATCGCTTTTTCTTCCAATCCTGGAGGGCTATCAAGATTTTTAAAAAAGTACTTTTTCTTGTTGTGCTTTCGAAAAAGGTCCACAGTGCAGTCACTTTTAAAGTTAGGGACCCATCTCCATATAACGCGTTGCGCTGCACCCCAAGTCTCAGAAAGCCTCGCAGTTCGTGCATTCGTTAGATCAGTTCAAAATTGAAGACGAACATACAAATCATTATTTGTTATATTAGACCTCCATAATCTATCCGGATTCCTAGTGATGTCAATGAAAACTTTAATATAGATTCTTGGAATGATCCGAGACAAAAGAGCTAGACTTCCTCCAATTTGATTTTTAGGTAGTTTTAGAGTAGGAAGATATCGTCAATGGAAAAGTTTGAGAAGCCAATTATCTTACTCCAACATAGCCTTTTCTGCAATTAAAGGGGAGATGGAAGCCTTATATAGCACGGCAGGGACGATTTGAGAGTTGTATAGGTCAATTCTTTTTTGAAGATTAAACCGTCTAAAACTTTTCGGTTATTGATGAGGCAGTACAATTTGTTCCAATTTTTGTCAAGAATACCTTTGGATCCCCAGTCAATTCCTAAAATCAAAACCATCTTTTTAACGGTGCAGTTATGGATCAACTAACCCTTAATTTTAATGCTATAAAGCTTATTATATCCTGTCGGATGCAAATCTATCAAACCATATAGGCAAAAAAAAAATAGTCCTCATACGGGAAAAGCAATGTGTTACTCATGAGCTACACTGCATTGAATCCTTCATGTTTAATTCTTCTTTGAACCTATATAATGTAAAACTTTGACAATGGAGATAAAAGTTCAATATTGGACTTTAAAAAATATATTTTTTTAAATACATCCAAATGTTAACATAAACTTTTTTGTGTTGTTTTGAGCCCCCTCTTAAATTAATTCAATTCAAATTATTTAAAAATGAGACTAATGCATTGTCTTAATCTATCCGCATTTGCTCTAGAAAAAATATACTTTTGGATTTCTCTTGGAGTTATCTTTAAGGAACATAATTTAGTTACAATTGGTTAGATTATGGCGTATTACAATTGATAATCTCAAAATATGTTTAAAAATAATCGCTAATACTCAGACCAACGTTTTTTATTTAAATATAATGCAATTTAATCAAACTCTACCACAAAAGTCTCCTTGAGAAATAACGACCACAATACAAAACAAAGCTATTAAAGCGGGATTTTCTGATATATATATATATATATATATATATATATAGGTGTCTGAAAATCACTCTTTAATAGCTCTCGAATGTTACAATGCATTGAATGGAACAGCAGCACGATGTTATTAATTTGTGATGGGTTTACTTTCTCCCAGATTACAAATAACATTTTCCCTCTGTGAAAATGAAAAGAATATATATTAAGCAATTTCATCCAACATATACATATATGCGGAAATTCACATTTTGTGACAAAAACTTTTGAAAAAACGTGCATGGTTCGTGCAATTCTAATTAAATTTCTTATTTACAAATACAGGTAGGTTTTCAAAAACGAATAGTATTTGTATTATTGTTCTTGTTGTAATACGTAGTCTTTTATTCTCAGGGAATCATTCAAAACGGACTTTATTGCAAGATACCTTTAATATGTCTTCTAAAAAGAGAATGAATAGCAAATATTTTTCATGCTTAGACAAGAAGGATATATTATGCATTTATTACATTTATTTTTAACAAAGGAATTTTCTCATTAAAGCTAACAATTAAGATTACGATCAAATTATTTAATTGCGATTAGTCATCGTGTAGAAGACTTTTTTTTTGCCTGATAGTTGAATTGATTAAAACTAAAGTAATTTAAAATTAATTTTACTATAACGAAATACAGAATACAATGATCATAACCAGGGATGTGAATTTATTCGTGTAAGGGATCTGGTAGTATCATTAATGGATACTTGTACGAACATGTACGAAGCAAAGGCGAATATTCCCAAGTCTCACATTCAAGACGTGGTGGAATGACGGTAGTTGCTGTGTAAATCGTTTTTCCGACCAATATACCTCTTACCAACTGCCTTAAGTACTATCTTTTGGGAAAGTCGAGAACCAGCCTGCAATAACTGAAGCTCTTTTGTCAAAAAGTTTTTGCAATTTTGTTATCATGCGGAAGAGTAATAAAACTGGCGTCCAATTTACCTCTAAGGAGCTCTAATTCGATAGAGGGACGAATCAAAATTCCATCAACCAACACAGGGAACGAAGCCAAGTCTTTATTGCAAAGACTTTTGCTTGCAGATCCAAATGAGTCTTCAAATCCCTCGCCCTCAAGCACTCCGCCGGCATTGAAAAAATCCCTATTGTCGTATATTAGTCAGCCTGGATAGCATTAGCCCTTCTCATTGTTCACCTCATTAACACGACAATCACTTCTGGGGTATGTTCAGACGAGTGGAGAACGGCAATCACCATCCCAGTGCTAAAAAGGGCAAACTACGTAGAGAACACTCTAGCCATAGACCAGTCTCACTTCTGTGCGCCATATTAAAATTGATCAAGCGGGTACTTTTTAACCAGCTTGTGTCCTACGTCGAAGCTTCTTGTAAACTCCCACAGGAACAACACGGCTTCCAAACTGGACGCAGCGTCGACATTGCCCTTGCAACCCTACTGTACAACGCTGCTAAGGCTTGTGATCGTAAATTAGAGGTGAGTATTCTTGCCTTCGATTTTTCTGCGGCCTTTGATCTTTTGGAAGCAGATATACTTCTGGCTAAGCTCCAATGGACGGCGGGGCAAACCAAAAGGCTGATGCTAAGCTACCTAAGGGGAGTGCGACAGCAGGTGAATTGGAACGGCCAATAGTCCCATTTCCTGAACATAAAGTACGGCAGCGTCAGGCAGGATTCTGTGTTTGGCCCCTTACTTTTCATTCCTCTCACGGCTGACCTGCCTGATTACCTGAAAATAGCTGTCAACCCAGAAATTCAGTTCAAAGTACTTCTATACGCCGACGATACATCCATCGTCGTCTCGGCTCCATCTTGGGAATAGGTCGACTTCGCTATGGTTGCAGCATCAAAGGCCTTGGAGGCGTATTCAAACACCAACAGACTCCACCTAAGCATTAGGAAATCCCAAAAATTACGTCTGGGTGCTCCTGACACTCCTTCAACCGCTACAATGGACCTTCTGGGGGTAACTGTCAGTAGGAACTTGACATTTGAGCTCCACCATGAAAAAATCTTCAAGATGTTAGGAAAAGTATCGGAGTCATCCGTCGGCTCTGCACCACGGTATCACGAGAGCCACTGTTGACAGAGATTGCTAGAGCCATAGTTATTTGGAAACTTCAGACGTATGTTTAGGTGGCTAGAAGTGCAAAATTCTCGTCCGCTGCTGCAACCTCTCATGCCCCTACAATGACAAAGGCAAACTCAGATGCGCAACTTGCCCAACATCACTCTCGCACGCGTCTTGCTGAGAGTTTTGACGAGCAGAAACCTTGCGTATTGCCAACCTCCTGAATAGGTCCTATCTTCCATCCGTAATTTTGAAGCAGGAGCTATATACGCTTGGAAGGCTATGGACGTGGACAGCTGTACCTTAGAGAGGACACTCGAAAGCTTCGGTGAGCGCACCTGTAATGCTTCAATAAGCCTCAAGGAATATGTTTCTATCAACTGCCTCGCTGCTGTCAACCTTTCATAGGCCTGGGGCCTGTCACAGGCATGCACATTATCAAGTGCTAAGAGGTTGTAAAGACTATCTAGATCTTTTCTTGTTCCTTGTGCATAATCTAGTTATAAAAATGATATATATATATATAATATTGTTATATAAATATATATATATTATTTTATATTATTATTTTTTGGTTCGATAGAATTACATTTGTTTATATACAAACGATTATAATTTTATTAATCATAAAGGCTGGAGTAGTATTACCTCAGAACTCAAATCATGGAATACCAACAGCCCAAATGCAATGTCATCGAGCGTGGCCCGAGTTGTCCTTTTCATCAATACTGAGGCAATCGGGCATGTCAACCACAAAAACGAGATATAGGTCCCAAAATAGTTACCTGCTCACTGTAAATTTCACCCTTAAAAGATTGAAAGAGGTATCATTTTAATATAAACCTATACAGATATAAATTATTTTAATGCCAATCCGTTAACACCTATAGCCTTTAGCTTGGAAAGGAGCTAACTCCCTTTAACGGTGTCAAATGCATAAAGAGATCAAAGGTAAGCATCCCAACAATATGCATCGTAAGATCTTCCAGGAAGAAGCTAAATTGAACATTTGGTAATGGACACATCTTGGCTAGATGCCACGTTTGTCAAATCGCGTTTCACTACAGACTCAAGCACTTTGTCAAGGTAAGTAGTATTTAGACTGAACGATAAGAGAAGGTCAGCTGGACTTTTTCCTATTCCTTATATATATATATAGGTATATATATATATATGGGTCATTCCCATAAAAAAAATACTTCAATGAAATTTTGGATTCATGGATTCAAATGAAATTTACACCATAGAATGATTAAGTCTTTTCCATTATATGTTTAAGTTTCAGTTCGAAATTTGTTGTTTGAGCAAAGTTACATGCCTCTTAAATTTGGTCTTTTTCCCGGCCAAAATCCCGGCCTTATTTTTTATTGGAAATTTTTGAGTTCCTTATGGAGTTTTTGAAAAACCTAAAAATTGAAATATTTTAGTGTTTATATCTTATACTTGAATTGCCCATTTTGAGCATTTGAAAGCTCTATGGTAATGAAATTAACTTTTTGTTTTTTGCCTTGATGCCACTTTTTTATAGCCAATCGGCTCTCCTGATTCCTCTTTGTATTGGACAAAAAACTGAGGCCTTGAGTTGATAGAAGAGACTTTTTCTACAAAATATCAAAAATTCGAGATGCGTTTTTTTGTTTTAAGCCAGAAATAAGGATTCATTTGGAAATTGAGTAGATCTTTTAGATTGCCTTATCATCATCATTATATTTGTGTATTATGATGACGTAATGGAATATTTAATTCCTCCTTATATAGAGTATATTTAGCTTGGCAGTGTGAGACACTTTCTAGAAAAGGTTAATGTGTTATATATTAGGAGTGGTTAGGGTAAGTTCGACCCGAGGAACTCGAATCTGAAGTCGGATTTCCGGTCCGAGGTCGCATTTCGGTTTGCTGAAAACACCATCAAACGCATTTAAATAGGTTTTTTGAAGGGTTTTAAAGTCTTCTAGATTTTTAACCACGCTTATCGTGATCAGCGACCCCGAAAACCCCTAAATAGACCCCCCATGAAGATTTTTGAAAAACGTGTGAGTACTTTGATGAAAGTCGGTATATCTGTCATTTTAGAACGAACCAGTTTTTTGAAGTTCAATGTCAAAAATAGGAGTTACCCAGCTTATCAGAAAGGGGGTATACCTGATTTAATAGTATGTTCTTCTATCATTTGAAAAAGAAAAAAAAACTGAATTCATTTTATGGAGTTTTCAGTAAGAACCAAAGTCCTGCATCACCTGGCATCTGATAGTTCTCCAAAGTCTGTACTTGACCAAATCTGTGATTTCGGGTTCAAATGACGTCTTTTTTCGGCCTTATTTTAATAAACCAATAAAGGACAATCGATTAAACCTTTTTGGAAAATCGAGAATGAATCGTCAATTAGACACTTTGTTTCGGTAAATCTGAAAATTTTTCTATTTGCTGTAATCACGCTGAGTCTTGAAACTTCGCATACTTATGTGAAATTGTACTGCGCGTCCTTTTAAAACATACTTTCAGCGTCACGAGCATCAGCTCGTGTACTTTCCTGGTTTCGATTTCCGGTTACAAGTCACTTTTTGAACTTTTTTTTTTTTTCCATTATTTGAATCAGCGGGGAAAAACTATCTTATTAAACCTAGGTTCGATAGACTAATTTTAATGCTATAAGCTTATTTATATCCTTATCGGAATGCATTCTATCGAATCCAACTAGGCAAAAAAAAAAAAAAAAAAAAAAAACTATCTTTAAACCCACCCCAATAAGGAAATACTTACTTCGTCCTAGAAATAAAAATTCTCACACTGCCAAGCCTAAGTATATTGATATAGACACCACAGATAGAGAAAAGACACAGAGAGAGAGATATATATAATTAACTTACTCCCATTCTGAAGAGTCTCGGATCGAGAAATAGTGACTTTACACATATAATTGGAATCTATGGGCACCTGGATCGTGATAAGAGGAGGTTCTTCATGACCTATTCCTACTCCTTCGTCTTCAAATATCTACCCTCTCCTCCATCCCCCCTCTTCCGGATCTGTCTCGGATGATTACGGAGACTCCACTCATGAAGCCTCCTCCTACACTTCTCTTGGACTCGTCAATCACGAAAAAGAAGTCTCTTAGGCATGTCTCTTCCTCAACAAGCAAATGAAAGAGTCCTCCTCAGCCTTCGACTCTCATCTCTAAAGGCTTGCAATTTGGAATGATATCAATGTTCATGATATAATATTCTCCGGATCAACCCACCATATTAGTCTCGGAGTCGAAAACAATGGACTTCATGCATGGAAAGGGAAATTTTGGACCTCTTGATTTAAAAAGGATGGATACTTCAAGCTTCTTCCTTCCCCTTTTCATTTGCCTTCCTGGATTGGAGCCATAATTTGACAAATTCGATCATCTTAGAATTTGGTGACTTATTACCATTCTTTACGTCGCGTTTCGACCCTAGAATCTTCAATTACACCAAGTTTTTCACATTTGAATCATGAGAGTGAAATAAACTCCTTATTTTATTTCAAAGATTCTACAAAATAATTTCAACGGAGTCCCTTTCCACTTGGGATATTTGTTTCATCCTTATTTTATATTTACCGCATATATTCGTACAAATACTCTGATTGATACACCCGAAATATACACTTGATCACTCATTCGACATCTATTTTTATACTTATATCTATACTTTTAATATTGTTATTATTAGTGCAAAACTCAGTGCCTTGCTTTTTCATGTATTTTCTTTGTTAAATATCGAGTCACTGTGGGCTGCGTTGAAGAGGTTCATTTAGGGAAATGGGAGTAATAAACACAAAAAGGAACTTTTTGCCTTTTACTTCGCGTAGTTAACTTGGAAACGGAAGTGGCCAGAGTCAGATTTATGTGTTTAAAAATTAAACATAGCAGTATCTTGTCTAAGGACTCCATTCTAGTTCCTATAAGTGAAGTAAGACAAATTATGTTTTATATAAAAATCAAAACGTTTAATAATATAATTAAGTAATAATACTTCTCTGCAATTCCTAGGCTAGACTAGATTAGGTAGGACCTTAAGTGATAAATTAAAATCAAGTATACTCATGATAAGGTCAATGATAACTATTTTCATTTCAGATTTTTATTAATGGGCTATTTTTTATTTGTAAATTTTAACTCTAATAGTAATAAGCATTTCTTTCTGTAGGTGGCAGAAGTACAGATTATATCATAAAATATATTAACGAACACCTTACCTTCACTTAAGAATTGTGAAGATCAATACTCTATTGTGTATTATTTAGAATAATTCTTTATATTTATATTACAGAATACTTTTACCATCGTTACAAGAAATACGAACTGATATCGTTAGAAAAATCAACTAAGTTGTGAAGGTGTTTTTATATCAATACAGGAATATAAAATCTAAAAATGTGAAATAAGTCAGATCACACTTGAATTATGAAATATGTAAATATCAAGTGGTCGTTTGGTGTTTTTCCTTCAAACACGACGAAAAGGAAATAATATGTTTCACTTTATATAAATGTCAAAGAAGAGGAAAATCTTATATAATTAAAAAAAGAGTCTGTTCAGAGGGCTTGATTACAAAATATAAGGTCCCAAGGTAGAAGTGTATAGTATCCATTGAAGAATAATGATGCTCCTTATAAATACATGAACCATGAAGCAATCTACATATTTGCAAGAGAAAGGGGTCAAGCCATAAGGGAGTCCTCATTCAAGATCCACGGTTCCAAAGGAGACGAATATGCTGGGTTCATCAGGAGAATAACCATTGATTTCCAAATTGTGAGCCTGTGCAGATGAGACTCGGAGGGTGAGGAGGACTCCTTCATTTGTTTGTTGAGGAAGAGCAATGCCTGAGAGACTTTTTCTTCTAAATTGACGAGTCTAAGAAAAGTGTGATTTCTATTTTCGTGGATTTTCAACCATTAAAATGCATAATGTTGACATTGTAGTTCGAGATTTTGAGGAGGAGCTTCAAAAGATTAATCAATTTATACTCAGTCTTTGCTCCTGTGTTCTTTGTCCTTTGGATATAAATGGGCAAAAACGCCATGTTTTAATTGGTTCAATCGAGAAGAAGTCGTCTATCGACGAAAACAATGGCTTGAAATGTCTTCCATATTAATATAATAAACTAATTGTAAATGGTGTTAAATTGGGTGAAACGTATCAACGGTACGTTTCATACTTAGTTTGCAACAAGTCAAACAAAAATGTATGGTGGAACGTTGTGATAGATGCCCAGGTGTTTTTGAACTAAAAAACATTTAAAAAAAGAATTAATGAGAGAAGTAAGGCAAAATACTCTCTCCCTTCTCTTTTTTTCTTTTTCTATCCAGGTATTACCAAGTGGTAATTGTATATTCTCATATCAAAAGATATTTTGTTTGGGAGAGTACGTGCAAAAATGTATTTGCTTATTTCTCTTAAAGTATAGCGATTTTAGAACACCAAACATATCAAATGAAAGCTTGGTACACCAGCTTTAATATTTTGGTATACTAAATCACGTCAATTTAATAAGTAGAGAGTTATATGTACATTAAAAAAGCATATCTCGCGTACAAAATGACGCATATAATGGATTATAAATGCGTCAGAGACAAAGTAAAATTTTGAGAGGATACCTTGACGCAAATCTAAGAAACACATTATTTTTTTTTTCATAATCGATTTCTTATAGGTCAATACATGCTCTGAATCATATGATGTAAACTCAGATTGTACTGAACTGATTGTACTATTCTTTGGGCACTGTAGAAACATCATTTGAATTTATATCCGAATTAAGTGATCTTAGCCAAGGAATACTAGATACATGGAATACCTTCTCTCTTCTTTCCTCCTTTTTTCATACGTAGTTAGGGAAACGTTTATGTTTATAAAATGGTATTTTTTACCATAAAAATACTTTTTATCTTAATAATAATAATGTACTTGTTTAAATAAAAAACATTTTTTTTTACAATACAACTTTTATTCGGAGCATAATTTTTTAATTTTTGATTCACAACTTGACAACTTCTTAATTCTTCTTTTTTTGCAATGGATTTTACTGTTACAATCGGCCACATAGTTTTTTGTAAAAAAATTATTAAAAATGTAACATATTCTTACAAAATGGGTTCCAATGACAAGTTGGTTTGGGCATTTACTGTCACTTATCCATAAATATGGTGAAAAAAAAAAATCCCTATCTGCCTTAGTCAAAATGGCTCTTGGATGACTCATGGACATTAAGAAATTAAATATTTCTTCGCTTTTAAAACATGATACATAAATTTATAAATATGAGTGCAAAAAAGGAAAATAAGATCGCTTGGATTTTTACGGACACCTTTATTTACTTTGTGGAAAAACAAATAATAGTTTCACTACAAAATTAAAAGAAAATATTTCAGAAAACTTATCTGCAACACCCACTGAAGAAATTAAGTATTTTGGAGAAATTTTAGAAAATATAGATATCATGATCTTCGATAAACTTCATGGACTTATTTTACACTGTCTTATAATGTTTGATAGCCGAATAAAAAAAATTATAAGCAAAAAAAAAAAACTGTGTTTATATTTATTTTATATAAGTGGTTATATTTCGCATTCAATTATAAAACAAACCGAATTTGAATGTTGTAAAGAAATTTTATTATGTGAGGGTGATATATTATAGAAGCACAATTTTTTAGTCCTTCTGATGATAGCTTTTTAATTAAATAAATAGAGGAGGGCTTAAAAAATCGAGTAATTATATTTAAATTCTTTGTGCCACAATTTATATAGCTTTAGATTCTATTTTTAAAAAAATCAAACTTATTTAAAAACTTCTCTCTCGGCTCTCCTGCTTTAATTTTTTCGCAGTCTTTTACATGTCCCAAATTATGTTGACTTGTCAGAGATGCTCAAAGTTGAATGCGGTAAAAAAACATAATAATATGTAATTTATCCCTGAAGTAGCAAGCAACTTGTTTTGTAAAAATTATATAGCTGACATTCACGAATCTAAGAATTTAATAATTCTGCTCCTAAAAAATAGCAAAATTACGAAGTTCTTGAATCATTATTTGGTGGCTATTAATTTCATTTATGTATTTGTTAAATTTTTGTAATAATATATATGTATATTTATTCCATATTTATTGTTAAAACTCATCTTTCTTCATATTATTATGAAATAAATTAACAGCTTTTTCAATATTTACTGAATATTTCTTATTATTCATTTAACGATTCTTATTTCATATATAGTAAAATAAAAACGTGCAAGTAAAAAGAATGCAGACTCCTGATTTATTTAAGAACTCCCTGGTTAGACAAAAAAAGTCAAGTGAATCAAAATATCCCTAAAAAGAGAAAAAAAGGGGAAAAAACTAAAAATATGTATCCCTATCTACGTATTAGCATAAAAACAGAACATATTCCATGTATTTAGTATTCCTTGTCTGAGCTCACTATACTTTTCTTGTACCTCTTCTTTACTCCCAATATTAAGAGTTACCATAGAAGGATTACATCACTTTCCTCCACGATTTCAGAAGATTCTATCATGACTTCTGAAGATTCAACTACGCATACAACATTGTGAGCGAGGTCTTTAGTTTAAAAAAAATCTCAATATTTTCTTCAAACTCTACGACTGCCTCACTCTTTCGAATGTCATTGTCTCCTCTTTCTGGCGATATCCTAGCAATTGAATCTTTTATAACGTATACATATTGTATTATAGTTAGCCTGTTGATTGGTGCAGAACTGTTTTGTGTGAGCTACACCAAAAAAGTTTTGGCACTGTAACTTTGGGCCCTTAAAATTAAGACGAACTAGAGGCTATATACACTCAGAGAGTGCAAACCTCCGTCATGAGCCTTCCGAGGCGGATTTTTCACGACTGGGAGGCGTAGAGAGACGGGGAGGGTCCCCTAGACGGAAATTTCGAGAGGACACGCTCCCGGCACCCATCCACAGCACAGCGCCATCTTTGGCAGAGTAGGCTAACTTGGAAAATTTAGTAGTATTTAGCTCATTTGGCGCCTTAATTCTGCACTCAGAGATGCCAAAATTTAATCACTTCTTCCTTTTGGCACTTCCAACAACTCCCAAAATTTCATCCAAATCCGTTCCGTACTTTTTGAGTTATCCTGCTGACAAACCAACAAACTAACAACCAACAAACGCCAGTGAAAACAATACCTCCTTCGGCGGAGGTAATTAGGCACTCCTGAATGGGGGCTTTTTTGGGAATCCAAGAAGGGTCTCTCATTACTTCAACTACATGGTCACCATCCCTCCATACATTTTAATAGTGCCTATATTTATGATCCGCTTCTTCATTATAAGGTTTCTCCTGGATAGTGTCCCAATACTTCTCCAAACTGTTTGGACCCATTTATCGCTCTAGCCTCATCAATCCTTCTAAATGTTTTAGACATTGGTATTAGAACTTCTTTTATTTATCGATGATCACTGTAGTGTATTTTAATATCATCTGGTTAAGATGTAGGGAATGTTCTTCCTTGTTTTTATATCTTCTTTTATACGAAGTACTGATGTACGGATATTTTATTATTCCCTTTATTCTATTTTATGCTTAAGTGTTCAGTGTGCTTCTGGACCCCTTCCTATGAATATATACTCCTCCATATTTATCTCCATGCATTGTTCCTTATCTTTGGTTGGCGACGAGTCGGGATACTAACTATTCCCTTTCTGTGTTCAGGTACGGCCTCCGTTATTCATACATAACACGTGACGTCGAGGATGGCGAAGACCTTATGCGGCCTTAAGCTCGCGGAGCTACGTAACCTCTGTGTGGAACTGGAACTTGTGGAAGGAGTGGAGGAACTCGAGGGGAAGAAAAAGTCCGAGGTAGTAGTCCTGGTTCGGGAGTACCTCATTGCGTGTGGGTGTGATCCCAAGACGCACGACTTTGCAAAGAGTGTCCAATCGCTCGCTCAGGAGACTCCACCGCCGTCTGCGAGTGCCGTGGGAGTGAGTCAGCCCAGCCCTTTTGTGATGAGCGGAAGCAATCGTGGTCATCGGTGGGCGTCCTGGATGGACGAATTTTCCGTCTATATTTCCCTGTACGGGCAGATGTCTCCAGAAAGAAAAAGGCTTTGCTGTTGCACTGTTCTGGAAGCGAAGTACAGCAATGGTTCAAGACCTTAGAAGTCTCCAAGAAAGAAGAAGAAGACGACTTCCAAGCCGCCGTCAGAGCTATGTCTGAGGCATTTTCTCCCGTTGAGTCCATTCTTTTCGAGAGATACAGATTGTCCGAAATGAAGCAAGCGCAAGACGAGCCTTTAGACGATTTCGTGACGCGTCTTAGGAGACAAGCTATGTTTGGGAAGTTTTCTTGCAAGTCCTGCTCTGTGTCCTTCGAAGATGAAATTCTTTTGGGCCTTATTTTAAAACACACCACAAGCTCTAAATTGCGTCGAGCAGTCTTTGAGAAAGGGTCCTCTTCTCTCAGCGAAGTAATCCGGTTGGGAAGATCGCTGGAAACGTCTTCTGTCAAGGCCAGCGAAATGGAACGGAAGGAGGACGTTATGCTGTCGGAATACAAGGGGCCTAAGTCTCTGCAGCGGAAGACCTCAAAGAAATGGTTCCCCAAGTCTAAGGTCACTTCTCAAGAAATAACGTGCCGGTTTTGTGGACGAAAACACGCCATGGTGAAGACTGAATGCCCGGCGAGGAACCAGAAGTGTGCCAAATGTGGGGCGGTCGGTCATTTTGCATTGTGTTGCAAATCCTCATACAAGGCGACATCAGCTGTGACGTTTCATGTGTCTGATGGTCTGGACGATAGGGCGTATGCGTACTTTGTGGTTGAAGGGCAGAGGATCAAGTTTCTCCTGGATTTGGGTGCCAATGTGAACATCCTACCCGTGGACTTTGTTTTGAGGAAAAGTCTGATAAAAAGTACGGGTTCCATTAAGGTTTTTGGTGGTGGACTGATCGAAACCTTGGGGTCTGTGGACCTGAAAATTTCTCTCGATGGGGAAATCCAGTGAGTAGGCGCTTCGTGGTGACGAAAGTGGGTCAGCCTATCCTTGGGTTTCGGGACTGCATCGATTTTGGTCTCATCATACTGCAGAACCACCCCAATATATGTCGTTCGTTGGAGTCCGAAGAGCCCGTGTTGGAGTCTATGTTGAAGAAGAAGTTCTCCAAAGTCTTCAAAGATGTGAAGCAGTCCGTCATGAAGACAACAAAGGTGCAGGTGCACTTGAAGGAGGATGTGCGTCCTCGCTACATCAGAGCACGACCTGTGCCACTAGCCTTGCGCGAGAAAGTCTGTGAAGAACTTCGGGACATGGTTGCTAGAGGAACCCTCTCGCAGGTGCAATCATCGGAATGGGCTTCTCCTGTTGTGTCGATTTTGAAGCCGGACGGAAGAGTTCGAATATGTGCGGACTTCACACACACAATTTCACCGGTAATCAACACACAACTTTTCCCATTACCTCACCCGGAAGAGGTCTTTGCGGACCTTGAAGGAGCGAAGTATTTCTCAAAATTGGACTTCACGAGGTGCTACGAGCAATACGCGCTAGATGAAGATTCCAAGAAATTCCTGGTAATAAATACTTCCCTGGGCCTCTTCAGATACAATGTACTGCCGTATGGATTGGCAACAGCGCCGGCTATTGTGCAAGCAGCGCAAGAAAAGCTCTTTGAAGGAATCAATGGAGTCAAAGTTTACATTGATGATGTTTTGGTCTTTTCCAAGAGCGAGGAGGAACACCGCAGAACGTTGGAAGAAGTCCTTCGTCGAATTCAAGATGTGGGTGCGAAACTTAAGGCGAAGAAATGCGTCATTGCCGCGCAAGAACTCACCTACTTAGGATTCAGGATCTCCAAAGAAGGCCGGTCCGTGGATACGGAATTGATTCGCCCTGTTCTTGATTTTCCGTCACCTACTTCAGCTTCCGAAGTCAAGTCGTTTTTGGGAATGGTCCAATATTATGGAAACTTCATCCCCAATCTCTCCATAGAGGCAGCCCCACTCCATGAACTCACAAAGAAGGATCGCGACTTCTCATGGTCTGAGAAACAAGAGGTAAGCTTTAAAAGTATTAAAAATGCTTTAGCTAATGCTCCTGTTCTCACTCACTATGATCCTTCTCGGCCGATTGTGCTATCGACCGATGCTTCACCTGTGGGATTGGGGGCTGTCCTCTCGCAATGGGTTGATGAAGTGGATCGTCCGGTGGCATTCGCATCAAGAAAGTTGACAGCGGCAGAAATCAATTATTCCCAGATTGACAAGGAGGCGACAGGGATCATATTCGGCGTGAAGAAGTTTGAACGGTATTTGATGGGTCGTCACTTCAAGATTCGAACGGATCACAAACCCCTGGAATACGTCTTCAACCCCAAGAAAGATTTGCCTGGAGTTGTGTCAGCGAGACTTTCACGCTATGCCATGTTGCTCTCAGCTTTTGATTATTCGGTTGAACACATCAAAGGATCGAATAATCTCCCAGCTGACGCATTGTCGCGTTTACCTGTGGATGGGCCGTGGCGTGGGCAGGACACCACGGAGATCATGATGGTCAAATCCATCAATGCAATGGAAACGTCGGAGACTGAGCTCCGCCAAGCGGTCGCGGAAGACCCCGAGTTGTCTATAGCCGTGTCAGCAGCAGAAACCGGTGATTGGTCTGAAGTGAAGGAAAATGCTTTTGTCCGGAGAAGGAGGGAGTTGTCCCTGATGAACGGTCTTATGTTCTGGGGCGTTCGCCTGGTGGTCCCTCAAGCATTGAGAAGAAAATTTCTTGAGGAGCTTCACATAACTCATCGAGGCATCGTGAAGATGAAAGCGGTGGCCCGAGAGCGTATATGGTGGCCAAACATATCGGAAGACATCGAGGTATTTGTCAACGCGTGTGTTACATGTCAAGCCAATAGTCCAATGCCTCCAGCGGAGTTCGTGCCGTCTGCCCCTGCATCGGAGTGGGAGAGACTGCATGTTGACTACATGACGTGGAACGGCAAGCAGGTACTGATCTTAGTCGATGCTGGATCGAAATGGATTGAGGCAGAAGTCATGAGAGACACTTCAACTATGGCTACGCTTCGACAACTCTTTGGGTGGTTCTCTCGATTTGGCTTCCCAAAACAAATCCGTGCGGATAATGGGCCTCAATTCGCAAGTGAAGGATTTAAGACAAAGCTGTCTGAATGGGGGGTAGAACTTGTACTTTCACCTCCATATCACCCGCAGTCAAACGGTTTGGCTGAGAGAGCGGTGAGAATAGTGAAGAACCTTCTACGAAAAAAACCGTCCCTGTCCATGGAAGAACTTCTATTCGGATATAGAGCGACGCCAGGCGAGTCCGGAAAAACGCCTGCAGAGCTTTTATTTGCTCGTCCGATACGAACCCGCCTGGATGGTTTGTTGCCCGTCTGCAAAAGATCACCCCGTGTCAGCAACAAAAAGTATTCTCCATCTACAAACGTTTGGGTACGATGCTACGGACGAGGTAGACCAAAGTGGATCCCTGGAACTCTCGTGGAATCCGTGGGAACTACCGTGTGGAAAGTGAAATGCGAAGACGTCATTTTCAAAAGACACCTCAACCAACTTCGCCCTCGAAAGACATTTGAATCAGCTCCGTCCTCGACGGCCTCGCTGATTGGGGGCTGATGTAGTGTATTTTAATATCATCTGGTTTAGATGTAGGGAATGTTCTTCCTTGTTTTTATATCTTCTTTTATACGAAGTACTGATGTACGGATATTTTATTATTCCCTTTTATTCTATTTTATGCTTAAGTGTTCAGTGTGCTTCTGGACCCCTTCCTATGAATATATAGTCCTCCATATTTATCTCCATGCATTGTTCCTTATCCTTGGTTGGCGACGAGTCGGGATACTAACTATTCCCTTTCTGTGTTCAGGTACGGCCTCCGTTATTCATACATAACAATCACCTTATCATTACCCTTCAGTTTATACTCTCATTAACAACTTTTCTTTGACATTTAATTATTTTCTTCAGGAATGAATCAATTTAAATTCTCAAGTCTACCACGTATATCTATCGGAAATTTCAGATATATTGCCGCCTGATTCGTTCGATATTGGGGATTCGCACGAGTTATTTCTTGCACGATAAAACAACAAAACATGGCCATATCCTATATCATTTATTATTCTTTGGAGGACAGCCTTCATCTCCTGTATATGTCTTTAAAGTATCTTGATTTCTCGTAAATAAATAGTAGCGTTCTATTATTATCTCTCGAACAAGAGGACTTTTTTCTTCAGATTACAACCCCCCCTCAACGTTTAATATGTTTTTGGAACCTTTTGAATAATGCCTCTTTCTTACATCAGTATATATGTAATATAAATAATTTACAGATACCAATCAGACATATATAACTAAAAACTACCGATACGGGATGTTTTTCTTGTGTTAAAAATAGAAATAAATTATATAATAATATCTTCGTATATTTTCATTAAGCTCAACAACTTTTCCCTTTGTATGTGGAAGCAATAAGAACAAACATAAATAAATATTTTAATATATATTTAGAGAATCTCCATACTCTTACATACAAGAAAATGCTATTTAGCTCATAATAAATCAGGGCATTAATCACCCACATATTTAACTTTTAATATAAAATGCAGTATGGTTATAAAACAAAATCAAATATTGATAGCAATATGAAACTCGATTTATTTTCCAATATATAGCATAGAAGCATTTATTAATATTTTGTATTTAGTAAATTATAAGTTAGTAGAATTTACTATAAAGTATACATTATATTATGTGGGTTTCTGTTGTAAAATATAAATCTATGTACAAGACGTTAAGAGGAGAAAAACAAAATGGGTTAAGGGGACTGTGAGAATTATGTATATTTGATTAGAGACTTTGTGTGTATGTGTGTGTGTGTATTGGACCCCGATCAAACATTCCGGCGCTTTTGATATATAGCGACCCACAAAAGGAGCAGCGGGCAATATCATATAAATTTATAATATTTAGCGGGACGTCAAAAAATCTTGAACCACCAAAGATTAAGCTAATATTTCGCTTTGAATGGAGGTTTTCATTATATTCTGAGTGCCTTCGAACGTGGAAGACTTGACGATTGGCATGTAGCTCTTTTTTGATGTTAGGGGTGCAGGTGATGGGCGATGATAAAAAAGTTTTCATCATTTTGGCTTCCACCCTTGCATTCAAAATACTAAGTAATCAAGCCAACTGAAATCCTCCAATCCCAACAAAAATACAGATAAAAGATGGTGCAAGATTATTGGACGATCCGGTATGTGCATTGGTGTGTGTTTTATTATAGTAATTGTTTTATTTAAATGACTTGGAAGAAATAATTACATCTTTTTATATTTATTTCTTCACAATGTTCATTCTATGTTTCAGTTTAATATATGACTAAATCCGATTGAACGTCTTAAATGATGGTTTATTTATGTCATCTTCATAATACTAGTATTGGTGTGTGGAATTCCTGATATTTAATGCGTTAATAAAGATATGCGTCCAAAAAAGATAAAATATTTGTTTTCATCATATCTTTTATATTCAAATAACCGATCAAACATCTTATTTACATTGAATTTGTTCGTTTGATCTGATATTTGATGTGCTTATATGAAGATATTAATTTCAAAAAATCCATAAGATTTGTTTGGTCATGTAGCCGGCTCTACATTGTATTCAATTTCGCAATTTTTTTCGTTAGGTTGTATAAATATAACAATAATGGTTTTTATAGATGAAAAAGAAATGTCCCATTATCGTCTCTTGTTGCTTCGGATATCCTTGCATTTGGGTATATGCCGCTCCGCAGCGGCTTCGCTAAACCTTCTGCTGCAGTGTGGGCACTGAATATAGTCTGATGTGTCCATTGGGGGTGGAGGTGGGAGATCAGAGATCTTCCCACCGGCTGCGATGTGTCGTTGGGCCTCCTTGGCAGCACGAAGTGCAGAGATGAAATCCTCTCTCTTCTTGCGCCAATCCGTTTTTTTGGGCTCCTACAGCGAAAAATTAAAAAGAGTAGATCGTAGTCAGTTGTTTATTTGTTTTTTAATTAGTTGCTCCTAGGAGAGTTTTCCCGTCTGTTAAATATATTACTAATAATGATAATAATAGAATAATGAAAAAGAAAGCACTTATCAACATCTCTTCAGATTTTCTTCTTCTCCTTAATATCATTTATTACATATTTGCTATAGGGGGTGCACATACGAATTCTGGATTTTTGTGTGTCCATTAGGTAAAACAAAATGAATACTTTTGCATATATGTAATCAAGCACTAAAGCGTTACAATTTATCAATGAAACATTGGATACTCTTTTAAATATTGATTTCCCTTTCTTGGTAGGGTTCGAACCTTTACCTCAACTTTGAGACTCTATAAGACTTTCTCTAAGATAAGGCAATTCCTTCCTTTAATTAATATTGGTTTTTAAAGAATTAATAAAAGCAAAAGAAGGACAACAACATATTATGTGTTCGATAAACGAAAAGTATCATATACATAGGTTAGTGTCATTTATGACGTCATCAAAAACTGTTGCATATTTGAATAAATATGTATGCAGCATCGTTTCATTTTAATCCAGGGTTGGATGACGCTTGTGAAAGACTGATTTACAACAAACAAATAATGAGGCAATAAAACATACAGAGAATTTGATCTGAGTTTTTGGTTTATCCATATTTTTTTTTTTTATTAATTCAATATGAGCATCTAATGATCATGTAAATAAAGTGGAATTATTTATTTATTGAATGTAAAGTCACACAATTTCAGTCATGAGCTTAAATTAGGTATGTCAAAAGAAACAAAATAAATGGTGCTTTGGTCTAAGTGGCCCAAACTCAAACTCAGGATCTCAAAATAGCTTTTCAGGAAGAAACTAATTAGGGTCGATAATACACTCATTCGTAATGAGTCGTTTAAAAAATATTCATTTCTGCGGCTGCAAGATGTGGAGCCTTTGCCCTCAAGATTCCACATTCTAAAAAGTGATGTTATGGGACTTCGCCGCGGATATCGTCAAAGTTTTTCCTCAGTGGTTCTGTCATTTTTACTCTCGTTTGAGACTCATTGTAAGAAGATATAAGAGGACTTCAAATGACATCATCGAGGGAGCCGTGCGATAAAGGATGTGCTTATATACTATTTACAATTTTTTTTATTCCTGTATTTCGTGTACTCACTTCCACTATATATAATGTAGATTATGATGTCTTAATGATGTGATGGGTCTTGCCTCAGAGGGTTAATTTTAAACTACAATGTTTATTTATGATTTTTTTTATTATCACAACCCCTCTTGCTCTTTTTATTTATTATTGTATGTATTATTTTATGTATGATTTTTAAATAAATGACCCATTATTAAAAAAAAATTAGGGTCGATTTCTGACACATACAAGTTATAACAATTGTCCTTTTTTATTTATTATATACATATATACATTAGGATAATTCTTATTGCACGTTTTTTCCGATTCGAGTGTCGGACACCCTAAATAATTTTGTCTTAACATTTGGAAATATCTTGTGAAAGTTTAAAAGCCTTTCTTCAAACAAGTTATTTTTGGACAATATTATGAATAATTTCTATTCATACTCCTTGATCTTCTATAATCCAGAAAAATATTTAAAGAAAGTTTCTCATATTAGAATGCGCGCCCTGGTTGTCTTCAACCAACTTTTTTTTCTTTTTATAAAAAGAGCAGAAGATAGGTATAATGATTATTATATTTATACTTATTTACCTTTTGAGGCTTTTTACTTTTTGAAGCCCTTTTGAGGAAGGCCTCTGCCTCTGTGCCTTGAACCCTTTTCTTTGTCATGTCGAATGTCTTTCTCTTCTTTTTCCCGCTGTTGCTGCAGATGGAGATGTGCTTTTCGATGCGGTCTGCGGCAAAGTTCCTTCCACAGTTGGGACAGGAGTCAAGGTCGTCGCGGGGCTTGGATGCAAAGACGGATCTCCGAGAGGAGGGTGGGGCGTTTAAGCTCGTTGTGGAACTTGTGAGACCAGAGTCTTTTCTTCCTGGGGCGGCGTTGGTCGACTTCTTGCGACGGTTGGGTAGAGTCTTGGAGCCATCTGATCCAATGCTGTTCTTTGACTGAAAAGGAGCGAGAGATAAAAAACTACAATGAACGAATGGATCAAACTAACTGATGTGAAAAGAGGTGTAATTTTAGATATATGGTATTTTACTTAATTGACTTCAGTTACATATTCCTTGATAGCACTATATATATCGCTACCTTATCTTTAAAACATCATAATTTGCCACTTTAATTAATTTGCCCTATATAAAATGAGTTGTAACAAAAAGAAATTGGGTTGACAACCCAATATAATATGATATTAATTTACAGCAAAAGGGTGTGGACATAAAAATCAATTTACAATAATAATTGCTAGCTTTTTCAACAGAAAGTTCAGTTGTTTTAAAAAACAGGAAGTCTGCTAAAACACGTACTTTTAGGCACTACATACTTGAACTCTGCTCTCACATATCCTATTATAAAAACAATTTGGCATAATGTGAGATATTATGCTGAAATTTCCTATTGTTATTAAGGTTGTATAGATTTATTTTGTATATTTAAAACAAATATTTAGTTTTTATAATACGTGCGAATTTTATAAATATAATGCAGTATTTTTATCTGTGTTGAAGTTTTTTATTCACTTAAACAATGTCAGCGTGCATATTTCCATTTTTACAGCATTATTTGCTTGATGGATTACTACCTTGGGTGGCACACGGGACTCCCCGGGTTCACCACGGCTCATTGATGCCTCACGACGAAGGTCAAGGCGTGACACCGAACGCTCAAAGCCGCCGCCGCTGCGTACAGGGCTTCTTTTCTGAATATGTTCAGTGTTTCCCCAACTCCCGTCGTTATCTTCTAGATTCTTTCTACGTAGATAGTTTCGATCAATACGCATGTTATCTTGGGGAACATCATCCGTTGAGATCGACGGGAGACGAGTGTGTTCTTAGAGGGAGTCTGAAAATTTTAAAAAAATGTGATGCATGTATTTAAAAAAATATATATTTATTTGTATTAGAATAAGACTATTTAATAGAATCTGTTTACAATGTTGTAAAATAGTGTTTGTTGATTGGATTCTTAGCATAGAGATAATAGAAAGTATAAGAGGAGTAGAAAAATCATACAGGGGACTTGTAAGCACCTATGCTTGAACAAATAGATAGGGATGGCAAACAAAAATAAGCTTTGTTTGAATATACGCTATGCAAACAAGGATACAAGATAAAGGGAATTTGTTTCATTTTTATCTCAGGTTTTTTATTTGAGGTTAAATTTTTACAATCAATAGGATCACTAATGTGTAAGCTAGTCCAGTATTTTTTTTTCTCTCTTTACCTTGATAGAAGACTCAAAGTTGTCAAAGAGGACAAAAGATACGATGCCCTCCCACCAACTTTATTTTCTTTTGGATATATCTGTCAACAATAAAGATAATTTTTTTGACACTTTCTTATCTCTCAAGAATAAATACATTTCAATGGAACAGAATATGATGTCAATAGTTGTTGTTTTTTTGGTTAAAAAATTATTCATTTGGTTATCTCAAAAACAGTTCACTATAATACATAACAACCCATGACATAAATATAAAGAGAGCATGGTATCCAAGAGCATCAAAGGTCGATAAACTATCTATTTGCAATTGATATTCACAATTAAAATTCTTCCAAAAAGTGTACCCACATTAAATAGTTTAAACAAATGTATTCCTCTATCTTTGTCCTTTGATTTCTCCCTTGAGTTGTCAGTTGGGTTAACTGGGCATTAATACATGTAATTGTTAAGAGTTTTAATAACTTCTGCCTTTGCGGACACGGCTTTAAAAGGGAGAGAAGTGAGGGAAAAACTCTCTCTCTTCTCTTTTTCTTTCTCTTTCTATCCAGGTAACAGTAATAGTAGTTGCCAAGTGGTAATTGTATATTCTCATATCAAAAGATCAATTTTTTGGGAGAGTACGTACAAAATGTATTTGCTTATTTCTCTTAAAGTATAGCAATTTTTAGAACACCAAACATATCAAATGAGAGCTTGGTACACCAGCTTTAATATTTTGGTATACTAAATCATGTCAATTTAATAAGTAGAGAGTTATATGCACATTAAAAAGACATATCTCGCGTACAAAATGACGCATATAATGGATTATAAATGTGTCAGAGACAAAGTAAAATTTTGAGAGGATACCTTGACGCAAATCTAAGAAACACATTATTATTTATTTTTTTCATAATCGATTTCTTATAGGTCAATACAGGCTCTGAATCATATTTAAAGCAAATACATTTTTGTACGTACTCTCCCAAAAAAATGATCTTTTGATATGAGAATATACAATTACCACTTGGTAACTACTGTTACTGTTACCTGGATAGAAAGTGAAAGAAAAAGAGAAGGGAGAGAAGTGAGGCAAAATAGTCTCTCCCTTCTCTTTTTCTATGAAATATGCTATGAAAAGCTATGAAATATGCTAACATTACACACTCCTTTTTTTCTTTGTTTTTACTGAAAATTTTGTTTAATTAAAAAACATCAAACATACGTCTGGTAGTAAATTAGATTCCTTTAAACTAATAATTATCCACAGAAAATTTGGTCAAAATCTAACTTTCAAATTGTATAAAATCGACAAAAACGTTTTGGCAGATAAAATAAGCATGGCGATGACGAATTTTTCGGAAGTTGACAACCCATCTAAAACACTCTCTGAGCTCTCAACCTAAAAATTTATTCAGGATCAAATAAACCGTTCGGGAGATACGGGGAAACGAAAGAACGAACGGAATTCTTTTTTTTATTGGTATAAAGATATATATATATATATATTCTATAGAGCATAAAGATTTTTATAGAGGTCAAATTTTAAATTTGTTTATTTTGAATTTTTTTTGATATTGTATTAGCAAGCAGCAGTCTTCTATGAAAAAACTCATTAATAACATTTAAATATCATCGACATAATTGATGTCATGAATATATTAAACAGACATATTTAAGAAATCTAATGCAAAATTTCTTTTGATGGCAAAAGTTTCCTCAAGGGGCATGCCTTTTAAAAGAAATATTTTACCTAAAATAAGCGTGTAAGCAAAAAGTAAACAAATATATTAAAAGATATTTTATATATTCAAATACAAACATTCATGTTTTGAAAGCAAATATCTATATAACGAAATATTCCGATTTGTCTTATTGATTTAGCATGATATATATATATATATATATAAAAAAAATAGATGTAATCTAAATATATACTGATAAATGTGCTTACATAAACATTAAAAATGAAAGACTACAAAATATGATGTTTGTTTATTCAATAAATATACGAATGGGCATTTATTAAGGATTGATTTATGAATGAATTAATATGCAGGACTCGTTAGGCCAAAAAATCAAATGTATGAGAATGTGGTGACATAATCAAGCGTTATTATATTCATATTAGCTGGACAATAGCAACACAAAGTAAGAAGGTATTTTTATTGTTAAAAAGTATTTAAATACATTTAAACATAAACTTTTTATTAGATGCCTGACATGTATTTTGAATTGTAAGGAATCAATTTTAATGAGCATTCGAAGAGCATTTTTTTATTTATGGCCAAGGTCTTTATTCTATTCATGTAATACAATAATATAATATAAAAATAGATATAAAAAGGGGGAGATTTGTGTTTGGTAAAAACATAAATAAACATTATAGTTTAAAATTAATATACCCCGTAAGACCTTAAAATTCTATTGACATTTAAATCTAAAAACGTAGTAAAAGAAAAACACAATACATAATTTTCTAATAGTAAAAACTAAGATTCTTTTTAAATTTCTTATAATTTTAAATATTTATTTTTAAATATTAGTCTACGTATGGTTCCAATACACCGTTACAATCATTTAGAGAAAAAATCGAATAAATAGATGATAACATCACACTTAAGATACTAAAAATATACTTATTCGTTAGAAAGAAAATATATATATTTATTTTAAAGTGTAAAAAAAGAAATTATTGTAAAAAGCTTCAAGCCTTTAATATATATATTTTTTTCTCTAAAGAAACCTGCAGGCATTCGAGATCATTATCAATAAAACACTCATATGTTGACGCAGAAAAAATGTGTGAAAGAGCAATACAATCACATATACATATATTTTTTCTCTAACACAAGGTAAAACGAAGAACTTTCAAGTTTTAGTTGCTGTGTTCTTAATATTTTGTCTTTTGGTGTTGTATATTTGGAGACACATACATTAAGGAGCGAAGATGTATAGATATATGTATATATGAAGATATGTCCTTTTTGAGAATGTTGGAAAGGTAATGGATATAAAAAACGATTATGTTTTCAACAAAGTATCCATATGGGAGCTCATTTTATAAAATGGGCAATGAAATATGTTTACAGGGCGTATACGTATATCCGGACTAATTAAAACAATTTTGAAATTTTGATAACTTATTTATTTATCATATTTCTCAACAATTTTTTGTTAAATGAAAGGCACACATATATAGATATTTATTTTTCAATATAGCCCCCATCAGCAGCGACGACCATCTCGAGGCGGTACCTGAAGCGGCCGCAGGCCTTGGCGACGACGTCCTTCTTCATATTGGCAAACTCCTCCACGATGGCGGCCCTGAGGAAGTCGAGAGTGTTGTGAGCGTGCTTGTTGGTCTTGTTCTCGACCATACCCCAGAAGAAATAGTCGAGGGGTTGCAGTCAGGGAGCTGGGGGCCACAAGTCCGGGCTCCAGCGGTAGGGGAGTTGACCCTCCTGGACTCCCTGGTCCCCTCGGTCAAGATCATCCTGTGCCTCTTCTTGTACGAACTGTAGCCCAGGTCCTTGTTGATGGTGTTGGCGATGGTCTGCTTGGAACAGCCCATCTCGGCGGCCAACTTGGCGTAGTACTTGTTGCCGTCCTTGTTGACCTTCCTCTTCACCTCGGCAACAACTCGTCGGTCCTGGTGGCCCCCAGGGACCGAGAACGTTTTTGCGATGAGCATCATTCTTTTTGAAAGAGTTCCAAGCTTCCACTGGTCGTAGACGGTCGACTTGGGGTAGTTGAAGAACTCTATCATCTCCTTTGGACTCCTCCGGCACGGAAGGAAGCGAACATCGCATGCCGTTTCTCCTCTTCCATGGCTAAATGTTGACTGATTTTCAATCGGATTTTTTTGGCAGATAGATAAGATGCAAGCGCAGTAACGTACATATGTGCGTTGCAATATCTCAAAAAATAAAGACGACATAACCGATAAAAGTTAGTCCGGATTATACGTGTACTCCCTGTATAAAGAAATTGTTATTTACATCATTTATTTATGTAATAAAGGATGATACTAAATACTTATGTATAAGGTGTTGTGTGGATATTAAGGGATTCATTTTATAAACTCTGAGCCACAGAAAGCTCTATCGACAAGTAAAATGAAATATGAGTTATTTACGGTCCAAAGAAAATCGTTCCACAAAAATAATCTATATAGAAAAAGAAATTATTGATCACAAAAAAGCTTTGTCATAATAAGCAGAATAATATACCTAAATATTGTCAAAAACCATTTTGTATGCTGAAATTAGTTTATTCTAAAAGTCAATTTAGAAAGGAAATCATGTTTGGGCAATATTTGGGTGTATACAATACAAATACTTTATACTGGGACTGGGAATACTGGGATGTTACCAGGGGTTTCCGTATGACCATTTTTTTGTATATAGACCACTTTTTCCTTGAAAAGTTGATTCGTCCGGTTTTTTCATATGCCAATTAATTTTTCATATTGACTACTTTTATCTATAACTTTTTTATATGGAACTTTTTTCCTGGACATTTTTTCCTAATATCCTTAATGAAAAAAAATTGACTCCTGATTTTGACTCAAGTAAAAACCACAAAACCTAATTTGTATTTTTTTGACTATATGGTTCGATAGAATTGCATCCAACAGGATATAAGTAAGCATTATAGCATTATATAGTATGTCTGCATTTGTTATTACAATTTTGTTTCTTTAAAGTTTTTAGAATTAATTGTTGTTGATATTGCTGCTAGATTTTAGATTAGAGATTTAATTTTAAACTATAATGTTTATTATATATATTTTTATATGTAATCTTTATACCAATAAAGTCTTAGAAAAAAAAAATGTAATTGGATACATGTTCAATTTAAGTAAATAATAAAAATATTCAAAAATAAACTAATGGCAACCATTTGACTTGTATTTGCTATGACGAAATAAAACAATGATTCATGTTTTTGAGTACAATCAATAAAATAAATAGAAAAGGAAGAATTTCTGTTATTGATTGATGTCTATTTTTTCAGTTCCTTGGACTTTAATCCTCTGTACTGTATATTAATAAAAAAACGTTTAGTAAAAAAGCTGTATAAACGACTTTTCTATCAAATTTGAAGAATTAATCGCAAGAGGGATTCTCGTACATTTCAATTTGTTACCTGTGTTAAAATCATTATTATAAAATTTAATGGTTCTTTTTAAAAACCTATATATATATATGCGTATGTATATATATTATATATATGGAAAGCATTTTGGTTTATTAAATCTCAAATTTGTCTACTACGATGTCTCTCACCAGTCATCTTACCCTACTTGTTCCATCACATCTTGCCAGAACATGTTCAGAGGTTTCTTTTTGCATTTTTGCAGAAGAAGCAAATCCGATCAAAAGAATTATTATTTATATAAGTATAGTTTGAACTTTCAAATAATTTTGTAGAAAAAAATAGGTCGTATTTGAATTTTTTAATTCATTTAAAAAAATCAAAAAATCTTAAGTCCGGATTTTTTTTAAGACTTGAAGTCTACAAATTTTAACACTCTTCCTTCCATGAACTAATAACAATAATAGCGAGGAGTTTTGAAAAGTATGCATCAAGTGCATTAAACATGTTTATTTTTCCGGCGAGGAAAGCATGCAAGGTTTTATCAACTTTGAAAATGCATTTTATCAAATTAAGTACGCGTAAAAGAACAAAGTATTAATACAATATGTTGCCAAAAAATATGGATTTTCTCTTCTCTTCCACAGGAAAATGTATATATAAATATACATTGTGTATAAATAAACAAACGCCTTCATACATCAAGTAAGAAGGATTATATACGCTTATGTATAGTAAAATGCTGTTTATATAATCCCAGGGAGTTGTTAGGGATTCAAATCAAGGGGTAATGTTGTAGGCAAGCGAATGTAAAGCTTATACAAAAATATCCTCAAGTAGTTAATCACATAATATATTTTTTAAACATCTGATCCATTGTAAGTAGGAAAAATATATTTGAAAGTTTGCTTTTTGCAGAAAATGCAAATTAGAATATAAGTTGTGTATCAATAAAAAACTTTATTTATTTTGAAGAAAACACGGGATAAGTATCCATTTGTGGTTTGAAGAGGCTTTGGACTTAAAACAAACCTCTATAGTATAAAGAGTAATGACGTCACCGAACATTTATATAAATTCTCATATTCTTCTTCTACTTCAATTGACCTGCAGTACACAATCACATAAACATAATGTACTCATAACAAACATATGAAACAAAGTGTGATTAATAATATAGTTACACAACCCATTCCAAGCAGCAAAAGAGAGGAATCCCCTATTTAAACCAGACAGAAAACAAGAAAGGCATGATTACCTCAATAAGTCATTTCCTTGTGCACTTGCATCCAATTTAAGACTCCGATTATCCCAATTAGCATTCGAGGAAGTAGAACATCCCATTTTTTTAAATGATAAGCCCCCTTAAAGTACCTCTGAGCCCCCATCGAAACGTCAACTGCTAGCCCCCTTCTTCAACAACAAGAGGAAAAAGCTACAAGAGATATACCTACAAGGAAAAGAGAAAAAAGCCCTCCAACAGACTAATGGTGCACACCTGATCAAGATCAAAAGAGCTCTGAATATAACTTTGAGTTTAACCTCTAAAACACAGTTAAGTATTATTTTAAATGCATTACAAATTTGTTAAAAGTTGTTTTTGATAAGGAAATGAGCTATTATATGTAAATGGAGGGAGTTAATCCTTCGTTAAGTATTAATAAGTATTTGAAACGTAGAGACCTCTCAAAAAACTGTGCCAGAAAAGGATGTGAGATAATAGTAATAAATATAATAAAGTAATAGGATTATTTGAGTATATTCTTATGTATATTTTCTTCATGGTTGATTTGTCACTTCCTGAATAAGAAGAAGAAAGATTTGAAGAAGACACTTTCTTCTACTTATAAGTCTTAAGAGGATTGCTCTCATTTATGTTCCACTCATACAGGTAGGCTTTCTTTTCTTCCTCTGTTGAGATAAACAATAAAGGAGCTCTTGTGTAAATAAACACAGACAATAGAAATCGCTGAATTATGAAGTTGGTAATTAGAATACTTAATTTTATTATGATGAAACAGCTACTTGCTTTTGTATGCGACGTGCATATGTATAAATTGATTTATTAAAACTAAAGAGCTTGTTTCAAATTATAGATGCAAACTCTACTTGGCAATCTCAGCAGTTTACTCATAATTAAATGTTTTAATTTAAATAAAGCAAGCCGTTGATAAATCTAACAAACAACTCCAAAATTTATAAGGCCGTCAATGATTCGAACAGGTCCCATATTACCTTTTAAGGACCTACTTATGCACTTTGGAAATATAATAGACCTTGTGGTCTAAAACTCCCCCCCCCCCCCCCCCTCACCATCCATACATTCAAATAAGGCTGGCTATCTCAAGATAACAATACGCTTATAAAAACAAAGTCACCATTTATTTCACTATATATGCAATATATTTGTTTTTTATGCTTAAAAATAGTGGATATTGTATGTTATAAGAGTATTATGCTTTGCAAACATTCCTTAAAGGTCATATATCTTTACACTAAGACTCAGCTAAAAAATGATTAAAAGGCTTGAAAACGGCTAATATTTCACCATTGTATAAATTACAACTGAATTATAAACACTAGTTAATATAATATACCATCAACAAATACTGTCTCAAGTGGAGTTTTAAAGTGAATTTGGTCTATCAAGTCATATTTTTTCTTATTTAACTTTTTCATGATACTATTTTATTTGCTATTATTACTCTTCATCCTATGCGGAAGAAAATCGAATATGTTTTAACCCATTAGTGCCGAAACGTAGATTTTTCTACGCGGCAATAAAACAGCTCTACAGCACATCTAATGCATAAATTATACCAAAATGCGTATTTATGTTTTGTTGAGTATTTAGAAGCCACCGGGAAAAAGTTGATCTCATATGATTTGTTTCAGTTGAAAATAACAATTGATTTGCGATGGTTGCAAGTACCTCATTATTTTCTGACGGCCAGTCTATTTAACTTTGATAGTGGTCTCATGTCATAAATAATTTATATTTTATTTCTTTAAATTATTTTTAAGATACATATCTTTCAAATATATTACATACTTAAACCTCAAATTAGAAAATAAGAGCCCTTATTTTTGTTTCAACATGATACGTCGAAAATCTACGTATCGGCACTACAGCAAAAAAAAATCATAGTTTTGACAAATTATGTCTACATTCAATCTAAGTTACTTTGAACTAAAATATCGTTTTCATTTGAGTTTATAAATTCAACAATTTTATTAGTTTTTTTGCCCAAGTTTTTAAATCAATCATTTTCTAGAATCACCACGAATAATATTGAGTATTCTCGAAGACATCGATGAAAGTGGGAATGTGGGGCTACCAGAAGTAAACTGTGTTTCCGTTGGAGGCAGTGATAAATCAGACGACGAAAAAATAATTGATGAAACAAATGAATATACCACTAAAAATGACCTTTGGATCTAACTGCGGATGAATGAAAGCATTCTTTGGTGGATTTTCCTCTCACATCTTTTTGTAAATGTCAGCTTTTATGTTTTCAAAATTATAATCTTCACATGGAAAATGTAGACGTGATAGACCGGGCTATAAGCACATACACACTAAGAATAGGCAAAAATGGCCTAAATTTTCTTAAATGATTAGCACAACAGTAGATTAAACGCTCAACAATTTATAAAAAAATCTCAACAATGTCTCTATATGAATTTATTGAACTGTTGACACTCTAATTTTATATATATAAATACGCCTTAGTCACTAATGGTATATAAATCCTCCAAGGATTGATTAAGAGTCATTTTAAAGTTTTTTTAGCTGCATTTTACTTTTAAAATTATCATATAAATATGAAACTTCAATTTAATTTTCAATTATTACAATTACAATATTTATTAATTAGCAGAATAACTTATAAAGATACTTACGTTTTCAGTACGTGAAGTCCTTGAATTTCGTCTTTCATGAGTTCCTCCATTAGTAGAAATGGTGCAACCTAGATAACAAATAAGATTTTAAAAAAAATTAAATGATTTCAGACAAAAACTTGTTTAAATTTTTTCTAAATTTCATTGTTTAATAACTTTTTATTTTATATAAGCAACTATTTGGCATTCCTTGCTACAGGAATGATTGAAAAGTTCAAGACACAAAAGCTATTAATGTAACAGCATCTTCTATTACTAGGATGATCCCGCGAAAAAAAACATAAGTTTATTCTCGTTATTTGATGAAGTTTAATCATGTAAAATAAATTTTATCATACTACATAAAAGCTCTGAAATGTAATGAACAAATGAATTTAATGGTTATATTTGCAAAAAATCTAGATATATTTATATATCGGACAGTATTGGCAACCATCGTGGCGCCAAAATTCGCCGATATAGATATTTTATATGATGTAATATGGCACCGATTAGTCGACCTATATTTCGTTATTTTTTTTATTCCTTTTATGTGAACAAATCCCTCTCGACACCCGATAACACATTCGGAAGCTATAGTTACGTTTTTTTATTAGACTTTATTTCTTAGAGTAAAAAATATAAAAAATCCATAAATAAACATTATAGTTTAAAATTAAACTCTAACATAAGTCAAGCAACAGTGAAACAAACATTCAATAGTATAAAAAACACGTTCCATTACAACAGATTAAAGTAAACACAATAACAAAAGAATATTAAAAAGAATATTTCCTTATACTTTTAATCCTCTTTAGTAGCTTTTAAATTGGCGGATTACTTGTCAAAGAAATTTCAGGCTCCATTGAGCGCCATCAGAGTAAATTTTATTCATTCGCCGGCGTAAGTCCATTGGGTCTCCGAAAACGGGAATCTTCATTGCTAAAATCGAATAGCATGCAAGTAGAAATTACATTGCTCTAATGGAGTGTGGATCCAGGGATGAGAATAGTCAGTTGTTCAGTTAAAAGACTTCGGATACTTGACAATTGCTTGTGACTTTGAGTTGTTTGAGCGTTTACAAGTTGTTCCGAATAAAAGAATGGGAGTAATATATTTTTTACGTTACACCTCTAAGAATTAAGATTTTATAAATTGTCTTAAAATGTTGAGGGTAGGACAGAGAGCAAAAGCATGATACATGGAGTGATAAAGCTTTCCACAATCCATCAAGGCGAATTAAAATATAAATATCCAGATGAAATTTGAAACTGAGACGTAAAACGTTTTCCATGTTTCACTTTTGTGATATAATATATCAGTTTCCTTTTCCATGAAATCGGTATTGCATATCTTTTAAAAACTTGTTCACAATTATATCTGCATATTCTTTGAAATTTCCCACTGTAGGATATCTTTGCGAACCAAGGAATTGATATTAAATGTAGAGATGCTACATTTTGTAATTTAAAAGAGAACTTTTACAGTTAAACATGGACATTTTTGTATGTCATGAATAGATAAAATGCCGGAAGAGAATGCTTTCTAATTCTAATTTGTGGGGTCCTTAAGATTTTCAAAGAAAAAGATTTTCCCTGAAAATATCCATCGTTGAAGACGACTAAAATAGTTCATGTTTCGCCTTCCACAGTGATCTCTGGGCAGCAGCG
>CP045896.1:10723495-10744280 GCA_013387185.1 Caligus rogercresseyi
AGTCGTCATTGGTCCGACTTCATCTGCCGTGCTAGCTGGGGATATTTTTAAATTTCCTTATAATTAAATATCAAGATGATTTACAAACAAAAATCACTAATATTTTAAAAGGAATATTTCAATTGTCATTTATTTAATCTGAAAGAATCGAAAATCATGCATTTTTGGAAGAATTATCGCTTATTAAAGGATGATTATAATAATGCTATGTAGAAAAGAAAGGAATAAAAGCTATAAACTCTCCAGTGATGTAATTGTAATAAATAAAGTAAATAATGTGAAGAAGTGATATGACATAGTTGGATATGTGTTTATATCACCTTCTTTTTCTATTCCGCAAATCATGAAATATATGATACAGCAATTTATTTCAACTACAATAAGGACATCTACCTTTTATGGACAAAATAAATTAACTCACATAGAAACTTCTCAAATAACAGTTTAATAATTTGATGTTAAGGATTTAATATAAGACATCTATTTTTTTGTTATTAAATAGTTTAATGGAGTATTATATATTATTATTTAAAATTTATAAACAAGATTAATAAAAAGTAAAAGTCTGAATAGAAGAAATATTGATGAATTAAAATAAAATTGATATTGAGCAATTGAAATCAAACTAATATCCATCAATTTATTTACAAACAATACTTGATTTAACTTAATATTAACAAACCTCTTTTAAATAAAATGCCTTAGAGACATTCAGATTGTATTATTGTAGAACATAATGAGAAACCTTTGTCGGGATTTATGTGGGAGTAGGGTCTTAGAATATTTTTATAAAACTCTCTTGCATAAGGAATTTATGATAACGTTTTTGTAAAAGGAATAATTGACACTATAAGTTCCAAGCACACCTCGAGTGTAAAATGAGACAATTCAATCACTTTGTTTTGTCGCAAGGATCGGGTTATTATAATAGGAAAAAAACTTCTGCGGAAGTATCCATGAACTCCTATAAATATTTTCTTTTTTTAACTTTTACAAGTTCTAACATTTTACATCGATATATATTCCTACTTTTGAATAGTAAACTTCACTTTTGTATAAAACGCATTTTAAAGGAAACTAATGACTTTTGATTTATATAAAATTGACCCATGTTTCACATGTCCTACGGTAAGGAAAGGTTTCGTTAAGAAATACAATAACATCAGTCGTTGATTCCTGGACTCATTACTATCGAGGATTTCGACTGGAGTGGTGGTAATGTGTCTAAACTCTTGAACACGCCGTGACGTAGCTTCAAATCAAGCATGGAGCAAGGAATGGAACCCACGGAGGAAATGACTCCCCAGAGCCTATCAAAGAGGATGATGTGTTGGAGACAGACGGACAGACCCTGAAGGACATTACCCCCCCCCCCCCCCTCCTCCTAAAGGCTGGTTGGCTGGCTTATTCCGTCTGCATCAAAGAAGATGACGTGTCGGACACCCCGGAGGGAGGGAGGAATGGACTCCCGTGAGAGAGAGAGAGAGTCATTGCCCTTGTCCTGTCGTCCTACTAGCATATTCTATCAGGGAGTATCCTATTCAAGTGAAGACATCCAACAACACAATCCTTTCACCAGCCACAAATCACAATGATACACATCATTCATTTATGAGACGCGCAGTTGTCTACCCACCGATCCGCCGCCGTCCTCTATTCCGGGGGGGGGGGGGGTCCACCTGCCCTACATCCACTCATCCTGAAACAGAGAACCATTTCAATAGTAGCCGCCGGGCATGCCATGAAGATACCACACAAGCGACCCTGCATAGAACTGGGGAGAGACTCCCATCCCCCACACACTCAAGAAGGCGGACCGAACACCACCACGCCCTCGCCTGCATTGGTCTCACTCTTCACGTCACTCTAAATCCATACTTGGGAGCTAAGCAAAGACTTTCCAACACCCTCAGGTGGAAGCCATCTCCCCCATGGGGCCCGAGTCCTCTACGGAGCGCTATGGCATCCGCTCCACCAAGGACAACCTCCTCCAGATAATTTCAATGTGGACAGGGACATCGCAAAGGCCGAGTCACAAATCGTTAAGCTAACCCTTCCCAATAAGCATTCCATATACAATCAGCCCTCCGGGAACACCGCCTGGGCACCCGACGGGCCATCTGCTAGAGACAGACATCGAGCAACTTTAAGAACAAAAGCTGGATTTATTTTTTCTATACTTCAGTCCTTGTATGTCAATAATGGATCTGAATCGAAAAAGTCCTGAAAATTTTGAAATCCATTTAGCTCTGAATTTATCACTAACTTTGAAAAATGAATACCATATTCGGAATCAGTGGATAAAACTCTATAAGAATTAGTGAAAATTAGTCCGACCTAAATTTTTAGTTGATTTTTGTTGACCTGTGTTATTTATTGTTAATATTATCCAAATGCGTTTTTAGCGAGGAGGACATCGCATTTAATAAACAACACACACAGTTTGATAAAATATAGCAAATATATTTTTTCAAATATTCCTATATCAATTTCATCAACCAATATAGTATTTCCTCTGCACAAGTAACCTGTCTAAATTAAATTATCATATTAAATAAAGACAGGCTTGTGAACGGAACGCAAAAAAAGAGTTTGCGTTCAGCGTTCAATTTTTCAAAACATTTTTAATGTAGTTTTTATTTTTAATTGGAAAGGAATTTTTCGAAATACTCTTTTCTAAAAAAAGTCATCACTTTTTATCGGAAATTCTTTTCTAAAAAAAGTCGTCACTTTTTTTGGAGATTATTTTCTAAAAAAAACGTCACTTTTTTTGGAATTTCTTTTTTTAAAAAAACGTCATCATTTATTTTCTAAAAAAACGTCGTCACTTGGTTTAGAGATTATTTTCTTTAAAAAAATGTCATCACTTCTTTTCTACAAAAAGTCGTCACTTTGTTTGGAGATTATTTTCTAAAAAAACGTCGTCACTTATTTGGGAAATTCTTTTCTAAAAAATACCCTCTGATGTTGTGAATATAGACGTTCTGTGGACCCCAGGTTGGGAACCCCTGGGTTAGATCCAGTCAACAAATTTATATCATTTGAAAATCGGTTCGGGCTCATTTTTATTATAAAAACCCTAAATAGTACTTTCACTTTTCAAAATTACACAATGTAATTTTTATAAATATTTGAACGCTAACGGAACGCTGAACGCAAAAACATTGAACAGAACACTGAACGGAACGCTATTTTTTATAACGCTGAACGCAAAAAAAACTGAACGCACACAAGCCTGGATAAAGACCATATATATATATACAGGCTTGCACGCGTTCCACTTTTTTCCCGTTCCGTTCAATTCTTTCCGTTCCGCGGAACGCCGTTCAATTTTGCGTTCCGTTCAAAAATTGGATTTCAAAAAATTTCTCATAAGAAGGCTCTGTACTTTTCACTGCATCCTCGTAAGTATCGGGTATAAATTTTAAACCAGGCTTTAATAGTTTCGGCTTGAAGTTAGTTACCACAATTAAAGTTCCAAAAACTTTACAAACTTCGATAATATTTAAGATATAAAAATTTTGAACCAGAGGCTCGGCCCGAAAAATTAACATATTTTTTTACCCCGACCGAAAAATGTTACAATATGAAAAGTCAAACATGTAAAAATCCCACCCACATATGGTCCACCGAATTTCTCGGTCTATACTACTCATAATTATTGCGTTATCTGAGAATAATTATGAAAAGTTTATTTATTTACAATCTAAAGAATAACATTAGTTTATAAATTACACTATTTATTTACTGCCAAAAGGAGCTGTTTTGTCTTGTCCTTCGCAATAAAAGTTTAGATTTGGAGAAGAGTCTCTCCAAACTGGCACTGGGAAGTATAACATTATATGGAATGAAAATCTTTTTAATCCTTTTATAAGCAATAATTGATTCCATTGCCTCAGACTCAAGCGGTCAACCTCCTGCTTAGCTGAGTCAGTCTTCTTCGGCCTCTTGGCAAAGAAATTGCCTTTTTCTTCCGCTGCTGGTTCTTGCAAAAGTTGACTAAAAGGAAAATCTCCTAGTTCTTCGGCCTCTTCAAGTAAATAATTCTTTGCTAACTGTTGCTTTGCGATGTCTAAAAAGCCTACTTTGAACTCACGGAGATATGCTGAAGCAATTAGCATCTCCCTACGTTCAAAGTAGGCTCCAAATCTTCGTTTGATCCCAAAGAGAGTGCATCAATTTACACCCTACACCTGGACGCAGCTTCCCTCTCCTTAGTTTGGAGGTCAGAACGATAATGATCGAAAGGGATAAAGAGTGAAATAAATAAAGTTCTGTTAGTAACTAAATAATTAAATATATTGACCGACAACAAACCTGATAAAATTATATAATACATACTAAAATCGAGGTTGGGTGATTTCCTCTCGAATATTATTTGAACGGAACGCAAAAAGACAAATTTTAGCGTTCCGTTCATCGTTCCGTTAATTTTTTCCGTTCCGTTCCGTTCAATTTATTCCGTTCCGCGGAACGCCGTTCAATTTTACGTTCCGTTCACAACCCTGTATATATATATATACCTATATATATAATATAAATTTGATAATAAGACTGTAAAAATTATATATTCTTAATTACCATTCATCTTGCCTTACCGACCTCGAACTCGTTATAGATATTAACTCAACTAACTTTAAGAACATTTTCTCAGTTTATTTTCACTTTTCCTTTAGAAAATAATAAAGACTAACCAGCTTATAGAAATTTGAACTCTAATAAAAACAATATAGCAGAACAATAAAGTTTGATATGGTCTACACCAAATAATCATTTTTTTGATTTACTAAGTTTAGCCTTGTATTTGATACAATTAGCAGTTACTTAGTGCCCTATTACAAATACATTTAAATATTGATAAACTTATAATTCAAACAAATCATTATAAAACAATATCTATACAGTTGTTTATTATCTGGAGAACCCCCCCCTCCTCCGGTTACAATGGATCCCTAAATTCT
This sequence comes from Caligus rogercresseyi, assembly GCA_013387185.1. Lineage (NCBI taxonomy): Eukaryota > Metazoa > Arthropoda > Copepoda > Siphonostomatoida > Caligidae > Caligus > Caligus rogercresseyi. Next base: position 10,728,457 of record CP045896.1, read on the forward strand.
CCAGATTTCCACCACTCTGTATCCCCAAAACAATCACAGGATCCCTTCAGTTCTTTGTATGCTAGGGCACTTGCTCCACGACTGATCACCACGATAGCCCTATCAGAAGGAAGCTGTTCTCAATCCCAGACGATGGTCAGAGCTCAGGGAAGAGTGCTGCACTTTGAATGAGGACGGAGTTCATTGGACCTCAAATTTATTTTGCATCCTATATTTTCTTACTCGCTCTTATTTATAGTTTTTTTGCTTTTATCTCTATCAGTATACTCTTTCTCAAAGAACTAAATATACTCAGTTAGTTGATCTATACATTGATCCTTGTGTATTTTTGGGATCTGTGGTCAACTAAAATCCATACCCGAGGTTTCTTCATACAACCAAAACCTCATTTTATTTTTAGAAGTAAAGTGTGAAGATGGATACTCGCTTATTGTTCTATATGAAGCTGTAACTTAAGGGAGCCTTCCATGGCTCTCTGAGACCTTAATTACACTTATAGTTGAATCCAGGACAAAGCGTCCCATTACAAACTTCATCACTTCATCGAATGTTTACTGAAATCAAAATATAAAAGGATGCATTCCTGATCAGCGTCGTCGTTTGTTTAAAAATGACCATAAATTTATACGTTTTTTAATATATTTTTATACGTAATTGTTCATATCCCTTTCGATTTTTTAAAAGTTAATGAGCTTTGAAAATCATTCATCCGTAATTCAAATTAATCAGAATAAGCAACAACTAAATTTATTTTCTTGAATTTTGATGAACCTCACTAGGCTCTTGAACTTCATATCACTCTATTGTGCTGGATAATGCAGAGTAAATAATATTTTATCATGCAATTAAATCAATGTACTCATTATAATTAAAATAGTCACATGTAAAGTATACTGTTTATTTAAAAAATAATATAATAGGTGAATATTATAAATAACACATTTTAATAAGAATGTAAGTTACGGGCTACATATAATAAATATTATCGGATACGTTGCACCCGCCTATCATTAATATTTTTTTAAATTTCTTTTTGACCGGATGGTACCCACCACTTCGAATGTCAATTAATTTTTAGGGGAAATGGTAACTCATTTTTAAAAATACAAATGAATTTCCATATATTCTAATATTTATATAATTAATTATTTGGAGGGCGTTGTGATATCCCTCGATGTTTTTTGTCCGAATGAGACCTCTTTGTGTCGTGGTATGCGAATTCTAAAGCGAGATCGGAAATGTAAGAGCGACCCTTCGACGTATCCAGATAAGCGACAGTGGAGAGATGTCGTTCGGTAAAGGTGATCAGAGAGGTCCATAATTGAGGCTCCTGCGTTAACATTAAAAAATTCCGTTTGAACCTGATAAGAGGAAGTCGGGTGTAGATGAAATGTGGACGAAGTCGGGTTCCCAGGCGGTATTCCTGCTATTTGCACAGCTCAAGAAAGATCTTATTTTTTGGAGGCTTCTTGAAGTACTCCAGCAACTGCTTCTTGGAATAGACATGGCTGGAAGAAGATGCGTGAGTAGTTATAATACGAATATAATAATATGGCCATCGACGCCTCACTTTGTCTTGTTTTGGTGATAACACGCCATGTCCAAGGGATGCATATTCGGTAGGATTAGCTTGGCGATTTGGGACTCGGCCTTTGTGATGCCCCTGTCCACTTGGGTAATTTTATGGAGGAGCGGATGTCATCACGCTCAGCATAGAGCTCAAGCACCATGGGGGAGACAACCTCTAACTGAGGGTGTTAGAAAGTATGTTTAGTTCGAGCATGGATTCAGAATGATGTGAAGAGTGAGGCCAATGAAGGTAAGGGCGTAGTGGTGTTTGGTCTGACTTCTTGAGTGTGTAGGGAATGGGAGTCTCCCAGGTTCATGCAGGGTCGCTTATGTGGTACCTTCATAGCATGCACGGCGGCTACTGTTGAATGGTGCTCTGTTTCAGGAGGAGTGGATGGAGGACAGGTGGATCCCCCTCCTCGAGATAGAAGACGACGGCAGATAGGCTAGTAGGACGACAGGACAGGACTCTCTCTCTCTCTCACGGAAGTCCATTCCTCCCTCCCTCCCTCCGGGGTGTCCAACACGTCATCTTCTTTGATGCAGACGGAATAAGCCAGCCAACCAGCCTTAAGGAGGAGGGGGGGGGGGGGTAATGTCCTTCAGGGTCTGTCCGTCTGTCTCCAACACATCATCCTCTTTGATAGACTCTGGGGAGTCATTTCCTCCGTGGGTTCCATTCCTTGCTCCATGATTGATCCGAAGCTACGTTGCGGCGTGTTCAAGAGTTTAGACACATTACCGCCACTCCAGTCGAAATCCTCGATAGTAATGAGTCCAGGAATCAACGACTGATGTTATTGTTTATTCTTAACGAAACCTTTCCTTACCGTAGGACATATTAAACATGGGTCAATTTTATATAAATCAAAAGTCATTAGTTTCCTTTAAAATGCGTTTTATACAAAAGTGACGTTTACTATTCAAAAGTAGGAATATATATCGATGTAAAATGTTAGAACTTGTAAAAGTTAAAAAAAGAAAATATTTATAGGAGTTCATGGATATTTCCGCAGAAGTTTTTTTTTCTTTAAAGCCCAAATTGAAGTTGCAGATTTTTGGAAAAATTGAGGGCATCACGCGGCCTCTGAGATTAACAATGGTTGATAATCTCAAGGATTTTTCTGCATTGAAAGCATTAAACAGCCACGGAGTCATAAAGATCAATGTTATTTTGTAAGAATACCATTCTTTCATGTCCCTTTTTAATATTGATGGAGGTTTCGTGACTGAAAGTAAATCAAAAAAATATGATCATAAAAGAGACTATGACATCATCGGTACATTCTTTTTATTAAGTGTCCGCGCCACTTTTTAAATATCACATACCTTATATTCTATATACCTTGCTTTAGCTGTTTGTTATGGGCAGGCTTGTGAACGGAACGCAAAATTGAACGGCGTTCAGCTGAACGCACGTTCAATGAACGGAACGCTGAACGGAACGCAACTTTTTTTTGAACGCTGAACGTTGAACGCCAAAAAAGAGTTTTGCGTTCAATTTTTCCAACTTTCTTTGACTTTTTGGAAATTCTAAAAAAAAAAAAGTCATCACTACGCAGTACTTTTTTTGGAAATTATTTTCCAAAAAAAACCGTCATCACTACGCAGTACTTTTTTGGAAATTCTTTCTAAAAAAAAAAAAACGTCATCACTACGCAGTACTTTTTGGAAATTCTTTCTAAAAAAAAAACGTCATCACTACGCAGTACTTTTTTAATATTGAACGCTGAACGCTAACGGAACGCTGAACGCTAACGGAACGCTGAACGCAAAAAACATTGAACGGAATGCTGAACGGAACGCTAATTTTTTTGAACGCTGAACGCAAAAAAAGCTGAACGCTCACACAAGCCTGGTTATGGGCCATCTCACAGTGGTCCTTGGGCGAAACTTTGTAGACTCCTTAACCGGTGCACATACTCAAAATCGTAACAGGACTACCACCCCCCAGACAATCACCCCCGTTACAAATATGTCTTATCCCTTAAAGTCCACTTAAGAAGTGAACTATGTCTATGATTGGGAGGCATTAACCGCAACAAAATGCAACAGATCTTTTAGACTTGCAAACACTGGCTGAGTAACAGCAATATGAACATCACACAAGGATTAAATGAAACTCAAAAAATCGAATTATAAAAAAAAATGTCTTTATGTTTTTTAATTGACAGTTGTTTTTCTCTTTCTATGTCAGGTATAAAGTAATCCCTTACCGTTATTTATATCCAGTGGGATGCAGTTCTGTCGAGCCATATAGGCAAAAAAAAAACACATTGAATAACTTAAATTATAAAAAAATATTATATCATCTAAAATAATTTACTTAACTCTTAATTACATGAAATAACATTATTTATTAAATATACAAGCTTTTATGTTTCCGTGGTTTTTCAATTGCGGGGCTCCTTTTTTTGTTTTATTGCTTTCCTCATATCTATGCATGCTTATTACTATTATTGTTATGATTAGAAAGTAAACAAAATATATTTTAACCATTTTGAACATGCCGATTCACCAAAAAAATAATAAAAAATACGAGCAATAAAAATAATTGAACATAGTTATCTAGAAAAATAGGTACATTATACATTAAATAAATGAGAAAATAGCTACAAACAATGAGTAAATGACGTCAATAGAAAGATGCTTTGTCATCATGTAAGAATGACAGGCACTGTTTTTATTATTTTATTATTGTAGATACATATTGGTTGAGTCCATAGGGAACAAAGTGTGCCGAAGTCACCAATGATAGCGTTGAATACTGAGGTATTTGTTCGCTCTCTCCGTTGAGAGGGGAAAGGTAGGGACAGAACGAACTCAAGGAAGAGTACCTAAGACTTCATATATTTTTGTTATCATGAATATGTATAGTCATGTGCAGGCTTGTGAGCGTTCAGCTTTTTTTGCGTTCAGCGTTCCGTTCAATGTTTTTGCGTTCCGCGTTCCGTTAGCGTTCAGCGTTCAAATATTTAAAAATAATTTCCAAAAAAAGTACTGCGTAGTGATGACGTTTTTTTTTTTTTTAGAAAAGAATTTCCCAAAAAGTACTGCGTAGTGATGACGTTTTTTTTTTAGAAAAGAATTTCCCAAAAAAAGTACTGCGTAGTATTGATGTTTTTTTTTTTAGAAAATAATTTCCCAAAAAAGTACTGCGTAATGATGACGTTTTTTTTTAGAAAAGAATTTCCAAAAAAAGTATGCGTAGGGATGTCGTTTTTTTTTTTTTTTTTTTAAAGAATTTCCAAAAAAAGTACTGCGTTGTGATGACGTTTTTTTTTAAAAGAATTTCCCAAAAAAAAGTACTGCGTAGTGATGACGTTTTTTTAAAGAAAGAATGACGTTTTTTTTTTTAGAAAAGAATTTCCCAAAAAAAGTACTGCGTAGTGATGACGTGTTTTTTTTTTGAAAAGAATTTTCCAAAAAGTACTGCGTAGCGATGACGTTTTTTTTTTTTTGAAAAGAATTTCCCAAAAAAAGTACTGCGTAGTGATGACGTTTTTTTAAAGAAAAGAATGACGTTTTTTTTTTTAGAAAAGAATTTCCCAAAAAAAGTACTGCGTAGTGATGACGTTTTTTTTTAGAAAAGAATTTCCAAAAAAGTACTGCGTAGCGATGACGTTTTTTTTTTTGAAAAGAATTTCAAAAAAAGTACTGCGTAGTTATGACTTTTTTTTTGGAATTTCCAAAAAACGTAATGCGTAGTGTTGACGGTTTTTTTTAAAGAATTCCTAAAAAGTACTGCGTATTGATGACTTTTTTTTTTGAAAAAAGTCCAAGAAATGTTTGGAAAAATTGAACGCTGAACGCAAAACTCTTTTTTTGCGTTTCAACGTTCAGCGTTAAAAAAAAGTTGCGTTCCGTTCAGCGTTCCGTTCATTGAACGTGCGTTCAGCTGAACGCCGTTCAATTTTGCGTTCCGTTCCAAGCCTGGTCATGTGACGTCTTACCATTTTTCATGATGAACGACTCAATATTTGAGTGAGTTTAGGACTAGCACCCCCCTACAATCACTCCCCGGACTACCACCCCCCGACAATCACCCTCGAGCCATTCATCCCCCGTACCATTTACTAATACAAGGAATACTAGAAGCTAACTGGAAGGATGACGTCATTAACGGGCACTCCCTTTATGCTCAAGTAAGGGCCATCATTATTAGTTCAATTGTAATATTATTTCAAAAAACGTGGTTGTGTAGTGTTATTTCAAGTTCTTTATATTCTGTGTTTCAAAGTGGTTTACAAGTTATCTGCTTCTGTTTTAAACAGGGATATAATAATATGCCAAAGAGGGACTACTCTTTCTCCAACGATCTCTTTGGGAAGCTCAAGAGTCACTTTGATATCCACAGCTTTCGCCTCAATCATCTGTCAGCCATTAATGCGGCCCTCTGAACAATGTCACCTCTGTCCTCATGCCCACGGGGGCGGAAAGAGTCTCTGCTATCAGTTACCAACCGCGGTCCAGGGTGGAGTCACTGTAGTCCTATCCTCCTAGCATCCCTCATATCTGATAAATTCACAAAGCTCGACGGTCTGGGAATCCCTGCAGATCATCTCATCGGGACGACTATGGCCGGCAGCGGAAAATATACGAAAAGCTCCGCCTCCTCACGCCCCAAATCATATTCCTCTGCGTGACTCCCGAGAAGGTATCTGCCTCTCAGAAGCTCAATGGAGTCTCTCGAAGCCTTTATTCGCGGGATCCCCTCAAGCGATTCGTTATTGATGAGGCCAACTGTGTGTCTCAGTGTGGACACGACTTTCACCCGGACCACTAGCTTCCCCATAAGCTCCAAAGTGATTTCCCCCGAGTCTATTTTATGGCACTAACGGCCACCGCGACGCCCTGCATCCGAACGGACATTCTACATCATCTAAAAATGAAGTCTCCAAAATGGTTTCTCTCTTCCTTCAACAGACAGAAATTGGCCTATGAGGTCTAACCAGAGAATCCATCCAAAACTGCTATGCTGCCTTCCCGTGGACTGCTACCGTGAAATGGCTATTAGGCTGCCTTGCTCCAAGGGTGAAATAATGGACATTGTTCATATGAAGGAGCTTTAATGCAAGAGCTACGAGGAGGAACTTATCCCAATTTGCCAGAGCTTTTTGGACCAACGGTTGAGTTATTTGGAGGATAAGGAATATGCTGCATTTCTAAATAGCGAAGAAGGCTCTGTATTTCCGTATTTTAGCTCGAGCATCGAGTCTATTGGTGGATGGATGTCCAAGTCAAAGTAAGAGTTTTTAACTATTCATCAAAAATAAAAGTATCCTTTTTTATCTTAAGCAATTTAAAATATGAATTATTTAAAGATATATATATATAATATTAATCATAACTTTTTCATTTTATGATATAGATTTTTACTTTATCACAATATCAAGCAATAAATAAGTAAATAAGTATTAACTAAACATTAGATATATTGACTGTATTGTTGTCCAATTTTAACAGTATCGTAGCTACACGTAGCTTTTATTCTGTTATTGACTTTGTTTTTTGTAATGAAATGCATATTGTATCATCTGTTTTCAGGCTTGTGAACGGAACGCAAAATTGAACGGCGTTCAGCTGAACGCACGTTCAATGAACGGAACGCTGAACGGAACGCAACTTTTTTTGAACGCTGAACGTTGAACGCAAAAAAAAATAGTTTTGCGTTCAGCGTTCAGCGTTCAATTTTTCCAAACATTTCAATGTAGTTTTGATTAAGTATTTTTTGGGATATAAACAAGGGGATGAAATATTATAAGAAGAACTTATAAACTACTCTCCCAAGAACTCTCTATAGAATAGTAAAGCACTTTTTTAAAAATTTACCCCAAGTGACAAAATTTACACACAATTGAATGACCTTTTATTCATTCATTCTTATTACAAAATAAACAACTTATTTAGTATTTAGGTATGAAACTATTGTTGAAATAAGTTGAGATTAAGTCTGACTACGGGATATTTATCTGGGCTGTGGACTCGGAATCATGGATTTGCTCATTTTGATGGACTCGGATTCGTGGACTCGATAACTTAAATATTAGGACTCGGATAGGAGGGCTCGAGAGTTAAAATCTTAGGAATCGGATACGAGGACAGTATTAATTTGTCAGCTTTTTTCATTTCGTCATGGATAATAAATGACAGTCTACGAGCAAACAAAAAAATATATTTACAAGGTCCCTGTACGCTTCCTAGTAATTAGCATAGTTTGGTAAACATTTTATACTCGCACGTCACAATTGTATATGGATGTTTGATGACTATAGATGATAATTTATTATTTTGGCTTCTCCTGGATATAGCAGATATATAGATTTTTAAGGCGCCATGATGGTCGCGAATGTCTCAACCAAAGTACTTTGAGGAATGTAAGATCAATTCTTTGCACATTCCCATAGGCCAAGCGACCTAGAAACTTGTTGTTGTTGCTTTAAAAAAAGATAATTTGACGCCATTGATCAGACAAAAAATTACCCTTACAACAGTTGCAGTTAATATTTTGCGTTTTGTTTGGTTCCTTGCATAAATTTAATGTTAATAATTGATATTGAGATTAAGTTATTTCTAATGACGAAGTCGATATTAACTTCAATTTTATGTAGTAAATGGTTGATTCGTGTTTATATAATATTAAATGTGTTTTATATTGCAAAGATGATTAAAAAATACATCTCTCTAAAATTAGATGCATTCATATAATGTTGTTTTATAATATTAATTTGTATTATATAGCTTTGATCTCGTATTTGTCTTGGTTTATTACACCTTAAATATGATTATAATTTAAAATGTAATGTATCCATTACGGAAGAAAGTAGGGATCCAGTTACTCATACATCGAAGGTTTATAATACTATTTTGCAGATTCTTAATATCGAACTCGGACTCCATTATTCGAAAATAAGCGAGTCTGGTTATCGCGACATTTTTTCAAATATATTTGATCTGAAGTTGTTTTTAATAAGATGAAAATAGTTAAGTTTATTTCATGCTGACTGGCGTGTTTGTCTTTTATATATGGAAAACTATTAATATAATGATTATTTGTTACTGGTTAGGAAAAAATATATACAAGTTGGGGTTGATCAGGGGTTCCCAACCTTTTTTCTTTGGCGACCCCCTATAGAAAAATCTCCAGTCTGGCGACCCTCTTATGTAGTGAATATAGACGTTCTGTGGACCCCAGGTTGAGAACCCCTGGGTTAGATCCAGTCAACAAATTTATATCATTTGAAAGTCGGTTCGGGCTCATTTTATTATAAACCCCCTAAATAGTACTTCCATTTTTCAAAATTACACATTGTTATTTTTCAAATATTTGAACGCTGAACGCTAACGGAACGCTGAACGCAAAAACATTGAACGGAACGCTGAACGGAACGCTATTATTTTTTGAACGCTGAACGGAACGCTGAACGCAAAAAAAGCTGAACGCTCACAAGCCTGTCTGTTTTAATTAAATGATGTTAAGGTAGTGATAAACAGGATAGAGTTACGCTATGATGTAAATTTAATATCACCTAAATGTTTATAATTAATTCTTCATATTGTAATAGGGGCGGAAGAGGCAAATACTATCGGGGTCGCTGTGGCAGAATGTTATCTTTCCGTGGATGAAAAAAGTCTGGCTCGACCTCAAGCCGAACCGGAACGCCCTCAAACGCAACGCCAGCCCCGCTAAAACCTCCTACAAGATCCTCTTATTTGAAACTCATGGCACCTCCGAAACTAGAAGTTTAATGAGGCTGTGTCGTTCAGAGAAACAAAGATCGTCAGATATGAAATTTAATTTGAAAAGAATTTTTTTTGTTACAGTCTATTTCACAATAAAAACATATAATCTTGAATTACTGGTTTGTTACTGTAAAACTATGTATCGTTTGTAAGTAATATTTTATTTACTATTGTGGAAACTATTGTTGATAAATCAAAAGTATTAAAATATACCTATATCACACTCGTTATTCATTTTTGTTAAATATAAATAGTTACTTGTTTGATCGTTGAATTATGAATTATTGAAGTGAAAATGACTCATTTAGCCAAAAAATATAATACTTTTAATTTATTGCTATGTTAATCAACGTATCATGGCCTTAACTTGGAAGCCACAATTTTCCCTTTCCTTTCCAGGTAGTTTCAAGTATTCCTTGCTTTATACCCACCTGACATAGAAAGAGAATAACAGCTGTCAATTAGAAAACAGAGACATCATTCTTGCATCTCTTTGGCATTTCTTTCACTACAGGTTCAAATTAATCACAAACCTCTCCCTTTTTCTATTATTAATAAGCTGTTGGTTATATTAAACAGCTTAAGTTCTTCTATTCTGGAGGAGGAACCTTGATATGTAGTTCCCTTCTGTGTCCAGAGTCACAGTAATAGTAAAATGACACCACCCTTATTACATCATGGAAGAATATCTACCAATTATCATTGAAATGGCTATGAATGATATTTTAAATTGTGGTCACATACATAAAATATTAGGTTCCTCGGATATCCTTGCAACATATGTGAATCAAGCAAGAATTAAATATTATAATAATTATAGTAAAATAATGTAATTAAATAACAATATTTACGAGTATACAAGGTGGATTTCAAGCAAAGAAAAATAACATTTTACAAAAAAAAATGCAATAGAGAAACATATAAATTCAATAGGATAAATTACATGATATTGACAGATGTATAATCTGTTTTTAATGATAAATATATTAATGAATAGTAGAACATATAATATTTATGACATACTTATACTATAATAAAGACGCCTTCATAAAATATTAATAGCCGTTTAATTAGTTTTTAAAACATTTAGGCTTGTAAGATTTGTTTACCATAAATAAAAAATAATAATTCAAATCATTCTTTTTATAAACAAAATCTGGTCTGAACAATAAACTGACATAAAAAATATTCATGGTCATTACGATTTATTCAGTGACCGATCCTCCATCACGTATATTATATAAAAAAATAGTTTAAAAAATGAATTCTTAATGTCCAAGAGGTTTTTTCTTTTACGAAAAATGTTTTTCTAGGGAGTTTTTAGTCTCTTGATTTGTGCCTCGAGAGCTCATCCGGCGTAAGGAATGATAGTTTCTCCGGATCAAATGATTTAAATAAATCACTTTTTCTGTTGATTTCCGTGTCCAAATCCGTGTCTGGCTCCATGCCCAAGTGTTTGATAGCGAACTGTAGGTGCAGTCGGTTGTTGAGTAGAAGGAAGGACTCTGGACAAATCCGTGAATGAATGCCAAGCATTCGCTTAATTATATTGTCCGGAAGATATTTAAGAAAAACATTCATTTATAAGCCACCATGTTTTTGGGTGTCCAATTGTAGGAATCAATTTAAAATGACGTCAAGTGACTTATATCCTAAAGTATAATACCTCTGACCTATAGAACTGGACACTCAACTGAGAAAAAACACCATTAAAAGAGTTCTTTGATGAGGTATAGTACCTTAAAATAAAAGCAAAATAGTCATGGAAATAGAAAAATATTTATCTGCGAGAAAAGCTAGTGACGTCATCCTATGTTATATTTCATAAAAAAGTAGTCTTCTAAAAAGAGATCAATAGATTTTTGGTATTATTTCTCTCTTCTTATATTCCTAAAGACTTGGTATTTAGCAGAGCTGCGACTACCGAATGTAAATCGGTATTTAGAACTGGAAGCGTTGTTACATGGTGTGAAGAAGTTGAACTTCGCAAAATAAATAAACAACTACGGGGCTGAAAGCGCATTTTATATTGAAGAACAACTAACAAAAGACAGTTAAGGAAATAATTTGTTTGCTATTGCCTTCCGTTTCCTTCAAAATCCGAGTGCATATATGATTTATATAAAAATAATATATATTAAATTTCAAATAATCTCTAAAAAAATTATAACAAATTATGTACTTAATTGTCTTGTTATAAATAGTCCGATACTAAATGCATATTAAGAAGTCACAGAGCCGAATAACATATTATTTTTCTTTCTTTCTTATCAAATGCACCGATCGATATTCGGTAGATATATAATAAAATCTACCGAATCAGCGGTACCGAATCCCTGCTCTGAATTTTTGTCATAAAAGGGACATAAGATGGCTGCTTCCCTTCCTTTATTGACTCTATTTTACATTCAGCTATAACTAGGTCGTTGGGGGTCACTCAGTCACTCTTGAAGAAGAGCAATAATTGGCATGATCATTTATTTAGTGAACTAGTCACTTTCTCATACAAAAATAAATATCTTATAATTAAATAAATATCTCATAAGAAAGGACTTTAACTCAGTGAAAGCGAGTTTAACTATCAATTTTGAGGGCTCAACTCTCAAGAGTTGAATATGGATCAGCCTATAGAAGAGTATCCTAGGTTCTATGGACCAACTTTAATGATATGGTTATTAATATCTATTATAATGAATATTTTTTTAAGAGAAGGAAATTGATTTTCAATTAATTTTCCCGACAGTCTTAATTATTGAATAGAACTTGCGGGAGACTCTTTTAAGACTCGCCTTGAATATAAACGGCGTGTCCAAATGATTTTGATGCACGCTTCCATCGATGCAGTAAGCTTTATGGGTGGGATTGAAATGGAAGAACTTGGACTGCATCTTGATGTTTTCGTCTGATAGGAAGGACTCAGTATTGATAAAGAGAACGGGCTGAGATATTCGGCTTAGGAGGGAGTTCTTTTCACTCTTGAGGGGGAAAAACCATCCGTCAAAGGCTGTGCCCGTGATGAAACGATTGTCTTGCGCCAGAGAGAGTAGCGTAGTTGCGCCACCAAAGGAATGTCCTAAATAATCGTGGTTAGAAGAAAATATACATATTAAAGACATAAAAATAACCTCTAGAAATCATAATACACTAAAAAAAACTTTGGATAAGGAAATTTTGTATTGCGTAAATAAACTTACGGACTTGATTTTCCCTGCAGAGTCTTATTTGTATATATAGTGGTTTCAGCGAGAACTTTCCACCCGAAACATAGTTTTCTATTAGATATATAACAAAACATGAATAAAATTATGTACCTATATAAGGCAGATGCTAATTCGTTAAATTATATAAAGAAGCATTGTAAGTTACAGACTTAGCATCAAATATATACCATAAAATATGATAAAACATTAAAAAAACATATAAAATTTATTTGACTATTTTTTTTTTTTTTTTTTTGCCTATATTCCGATAGAATGCATCCGTGGATTAAATAAGCATATAGCTCAAATTAGTCTATCGAACCTAGGATATCAATGAGGTAGACCAAAAATGAACATCCCCTCTCGGGATTCGAACGCCCTACATTGAGAGTTGAAATTTTTGTATATTTTAAATTATCTACTATTTTGAAAGAACTTTACTTCAATAAAATTGAGTTATTCATATATATATATATAACAAATCAAAATTATATATAAACTAGAGGATGTTACCCGGCACTACCCTGGATTTACCAACTTGAAAATAGTCTTTTGAATAGAAAAAAATATACGAGTAATTTTAGTGATGTCATCACATGTAATTTTTCATATTAAAATCAGTTTTTTGGTTCATAAAAAAGTTGTTATTTTCCGCAAACTTAAATTGGAGGGGGAAAACAGGGACAAAAATAACTTATTCTTAAGTAATCATAGTGGAAACAATTTTTTCGGTAAAACCTCTCTAAAACAAAAACAGGTCTTACAACCTCAACATTATCCGAGAAAATTTGGTCAAAATCTAATTTGGTGATTTTAAAAATCGACAAAAAACGTTTGGGTGAATAAAATAAGTACGGCGATAATATTTTTTAAATCCACTAAAACACTCCCTGACCTCTAAAAACTATTCACTGAAAATTTATCTAATGAATCGTTCGAGAGATACAGGGAAACGAACGAATGAACAAACTAACGAACGAACGAAATTATGTTATCATTATAGATAAGATGTTAATGCATAAAAAATACATGATACTCCAGAGCAAAAACAATTAAGCTAAAAAAAATTAATAATAGTTTTCACGTATTTACTTGTGAATTTCACACATTTATTTTATTTACATAATAAACCAAGAAGGGAAGGGAAAAATCATTTACTTATATTTGATATATTACTATATGGTAATAATATTTGACCTCCGAAATCGTTTAAAATCATAGCGATATTTCAAATGGTAATAGCATTCGTTATAAATATATCTTCTTATTATTATTTATGGTTCCCCTTTAGAACTCAGTGTCTCCTATGGAAAACATTGGTTTGGCCATCTTTCCTTTGCCATTCGAACACCCATTTAATGAAGCAACATGATAATTTATATATACATTCCTTAACATCAATGTTTAATTATGTTTTTAACGCATTTGATTTGGATTATAGGAATAAAATTTATTTACGGCAAGAAGGGAAAAATCAATTATTTATATTTGAGAAATCATGACCAATAAATACTTTGGTTTGGCCTACGAAATCGTTCTAAATCATAGAAGTAGTTTGTGCATAAATTTGAAATGTAATAATTAATTAATTACGCTGTAATAATTATTTATGCATATCCTTGAAAAACTGACTGAATGTTTTATTGGAATATATTTGTACGGTTCAATAATTATTAATTCATTCCCTATTCACCTGCAACACTGGCTCTCTTAGAGTCCATGGAATCCTGAAAGGTTCCTAAGAATTCCCGATCGGCGGATGTCAAGGGACGTTTATAAATTGCGGCTACGCTTGATAGATCCAGTGATCCGTCATTTAATGCCAGGAGCAGGTCAAGGGCCTTGCTTACTTCTTTGGACCTATACTTGACTTGTTCGTTGCGAATGGTATATTCATCATCTTTGGTATCAACTCGGCGATAGGGAATGCCAGTCGTGCTTCTTGGAGGCTCGGATGTATCGTCATAGGGAAAAGAATAACATGCGGATCCGTCCCTAAAAAAATATGAATAAACTTTAAAAAATTGACAAAAATACAGAAACATTTTTTAACATTAGCTTATCATGATAATTTTTTTGAAGTAATAAAATGTATATTCATTACAATGTAAAGATATAATGGTTTTTTTTTGCCTATATGGTTTGATAGAATTGCATCCGACAGGATATAAATAAGCATTATAGCGTTAAAATTAGTCTATCGAACCTAGGATCTTATCAATAAGGTAGACCAAAAATGACCATTCCCCTCTCGGGATTCGAACCTGCACCCCCAATATTGAGAGTATAACGATTAAAGCTAATCACTATCAGCAATCAAATCAATTAAATTGCGATTATAAGAAATTGAGAAATGTACATAGAATTACTTCTGGTATATTTTAAAAAGCTAAGCTTTCATAAGATTATAAAACAAAAATTATGTATGAGGTCAATCCAAGGTAAAATTTTAGACAACAATAAATGACGAGGGTCCAATTATGTCATTTTGGATTGACAATAAAGATAAATAATTATTTTTTTTCTTATAGTATCTTCAAGTGAATTTTAATATATAAAGATCGAATCGCGATCAGCGATATAATATCGTGTATCGTAATTGTCGCCGTATAAAAACTCGGACCCAAAAAACCTGTTAAAAAATGTTTAATTTTTTGTAGATGATAAAAGTAGAAAAATCATAAAATATAAATAAAATAAAAATATAACATTTTTGAAATATTCCCTATGTGTTACAATATATTCAATACAACTGAATTCTAGTCAAGATATATAGGGGCCGATCGCCTGCTATGAACTGTTTTGAACAAAACATTGAAGATGTAAAACTCTAACTGGAATAGAATGCAAATAAAAGATTTTTATGTTTGTTCAATTTTCATAAATAGTTAGGGAAAGAACGTGTGCTACTAGGCAAAAAGATTGAGAAATATATCAGAACAAAATGCAGGGTTGTTTAACGGTTGCATCATTTGCATTTTTCTTGTGCTGATCTTTGATACTCTGAACAGGGTCCCTGTTGCTCTGGTCATATGAGTTCTACATTTAAACATTTCTTGTGGGATATGTTAATAGTGATGCTAAAGATTATTACTTGAAAATAGTTGGGGCAAAGAGAAAAGGAGAAGAAACTCTCTTGTTTAAAAAAATATAAAGTAAGTACTTATTATTTCCTTTGTTCATAAGTTGTGAAAAAGATGTGATTAAACTTAATGATAATTATTTCGATTATTAATTATGCCAAATTAATGTGCCATCCACTCTGTCGAATAGAGTTCCTTGGTGAGCCAAATGAATTTTTCAGTGGTTTTT
>CP045896.1:10744380-10774144 GCA_013387185.1 Caligus rogercresseyi
GCAAATTGCATGTGCCGACCTTGCCCGAGCAACGCTGGGCAATTGCTAGTTCCTGATATGAATATGGCATATAATAGTATAAAATATTCGATTTTATAAGTATTTCACAAATCCAAGCGATACAAATTATTGAAAACAATGGAAAAGTTCAATGTAATTCTCATGCTAACATGTAATGGGATATCATTTATTATAATGGTTCAAATATGAAGGAATTTAAACATGAATAATATCAAGCCTTAAAACTATGACGTCACATTTGAAAATTATTTATGTTTATGTGTTCCTTTGTTTATCATAATATGAGGGGGAAAAGAAAATAAATGTCAGCAGACAAAAAACACTTCACACACTCTTTATCACTTTGAAGATGAGTTTCTAATATGACCATAGCTTCTTGGTATTAATAAGTATATACAAAGTGCTTTTAATGTTACTTTTCAGCATTTACTTACTTTGTAAGACTTCATTACTCATCATAATATGTATTATATAATTGTTTATAATGTTATTAAGACGTATTAAAAGCTCGGGCCTTGAAAAAAATGGCCAAAGAAAAGTTGAACCAGAAATAAATGATAAGATAGAAAAGGAAAATGATGGCTCACGGTAAAAATGGCCCAAAATGCAAGTTTTACTAGAATACAACTAAATATAGATGAAATACTATTTTCATATAAGTTGAGCAAATAATTGCTAAAAAAATTCATTCTAGCCAATATGGATAATGATTTCATTGTAGTTGTTATTAGACGGGGTAAATATTCATTTCGGCCATTTTCTATGGAGTCATCATTTTCTTTTTCTATCTTAGGCCATATTTTCCTCATCCATTTCTTCCTACCATAACCAAAGTGAGATGTCTAAATTGTAATTGAGGTAAGTATTAATTACAATGTGTGAAATAAACCGCAATGGACTCTGAGAACAAAATGTGTATTTGTCTTCTTTTTTTTTTTTGGGGGGGGGGGGGGGGCGCAAAAATTCTTATGTGACCAAAGGGGGGCCCAGCAGAAAAAGTTGGGAACCACTGCCTTATATGAAGCAAGGTTAGAGCAAAAGCTCGACTAGATAAAATACGTTTAGAATTTCACATATTAACCAATATTCTTCATGATTTAATTTCCATATTTTATCTTGCAAGGCTTCGTATTTTTTATGGCTAATGAAGTCATTTGAGAAAGAGTCAAAATATCTAAAAAGTGTGATAACAGTTTATGGTTGTTCCAAGCCAAGACTAAAGTAGAACTATAAAGTACTTAACAAAAATAAGTATCAAACTATGAAGGGTAAATTTAAATATTATATAATATTGCTGTTATATCTAGTGTAACCTAGCTCTTATAAAGCTTTAAAGTAAGTAGCGCATCGGGGCAGGTAGCTTGGAAAGATTTTCATTGAGTCTCTTTTTTCTTTTTGTCAGCAGATGTCGCTTTACGATTGAAAAAATATGACGTTAATCGGGTTTTTGGATCTCATTCCCACACCATTTAAATAATTGCATTCAATACTACTATTTTTTAACTTATTTTCACAACGATAATTAATATTTCAGTGTGTGTGTGTGTGTAATCGAGTATATTTGCCATTGGGCATATTAGTTACATTTGTAACTAGTCTAAAATATATAAATAAATAAACACAGTATTAAAAAAATATGTTTAAAGAAAAACTAAGAACAAATATATAAATATGACATGGATTATGTGGGCACGCTGCGTCCAATGG
Organism: Caligus rogercresseyi; assembly: GCA_013387185.1. Taxonomy (NCBI): domain Eukaryota; kingdom Metazoa; phylum Arthropoda; class Copepoda; order Siphonostomatoida; family Caligidae; genus Caligus; species Caligus rogercresseyi. The sequence goes on from CP045896.1 coordinate 10,746,109, forward strand.
CCCTAGCTGCGGTCCTTGCAGCGTGAAGGGTCGTGGCCGACCTCAAAGCCTTTACATGTTCCACACCGATATTGCGTGGCATGCAAAGGTAGCCGTATCTCTTTTGAGTGGATACGCTACTAGAGTGGTGGACCCATGGGCCTCCTCGGGATGGGGAAGACGAAGTCACCAACCGGGTTCCTGGCCACCGCCACCACCATCGTTGGAGTAAAAGCATTTCCAGGTCTCCAGGGCAACTGCCTTGGCGGCCACTTCGTTGAGGGAGGAAGACCTGCTCTCTCGAGGAGGTCTCCGACGTGGATGTGATCCCGTCTTTTATATCCAACAATGCTCCTGTATTAGGCGACTTTAATAGAACACATATGACTTTACTTCAATGTTCTACATATAATCGAGGAGATGAAGTTTCATGTAGAGTAGCGAGCGCAGAGTTTCCGGGAAGCAATAAAATAATAACACACTCGCATATTTGGCCCACATACGGCGTCATATGTTAATATTACTCGTACATAAGTTTCTTAAATTTGTATCATGGATTTTGTGGAGATAAAATAGGTTTGCTAAATGTCAAATGAGTTACAATAATTTCTGTGGCTGTGGATGATTTTAATACCGACTGACATAGAAAGAGAGAAAAAAAACTGAAAACATAGAGACATCTCTCTGGCCTCTCTTTATTATAGTATTAACCTCACAAAACCCGCTCCTTTTTCATAACAGATTTTTAACTATTATTTTATTATTTTTACATTTATTACAAAAAAATTCATACATTTTGATGCGTTGTTTTTTATCTTCTAGACGATTATGAGGGGCGGTCTTACTGTCTTCCTCCTTCACTTTCGTCGTCAAATCGGCCAGAAAAATGCTAAGAGAATTAATAAGCTTCCGTGACGAGGGAAGCATTGAACTACTTACCATAAGAAACAAGTCAGTCCCGACAAGAGACGATGGAGTTCCTCTCGTCCAGGAATCCTGTCGAATAAGTGACTCCGGACACAGGGGGGAACTCCGTATCAGGTTCCTCCTCTAGAGTAAATAACTCAAGCTGTTAAGTAACGCAATAATAATAATAACAGCTTTGTTATGAAAAGGGAGAGGTTTGTGAGGTTTAATACTATAATAAAAGAGAGGCCAGAGAGATGTCTCTATGTTTTCAGTTTTTTTCTCTTTCTATGTCAAGTCGGTATTAAAATCATCCACAGCCATTTTCTGTTTTGTACAAACATTCTCATAAAAGTTTTGACTTTGTACAAAGAAATGTTTAAGTCACATGGATGCTTTTTTCTTTTCTTTTTTTCTCTCTTTACCTTGAAAAGTAGGTAGTAAAATCAGAAAAGGTAATTTTTCTGGTGCATTTCTAGTCCCATTACTTTGCAAATAGTTTTATTAGGTCTTTCTTGACCCAAGGATTCCATAGGTACCTTCAAAGTTCAAATTTGACCATAAATGTGGGAGGAGATAGCGTGCGGACATACAGACGGACGGACAGAGATTGGTGATTATTATATAGATGACAATGTTAATGAAACAATTGTTTAAGTCTACGTCACTATACGTCACAAGGGTACTTGATATATCCCAAAATTCCTACGTATTATTTGCTTAGCTGCATCAACATCAACGCCTCTAGCGGATAAATAAAACGAAAGGAAGTCAAGAAATATCAAAAAATAAGAACAAAAGCTCTTGATGCGCCACTTTCCTTAAAGCTTTAGTTCTTATGAGAGGCTTGTTTATTCTGTCAAACCAGACCGAGATAGTGTCAAGTGTATTGGCTGAAATCATACAATTTTTTTTAATTTTTAGTTTTTAATGACGTCACACGGCAAGCAGGGAAAATGATATTAGTAATGTTATTCTTTCCCCTCACATCATCAAAAATGTTAATGACATGAAAAATATTAATTAGATTATGTCGTTTCACTATCCACGAAAACATGAAATTAACATACGTTTTAATATATATACCTTGTGTTGTGTGACTAAGTCGAAATAACAACCTACTTAGTCTCTATTGTCACCGTTAAAAACAATACATACAGCATAACTTAAACCCCTTTGTAGACAAAGGTGGTTACAATCTAATGAAATCTTGAACTTTGAACACAGTGTTAAATACAAGACATTAACTAGGTTTTTACTGTATTAATGTCCTATTTTTTAGTAGCGTAGCCTTACATTTGTAATCCTGATACATCACTTCCTAAACACCCTTATTTAGAAACTGAAAATAAAAACGTCACTAGCCCCCACATTCAAAGCTAAAGCCGCCAAATTTCCTATGATTATTATTACTCTCTGATTCAATCACTCGAAGAGTGGACACCTACTTTTAACAGTGTTGGATATTCTTATTGAAAAATTATAACGATTTGAAAATGGAAAACTTGTAGTACCTTGATAATCTGGAGAATCTTGAGGACGCTGTCCCCTATCTCTATCTCCCTGCCCGAAGTACGAAGGAAAATGTGACACAATACGGGCTCTTCGAGCATGCAAGGCGCCATGTGCTTGCTGGTCAGGTACCAAATCCGTCTCGTCTTTTGATTTTTTTCACTTTGTTTACTTTTCGCCTTAATGTGCCAAAAAAAAGGATTGTCAGTTTGATGGAATATCTTTTAATGTGGCACCCGGATCATCAAAGTATTGTTGTGGTTCTTGGTGTTTTTTTTTTTTTTTTTGCAGATGAATAATGTGTTGTAGGAGATAAGAAGGGTAGAGGAGGATTCATAAATCAAGCACTCCCAACAAGGATGCGCTTGACACATTGCTACGCCCCTTTTTCTTTTATGTGAGAACATTTTTCCCCTTATTATGAAGCATTGTTTGTGATAGGCAATCAAGCACTATTATTAAGAATGTGATCCTTTATTATCATTAGTAATAGAGGAGTTTAAAATTTTATTTTTCAAATAATGATCAACCATTAAGCTGTATCTGTAAAAAAAAATCGTTAAAAACTTCTGATTTATTATTTGATATAATACATTTCTCTACATCCAATATCGTTAAGAATTATGGTTCTTTGAAAAAAATATATAGGAGCGTTAGCTTTCAACACTTTGCATTCCTAGTTATTATGACCATGCAAGCTAACCAAGGTGAGCTTATGTGTCCACACCTCAATGTTCATTTATAGCCATAAAAACTGCTCATTAATAAGGCATGGGATCTTTTCTGGTCAAAGAATGAATATGATTCCGACAGCAATCACCAAATGAATGAAAATCAATGACGCTCATCAGATATTGAAAGTGATTCCCTTAAAGAGAGATATTAAAAAACACAACAGTTTGCTACACTGTGGTAGTATTGAATGAAATATGTCCGTATACTATGATTACCATTGCTTCAACAACTATTATCTCGATCGACCAATTAAAGCATATAAGCTCACCAAACATATTCCCCGTTTCTTCTGTTATATTCGCTTCAAACCTACATACATAATATCATACTTAATTGATACTATTCCTCAATCTAATCACTTATAATACATCAATTATCTTAGCAGATAAGACCTTAAGTCAAGGGAACATCATTTTAATTAATAAACGCACATTCTTCCACCTCCGCAAGCACTCCACTCACTGCCTTATATTCAGAAACCCCCCATCTTCGACTATCTTAAGTCATAAAACCCACAAACGTACACATTAATTTTGTCAAGCCCTATGTTTTACCCTGCCAATGAGCAACTAAAAAATACTATGATAAATATGCCATTTAACTTGCGAGAAGGAACACAAGTACCAACATCGTTTAGCTGCAGATTCACGAAATAACGGATTCCTCGTAAAATACTAATGATAGCAGGAGATCAAATTCATTCATATATTCATGCAGAGATGATTATACATATATGAAGGGAGTGTCAAAAAAGTGAACTTTGAAAATTCTTCAATATCAAAGAACCATGCGGTATACACATATATATGTACTACAACATTACTTTTTAAAGTTATATATCCCTTCTTATAACAGAAATAATTAGTCAAAGATGAAATTAAGGCGGGCGCTTCGTTATATTCACCGACTTATATAATCATATAGGTCGGTGGAGTGACCAAATGTCCCGATATTCAGCGCTACCATATGTGACATTGACACTCCATGATATAACCGTATAACAACATTACTTTTTTTAAAGTTATATATCTAGTCTTAAAACAAAATAATTACTCAAAAGATGAGATTAAGACAACTCTTTGTCGGTGGAGTGAACAAATATCTCAATATTCAGCGCTACCATACGTGACATCGACACTCCATGATATAAATGTATCGTAAAAAACTTTTTAAATCCAGCCTTACAACAGAAATAATGAGTTAAAAGATGATATCAATGCGGGCTTTTTACATAATCGTTATTATCACCGACCTATATAATAATATATAGGTCGGTGGAGCGAACAAATGTCCCAATATTCATCGCTACCATAAGTGACATCGCCACTCCATAATAAATTACTTTTTAAAGTTATATTTCCAGTCTTGCAAAGAAATAATTACCAAAAAGATGAGATGAAGGTGGGCTCTTTGTTTATGTTTTATTATATCATAAAATTAATTACACAAAATATGTTTTGTATGTACCGAGGACTTAGTTCAAAAGAAAGAAAATGATTTATACTTAACGGTGATGTGATTAAATCAAAGAGTTAAAAGACCCTAAGTAAGAAGACGTATTTTGTAATCTGTTCTCGTTAAAATGCTTTTTATGACTTATTTATTGAGCCGTAAATGTGAGCATTAACGGTTGCACGAACTGCATGTCATTGACAAATTAGTGATTTTTTTAAATAACATATAACATAATCTCCAAGAATGATTCCTTAATGCATTTTTAATATAATTATTGCTATGTCATCCTTGAGGATTTGTCCCTTAGGATATCTGAAGTGTATCAACCTTAACTGTCAACTGGGGACAGGTGTCTCATATGGTTATCATCAGATTGAGTTAGTTATTGGAAGGAAAATACTTTTTATTTCAAATTTATTGATAGTCCTTTGAGAAACTCTTCAAATTGGGACGTGAGAATATGTTTAAATTTATGTCATAATTATGAAAATATAAATATTTTTGGGGATTTATTAAGCTAAATAAGAAATATACTATTTAATTATTAATTAAGTTTTTTTGTAAAGGCTTCGTTGTCTTTAATAAATGATTTGATGTTATTGTTACCTCTAGATAATATGTACATAATTATGTAGTGATAAAACAGCGTTTAAATATTGACCTTTCCAGCATACGCTTTGCTATCTTAAGTAATTTTCTTTACAATTAGTTGATAAATGCTTTGTTATTTTTAGTAAAATCACTCATTTCTTCAATAAATTATTTTCTCTTTTAATAAAAAAAAATTGGGTATTTTTTGTTTTCCGTATATATTTACTATATACATATATCTTGTCCATTTCGAATATATAGATAAATATATAAATATTTCGTGAAAAGGTGTCCAATCTCTAGTAATAACACAATAACCATCATGCTCATTATGATCCATACCAGTATCATAAATTAATTCACAAAATGCATCATTTACGAGTCTCTAATTATAATGCGCGAATATGTAGTGTCGACTTTTAAGAAGGCTAAATGATGTCACACAATGGTCTTACACAGAGCCGGATCTAACCCAGAGGGGCCTTAGTACACATTATATATATATGATTGCATAGAGGCAGTATATTACATCAAGGAAAAACCTTTGAATATGCAGCAATGTCATATAATGGTGGGGTTTTTTTTCATGTGAAAAATTGGTTACAAGGCCAAATAACTAGAAACGCATATTTTAACCAATCCTTTACAATTGTGATCCATCAGTAAGAAAAGCTAGTTTCAGCTGTAGTTTTTTTAGGTGAGGAAATATATCTTCTTCATAGATTTTTTCTATTGATCCTTATGGGCATATCCTTAAATTTTTAAATGTTCCTTTTGCATTTTAAAAACCGTTCCACTTCTGCATACACTCTAGCACAGATGCAACACTAAGAGGCATTTCATTTTTTGGAGTTTAGTGTTTGCAATGAGACTCAATTCTGCTGTTTCGGTTATACATAAAAAATGACTTTATACGTATGATGGAGAGACATGGGACTAATAAAATGCTTTGTTGTTTTTTAAGAGCCCTGTAATTTATGACGTAATTCCATCCATGGGACCCATTACCAGGTCTCAAACTCTAAGTCAGGGATGCCAGGGTCAAATCGGTCAGAGGGCCAGATTGTTTTCAAGTGGGACCTCGGGGGCCAATTACCGGTACATTTTGCCTGGCAAGACCATACACTATACAAAAGTAGATTTAAATTTTTTGATAGTATTATTAATTTATAAACACTTCTCAACCACTGACGTAACTGATGTCCACTCGGGCCGGTTTCAGCCCGCAGGCCGTCACCATGGCACCACTGCTCTATACCAATCAGAAAAACAAAGGGAAAAGGGTTTATTTTACTATATTATTATTATGATGGACCATTCTTTCGGTTTGAAACCTCTATTTAGACCTACTATACTCATTATGATATATACGTACATGACATCAAATTGCTTTTAATTATTCTTCCTATTTTTATTAAAGCCATGCGCTTTTATATTGTTACACGGTATGTTAATACTTGAGCGGTAAATATTCAAACATAGATATAAAATAGGACTCATCCTACTCAAGTCCTGAGACATTTCATACTTAACATTCCTTAAGTCGAGTAGGGGCATAATTTTATTTAATTAGGGTTCATAATTATAAAAAGATAATAGCTTCAACGTTCCATTTAGAGGCGTACAGCTACAATACTGAGGATTACCTTATATGTTCCTTATAGACACTAGAGACTGCTTCTTGAGCTTCCATACTCAACCATGCGCTCACCATAACGTCTTAGCATTATTAATGGCGAAGTGGAATCAGTTATTGAATAAAAGAAATAATTTTACATCAGCAAATATTTAAGCAAGATAAAACTAAATTTAATATGAAATTCCAATTCCTTTAAATAAAATAGTATATAAACCAAGTCTCCTGCATTAATATGGTATGCCATAAAGTTTGCTAATTCAGGTTTTGTATTTATTGAGCATAATTTAATCAGGTTTTCCTCGCTATTGAGAGTTAATATGGTCAATATATTATATATGTCATAAGGATTATGATAACCAAATGATACGATAAGCAGTTGGACTTAGACAGAAGACAACTGGACTTTAAAAGACTGTAAGTCTTGGTTAGAATGATTGCTTTTGAACTCATGTCTATTAATAAAATATGGTTAATAATAATGATTGTGGTCATTGTTTTCTCTAAATGAAATCATTTAATTGTCCCATTCAGTCGATGAAACGAATTACATTATTTCAATCACACATTCATCAGTTATTCCTTGTGATTCAAGAAAAATATTGAATTAATTATTTTTTCGATCTGCTTCATACCAAGAGTCTAACAAAGCAAAAAAATATCTGACATAAATATAAAGGTATACTGACGTTATACAATGTATGTATACATTAGATAAGTCATGGAAAAGCTAGAATCTGGCGCATAGTAAAAGGAAAAATTGCTACAATTAAGGATAGGAATGACTTTATTGACTTAACTATTAATAAGTTGAATATTAAGCATCAAATTCTTTTTCTGGAGTCCAAGGGTACTCTCTGCGTTAGAGACATCCCAAATACTCCTATCCAAGGAGCCTTGGAGTCACTGACACCCCCATCTCATTGAAGCCATAACACTATGCAACAAAAAAATGACTTTTGTCTTGCCAACGCAAAAAAACTAATGAATCTAGTAACTTAGAGAATGGGGATTACAGATATATGATTATTTAGTCGTGATATTTGTTTTTCTGGCCACAATTTAAATTTAAAATTTTCATGTTTTAGGCCAACGGTACATACGGATCTATGATTTTCAGGGACAAGGCAGCAATTAACATTAATGCATTACCAATACAATTTCGAAGAAAGATCCAATAAATCTATTGGTAAGTAATATTTCCAAAACTCTGATTATGTAATGAGATAATTGCATTAAAGTCGTAAAAAATGGGACAAAACGGACACTTTCACGTTATGATAGATATATCACTCATGGACAATTTTTTCAGCTGCAAAGTTATATTTACATACGTTCCAGGCTTTAGAATAGCCATCGAGACCATTAGAACCATTAAAAATGACTTTATTATCGAATAATTGAGCAAAAATTATTAGGCACCTATGCTCCTCAATCTATGCTCATCGTTCTAAAGGTTTCGTGATTGTTAAGATTTTCTTCGTTCCGTAACAAAAGGATTATATATATATATATATATATACATTTCATGTATTTTCTACCTCAGTAAGTTACATGTCCTTAAAATTAAAAAAATAAATTTTATTAATGGGAAAATATAAATACCAAAATATTAACATTTTTTCATAAATCGGAAACATTCATTCATAATCAATAACATTGATAAAATACAAAAAAATATAACTAAAAATGTTTCTTATTCCTCGACCTACGTTTTCCTTCTGTACCTTCACGTAAATAGAATATAATTTTTAAATATGAATATTTTTGTAAAAATATTTTCCCATTAATAAAAATTTATTGTTTTAATTATGGGGATGGTCATTTTTGGTCGACCTCATTGATAAGATCCTAGGTTCAAGTGACTAATTTATACGCTAGATTGCTTATTTATATCCAGTGGGAAGCTGCAATTCTGTCGAACTATTTAGGCAAAAAAACGGGGGAAACAGTGAAGGCTTGCTCTTACAATCATATTTGATGAATATTAGGTCTTGAGTCTTTGAAAATAAAAAGTAAAAACCCCAGAGGATTATCGACTGAATAAAATTATTTTAATTAATTAGTTTGCGAAAATTGATAACATCCTTGATTTTCATTTTACTGGCCAAGTTTTTCTTTCTTTTTTCTTCAACACCAGATGTTGAACAGCAGAGGACTTTCCCCACCCCCCTCAAGTATGTCCCAGCCATAGAGAACCTAGAGTACCGAAAGTCACGTATGATAGTGCGTGATGACACTATGATCCCAGTCCTAAAACAGTAACTTCCTTTCAAACATACTCCACCTACACTAAATCAAACACGATGAAGAAATCGGTTGTATATATAAACATAAATAGATGGTATATTTTCGAAGTAAAAAATATACATTTATGAAAAAAGAATGTGGATTACGGATGAGCACACATCGTGGAGAGATATTTTCTCTCCCTAATCTACTCAACAGAGTCATTGATATTTTTATATAGAGAGATAACTGCAAAGCCATACAAAAATTCTTACAATTATATAATAATGTTGACTAGAAATAATTAATCTAAGATCATGACAGTTATAATAAATCTATAAGAATGCAGGGTCATCCAATTGATTGAATCTATTTAACGTAACGTTACAATGTGACGGAGGTTATCGTTTGTTGAAAGAATGGTTTTTATTTTCAAGTGACTTTATGAGATTTGGCTAAATATTTTTCGCTTGCACTTTCATTTCAACACTCTGGTCCCTTTGTTGTTGTTTTTTCGAACATTACACACCGTAAATGTAAATTTGGACATGTCCTTAACCTTAAATGTTCGGGGGGGGGTTTATCAACGTTCAGTAAAATATTGACTACGTGAGATGAGGGTCTAAAGTAAATGCAACCAAATACACCTCCCTAGTTATAGATATATAAATATATATATTGTCTATAGGAAGGAAATATTCCACAGTTTAAGTGTTAATAAAGGCAATCAAAAGTGTCAAAACAATAAGGAGCTCTAAAAAAAAACATTATAAATCAAGATGTATAAAATATAAGTTGCATTTTTTTTACTTTTCAGAACAAAGAAACCAAATATCAACTATGAATATTTTTAAGTGATGAATTTGGTAATTTTTAAGTACTCTATACAAGTATATCTCTATAGAGACCAATGGTTCACTCATAGGATCATGACTTGGCCAACCCTTGCTCCTGTTTAAGAAGAACTGAGTAAACAAAGAATCCTTCATTTCATACTTAACCATAAATCGTCACCTATCTGTAAAAACATTCATCAAAGATAAACGAAAAGAAGTAGTTGATGCCTCACTTGACGTCACTTTAAATAGACTCATACAATTGGATTGAATAAACCAGAGTGAAAGAAGAAGATGTTAGGCCTGAGACCTTAATTTCTTCTTTATTTCATCGTCTCCTTGAGAGAGAAAACAAACGCATGGGAATGCATTTCAGGAGGGATCTCTCCTCCTGATACCAGCAGATGATATATTTAAGTATTTAGCAATATTTTTTTGCAAGGCTAAAAGGAAGGGGGGCTCAAATAATAAACGTTTTTTTTTGCCATGAATGGATGTAAGAATATTAATTATTGAATCATTCAGAAATTGTAAATAACCAAAAAATGCATCCATTTATAAGACCCTGAAATATTTGTTGATGACAAGTATATTGACCTTAATGGCATTTTGACCTGTGAAATATCTGGATGCACAATAATATTAATAAATAGAAGTAAAAACCTATAAACACAAATATGTGTATTGCCAGAATTTTTGACGATGTTTTGTTTACGATGGTAATAAATATAGATACGAGATGTAGCAGTCGTCTTAGTAAAAGTTTGTTTGAGAAAGTAGTGCTCTTAAAATGACATCACAAAACTGGAGGAGTCCAAGTATTTTTAACAGCAAATAATGGCTGAATAAAATATGGCTTTTATGATTATTCAGCTATTAAATAGGTCGATTATCCTTTCATGTAATCAAAAAAGTTTTTATTGCTTTTATTTTTTATAACAATCAGGATGCAAATAGGAAAATGATTACTGAGTCCTATATTGTAGATCCTACAAAGACATTTTAACAGACCTCCGGTTTGTTCAAGCTTATCATAAAGTCCAAAAAGCTGTAAGAATTGACTTTTTCATATCTTCACCATTTGTCTAATATTATTATTTAAAAGACTAACAGTGACGCCAAGAGATCTGATAGACTAAGTGAATCCTCTGTCATTAAGAGAGCTTATTTGTCGCTACTTGTTGTAACGTCATAGTCATAACTTCCTGGTTGGTGAATGTCGCGACTATCTAAGAGATGAATATTTCATGGTCTTAAAAATAGATTCCTTTTTTAAATATAATTTGTTTAATGAGTATTAATTATAATCGACTAGATACAAATTTGATTATTGCACTTATAAACGTAATTAAGCTATACAAATCCCAAAGAGTATCATTATTAATATTGAGTCAGAATATGGGAATTGCGTATTCAAAATCCAAATAAGTGGTGAAACAGATTCATACATATGGCTTAACATCAGAAGATTAAAAGATAAAAATAATTAGTACTAATGATTGATGAAGGATGCGTTCATGGATATTTTTTAAAAAGATCATGAAATGCATTATTTTAACCGATGACATGAGTAAATATGTATGGCACATTTCTTTCTTCTTATTGCATACCTTTAAAGCGATGGACATTAGCCCTATTATGTGAAATTGTTAGTGATTAGTAAAAGGGGGGAGGAAGGAAAAAGAGTTTAGAGAAAGGCGGGCGTTAGTTGTTTATAGATCCGTCTCCGTGATAGAATAGGTTCCGAATCGGATGGAGTTGAGCTTGGACTCGATAAACTCTTCCTCGTCAGGGGCCACAGATGAGTTTTCGCTCGTGGAGGAATAGCTGGGAGACTTTGTGGAGGAGGATGGAGGCCGCTGGATGACGGAAGCCGCAAGGAGGATGTGGGAAGAAGAGGACTGTCTTGGCGTCAGATCAAGGATCCTCCGAGGTGGTCGTTCCTCTCCTTCCAGGGAGAGACTGCTCCGCAGTGACCGAATTTCTTCATTGCTAGATCCGACAACAATGGTTGAATTGATGCTGTTGTTGTTCGGGTCCGGTCCTGGGCAGGGTGGAGATTTGTTCGAGTAGATTTTGTTGTCCGGAAAGCACCAGCCATGCGTTTGCGTTCCGACATCGATACAAAACTTTGCGCTCTTTCGGCGCTCCTTGTCCCTCTCTTCAAGAACCTTGGCCAGAATGGCGGCACTGACCGTATCGTCCTGATCCACGGCGACAATGATTTTCTTCCCTTCTGAAGCCGATCCACGAGTCCTTTTCAAGCGAGCCTTCACCTCTAATGGAAGGCTTTCCACGCGTTGTGCCACATAGGAACTAGGTCGGTTCTGAAGGAGTGTAATGCTTAAATGCAGATCAGCACTTAAATCTGCATTTTGATCACGGAGCTGCTGCAGATTTAGCTTGGCCTCCACGAGCTTTTGTGTCTGTGAGGCCAGATCTCGCGTCATTTGAGACTTGTCGGACTCGAACTTGTCCACTATGCGGAGGAGCTTGTCCTCAAGGTTGGAGTTTGTGCGTTGGAGCTTCCGATGTGCTTCAAAGAGTCGGTCGTATTTGGTGCGCCACTCCAGGATTTGATCCTCGGAGGACTCGACGGAGGATTCAAGGGCCTCCAGGTGTCGTTGACGGAGGGAGAGCCGCTCTTGAAGATCACGGACCTCTCGACGAAGATCCGAGGTGCTCGAGGAAAGGGATTCCATGGCTTTCAAGGAGGGTGAAAAGCAGAGCAAGGAAAGTGAAAAAAGAAAAAGAAGACAGGAAGAAGTTGTTAGTATTCAACACACCAGAGAAAAAAACCATTAACCAGATGAAAGAAAACCAATCGTTAACCCAACCATTCGTATAACCATTATGATTAATAATATATTAATTATGATTGCACTACAAAAGCATACTTTCATTAGCCTCAGTTTTTATATCAAGTTAAAAAATAGGCATTAACAATATTTATTTTTTCATTCGCGTAGATATATATTTGTAAGCCGTCCTGTCAGTTTGGAATTGAGATTTCTTTGTTTTCATTCATAATGAAAAAGTTGTTTTTTATATTTGTCAAGTGCTTTGATTGTGGTGTATAAAAAAGTAATAGCCAATCAAAGCATTCAAATATTCATTACAATCAAGAATGAATATTTATTGCCCTGCATAAGTATTTTTGTTGTAGTCTAGAAAGACAAGGTCAATTGAATAAACATATGTACGAGTAGATATTTCCTTGGTTTCATGGATGAATTAATCGACAGGATCTATTATAATTGTACACAACCTTATAGTTGGGAGTCGGACAAAGTACTTGTGAAGCCAAGCAGAGCAATATTCATGAATAAGGATATATTTTATGTCAGTTCCTGCTACATAACAAGATTTAAAAAACAGAGGAACATAAATATTTCATCTATGCACGTCAGTGGTGCCATATCCCATGGATATTTTAATATGTAGAATAGTACTTACCAAATACAAAAAGAGGATGAGGGACTGTCAGCTCATGTTTTTAATGCAAACAGGAGCAAACATTGTATTTTGTATATTTTGAAATACTAAAACTTATATAAATAGCTAAGTAATCTGTGAAATTTATTATAATTACACAAATTATTAATTTAAACATTGTTTATTGCCAAAACAAACAAACACAATATAATGTTTTAATCCTCGCGGCGCGAAACGTCAGCTGACATCCCCTCTTCATTTTTGTAATATGTACATTAGTATCTCGAAGTTTCCTCAGAGTTTAATAATTAAAATGGGCGAATATTGTTAGTACAATTGAACAATAATGAATATATACAATATATCATTCATATCTAAATTAAGTTCAAGGATGTAAGGCCTCACAGTGAGTCCCCCTATGAGTTCTTTAAGGACTTAGGAACCATAATTCTATGACGTCATGTCTAGGTTTGATGGTTTACCTCTACTCCTCGTATCTCGTTCCTTTTAACTATTTGTGTCATGGCCATTCACTCAAAAACAATATAAACTATACAATATACGAATATTAACCATTGCACAAAAAATACTTTTTATGTCTTACGACAGCCGGTTCCCTTGAAAAATACCTTGGAAGACTTTTAAACTTCACTCATATTGCATGGCACTTAATGTTTTTATGTATTTTCTTAAAGTATTTAAAAATTAATCTGGGAACGAACCACATGTCATGAAGAAGAAAAAAATAGGCCAAGGTCGAGCATTGCCTTCAAGTTTCATACATTCATTGCTTGAAATATGACGATTTCAAGTCATTGTGAGCTTTTAAATCCGTCTTTTTATAATCATTATTCTGAGTGAAAACTGTAAACATAAATATATTGAATCGAAATTTGTTAAAGTACAACAAAATTAGATGACATTGAAGTAAACAAATCGCAAAATCGGAACAAAAACAATTCTAAGGAGATGGCCAAAATAAAAATTAAATAGAGGCTTCGATAAGTACACCTAAATTTGGTGCAGCCTTATATTTAATAATTATAATGCATTTTGATTAATAAAGCTGTTGCACAGTAAACTCGATTTACTCATTAAACTTGATCACATTGATTACATAAATACTTTTGACGTCAATCTTGATATTAACAATTGACATGATATATATATATATATATATATATATCAATGAAATTAAATGTCTCCCTTGACAAACTCATTATAATAGCGAATTATTTTGCCACAAAATGGGTTGAGAAACAAGAGTTATTGAATGTGTATGTGAATTTTAAGTTCAGATTCCCTTCATGTCACATGACTTTGCTAATATGGAGGTGTTATTGGTTTATTTCAGTATGATTTGATCATATAAAATGTTAAGAATGGTGTTATGTTGATTAATATTGAACATATTTATACTTAAAAGTTGCTATTGTGCAGCATATATTATCGCAAAATTGTTTTACTTATGCAAATGGCAGTTATAATTTACACGATGGTATGAATTGCACTTTCATATAAATTAGCCAGGTTAGTCATTTGAATACAGTTATTATATTTTCTTCAGGAATTGCTTCAAAAGAAGTACTATTAATTGTATGTTTAATTTTTTAAATTTCCCCAGGTCAAATAATCTTTTGTCTTTTTACTTTGTTGAGGCATTTTTAGCAAATATCATAATCACTTGTCCGGTTTTTTTTTTTTTTTTTTTAGTTTAAAGGTTTATTAATGTATACCGTATACATACATATATACATATAATATTACAAAGACATAATATAATAGTACAGTACATGCATAAAATAAAGAGCGCGACCACACAAAGGGGTATATGCGCTACAACAGTAAATGTTAGTTCTAGTTTATAGCACTTGTCCGTTTAAAACGTTAAAAATACTGTTATATACAATTGAATATAGAACCCATTTATAATTGAAAAGGTTTGTCATTCAGTATATGCTCAAGGTAAAGGCTTTTGATATTGCTGCTGGCAATTTTAGTATATTTTATGGTCTAATGGATGTTCCTTTCATATTTAATTAGTCCTTTTATTAACTGACTAACTCATCTCATTTAAGAGTCAATTTAAATGCTAATAGTGAACTCTGTGAACGATCTTTGAATAGACATAATAAAATTACGTTGAATATATTTGATTTAACAATACTATGTGTGCATTCTAATATTTCTGGTTATTGTTTGGCTTGTTTTAAAATATTAAAAAAATGTTATGGTATTAAACATTTTTTATTTTTTATAAAACCTGCTACATCTATAATTTCACTAAAGTATTTTAAAATTTATATAGGAATGATATTGATTATTTGTTAAGTAAATTGGTATAAAAAATTGGAAAATAAAGTTATATAAGTATATAATACACAGAGGATTATATTTCATATAATTTCAAAAGTATTTTATTGATTCAAAAGCCAAACTTTGTGCATTTGTGAGCCATTCAACTTTATAAATACTCAAGGGCGTTGTTCTAAAATAATGATATAAAAAACGTTTTCATTTAATTTTCATTTCAAATTATTCAGTTATTTTCTTCTAGGAAACTTGGCATATTATTGAGTAAATTAGCAATTATTTGTAATTTATGCTTAAGATAAAAATATCATTAGCCAATATTCTGAAGATTAATGTCATTACTGCAGACAAACAAGGTATATTTCAGACTCAACCGATAATAAATGTTTTGTTAGGTAACAGTTGCATATATTATAATCAAATATTTTACCAAAGGCATCTTGTTATGTCAAAATATTGTCTTACTGGTAAACTAATAATACTTAATTGTCAATCGACGTCAGAGATGCAAAAAAAATGTCAGCCATAATCAAGAAAATAACATATCCAAAATGACAAATATTAACTCGTATTATATGTTGTATTATATATAATGCGTATGTTGTACTAGCTGACGTCCTTCTTCTAAAAATGGAAGCACATTGAATGGTATTACACAAATGAGGATTTCAGGGATTGAAAACACGTGTTATTGATGGTAAACCTGATGGTTTTTAATTTTGGAAATTATCAGTTTGATTTATATACTTTTTATTTAAACAAATATATCAACTAATTTGGACTTACATTGAGTGAACAGATGTCATATCTGTCCGCAAGCCAGATAGTCATCAACAGAACCCTATCTGGCTTGAAAGTGGTAGAAAATAGAAGCAGTTGCTTACAAATGTAATCATCATATACTATATTTAATATATGAATTAAACATTTGAATTTTATAAGGTCGTTTCATTACTTTGATAACTTAAGAAATTTGATTGATTTCAATTGTCAAACAAATGTCCACAAAACCAATCAAAAATTCAAAGGCCATAGCTTCCGACCCCCAACTATGCAAAGCTAGTATCTCATGCAAAAAAATATTGATGTATATGACCTTCGTAACTTGCTTCCACCAATGTATATTTTAATACAATATTTTATCGTTTCAATCATTTGTATAAGCAACTGGGGGCATAGAAAAAAATGTATTTTTGGTATTTGTTCCAATAAAATGTTCAATAATTCGTAATTGTTATCAAGCTTTAAGGTAAAGACAAGTCATTTTATAATTAGCAATATATATATATATATATATATATTGCAAATATAGAAAGCCCCATTACATGCGATCACTTTGCCTCGAAGGATTTGAGTTATATATTAGTTTTCCTTCTTAATTAAACGATATGTTTAGTGAATCATTTTTTCTATGATGTGCAAATTAAACGTTCGGACGGCACTCAACCTGAATCTATCCATTATACTGCTAACCGTGAGCAAAGTTGGTTTTTTAATGGAAAATCTGGACTTTTCCAAACTTTGAAGAGATGGACTCTGATACATTACACCCATGTACTGGAAACCAAAGACGCTTGAATTGGAAGGATGCCATACTTATGTTCAACTATTTAAAATACCCTTTCTTAAATATTTAGAGGTGTATCTAAGGGTATCAATGAGAATGTTATCAAATGGCCGGTTAACGAGTATTTTGAAATGGACATGAATGTAGAGTCAAGGATCTTTTCCTCCCCTTGGATCAAATCAAGACTTTTTGAGCTGTTCTTACCTGGAATCACCACAGACGCACTCTCTATTTCAAGAATGCTTTCGAGAAGCAATCACAAGGAAGAATGAGAGAGAGAGAGAGAGAGCGAGAGGAATCCAGCACTTGACACCAACTTGATCAACACTCCTGAGATTTAATAAAAGGGGGAGGCACTACTCAACGAGATTCTTGAGACAACTGTCTCTAAGACTGAAGTCCCACACGAGGGAATTGAGGCTCCATTTTTTGTAGTCTTCTTCTTATTATTATTGTTGTTGTTATTCATGAAACGGAACTTCACCTACGCGTAGCCTGCATGCAGGAGGACACAATGGAGACGGCTTCTGTCATGTGAACGCACACACTCACCGTGGTACTCACGAGGGGAAAAGGTTGGTGGAAGCTTGAATTGAGAGGATGAAATAGATGGAATTACATGTTCGTTGGTATATCCGTTTTTAAGTTTATTTTTGTTTTAATAATAATAATGACAGCAAGAAGAAGGTGACTTAGGAGACTTAATAAATGTTATTGCTTTATAGGAGTACTACAACTTATTATTTTAAATATATCCCTACGCGCATGCTCAAAAAAGAAGGCAAGAGCCGTTGTCTGCCTTGCTACAGCAAATTCTTCTTTCGGGGGGGAAGGGGGGGGGGGAGAATGCTGTATGCTAGTGGTGCTTGACATAAAAGTAAGAGGAGTGGAACAGGGAGGCCTTGGTTTTGTGAAAGTATTTACAACCATCAGGAAATCATGAAAGATATGTAATTGGCAAAGCTGAGCCTAAAGTGCACCTTTACACCGGAATGGAACCCCAAAAATGATTCGGGAGTATTGTTGAGGAAGGATATTTAATAAGTTGGTATGAAATGTCGGTTCGGAATCAGAGATATTTTGTGCACAAACCATTAGATTTTATGCCTGTTGATTGGAGTTATTTTCCTTTTTTTGTGCCACTAAACATACTTTGAATAAGCCAATGAAAATAGACTCGCGGTCCTTAGAGTAGTCATGCCTGTCTTAGAAAGAGTTTTTTTATTATTATTTGAATAATCATGTCCTGAAATGAGAACTTTTAATTATATATAAATGTTTTATTAAGTATAGATTATATAATTTACTAGTACATAAATAGTTTAGAGGTTGAGGTAAATTAGTTCAGAACCAGGAGGTTTGGAACCAGTTGTACGAAACCACAATATCAAAAATGAGGTTTGAGATTATGAACCATCTAATCTCTTGGATCAAAGGCTCGAAACCTAACAAATCGATTCGCTCTGGTTATAGGTGTGGCTGCTTTTATTGTAGTTTTCATACACTCACAAATACTCACATCACTTTAGAGTTCATATCTCTTATTAATTTCCTCGTGTGAGTCCTCAGAGTCAGGATCTATTTATCGTCAAAGAAAATAAAACTGAATAAATATTTATTTTTGGCTTGAGCGTGGGGAGTTGCTTTTTTAGGTAATATGAATTGTAACAATCGAGAGGTACATTCAAAATATTTGTAAATGAAATAGATTTAGGTCAGGGTTGTGGATTGAACGGAAAAACGAACGCCGTTCGCGAACGCACGTTCAAAATCGAACGCCTGAACGGAATATAAATGAGCGGACGAATGGATTTTGTTGGCGTTTGTCCGTTCAATTTATATTGTTTTCAAAAGTGTGGACGTTTTTATAAAAGAAGTTCAATCAATGTTTCTTATGTCACATCAGAAAATAAATGTTAGGGCGTTGTTGTTTTTTTACAAAAGAAGTGCAATTGAAATTACTGCAAGTGATTCTGGGATAAAATTGAGGATTGTTTTTTAAATAATAGAATGTTTTCAAATTTAAAATAGGAAATAATTGATATTTTTCCAACGAACGAGAGAACGCCAAAACGAACGCTAAAAAATTGAACGGGCGAACGCCTGAACATATTTTTTTCACATTGAACGGGCGAACGGACAAACGCTAAGGTTGCAAACGCCCTCAAGTCTGATTTAGGCTCAGTAGAAAGATACGTATGTTTCCAAAGAATAAAATTCTCATTTTTAAGTTGATGTTTCACAAAGCCCCGAGTGGAATCATTCGTTATTCATAATGCTATTTTTTTTATTTTTCACCATAGCCTAGATATCTATTTATATTTTAATTTGGACTCTTCAAAATGTCTTAACAATTGAATTTAGTGATCGATCAACTTAAAGACCTAAAGTAATAGGTAAAAATCGGAAGAGTGTTATGCAAATAATTCATAAATGCCTTGGATTGAGGCCCATTCAGTACTTTGTACTCTTTTGGATGAAATTATTATCTTTGTGAGGATGTGTACCCATTCACGTGTGAAATGGTGTTTCACCTTCAACCAATAATGTACGAGGAAAAAAGTTCCAGACCACACCAATAAAACCTTTTGAAATTAGAACGATTATACTCGCCGCAGCGGATAGGCATACAGCTTTTAAAATGAAGATACTACAGGAAGATGACACCACTTAGTCCCTCGCCATCAACCAAATAAAACATCTTTCAACTATGCAGTAAAAAAATATTACTTTATAGCATCGAAAACTTTAAAGAAAATTCCAAGCTTAAATCATATTTAATTTTTATTTGTTCTACTATTTCTTCGTTATATTTTATTTGTGCATTTTTTCTGATTTTAGTAGAATTGTACACCCCATTCTTTGTCCTTTTTGATAGATATCTCTTGATTTTAGTGACTATTCAAATGTTGATTTCCAACTATCTATCGTGTTAAACTATAATATTTATTTATGTATCATTTTACGCAATTGCTTGTCTAGAATAAATGTTAATTATAATATAAAAGCTCTTGTGTGATGTACTTTAAAGAGAAAAGTAATCAAAGGTACGGTAGACTCTATTTGGTCGTGCTTGTCTGCAAAAAAAAACAATTGTTCCACAATCTAACTCATTCTGTGGCCTTAAGAAAATGAATACACACAATAGATAAAATCAGCCCCAATCATTATTAAATGATTCTCCACCTCGAGAAGTCGATTCCAATCATCATGAAAGATGCCTATGGCAAGTACACGATATTTCAGGCCTCTGTTTCATTACCTAATGATGTACTCCATACCCCTTCTACTTTTTTATCTCATATTATACGATATAGATAGTTTCATCCATATGACATGAGTTGTATTAAACGAACTCTTTTAGGAGTTCTCCGGCTCCCATTGTTTTTGTTGTAAAGAACTCTCATCCATCTGAGGAGATATATACTTGTTAAGATCATAGAAATATAAATATATAGAGAGCTTATTCCCTTCATCGTAGGGAAACATCGTTCAGCTGCCGCCATTGCCCAACATAAACAAAGTAATATGCACTACGTCATCGCAAGTTGAACATAGAGATAGAAAGATTTGTGTATATTGGGCAATATGACGTATTTCTCTGAAGAATCCGATAATCTCTCTATGTCACCATATCTTTATGGTTAAGATCCCTTATAATTAGAGATAAGGAATAGGCACTCTTTTTTAACGTGATTGTATAAAGAAAAGGAGCGGGAATATATAAAAAAGAAGTTTGGCTTTTGTAATAAAGTATCCCTCCACTCGCACCTGTTTTCATATTCAAAGTCCATGTCTTCAATGGTGAATCCCTTGAATGACTTCTACAGTATTGTATATTATTATTAATAAGTCAAATGTTCAGGGTAATAATGAATATTAATTTTGTTAGGTCATATCTGGCGATAAATAGATCATCACTCTGTCTATCGGACGTACAAAAAGAAAGAAAATAATTCTACTAAATGAAAAAAATGTTTTTATAGTGAGTATACGAGATCAACTTTTTTCTCATATTTATTCATAGATATCCTTTATTTTAGCTTATATTCATACACGTACAACAACAGAAATCAATGGAGTTTTAGTATTGTATTAAGCAAAAACGAACCCCTCGTAACAGCTAGCCGTCTCTTATGTTTTTTTTTGTAAATAAAAAATCATATCCATTAGAGGACATCTGTATTTTTTTTTGTTAAGATACCTCATTATGCCTTAATCTTAAATGAATATAGTCAAAGGTGTACATCTTCATTCTTCATGTATAAAGACACTCTATTTTTTAATATATGTTTTTAGAGATGCAATTACTCTTCGGAACTCCGTCTCTTGCACGTGTTTGTTAAGATTTTTAGAGAAAATATGGTCACAAACCAAAAAAAGCACAATAATTGTTTGAAAAAGTATAAATCTTAAAGATTAACTTTTAAAACATCAGTTGAAATAAATTGATCATAATGTAAAAAGGGCATTTTAAAAGCATTTATCTTGATATTTTTTTTGATATCACTCTGTGTTATTTATACCAGAGATGTAAAAACATTCAATCGTGATTTGCTTGTTTGATTGCAAAGGATTCTCATTAAAATTAAATGTTAATAATTGGTACCATTATGAATAATGCGCATCCTATTCAGAATTTGAAAGATCAATTCGAAACACGGCTGTTCATCTTCACCTAATCAAACACCCAGGAACCGACGTGGTGCTCTGTTTGACCCAGCCTCTAAAATCGCATGGCATTGGGCTGCTTTGGCCATAGTGCTGCGGGTGGTTTCTTGGATATATATTTATTTTCATCTCTTCACATTTATGGCCCGGACCGTTTTGCGAAAATTGCTGTCCGATCGGTTCTTGTGATATGTTTATATGAGTAGATCTTGGGAACGATACAATTGAATACAAAATAGCAATTCCAAAAAAAAAATCGCCACTCCTGATTTATTCCATTAAAATGTATCCATCTCTTATCAAAGGATGTAATCGTGAAAGAATCATCTAAACAGGTTGGGTTCGCATATCACTAATGATATCTTCAAGAAAATATAGATGAAGGTGATCTAGAGGAGGTTACTGATATGTAGCAAATGTGGGGTCGACGCATCTCTCTTCCTTAATGAGAGTCAACGATGTATAAAGTAAGAGATAATTAAAACTTATGTTAGCAAAGTGATGACTACGGATGGGTTGGGTCAAAATTAACGCAATGACAAAAAGAAGCAACGCCGTACATATATATATATATATATAGCTATATATATATATATATATATATATATATATATATATATATATATATATATATATATATATATATATATATATATATATATATAGTTATTCATTTATGAAATAAAGATAATTGTCCTTCAATACGAACGAATATGTAGTCGGTGACTTGCATTAATTTCAAGGGGAGGGGGGTTTAATTGTTCATAAAACAAAGACAAGTAAAGAATCAGGTATACATACAATAGCAAATTTACAATTATAAAACATTGAACATCAAAATTATTTCGAATCTATGAAATATTACTTAAGCCCCTAGCACTAACAATAATTAGGGATACAATTCCACCGATGTGTTTTCCTCTTCAAAAACAGAGTAAAATGTTGGTGTTAGTTTGTGTTATTTATGCGTATATTATTAGGTATTTGGATCCCTTAAAAGTAAAAAAAACTGTCTTTATATTTTCACCCAAAAAGCCTCTTCAATATGCTCATATATGACATGTTAACTAGTCGTGGAGTGTCCTAAATAATATATCTCGTCCTTTCGTTCGTGTTTCTCATCAAAATATAATGTCAATAAATTACAATAGAGAAGAATATAAATGATATGATTAGGTGTGTATAAAAAAATAGTTACATTACTTAACTCGGAATGATAAGGGCATAGGTTCGAATCTTAAGATATTAAGATCGAATAGAGTCGAGGATTTGTCAATGTTATTTATCTTCTTCACGTATTTGATTTCATAGCTTTATAAATGGGGAACTGGACTTTTGTTAGACAACCATTTTTAAGACGGACGCTTCTTAAACAATACTTTTTGAAACGGAGATTTCTTAGATACTCATGGAAATAAATATACCCAGAAACATTTTGATCACAACTATTATAAAGTGGTGCTATAAATTAAAGGTTTTTAGGTTTCACCTGCAACAAAAGTGTTTATTGGGGTACATCCTCACCGCCAATGAGCCCTAGGGTTCCGCTGGATACAATTTTGGGGTTACGGTCAATGAGCCTTCAGGTTTCGCCTGTTACAGATGTAAAATATTGAGGTTACAAATACGAAATATTGGGGCTACAAATACGAACTATTGAGGTTATAAATCCACTGCCATGTGGGTCCTTGGGTTCAGAACAATATGATATTTTGAGGTTACAAATTCATAGCCAATGGGCGGAAAAAACAGGATGGATCTCTGAGTCTAAATGAATAAACTATATAATAATATATCCATATTTTACTAAGAAAATATATTTTTTGCATTGCAAGAACATCTACGATAGCTAACAAATATTTTTGATCACATTGGATGCTTTCGATAATTTTGGGATACAGAAAATGGAAGATACTTAAATAGTTTATACATATAATCTAAGGAATCAGCTGTTTTTCGTGCACATCATTCTACTGGTTTAACTAAAAGTTTAGCACATATGGATTTGTTAGGTTCCGTTATTGCGTACATGGAAATATCGTATCCGAGTGCTAACTGTCATTAAAAACTAATAATCTCACTAAAGTTCATATGACTCTGCTGTCACTTCACTCGCAGCTGTTTTGATTTTTTAAATTGTTTCTTCATCATATCGGACGATAAATGGATCATCACAAGTTATGTTTATTTGGTATTTTGTGAGAACTAAAATGCTCTCATCACCACCAATCAGAAGTGTTATCCTTATATATCTTGTGAAGAAAAGTTCGTAAGTTGAGGAGAACTGTAGGAAGAAAAGGAAGAAGAAATAAGAAAAAGAAACAGAAGAAGAGAAAACAGGAGCCAAAATGGAACCAGCCCCTTCAAAAAAAAAAAAGAAAAGAAACATAGGAATAATAATAAATAATAAGTGTGTTCCTTTTTTCCCGTTAAGGGAGGGGAACCAAAGTGAAATCAGATCAAGAATCTCATGGATGTGGGTTTGTATTGTGTAGAAGAAGGTGAAAAAGGTTTTTTTCACTTGGGCAGATGAAAGGGGTTGGATTTACTCAATATAAGGTATACATAACAAAAACTCAGGAACTATATATATATATATATATATCAGACTTGTTAATTTGTCGTTAATTTGTAATCGCTCATCGTTCGCGAATGACGAACGACAACAAAAAATTCCTATCGTTCTTTTTTTGCGCCAAAGATTCTTCTTTTTATGGGAAAATTTCATTTCTAAAAAAACGTCATCACTTTTTTCATAATGGCTATAAAATATTTCCTTTCTAAAAAAACGTCAATTTTTTCAGAATGACGAATGATTCAATTTAAAATTAACGAATAACGACGAACGACAATTTTTCGTGAACGTCAACAATATACATATATATATATATATATATAAATATAAATCATACTACAAACTTAAAACGCAGTGATGACACGTTTCTTGAAGAGTTATTATCACCTACAATTAATCCTGGCAATGAATTAAATTGAAGGGAATGCATTTGTTTTAAGCAATGTTCAAAAGTTCATTCCAAAGATTTCATTGAAAATAATCTTGTGAAGGTGTTACTCATAAATTATTTATGTTGATTGAATCGGATTGTCTACACTGGCTAGTTCAGTGGCTTTCTAACTGAAGAAAACAATATTATTCATAGACAGTTTTGAGCAAACTGAAAATAAATTTTGGTTCTATCTGTACGTTAAGCATTTAGCATGCTGAATTCCTTACTAGTCAAATTATTTTGCGAATATTTATGTACGGATTAGCAATCATATTTATTTTTGCCTATTCTACATGACCTGATTTGACAAATGGTCAGTGATGTATGATAATGAATAATAGGCATTACTAGGATATTTTACATAATGTCGTATTCTATTCAAAGCGTATCTAAACAATCCACCACCTGTTATGATATAGGTTGTTTATACAATCGTTTAATTAAATAAAATAAATGTCACTGGTTGTTTTGTGTGAGAAAGGAAATCTTTCATTAATTCATAGGTATGAAAATCCTACAATAATGAATATTTATTATGTTTGTGTAAAAATAATGAATGACGTCATAATTACTTTTACCTTGATTTTAAGTTATATGTATTTCGAAAGTTCTAGGAAATAGGGGCAATAATAATATCATAAAAACCTTTTTCCACTACAGCTTTTTATATGTTCATTGGGTGTCCAGAAGAAATGACCCAAGTAGAAATACCTCACATAGAAAAGGAAAATGATGACACATGGAAAAAATGGTCCAAATACGTGGATAGGCAATATTTGAGTGAATACAACAAATTTGGCAGGGATACTATTTTTATATAATTGAGTAAACAATGACAAAAAATAATTGTATTTTTTCTTTTATAGATAAATGACTTTCTTGTTGTTGTTAGGTGAGGGAAATATTATTTAGCTCATTTTTTCATGCTTCATCATTTTCTTTTTCTATCTTGAGTAATTTCTTCCTGGGCCATTTTTATAGGACCATTTCTTCCTAATATCGTCCCATTGTATAATTTATTTTTTCATCATTCTAAGAACTCTTCAAAATTGACAAATGTTATATTCAGAAAACGTAGTATATTAGGGATAAGTCAGTTATCTTTGTCAGATGCATAAATGATATTACCCGAACTCAACATGAAATACTAAAAAAACACACTAAATGATGGCTCGGATGGAAGGAAATGAAATAAGAGGATTTAAGAACTTCATCAATGATAAAGGTATGATGACTCATTAATGGAAATAAATCACTCCTCTTAAATTGTCAAATCTAAAGAGCGAAGGCACTCGATGTAGATACCCAGATATTCTTTTAGGCAAGCTATCATTAGGAATTAGAACTCACCACAAACATAATTTTATCAGTTGGTAAGAGTATTTTCTTTATTATTCTACGTCCGATAATCAGAGTTATGATCCATTTATCGACATATGTTATGAAACAACAAACATGATTACCTATGTACAAAATTAAGGTTTTGTTTGCCCCCAGGCTGAAATTCCTAATTTGAGTCCCATTTTTTACAAATTCAAAAATGCCACTTAAAATATCGTCCGAAAAAAGGTTTGGCCTGTATGATCTTTTTTCGAAAATCAGGATTTTCGTCATTTCGTCAGATAACGCCAAGTTATCTTCGTCCAAGTAAGAATAACTGCAAATGTCATAGATATTAAATATATTCTGGTATTTCAATGCATTTCAATCAGATTTTATAATTTCAATATCTTTGGTACTGATCGAAAAAGAGGCTTTTTATTCCAAAAGTTGATAATTTAATAGTGTTCTATTTAAGAGTTATATATTTTTTGTTAGAAGTCTATGACTATAATCAATTGTAATAATTTTTTATATTGTCAAGCTTTCAGAACAGTTTTTTTAATCTCGATATCTGGGATGAAGTAAAAGAGATCAATTAGTAGACCATATTTATTGGTGATCATCATGGCTGTAGAATCTGGTAAATACCCTTTCTGGGCATAAAACAACCTTTTAACGCATATAACGCATATTTGGCCTTTTTCTGCATATATATCGCATAGTTTTGAAAAATTTTAGGATATATATCTAACTATATATATATTATATATATATATATATATATATATAATATATATATATATATGAATAGTACTATATATATATCTTATCATTCTATATATATCAGAAAACGACTGGGTACCTGGTCCGGGGTCCGGCTGTTTTTTTGACGGCCCCGGCTGGGACTTTAATTTTTTTCGTTCATTCGTCATTCGTAAGTGATGGACGTTTTTTTAAAATAATTTTCTTGACGAATGGCCTGCTAAAGAAAGTGAACCTACTCCTTCATTCACCCTGACTTAGCCAAAATGCTTGTGGCGTGCAAATATACCAATGTACAAGTCTGAATGTCCTGCATTCCAGCCTTCATTGAAAGTACTGCCCGAGCCATGTCAGATAGGTGGTCCCTGTCACACGCAATGGAGAAAGAAAGCACGGTCATATGAATAGGTGAAGAACGGCTGCGAGGCTCAGAGGTTGTTTGTTCTTGTGGATTAGACAACTGACAGATGGGGCAGAGCCAGACTGCAGTCCTCTCTGGCCTCTCGATGACCGCTTCAAGGATTGGCCCTTCCTGTTGACAGCCTGCTTGACATCCATGCTCCAACAACAAAATTCATACAGGCCGGTGACAGGGGCACTCTTCAAGGTGTTTTGGTGAAGATTTGGACTACAATCAGTCTACACCTGCTCATCACTGATGGAGCAACTTACTGTCTGAAGGCCGGCGCGGGTTTGAAGGAACTCTCCTCAACATGATTCATGTCGCCGGCTCTTCACTCCTCAACAGTGTGCTGAATTGGTTCGTTACGAATGTCCTCTATGGATGAACTGATCTCTGCGATCAAGAAGTGTTGCAGTCGTCAAAGCCAGAAACTGTTCAAGGACCCAAACTGCCGGGTCACCTGGCCTTCATCAGGGCAACTTTACTCAACTGGTACGCGCAATTTCAAGCCTGCAAGAGCGCCTTCCACTGACGGAGAGCATTGAAATCTTGAGAGGGTGCAGATACAGCTGACCGTTGAAGCCCTTTAGCAGCAAGTTGAACAGTGTCCTTGAGAAAAATCTGGACTTCACAAAATTAAATTATACTCCAGATTCCTGAAGAGAGAGACATTGG
>CP045896.1:10774244-10799546 GCA_013387185.1 Caligus rogercresseyi
TAAATATTTTAAGATTATTAAGATATATTTATGATAATAATTAAACATATATATATATATATATATATAAAAAGCTCCTCTGGTTTTGGACGCATAAGAATTGTTACTTTTTGTGTATTAACCACGTGATCTGATACCGGCATATACCAACCAGTCACTCAGAATCTTCTAGAAAAGTAGTACAATTAACTAAGTGACCTGAATGCTTTTAACACCCTTAATGCAGATAATATGATATAAATAGGATCTCCAAAGAGCATTTTGAATAACTACCATTAGAGTATAATTTACGAAATCATATAAATATTCAATATATAATAACGAGATACAGAAAGTAGGCAAATAAAATATGAAGCCGTGGCGTCAGAAGTTTAACATTTCCATATCCCAGAAGATTTTATAGGGCATTTTTGGAGCCCATCAACGTAGCAACTATTTATGATATAATAACTGTTGCTAAATAACCTATATGACATTCAGTTCAATCCATTTTAAAATCTACCTTTCAATGTGTACTCATTATTCTTACTCCACTGACGTCATGCATTGCCCATATATATTCATCTTACTCCCTTCGACTCTCTTTTATGCATTTTTGTAAAGGAATCCCTTCATTGGCTCTGGAGCTCTCCCTTTTCTTCCTCTCCTTCTCTTCTTCCAAGCCGTTGTTCTCTCCCTGTGTCGTGTGTGCCTTTGTAAGTTGTGTAAGTGGAGGCCCCGTCCTTCTCTCTCTGCGTCCTTTCTACGTCTGTCCGTGTGTGCCTTGACTGAAGGGAAATCTTGTCTTTGTTTCTCTGTGTGTGTGTCTGTTGTGAGTGACTTTATTATTTAGTTCTTGGATCCTTTTTCGTCTCGTTCGTTTGTTCGTTCGTCCTTTCGTTCGTTCGTTCCATTGTGTGTCTTTTTCTCTTTTTGATCTGGATGATTGGAGTCCCTTGAGTCGTGTGGCATGAGTCCTGCGGCATCCGTCCCGGCCTCTAGCAACAGCCTCCTGACGGGTTCCCTGATCACGAACGAGGACTGCGGCATCCGCGAGGTCTGGAGCCACAACCTCGAGGAGGAATTCAAGTCCATATGTGAGGTGGTGAAGAAGTACCCTTTCGTGGCCATGGACACGGAGTTCCCCGGCGTGGTGGCCCGTCCCATCGGTGAGTTCAAGGTCCACGGCGGACTACCAGTACCAGCTGCTCCGCTGCAACGTGGACTTGCTCAAGATCATTCAGCTAGGCCTGACCTTTCTGGACGATGAAGGCATCCTCCCACCCACGGGAGTCTCCACCTGGCAGTTCAACTTCAAGTTCAACCTCACGGAGGACATGTACGCAGAGGACTCCGTGGACCTCCTACAGAACTCTGGGATTCAGTTTGAGAAGCACGAGACACAGGGGATCGACCGCTGGCCTTTGCGGAAATGATGCTCTCCCGGACTGGTCCTCCTACCGGGCGTCAAATGGCTCAGCTTCCACAGCGGCTACGACTTTGGATACCTCCTTAACCTCCTCACGGCACAAAACCTCCCACGGCCGAGGGAGATTTCTTCGAGCTACTGAAAATGTACTTCCCGGCGGTCTACGATGTCAATATCTCATGAAGAGCTGCAAGAATCTCAAGGAGGCCTCCAGGAAGTAGCCAACGAGCTAGAAGTCCCCCGGATCGGACCACAGCATCAAGCAGGATCGGATGCACTCCTCACGGGGCAAACATTCTTCAAAATGAAGGAAATGTTCTTTGAGGACGACATCGATGACTCCAAATACTGCGGGCATCTCTACGGACTCGGAACCAACTTTGTGGGATCCGCTGCTAACAATAATAATAACAGCAACAACAACGCAACGAGTACCAGCAACACCACGACGACCAACGGAGCGGTCTCGCAGCCCCTCCGTCGTCGACCACCACCACATCGAGCACGAACAGCACCAGCTCCACACCAGCCAATCACTTGCCTAGCCCGGAGTCCGAAGGCACCTCAAACAACAGCCAAGAGAACCCTAAAAACGAGACCTCTGACGAAACAGAGCCCACGAACGGAACATCCTCCTAAACCAACATCAAGAGAAGTGCGTGATATTTTAAAAAAAACAACTCATTCATTTGGAAGAACACAAAAGTCATGGAAGAAGATAAAACATCTGATCTGCTTATTATATAAATATATACTCTCACATTTGATCTTCATGCAACACGCCTTCGTTCTTCGATAAGGGATGAGTCTCTCTCTTCTTTAACACACCACGCACGTCATATTGCCACCCTTCTGCTTGACGAAGGAGTCGTCGTTGCTATGGGTTGAATTCCTCCTTAATCAGAAGTTGAGGAAATATATAAGACTCCCTATGTTGTTTTTCTTCATCCATGTTGACACATACGCCACAACACGTCTTTACTACCAATTAAGCTACCTTGTCAATGATTTATTTAGAAAAATATATATCTATATTATACGTGATATATTCATTTTTAATAGTATGTCTTCATTCATCATTTGAATGCCCCCATTTATTGTTGATGGGCCTTTGAATGAAGCGATCGGACTTCATGTAGGAGGCAATTTGCGGGAGCTTTTCGAAGCGGCCCAGGAAGGTGCTCAGGTTCTTGAAGTCCCCCAAGATGGATGGGTCCAGGGTCGATGTTGATCTAAGAGCTCGTACATGACAAAGTCGGACGAAGGTAATGGAGCTTCCCGTGAACCAGGGGTTCTCTCCGATGAAATTTGAGAACTCGAGGAGTTTGACCTTGATGGACTTGAGATAGTTCTGATGGAGGCTTTCCTAAGGAATTTAAGAGAAAGGACAATAAGTTGTTATGCATTCATTATGAAAAGAAAGAGAATTCGAACGTGATTTTTTTTGAAATGTTTAAAAAACAAAATATTTGCCGTGAATAGATATAATTTGACGATTTGGAGACAATAAAGGACATTTATTGTCGTTATTTTTGTAAATTATACAAGAAAAGTCATCATATTGGAAAAGTAATACTGTCAGAAATTTAAATAAACACTTGGATATCTGAACAAATTTACTTAAAAATCACTGCTCATTGTTATCGTCTCCTAAGAGTTAGAGGATTGTGGCTAGACATTTACTAGATGGGAAATCGTGATATTGTTGAGAACCAATACGATCTGTCATAAAAGTCGGCTCTTTTTAACTAATATATATGCCATAAATCCATTCCTTGAAATAGAAAAAAATATCGCATATAATCAATAATCCATTCAAACAAAGATTCAATCCGTGTTCTCTTATAAGTTTACTTTTTATTACACTGAAAAAATTAATTATATATTCCCAATGTCATTGGACTAATACGGGTTTTAATTTAAACATATATTTTTTTCCGAGCTGCGATATACAGTCGTCCCTCGCAAAGTCGCGACTGCCTGGATCCACTACACGAACACCGCAATATATATACAAAGTCGCAATGTATATCGCGAAAATTTATTCGACCTCCTTCCCCACGTATTGATTTATTTTCTAAAAATATTGAAATCTATCGCTACCACATTTAATTCGTGGATGTACAGTCGGCCCTCGCCATCTCGCAGTTCTTTTACCACGCGACAACGGCTTGGCTCCCGTTTTTTTCACGGCAAAACGTCCCCACGTGAACTCAATGGCAGAAATTGAGGTTGAAAACTGGTAAATCTTCGAAAAGGCAAGATGGCGGGCCAAAAAAGGTCTAGCCACGTACATGTATTCAGACGCACGTACGGCAACAAGGCAAAATGGCGGTAGGTTTAAACGCCGGGTGATATCAAATATCTCTAAATTACAATATATATCAACATCGCGACCCTCATATATATCGCGGTGGTCGTGTAGTGGATCCGGGCCGTCGCAACTTTGCGAGGGACGACTGTATATATATATATATAGAGAGAGAGAGAGTAAAATGGAATTTATTGGGTATATTAATTGACTTATACTTGAAGCAAAGTGACGTTGATGTTCAGTGTCAATCCAAGTCAGTTGGTTCATGATTGACCCTAATGAATCAACTTAGCTGTTGGGAATCTGTATAAATTAGGACCTACCGCACAATCATTGTGCTATGAATAATTATAATTGATAAACCATACATTTAAACAAATATAAGTAACAACTCTGTAATGAAATCTCTGAGCTCAAAGTTACATATCCACACGTGAGCCCACATTACGCCTAATCCCTGGTGATACATTCTTACAGTAACATATACACAAAACAAAATGGGATCATCCGATGATGTAACTATATTCATTCATTAATTATATAATCAAGTGTATCTTTGATTATATTGAAAGAAAGAAAATGGCAGATGCGTAAAGAATTACGAATAACGTGTCTAATGAGCATTCAACCTCATCCTTGTAGTGGATAATCATAGGCTCATAACAGTAGTCCTACTGGAAATGATATTGTCCTTTCAATTAGCCATAATCATACTTTGTATAAAAAATATATTTTAACAAAATGAATTTAGTAATTACTTACATAGACTTAATATTCTCTCAATTAATCAAGGAAATAACTATGATTTTTATAGTGCTATTGCGCTTTTATACAGTGTAATGTTTTATCAGATACCGTATTTACTTTATTTTGTTACACATAGGTTATCACAAGTTTTAGTCAAGTGTACATGCTCTGATAATAAGCAGTATATGATACGCAGTAATTAATATATCTAAGTAAAGAAATAACTCATTCTATTCATAAAAAATCATAAAAAGCTAAATAGTTTTAAAAAATTGTTTAATCAACAATGAATTAAAAAAGTAATTGAGATGATTATTATATCCACCTAAAATCAATTAAAATTCCAAAAAACTAAAGCCTAATAACTGTATCCTCAATGATTCCTCAATCATAATATATTCGAATCAATGAGTTTGCATTTTCAAAAATATAGACCAATAAAACATCATACTTTTTTCATATACATATCATCAA
This sequence comes from Caligus rogercresseyi, assembly GCA_013387185.1. Lineage (NCBI taxonomy): Eukaryota > Metazoa > Arthropoda > Copepoda > Siphonostomatoida > Caligidae > Caligus > Caligus rogercresseyi. The sequence goes on from CP045896.1 coordinate 10,779,188, forward strand.
TCCTATAAAATATTTAGCATTATTTAATATATTATATAGCATAATTAGATAGAAAATTATAATTTAATAATTTATTTTTGTAATTTCGACTCGTTTTTTCTAATAAATAGGTAATCTAGTAGAGCTCTGTATTACAAACTATATACATTTGCGTTAAATAAAATATATAATCTTTTGTCATAAAATATGTTGAAATAATGTAATTAAAAGAGATGTGAAAAGCAGTCTTGTTTGGAACTAATGATATTATAAATAATCCCTTTTCTCTATAGATTTCAACCACTTACAAAGTTGGATTGTAGCAGAGATGACAAATCCGTTTCGGAAGTCCATCGCCTGCTCAGCAATGAGATCCACCTTCCATTTCTCAGCTTCACTCTTCCCACAGAGATCGTTTTTCCTCGCAATATAGCGGAGAATCGCGTTGGACTGAGTTAGTTTGACGTCTCCGTCAATATAGTAAGGGAGATTGGAAAGTCCAGGCTGATGGACTTCTTGATTTTAAGCCAGCAAGACTTGTCATAGTCCGGAGCTGGCCCACAGGAGTACATTTTCTCTTCGTAGGAAGCCTCAGTATATTCCAAAAGGAGGCGAATGGGCTGAGCTAACTAAAAAGATACATTAATTATATATAATAAGTAAGGAGGTAATATTTATGGTCAAGGCAACAACTATATACAGGTGTAATTACCCCTGGAATGACTGAAATGATTCAGTGACGTCATCTTGGAAATGTCTACTAACATTTAAGTGCGATCATAAAAAATGGCAACCCGATATTCACTGCAATATGATCGAGATGAATAATATTACTAAATATTATTCTTCTGAGTTGCCGGTGTGACGTCATTTAAAATCACCGACAAGCTAAAAGTCAGCTCGCTTGGCAATATGGGCATGTTTGTATTTCAACATAGCTTCGAGATAATTATTTTATGCCACTCGATCAACTAAATTGATTTTGTATAAAATGATAACATTTTAATAAAATGAGCTTGAGCTTTTAAAAAAATGAATCAAGTTTTCTACTTTAAAAACGATTTGCTCAAATCTCATTCTAGATAGAGATAAATGGATTGGTGTTCTAAAAACCCTGGTATATCAGTAAACTAATGATTTTTTGGAAAATCAGTCTACATCGTATATTTTAGGAGAAAATTCAAACTATTTGAAAAAATAGGACTTTTAGGAAAATATATATTGCTAATTTCTCAGAAACCTTGCCTGACAGAGCAAAACTAAGCATATTCGGAATCAGGGGGTCATTCTACATAAGAATCGGCTATCTAGACCTCTGGAATATTTTGATGTCATCCTGTGTTATTGATGTATTAAAATACAGTAGTTAATATCTATGATGTCAATCTAATGACACATTATGAACATAATCAAAGTGGATTGAGATGCGACCTTATTAATAAATGAAAACACTTTCCATCTCTTCCTTTTTACGGCAATATATATGGAAGCAGCTTTGTGTTTTTATTTACGTGAATTTTTATAAAAACGATCAAATCACAATTATTTTATGTTTTTTGTGTGTGATATTGCGATAATTATAACATGACCTTTGTAATTAGCCACATCATATCGTTTATCACATTTGATCGTCCATAGAAAACACCAATCCTGAAGCCTGATAATATAGTGGATATACATTATTTACGTTATATTTATACTATATAAAATAGCTAAATATTCGAATAGGTCCTTCTCGCCATTCTATCTGGATTGTTTTGTTTTTTTAAATACAGAAATGAAGTTTAAAGAGTTCTCCAAGGATTAAATTCAAAAATTAATATTGGTCGTTCATTTCCAAACTATAATCGTTCAGGGATCGTTCAAAACTCGAATGGTTCGCCATTAATTTGAATGAGCTTCTCACTGACAAATCTTCTTGACTAGAGCTTCGAATGATGGTATTTATTCTGGCATTAATTATATCGCCTCAAATTCCTATAACCAAAACAACGATAAGATGCAAAAATAATTTGATTCCTACGTGGAACGACAAAAATGGGAACGAACTTGCTCACAATACATAAAGTAATTCGAGCAACAATTCATCACCTTGGACCACTTTATTATAAATCACAGCAATGATCCAATTTCATATTTATTACATTCCGTAATGACATCACTGCATCTTATTAAATCATTTATGTCAATCCTTTTAATTACACCTGTTATAGTCACCTGCATCCGGACGTATCTACATAAAGGATATTTATCCAAGTCTCACCCCACGGATATCCCAATAGGCAAGGATGGCAGGAGAAGAAGTCATGGTGCTTAAATAAATATGGCCTGTTTCACTCAAGAGCGGAGAGGAAAGAATGAAAATACTGAAGAAGAAGGAGCCTGCTGTATGATGTAAAAAAAAATACTGAGTGTATGCTTACAAATGAAGAAGAAAAATACACTTATTATATGATATGGAAGGAAGAAAAACAAAATAACAAACATGCACTCGCGTCGGCGAGCATAATAATACTTGCAGATAATTGTAGACATTGTATTCACTCTCTACGCATTTAATAGGACCTTGGCTAACGGGCTAGAATGAAAGGATGTGAACCTAAAGCGTTAAAGTAAAGTAGCGCATGCATAACATAATATTCTTCCTTTTTTCCCCCAAAAAAATTGCCAAATTTATTAGTTTCTTAGTCCGTAAGGGGCGCTTTTATGCTAGAGCTCTTTGAAAATAATAACAAAGTCCTTTATTATTTAATATTGGAGATGTTTTTTATCTGTATTGATTTGATGTATTTCAAATCATCAAATTTAATCCCTTTAACCCGGTTTTAAATAGATTGTGACGTAATTTCATGGTCAACACGACATCTAAACGTTAAAGAAAATTACCAAACTTTTGGCCATTTTTTTTTGTTTACTTTGTCCTTGCATGCGCCACTTTACTTTAACGTTTTATGTGAACCACAACATATGTACAACAGAAAAATATATACAAAAACAATATGCTTTTTTGTTAACCTTTTTTTAAAAAAATATATTTGTATGTGAAAAATACCATAAAACGATAAAAAACGCTTGATTTGTGAAAGTATTTACCTTCAATATATTTTTTTCCTTTTTGTACATGAACAGCGCTAACCACTCTTAGTGCTAGGTTCTTTAGCTTTAAAGCCAAATCAATGTTTTTGCTTCATCATAGTTCCCCCCTAAAAAAGCCGACTTTTGTATTATCTACAAACTTTTTGCTATCAGAAGGGTTGAATGGGATAGAAACAAGCCACCTCCTTCATTTAATGATTAGTGTACAAAATTTACACTCTATACCCATAGAGATAGAAATATACAGTGCTATGCAGTATAATGAGAGAGATTAGCAAGAAGAAGGAAAAAAAGTATTCGTCATCCAGAGTGTTGAACATATTCATGAGCCGATTCAGTGCTAGGAGCGACCACATTGATGAAGGAGCTCCCAAACGTCTCGTCTCCTCCTCCGATCATTGAAGAGGAGGATGAGACGAGACGGTTCAAATATAATGACTGGAATCATGCACCCTTCCACTCCCATTGAGAAATTTGATCCCAGCAATGATGATCAATGTAAACAATAATAAGAACAAGGCAGGGGCACTCTGGATGACGAATACTTTTTTTTCCTTCTTCTTCAATAATAAGTCAATAATGAGAGGTTTGTGAGAATGTTAGCACAATGGCCGTGTTGAAGTGTGGTTTCTCTTTGTTTCTAGCTCAGGTAGGAGATCAAAGTAAACATACCCCTGCAAAGAACTAAAGAGACAGTGAGACTTCATATTTTATAACATGAATACATTTGTGAGTGTCCATTCGAAAATGGAATAAAATTCAATGGATCATAGAAAACGACGTCATTAAATATTAAGACATATGAGCGTTAATTACAGAAGTAATTTTCAATAAAGCCGAATATTGGTTTGCCCCAAATTATACAACGTTTTAATTTTATAAATTTTAATTAACTTTGCCAAATAAAAAAATATAAACTGTACATTTTATACTATTTAAAATATGAAAGTACATTAGATGGAATATATCACAATATCTATTGATTTTTGTTCATACCTCATTTGCATTCGACTCTGAACTTTGAAAAAGTTGATTGTTTTTTCAACTTGCAATACTTTTTTATTGAGCATCGATGCATGAAGGCTATGTTAGTAGAGGAGTTGCCAAAAAATAAATATAGGTATGTGTTGTAATTCTTTAGGCAGATACTAATATACTATGACTCAAAATAAAGCTTGAATTTCGACACTACATTGTAAGGTTTTGACTGTGGTTATTAAAAAATTTTGTGACGGAAGCCGCAAAAACTTAGGCTAATAATATTTGCCAAACAAAATATCGAATATTTTTAATACTCTATGAATAAAAAAAATATGCCAATGTATATAAGATATGTATATTTTATCATTTTAGCCTAGCTTGAGCATATAAGTTGAACAAACACTAAAAGTAACATCTAGCTAAGAATAATAAAAATCAACAAACCAGTCAATTCAGTAACTTTTAAATCTTCACTATTCAAAACTTTGAAAATAAAGTCTAAATGAGCATGAATTTGAAATTAAAAAAGTCTACAGTGAAAAAAAAAACAGAGTAGCTATGCTACTTCCTATTTAATCATGGAAATAATTAAAAGTTTTATTCAATTAAATGTGTGCAACAACTAAGTTATTATCGAAAAGCTTTTAAAGCCTATATCTTTTTGGTGCGTCACAAAACGAAATATAATTCCCCTCTTGCCACAAAGCCATAAACAACAATTTGAAATAAAAAAGTCCTTAAATGAAAAAAAAATACGGCAAGCTCATTCATCGAGGTCGAGGACCTAAGGGCAACAATTATGGATCCACTGCCCACTACTCAGCTCTACAAATTAAGATTCCGAACGAAAATCAGATGATGGAAATGGGCTGGAAGTGCCATCGAGTTCAATTCAATTTAAAAAGCTACCAAGAGGGTTTTATGAAAATACCGGCTTTTTTAAAGGACCAAAAATTGACATTTTATATGTGGTCACTTTGAACAGTATAATTAAACTATAATGTTCATTTATGGCTAGTTTTTGCGCAACTGCTGTTCAAAAGAGTTTTTATTAAGTAATTTATAGTTATTTTATAATTACCGGTATTGTTGTGACAGATTTTAAAAACAGTTTTAATGATCGGAAAATTAAAATAACTTCACAACCAGGCATTAAAAATATATTACGCTATGCCAAAAATCATTCATTTTTACATTTCGGTCATTCAATAAATTTAGAAAAGTCAATTATTTCACTGTATGCAGAATCATAATTTTATAATGGGGATTTTAAACGCCCTAACAATTATCAAAAAAATTGTTGATCTCTAAGTTTTTGAGTATTAATTTATAATATTTTGTAAAGTAAACGATTACATATGGGGAAAAAGTGACTTTATAATCCTTCATTTAATATATTTTTTTAAATCCACGTTCTTCTTAAATCAGGATTTGATTTAAACGGCGTATGCATTCATTTACTGTGAGGTTATATTAAAATTACCTTGTGTTATACGTCGCAAAGGGCGATGTTCATTTTTGATTGCGACCATATGTAATTAATTATAATTTGAAAAAAACAACAGAAGGACTCCTCGTCGATTACTTGCCTGATCCTTGATCTTCTTCGAAATGGAATGACGGGCTCCTCGTTCACATGCCGGATGACAAGGTCGAAGTATCATCATCACGTCATCTCTGCCGTCACAGTTAGTTATGCACATTAGGAAAACATATATTATATAATATATATTATAATATATATATATATATATTTATATTATAATATATATATATTGTATTTAATTATAATATATCATAATATTTTTATATATATGTATAGACATTTTTTATGAATATCAGGCAACACAAGTCAACATTTCTCCTGGTATTATTGTTTGTCTTGAAGGGTAAATATCCTCCTACCTTTATTATTTTATTTTTTTGGAGGATATTTTTTTGGATTATTTTTTTATGATTACACTTTTCTGCTTCTCATAACATTTCAAAATATCCGGAGGCAAATATATTTGGAATTAAAAAATAGAGCACTCTTTATTTACAAGCCTCTATTGTACTTACCTAATAAGACCTCAAACAGACAATGATCAGAGGAAACAAGTTTAAATACTTGCTTCTACTTGCGTACATACACCACGTATTTCTTGAACCTCTCAAATCACATTGGAAAAAGTTGCTTATCCTTGAGAAGCATACGCGAATGTTGAGAGTACATATATATTAAATATATAATTATTACGCTCATATCTCATTTACACAGTCACAGTTCAAAGAGCAAACATCCAACATATGGTTTGAACATTTTAAATATTCATAAAATAATAAGCCCTTAATTTTTTTAAGGTAAATATAAAATATTCCATTTAATATGTGATTTCACGATAATAATATAATCTCAAATACTATACTATTTAGTAGAATATACTTTGAGAAAGACCTTCCACACATTTTTATCTTTTTCTATTCAAAGGGATACATTTTATATTTATTTAATAATTACAGTAAATTTCAAATGTATGTTATAAAAAAAATTCATAGTACTATTTACTAATCATGGATAACATGAAGCACCTTAATTTTGATGCGTTGTTATATTTGAGGACATATGGATTAAATAAACCAGGCTTGTGAGCGTTCAGCTTTTTTGATTTCATCGTTCCGTTCAGCGTTAAAAAATAGCGTTCCGTTCAATGTTTTGCGTTCAGCGTTCCGTTAGCGTTTAAAAAAAAATAACATTGTGTAATTTAGAAAAATGTATATACTATTTAGGGTTTTTATTTAAAAAAATCTGGATCTAACCAGGGTCTAAAAGGCCTTTTTTAGAAAATAATTTCCGGAAAAGTGATGACGTTTTTTTTAAAATAATTTCAAAAAAAGTGATGACGTTTTTTCCGAAAAAAGCCAAGAATGTTGGAAAAATTGAGCTGGACGCAAAACTCTTTTTTTTGCGTTCAACGTTAAAAAAAAGTTGCATTCTGTTCATTGAACGTGCGTTCAGCTGAACGCCGTTCAATTTTGCGTTCCGTTCACAAGCCTGAAAAACTATTACTTATATAACAACGTGAATTAATATTGATTTATGTGTCAAAAATTGTTTTGTCTTTTGTAAGAATTGTTTGTAATTTGTACTTCAAGTCTTAATAATCAAAACGAGTATATACCCATGCAACCCATACCATTTTTTTGGTCTCAGGAAATAATTTGACTATCATTATTTGTGTTAAAAAAGTAATAATTTTTTTAATATTTTTAAATCCTTGAACCGTTATATAAATTTTAACAACCCTTAAAAAGCTGATTATTTATTAAAACTTATTTAGTAGGCCACATTTAGTTTCATATTCCAAGCTTTTAACAATCTAATAACCTTGAATTCTGAAGTACTAGTAAAATAGTAATAAACATTAAGTATATATACAATATAATAAATATTGCGTTATCGAGTTTTGAAAAGCTATAATAAAGTAACGAAAAAATGTCTTTATTGTTTAGGCTAACGAGAAGACAAATACTTTTTATTTAAACGATAATAAAAAATTATTTAAGGATAAGAAGCATGTGTTCAAGATGTGTTTGAAGGAAGGGCCAAGGAATACGAAGAATTTGTTCAAATAATAGCAATATTACTCGTATTCAATATTTGCTTACGGGCACATAATTATGTTTATAGAACCAAGGTAAGTTATAAGTAACTAGGTAGAACCATTGGGCTACCGCACTGTTAATATTTCCTCAAAAACTTCAAATGGTGTATCAGAAAATACCAAGGTTATTCTATATGTTTTTAGTTACCTGAAATAAATCATACTTGAATTAAACTTTTGATTTTTTGCTTTAAAATCTTTTTATTTTGTAAAAATGTATTTATGAACTTATTCAAAAAAAATATCTCATTAAAAATTGCCTTAAGATGCCTGTACAAATTAAAAATACTTTGAGCCAACACCGAAGAGGGAGTGTTTTTTTTGTGTGAAAAATAATCTCCATGGCATTTTTAAACTAAAACGATAAGCATTTGTCTTTTATTACGCCTATAATATATACGATTCATTTGATAAAGTATAGTATAACCCTTATCATGTACACTTTAATACTCTAATTCAGAAAACAGTATTGATATTCAGTTTAACTTCCAAATGGTTGTATAATTTCTTATTATAATTTTACATTTGTCAATCTGTATATAGTTTTATTTAAAAATATGGGGTATTAGTTCCTCTCCGTTTTAGGCAAAACGATAGAGCGGACAGTATACGATGTTCATCGTATCATACGTGATCAGGACCATAGAGATACAAAGATATAGAGAACTGATTCCCTTCAATGGCTGAGAAACAGCGTTCTAATGTTTCGGGTGTGCAAAATAAACAAAGTTATATAACAATATACGACGTTATCGTAAGCTGATTTGAGATGAATGAGGAAGAGATAAACTCTCTACAGTAAACCTCGATATAACGCCCCTCTGTATAACGAACTTCGGATACAACAGAATATCTGGAGCTGGCCGAACAAGCTCATATATAACAAATTAAGTTCGTTATATCTGAGCTACCGAACCTTTTTTGTCCATGACCGAACAAGCCCCGAATATAACGAACCTACGTTCGTTATATTTAAGGCTACGAACCCGAATTATGAGCTGCTGCGGATTCATGCGGTTTGAACCCATGCGTGAGGTGCAGCAAAGGAAGACACAGACGAAGATCTCTGACTTCTTCAAGGCTGGCCCCTCCCCAGCCGAGAAGAGGTCTAGGACAGAGTCTGAGCCAGTGTGTCTTCGACCTCACTCCACTATCTGCCAAATGGTGTCCAGCGGCAGTTCGTCGTCACTCCTGCAGGATATACCTTACACTCCAGAGCCCCCCTTTAACGAACTTTCGATATAACGACTCTGCCCTCCCCCATATAGTTCGTTATATCGAGGGTTACTGTATATCTTTTAAAAGTTTTTACAGTCACAATGACGTATTTCTCTGAAGGATCCAATCAGCTCTCTATATCTTATATGTTCAGGACTCCTTGCTCTTTATTAATACTGCTGTCATAAGTAAACATCAACAAACATGTCGAACAAATTGAAAATATGACGTCACAATATCATGTGACAATAAGATTATTTCTTTGCCTGTCTGACGACTTAATAAACAATAACAAGTATTTTCTCATGCACATGCCATGATGGTTTCGTATAATTGAACTTTAAGTGTACAATGTATTTATCACGGCTGTTATTCCGTCGAGCCCTTTATTCCCCAGCCTGCTCCTCCTTCTGCAGCCTCCCCCCGGAAGTCCCTACAGACACTTATGAAAAGCACAGCCTCGAAACTCTAGAATCCCTCACTGATAAGCTCGAAGAGCTCTTGGAAACCCAGGAAGGTCCCTACGACGTCTCTTACTCCAACAACGTTCTCACGGTCTCCGTCCCACGCCTGGGAACCTATGTCATCAACAAACAGAGCCCCAACAAACAAATCTGGCTGTCCTCCCCTTTAAGCGGACCCAAGCGCTTCGATCTTCACCTGGAGTATGAGTCCTGGGTGTACGGACGCTCCGGAGAGTCCCTTCACAAATTGTTATCCAAGGAAATATCATCCATAATCCTCTGTCGGATCTGACCCATTGCTACTTGGTGGTGGACCAGATCGTGAATAAATAAATATAACAATAGATGTCAATATATAAAATCAGTATATGATCCCTCTTTAGTCTTTGTCAGTATGAGTCAATTAACCTCCTTTATCAGACGAATTGTCCTAAGGAATGGATGCATTATTCATTCTACTCGCAACGCATCCAGTAACATTCGCAATGTAGGGATATTTGCTCACATCGATGCTGGGAAAACAACTGCAACGGAGCGAATGCTGTATTACTCGGGTTTCTCTCCTTCCGTGGGAGAAGTTCACACTGGAGACACTGTCATGGACTATATGGACCAGAGAGGGACCGAGGGATCACCATAACCTCCGCCGCCATTACCTTTCCATGGAACAACCATCAGATCAACCTTATCGACACCCCTGGGCACGTGGACTTCACACTAGAGGTCGAGCGATCCCTGCGGGTTCTAGATGGAGGAATACTCATACTGGACGGCTCTGCAGGTGTTCAGGCACAGACCCTCACGGTGGACAGACAAGCTAAAAGGTACTCTCTTCCCAAAATCGTATTCATAAACAAAATGGACAACCCAACGCAAGCCTAGACAAGAGTCTACAAAGTCTGGAATCCAAGCTAGGACTCACTCCTCTCTGTGTGCAATACCCCCTTTATGGCGAAGGACGGAGCTACGGGAATAATAGACTTGATTACGTTAGAGTCTTTTGTTTGGGGAAAAGAATCTCTTGGGAAAGAATCTCCCGATCCTCCATTAGTGGGGATCTCCTAGAAAAGTGTCGTGAGAAGCGGATAGAGTTAATTGACAGTCTATGTAATTTTGATGATTGTCTCTCCACGCAATTGATCGAATCGGGTTCCTATGAAGACATATCATCAAAGGACATAGAGGAGGCTCTGAGACGAACAACCCTCTCAAGTGACAATGCATCATCCGTGGTTGTGCTTTTAGGGAGTGCTTACAAAAACATAGGGGTTCAACCTCTTATGGATGGGATTTGCAAATATCTTCCAGGGCCCACGGTTTCAAAAAACAAGGAATTCCTTGGCATGGCCTTTAAGATCATCCACCATCCCAACAAAGGTTCCCTTACCTTTGTTCGAATATATTCTGGGTCGCTAAAGACCGGGGACTTTATATATAACGTGAACCAGGGAAAATCTGAGCGTATTCAGCAGCTCATGATTGCATTTGCGGATGACTTCCATTCCGTGAAGGAGGTAAAGGAGGAAACATTGCCGTGCTCTCTGGGCTGAAGGAAAGCGTGACTGGGGACACACTGTCCACCAATAAGAACTCTACCGTGCAGCTCTTAGGCGTCCCCGTGCCCAACCCCGTGATGTACTGCACCATAGAGCCGCCCTCCATCTCACAGCAGCTTCCCCTAGAGCACGCCTTGAGGAATCTCTGCCGTGAGGACCCCAGTTTCAGGGTCTCCATAGATGAGCCCAGCGGGCAAACCATTCTTAGCGGCATGGGAGAACTGCATCTAAGCATTATTCGAGACCGGATAGAGTCGGAATATAAAGTGGACGCGGATCTAGGATCCCTTCTCATCGCATACAAAGAAGTCCCCACTGCCCAAGCGGACACAGTGCACGCTTTTCATCGAACCATAGGGAATGCCAGTCATTCTATTGTGGTGGGAGTGGAAGTTAAGCCCTATCGGTCCAAAGAAATCGGAGAGACGACTCCTAAGCTTTCTATGAACACTAAGAGACATCCTTCTCTCGGCGAGCTTAGGCCATGGCAGGTGAAGGCCATACGAAAAGGATTTGAGTTTGCTATTTCATCCGGACCTCTTTTAAGCTCCTCTGTTGTGAATGCAGAGTTCGAAATATCCTCTATAGAAATTAATGGGCGAACAAAGGACACTCTTATATCCTCTGCCGTATCGGACGCCATCAAAACCGTTCTTAAACTCGCACATGTTCGAATCATGGAACCTATTATGAAGTTGGAAATATCCTCAGACCCCTCCGAAGTCTCTAAAATATCCAGGGATATCATTATGAAGGGAGGGACTTTGAGCACGGAAGGCGGAGAAGAAGATGGGGGAAACATGACTGTGATTCAGGCGAAATTACCCCTCGCAGACCTCAGGGGATACTCCCAACACCTCCGAACCATGACCTCAGGGAAGGCCAATTTCGGAATGGAGCTTAGTCACTACGACCTTGTGGACCTTAATGCTCAAAATGAAGTCATTAAAGATGTTACTGGTTTTTACCCAAGATAATATTAATAATTATATGTGTGTTTAGAAAAATAAATTAGACATTCTTACTCTCTAAATATTGTTGCACTAATATGTTGTATTCCATCCCCTTGTTGGTTGTTTTTAGATTGTTCAAGCCATGTTCAAGTTCAACTTCAAAGTTGATAAGGAGGACAGAAGTGAGGAGTTCAAAGATGACTCGAATGAATGCGAGAAAATATCAAACACAGAGGAAAGTGAAAAATTAGTCTGGTTGGAGTCTAAGGAGCATTTCATATCTGAGAACCATCAGGATCGTCTCATGGACTTCAAGTTCTTTGAGGAGTTTATTGTGGGAACTCTAAAGTGATCAAGCTCCTAGATGAGGGGGAGATCTCGGCTTCCGTCGTTGGTGAAGAGGAGACACTTATGGGAACTCTGCATTCGGATTTGATCCGGGGTGTCTACGAAGGGGGACTAAAGATATGGGAATGCGCTCGGGATTTGTCGGAGTATGTTGAAGGCATGGAACACAAGGAAGAAGGCTTTAGCGGATCCTCGGTTCTGGAGCTTGGATGCGGTGCTGGGCTGCCTGGGCTGGTTTTACTCTCCAGAGAAGCCGCCCAAGTGGATTTTCAGGACTATAACCCTCAAGTGATAGACTATTATACCATTCCCAATGTACTACTCAACCATCCTGAGGCAAAAACTCTCGTTTTTTCTCGGGGATTGGGAATCCTTGATATCTACAGTTGCCTTGGATAAGAAATATGACATTATTCTAACGTCTGAAACGATTTACAACATTGAGAGCCAGGAAAAGCTTATTCGTGTCTTTGATGGTCTACTATCTAATGATGGCTATGTCCTACTAGCATCCAAAATTCATTATTCGGAGTAGGTGGGGGCTTAAGACAATTCGAGGAGCGCTTGAAAGATAAATGGATTTACTCCACCGTCAAAACCTATAATGACACTGGCATTCAAAGGGAGATAATTAAGATACGTAGAAAAAATCCATGATCATTATTTGGAATCTGAAAATATATTTTGTTATCTCTCGCATTAAATAAAATATAACTTTCACTTGTTAAATATTTAAGGTCGACCATTTTGTTTTTTTTAGCGGGAAAAATTGTTATGATAATTTCGAAATTATTTTAGTTATGCTATGATTTATGAAATACTTTAATTTAATATAGATTGACAAGAAATAACCATGAAAGGATAGGGTGCCGAAAAAAGAACCTGGAATAGTGAACAAAAATTTTCTTCCATGGTTTTAAAAGTTTCGCTTTTATGTTTGGATAAAACAAATTAAATACTTGTAATTATTATTTTTTTAAATGTATTTCAGTTCTAAAAAATCCAAAGTAATCGCGTAATTATTTATGCTTGTATAGTATTGTTTCTTTTTTTAGTAATTTAATGTTTGAATATCACGTTTAAGCTCAAGACTTAAACAAGGAGTATGTGATAACATGACCAATGCTTCTTATCTCTAGATGAATATGTATGTAGCGGTAGCTTGTGTGGTATACATTCTTAGAATCTATATGTATATTAAACCAAAACAATTATGGGAACTTCTTACTCCCAAAAATCGAAGAACACAAATTCTAAAATTTACATCATATTATTACCAATAATTATTACTGTCAGAAGAACGAATATAAAAAAATAATCTACTTTTTGACTTCACAGGAGAATCTTAACTTCAGCAAATGAAATCCAAACGAATGGAAATTACTAATTACAGACATTATTTCCTAATGTCATCTCAACTAATATATATATATTCATATTTATCGTTTAAATTTCAACTAGTTAACTTACTAATACCACTATATTCGTATTTTATCCTAAAAATGTGAGTAAAGATTCTTAAATGACCCATTAATCAATTTATTTACTCGAGTGGGAATACTAACTCTTTCGCCAAGGAACATTTCCTTAGCTTTCCCCATTTTTGTTTTACCCATGTAATATGCAGATTCCAATCTCCCTTGATATCTCTTTATCGATAAATGTGTATCTACAAAGTAATTTTGCAGCTTCTTTCATATAGAACATGTTTCAATATTGAATTAAAGCTGATGCCTTGTTTGAAGTTCTATTGTGATATGTATTTTATTTAAAAAGTATTATTTCCCCCTCTGTCGATTAATGAATATTAATTTTATGACTTATGGAGTACAATAAGAAATATTGATCTTTTTCAAATATTTTTTCTTACAATTCAGGAAGTTTACAAGTATCTAATACTAACTTTAACTAAAAGTAAAAAGTACCTTATTATGATTCAGAGGGTAGCATGAAACAAGAAATACTAAATATTTTAACTTATTTTATTATTATCATTAAATATATCTACTTTTTCTTGTATAGCTTAATATTTAATTTACTCGAATGTAAAGTACACAACCGGTGTAACAAAAAACTATATACAATTTGTGTTTGGTTAATAACTCAAGGTTAAACTGACTGTATATGGTTATCAAATATATATACAATAAGCAAAATAAGTGATTCATCTATCCACAATAGTTTTTGAGGAAATAACCCATAAGTTGGGAAAATATGTTATTTTTGAAACGTGATTGGTTGAAAAAGGAGAGGGGCCAATAAAAAACAGTTTGCGTTATCCAGCTAATGGTGTATCACTTCACTTATGGCTGTTACAGAGCCTTAAAAGCCTTATAGGCTCTCGGCCGTTAAAGATTTAACATCAATTTAGAGAGAAATATAATCCTTATAATTATTATTTTTTTCTTCTTATAGGCCTTTATCCCATAGAGATATAAGATTTAGAGAACTTTTTTATTCCATTCAATAGCCGAGAAACATCGTTCAGCTGTCGCCTGTGCCCAATATAAACAAAGTAATTTGTCATAGTAAATTGATCATAGAGATATAAAGATTTGTTTATATTGGGCACAATGACCTTATTCCCTTCAATAGTAGAGATAGATCGTTCAGCAGTAATTCTGTGTCCAAAATAAACAAAGTATTGGTACTACGTCATCGTAGTTGATCATAGAGATGGTGTCCAGAAGAAATGGACCAGGAAAATATGGACTAAGAAGAAATGGACCAAGGTAGAAAAGGAAATGATGACTCATGGAAGAAATGGACCAAATACATAGGTAGGCAAGTTTTTGAGTGGAATATATCTAAGTATTGTATAAATACTATTTCTCATATAAACTGAGTAAATAATGATATAAAATGATTTTATTTTTGCAATTACAGATAAATACTCATTTTGACCGGATTGCAAAAATTGAATACTCGACTCGGATCATTGGGGGCCCTCTCATTTTTATTATTGTTGACTCTGACGTACCCCCTCACTCCATCTCTTCAAATATTCCGTGAGAACACTATTTGAATACAGGATTTTTTTGTGAAAATGAGACTGACCTATAATAGTATTTTCATTTACTCCTCTCCATTTTTTACTTTTTTTTAAATTAGCCCTCTAATTGATGCGATAATTGTCGATGAAGAAGCTAATCAAATGAAAAATTGGCCAGGAATATTGGTATCATCTTACGCGCTCTTGTGTTTTTAACCAATCATATTACGTTGTTCATGGTTAATGTACGTTTTCTAATAAAAAAATAGAATAGGCAGTAGTCTCCCTTTTTACTTGTATTGTTTTGAATTTAGATCTTTTCTAGAATTTCTTTCTCTTTCTCTCTCTCTTCAAAGCATATTCTAGCCATTGTTTTGTTGGAGCATGTGATTGGTGGAGTTTCATGTCGATGCTCAGGGATACTAACATAAATATTTTGTATTGATTCCACGACAAATTACGGCCTTCCATCTTGGAAGGATATTGCACATTGAAAAACCTTTGATTGTAATAAATAATGGACATAAAACAAACTACAAACATCCAACTAATATGATCGAAAGTCAGTATTTTTTTTTGTATATTGAACTTATAATTTCAAATCATAAAAATGGAAGCATCATCGTATGAAGTAAATATAGCTAAAAATACGTATAATAGTTTTTCTCCTTTTCTTATATTTCGTTCTGTATTCAAATAGTGTTCTCGTATGTTCGTTATCTAAGACAATACGTATTATTTACCATAATTTGGGGGAGTTTGAACTACAATTGATAAAAGAAGGGAAATATTTATCTAAAATTGCAAAAATAAAATCATTTTATGTCATTATTTACTCAGTTAATTTGAGAAATAATATTGTACAATACTTAGATATATTCTACTCAAAAACTTGCCTACCTATGTATTTGGTCCAGTTCTTCCATGAGTCATCATTTCCTTTTCTAATTGGTCCATTCCTTCTTGGTCCATTCTTTCCTGGTCCATTTTTTCCTAGTCCATATCTTCCTCGGCCAATCTTCCTAATATCCATAGAGATAGAAAGATTTGTTTATATTGGACACAATGACGTATGTCTCTGAAGAATCCAATAAACTCCCTATGTCTTTATATATCTTCTGCTTGATCCATGTATTTTACGTATCCTTTGAATAAAATCCTTCAAGTGATAAGGATGAGTATACAGTAGCAGCGGGATTTAAAAATGAAATGGAGAAATTCAATTTCAATTTAATGTTTCTCAGACCAAGGTATTGGAGAGTTGTGAATGCCGCCTCAGAACTGAACAAAATTATTCAATGACATTTATCATTAATTTTCCTTCAATGATTCATTCTATTAAAAAAATACCCAAAACCAATTAAAAAAACCGTGGGTGCATTGCATTTTTTGCTTGTGTTTTGATAGGGCCCTACATAATTTGCATCGGGGCCAAAGTCACTACCCTACGCCACTGGCGTTCACATCGTAGCTTGATGAGATGGCGCATTATCGTCTTGCAAAATCCACGATTTCTGTTCACAATTACGGCCAAACACGACGGATTCCTTCACGCAAACGCCTCAAAACAATCACATAATACGTCTTATTGACGTTTGTCCCTTTGAAACGTATTAATGATGCAACACGCAACGAATATCGAAGAAAAGAATGGCGCACTTTGACTTTTGAGCGGCTCTGGCGTCTTTTTTTCGATTTCGCACGATTGTTGACTTGTTTGAATGTTGTACTCGTAGACCCATGATTCATCACCAGTATGATGCTTCCCATAAAGTTTGAACAAGAATTGGCACGATCCAGCATGTCCATTGCAATTTGGATCTCATAATGTTTTTTGAAGAAAATTTAGTTGGCTCGGAACAGCCGAGCATACATGTTTTTCCAAACTAAAATCAAACCAGCTGTTTCACGAGACATGTAGAGTCCACTAGCTAGCTCTCTAACACTGGGGATGGCGCTTTTCGAGCACGATTTCCTTAACTTTTCGACGTTTTCTTCGATAATAGAGGTGGAAGTTGGCCGGAACGAGTGCTCTTCTATGATGCCCCGACCCATCCTTAAACGTTTTTGAAAAAAAACCCTCCCATTAGCCTTCTGCAACATTCGAAGCGAAATTTCGCTCAAAAAAAATTCAGACAAGTTCTTTGTTCAATATTTTTTTCATTGTAAGCTTCGACGAGCACTACTGAGGTGGATTGGTATAACAACTGCCGTAACAAAACTGGTTTTCAGATCCATCTCATTTTGGCATAGTCATTAAGTACAGTCCTACCAACATACCAAAACTCACAATATTGAAAATACTTAATACGCACGTTTTAAATGATAAATTCTGAGATCTTTTTGGTGACAAGTATTTTGTTAAATAAATGTATATGTAACTATATTATGTATAAGGCCAGACTTGTGGGCGTTCGCAACCTTAGCGTTCGTCCGTTCGTTTTACCGTTCGTTGAAAAAATATCAATTATTTGCTAGTTCAAATAGCCGGAAAAAACCCATTATAAAAAAAATGTCTCACTTTTATTACACAAATGACTCGCAGTAATTTCAAATTGCACTTCTTTTTGTAAAAAACGTATTCAATTTTTTCTGAAGTGACAAAGAAACATTGATTCACACGGGGGTAAAGTAATACGCTAGATGAGGCTAATTATTTACTTAAAATCGAAAAACGAAATATGATTTCAACTAACTTTGTTCAAATAAACTCTCGGGAAAAGAGCCTGGCGGGATACGAACTCATGAAAGCTACTGGAAAAAAAACAATATGGTTGAAGTTGCATTGATAACTAACTCCAATTACAGAGCAAACACTTGCAAGAGATCAATGAGTTTTACGACGTGTACCGCCAAATAGTCCCATGATGGGCTATTCTCAAGGGTGAGCATTGTGGCTCAAAAAAAACTGAGGCCATTGAACTACCTTGAAACTCTTGCAGGTATGATAGCATTTCAGTAAGAGTAAAAGGACAAGCAAATAATTATATCATACTATTGCTGATATTACTTATCATGTTGTCTTTCCTAAAATAGAAAAGTAATGGAATGAATGTAATGACAAAAAGGATACCTCTTCTCATAGGAATGACACAAATTGCCCACAGCTCTTTATGGGGATCGGAAAAAAACCAATAAAAGAGGAGAAGAATTCGAGGAAATGTGTCTTCATTACATATTAATGTTTGCAATGAAGGTAAAAAACGCACGTTTGTTGGCGGAGTTGGATCGTCTATAATTGAGTAAACGTTTGCAAATAACCTCATGCTTCCGTTAATTCATTATGGGAAGTCTCTGATATACCCACGTTTTCTGACCATAAATACATTATGGGTTCATGTGGATGTACATTGCAGCGAGTGCAAATTGAGAAATTTAAGGCGAGTTAAATGGTCAGAGGTTCCCAAATAAAACTAAGGCCTTTGAGTACAACTAATCACAGGAAATGACAAAAAGAGATTTCATCAATTGAAAATAGATAAACTGTCCCAGGATCTCACAATATCGCTCAACGAGCACTCGAATCAGTGGCACCACGAAACCTAGAAGGCTTCGCAAAACTGTTCAATGGTGGACCGAGGAGTTAAGTGACCTAAGGAAAGCGGCTAAAAAGGCTGAAAGGAGACTCAAAGGACCTTCAGTGTGCAGCTGACAAGGATGCTTACTACCCGAAAAAAAAAGGTTTACAGGAGGTGATTGAGAGCTAGAGAGGAGACATCACTGGAGAAAAGATGTAACGAATTAAACTCTCAACAAGCTATAGTTGCGGCTGTTTGGAGGCACAAAAAAAGAATAAGTCTAGCATTTGGACTTTCCAAAACGAGGGAAGGAAGTTATTCAACACAAGAAAACCTCAAAAAAATAATTTTTGACAACATTTAATAACGCTACCTTGCATGGACCTAAGGAGAATGAATTTTGTAATGGGTCGGAAATGAGACAAATAATCATTCCTTATGGGTTGACAAAAATGACAGTTCCCTCGTTCAGGAGGTTTTTAAATATTTTAAAAATTTTAAAAAACCCGGACCAGACGGGCTGGCCCCAATTGTTTTAAAAATTAGCTAGTGAATACTACGTTCGAATTGCATTTTATATAGCTTGTCCCTAAAGTTCTCTTACGTTCCCAGGATTTGGAGTGAAGCTGAAGTCCTATTTTGCCAAAACCAAATAGGAAGCACTACTCAAATCCTAAAGCATCTCCGTACAAACCCTTGCAAACACTCTTTTAAAAGGATGGAAAGAGTTGTGTATTGGCACATTGAATCTCTCAAGCTCAATAATCCTATGAGCAATCAGTATGGATTCAGAATTGGGAAATCAGCTGAAAACAGCTGTCTTAAATTGGTTGACAAAGTGGAAAGTGCGTTCTCAACAAGAAACATGCCATTGTAATTTTCTTCGATATCGAAGGAGCATTTGACAATCTTCACATAGTGTATAGAAGAGTATTTAAATAAAAATGGTGTCGATTCGTGTTCAGTTGGATGGTACAGACATTCCTACAAAGCCGGAAAATCGTTGTGGGCAACAGGGAGTAAAGACTATTTCACTCCCACAAGGGGATGTCCTCAAGGAGGAATACTTTCGCCGTTGTATGAATTGTGCCATTACACATGTCATAGAACTAAACCGAGACACTACTCACCATAGGATGTGCAGATGACATTGCATTGTAATTACGGCTTTGACCTGACAGCAATGGCCATATTATTCAAGAAAGGGTTTAACCAAATGAACTTTGTGTATCCAAGATAGGTCTAAGATTTAGCGAATCAAGACAAAAAGGAATGGTGTGCACCTGGGCACGTAAAATACATTTTCCAAAAAATAAAAATCAGCAATACGGTTATTGAATGGCTCACCACTATAAGTACCTGGTATCCTCATCGATCGTAAGCTTCAGTGGGGGCCACACATTGATTACGTCAATTGCAAAAGCTAATAACTTTGTTTTCGGTTCGCAATCTAATCGGATTGAAATGGGGCCTGCGCCCCTTTTATATCCACTGGATTAGGAAGGCCTTGTTTAGCCGCGATTCTTGTTCTGGAGCCAGTGTATGGGCACCTCGCCTTTCTAGACCAACTAAAGTATGTCCCCCAAGTTTCGGAGAATCAATAGACTTGC
>CP045896.1:10799646-10829366 GCA_013387185.1 Caligus rogercresseyi
CCTTTCGTATTGAGGCTTTGACGCATCACCTTGAGGGCAAATCCTTTACTTACACGAGCTATCAGCCCGACTTACGGACGTCGGGCTTTGACAATAAGGCTTGCTCCCTCAGGATGAAGGGTATTGGATCCTTTATGACAATTTGGACTACAATGCTAAAGCCAGAGGATGTCCTTCTTTCATGGGGACAGGACTACGAGGTAACTAACCTTAGGAGATGAACTACAGGGCCTCTTCCCTTCGAAGCGCCGGCATTGGACGTTGGAGCGGCCATCACTCAACCTCTACAAAGTCTCTGGCTTTGGCGGCACTGAGGTTTATCACGGCCACGATTTCCCTTTCCTCATGGAGGAGGGGATGAGCTTCGAATCCATTATTCTAACGGGGTGCCGTCCATGGACGCTCTACAGTGAAAAGTTCTATGAAGGAGATCGGATCTGTATTTATCCTGGGGACGAGGAAAGATGTTATCCTGGATTCTTTCCTCGAAACAAGGATTTTGGATACTTTGGCTCAAGGATTAAGAGCGGTCGAATTGGATGCTACTCTGATGTTGTTGTGGATACGCTTGAGGTTCTTCCTAATACATTGTTTTCCATCGACGCTGATTTACTCAAGCTTATCAGCAATCAAACAATGGAAGGCTCAGTGGCCCTTTAAGAAACAATCATAGTTTATTTTTAGAAATTTGTGATATGAAAATGTCAATAAATCAATGCACTTTTTTTTTACTCGTACCTATTCCATTAAATGAAAGGTTTATTTATACACTTATAAAATGCTATTCTACAATACAAACCATATTTATGTAAGGGCTACATATATTTTTTTTACTTCAACATTTCCATGAATTATTTGAACAAACATAAAAGGATTTTACAAAAAACTAATTTGACCATATTTATCTATGATCAAAGACAAACTTTATTACATACCCTGATTCTTATGATCAACAAATCAAAGCATTTGAAGGTTCATACAAAACCATATAATTCAAAATGTATATTTCGAGAATAAATATTCATCCTTTTACCCGGATATATAAGTATTAATACTTCACGTATTCATAATGACTTGATTAATAATGAAGTGTTTGATATTCTAAGACACCATTCAATAGGATTTCAATACATAAGGCATTGGAACTTAAAGACGCTCGCCATTTTGATCTACCTTGACAAAGAAATATAAATTATTTCATTTTTATCAAAAATGCTTGCAAGAAGTTTATTCTTCTTTTGATACTTATACACAATTAAAAAAACTTCATACTCATGCCTACTTATATGAATGGGAGATTTATTAATGCAAAAGGATAATATTATTATTTTTTTTTTCTTTAAGAGACTTTATTGATTTAGAGATATTACATATAAAAAATATATATAAATAAACATTTTAGTTTAAAATTAAATCTCTAATCTAAAATCTAGCTGCACTATATACAAAAATTAATAATTAAAAAACATTTAGGAAACAATATTGTAATCAAACATAAAATATAATAAACAAAGGTGCAAATAATAAATAAAATGCTAAAGATTGAATATATTATTTTGTTTGTCTTTTAACAAATTTTCTGTATTGCCTCATAATCCGTTGCAGAAATTGGAGATGTCCAGCGGAGCAAGACGGATAATATCTTACCAGATCCCCCACATATTTCCACGGAATGGTATTGATTGTAGGGATCTTCACACTAAAGGCCGTCGAGATCATGATGGCCCGAATGTCTCCAATAACAATTACTCTGTCAAGAGTTAATTTCTCCGCCAAATAGCTGCGAATACTCGATAAAATAAGCTCCATAGCTCGTGTTTTCGCAGGAGCCTTTATGGGATTCGAACTTAGTCCGAATAGAATTATGGCCGTGACAATTCTTTTTTCCACTCCTTTAACGTTGACCCTGACAAATTCCCTTATGAAGAGGAGTGCAGGACAGTTGGCAAACGCATGGACCACTGAATTAAATAGTTGTCCACAGTCTTTACATGGCTTATTAAAAAATAAACATTTAGTAGAAATTTGAAGTTGGGAGGTAAATCTTTTTTCATCTATCGTTTTGGAGATAGAACTCATAATTCGTTTCTTCCACGACGCTTGGAGGCCTAGCTCTCTTATATATATCGCACAATTTCTCGGCTTCCTCTTTTGTGTTTTGTGAAAAGGACATCCTTAAGTGCCAAGGTATCGGTGGAAGATGATTCCTTGCTGCTCTATTTAATGGAAAGAAGAATTTTCCACACTTAAACAGAGGCTCCCTGTCTAAATCGTGAACAGACAAAATTTCTTCTGATAAAGCCTTCCATTCTAGTTCTTTTGGCCCTGGGAGGTTTTTGAAATAAAACGGCTTGTTAATGTTTTGTCGAACTATGTCAATGGTAAATGAGGATGAAAAAAGCGGCGTGCCTTTCCAAATTATTCTTTGAATGGATGCTATTATAGAGGAAAATTCCATAAATTTTTCGTTCGTAGCATCCGTCCCAAACATGAGTAAAAAGTATGCTGAACTTGAAGAAAACACAGCTCGCCACTCCTGGTTCGGATTAACGGATAAATCCACAACCACTTTCTGAAAGATTTTAGGAATTATTTTATAAGCAGTGATAGCCCTCCTCCGATATGAGACCTCGGTCTCTTCAAAGAGGGCAGATAACTCTTATGAAACAGCTCATTTAGCCATGAGCTTTCTTGAGAGATTGCTTCTTCTGCAAGCCACGGAAGAGATGATGCTTTGTACAGGACATAAGGAACAATGGAATAGTTGTATAAGTCAATTCTTTTTTGGAGACTGAATTTTCTCCAACGTTGAATGTTGTGTACCACATGTTTTTGCATATTCAACCAATTGCATTCCGAAGCTCCCTGGGAAGTCCAAGAAATTCCTAGAATTTCCACTTTTCCCTCTACTGAGCATCCTGCAATTACTTTATTTTGTCCTGGATTCCAGACACCAATGGGAAGAATCACCGTTTTTTTGTTGTTTATTCTCAGACCAGACCTCTTTTGATATTTCTTAATGAAGTTGAGTATAACTTCAATCCGCTTGACCAGCTGTTTTTCTGATTTTGCCTCTAACATAAGTGTAACGTCGTCGGCGTACAAATCTATAATATGTTTTTTGGGTCCAAAATCTACTCCAAAACCTCTATACTTCTTAGAGATATTGCTGCTAAGATCAATAGTGCTCCCAACAAATAAAAGAGGTGACATATTATTTTTTAAATGCTTTTTTATGGTAAGCAAAATATTCCATTGCATCATTAAATATTATATATTTGCTTTAATATTTCCATGAGTCATTCTATCAAGGAGCTAAAGGGACTTAAAAAACCTCGTAATTGAAGAAATTTAGCAAAAACCTACTTTTTTGCCTAACTGGTTCGATAGAATTGCAGTTTCCGACTGAATATAAGCATTAAAATTAGTCTATCAAACCTAGGATCTTATCAATGAGGTTGACCAAAAATGACCATCCCCTCTTGGGAGTATTCGAACCTGCGCCCCCAACATTGAGAGTTGAACACGCCTTAACAATCTGAGCTATTTTACTCCTTTTTTGACGGGATGTGTTTTTATATATCAAAAACTATTACAATTTGTTATGAACAATAAGTTGAATATTAGTAAAATATATATTATAATATATATATATATATATATATATATGTTCATAATAAAATTGCATATTTCCTCTTTTGCTGCATAATTCCATGACTATTTATCAAATGAAATTGGAGTTATCTCGTAACTGCCAAGGTATGAGAATCCATTAAGAGCTAATGCTTAAGGAGATTAAGTGTTAGTATTCATGTGCTTTGATTTTAATTAATATAATTAAGGAAGCAATTTAAGAAACACAGATTCATTTTATTTTACCATCCATGAGAATAAATAATCATTACTCTGCCGATAAGATGTTCAAAAGAAAGAAGAATTGAAAACTGAAAAATATGTTACATAAATATATATATATAGTAATTTATCTGCATTGAATTAAAAGTATATATTGATATTTTAGTGCTGCATCTTATAAAAGTATGAATAAATAGATAATTACATTTAAGAAAAAAAATCATGTAAATTTTATAACACTGATTTCAAAACCACTCTTTATTGCTTTTAATATATTTAAAAATAATAACACGTTGATACAAAACTCTATTTTAGATCATTCTACAATTTCCCTCTTCCATTTCCAAATTCAATCATCCCCCTCAAACGCATCATCGAATTCATCGTTCAAAACCGCAATGGGAGCCCTTGGATTCGAGGAATTCCCTTCTTTATCACCAAAAACTCTATCAATAAGATGATAAATTCTTTTCTTTAGCCTATTCAGGTCTTTATAGGGGGAGGAAGGATATCCGAGATAGTATCCCAAGATTCCATCCGTTCGCTCCTCCCAATCTGAATCATGATGAGTCGTCAGAGCCGAGGCTACTTCTAGGCTCTTGGAATTTGGATACAGACGAATCAGTTGATGCAGGGTCGCCGTCATGCAAGCCAACTTACACCCAGAGACTTTAATATCCTCTTCCGCTGACTCCATGAGGTCAAGAACTCTCTGCACTCGCCTATATGTACTCTCTAGAAGGGTGTCGAGACTCGTCAAATGACCCGGCGTCTTATCCTTGAATCGGTTAAGAAGCCGCTTCTCAATCGCACGAAACAGGGCCGACTGCTGTGCAAAGCCTTCCTCTAACTTGGCAAACTCTGCCCGCTTCATAGTGTGCCGCTCAATCTCTGCCACATACTCGTTCAGGGAAGCTGCGTTGAGTTATAGGTAGGCGTGATCCCATATTTTTCTTTTAGCCTATGGACAAACTCCCTCACAAAGATCCACAGACAGGAGAGATCGTCACTCTGTATTCTGTAGCGTTGAGAAGATTTTGAGGCGAGGATGGTGACTCTATTGGGACCTCGAGAGTGTCCGAGGACAAAGCCCACTGCGTTTGTCATGGAGGAGTCCAATACATATTCCTCAAAGACGTCCGTTATCTCAAAGGGCGGACTACCACTATTGCTACTGGTGTTGAGGGTTATTTTGAAGGAGGCATCTCGTAGAGGTTCAATGGGCTTCCAAGATAGATTCAAAGGTATATTTATCGTCTTTTTAAGTATAAATGGGCTCTCATTTGCAAAGAAAACGACACGGATGGTAATCTTGGAGATCCGTGGAGGGTATTCTGCGTCCAGTAGATAAATGTAAGTCGTAAGTATGGCTTCGTTTTAATCTCCGGGATAAAGGATGACTTCCCCTCGACTCGAAAAGGCTGAGGGGCATCATAGCTTACTTTGACGTTTTGCACAGGGGATGAAACATGGATTTGAGTCCTGAGGCACAGCATTACTTTATCCGAATCCTCATAGTTTGTTGAATAAAAACATTTCTCCAGGCTTTCCCTTGTTTCAATCTTCATAATGGACTCTGACGAGGTTCTTTGGCTGACTGATGATCCCTCACCTGGTTTGTTTATGTTGTCAATAATGTGATAGAGCTGTTGAACTTCTTCGTTGACCTTTTCAATGTCACAGTCATTTTTTTCAAGGGGCGGAGCGACGAAGAAGGAAGGGTTTGTTCCCAAATAGGATATGCTGACGGTTCCGTTAGATGATATGAGGGAGAGAAGACCCCTATGAACAAGACCATCTGAGCTGAAGTTTCCCTTAAATATGCGCAAAGGAACGAATGGCAGCTGCGTTATCCATTTCAAGGTGGTGTTTTCCATCAAATACAAGGACTTACTATCGGATGCTATGGCGATGATTGTCTGAAAGGAGAAGAAATTAGGGAACTGTTTTCTTACTTAACATAACTCAACTTACAGATGTTGACTCCTCGTCAATATTAACTGTGGGAGGTAAATTAAAAGACTAATGGGATTGAACTGTAGTTTCTTCGTGAATAGGATGACTCCGGTGTCATAGAGGATGAACAATTACTCATACAGAGAGCAATTATGGTACTTGGCTGCGAGGACGTGGAGGAAGCGATTTCTACATTGAATATATATTGATGAATTATTTGTTTATATGTTCATATATTCGTCCTTACCTTGTATTTCAAGTATCTCATCACTCAGATCTACAGACCAGCTTTCAGATGTAACGGCTTCGTTTTCACCATTGCTTTTAATCGCGAGGGATTGATATTTATATGAGGTGAGTTGAAAGTCTGAGGAAAAAACCACAAAGCTATCAGTTCTCTGCGTATAAACTATTGGTGAGGGTAGTATGAATCGCTCTGAGAGATTTCTCAAGAATCCAAAAGTCTCTTGTTCGTAGACAATTAGAGATCCATCCAGGGTTTGAATACATAGATAGTCCCTCTGCTTTGCTCCACCGAAAGGACCAACGCAGAAGTTATAAGCCGAGCTCTTTAGGGAGTGCCTATATGCCAGCTCAAGTCTTAAAACGTTGTCCTTGCTTGATTTAGTCTGAGGCGCATAGACATCAAGGCTCTTTGGATGAAGGACCGCAAGGCCTAAGCTAGAGCCTACGAACTTCCCATAGGCAAGTTCTAAAATGGGTTCTTCGAGCTTCACTTCGAGGAGGATGCCATCTTGCATGGATCCTTCGCCTT
Source organism: Caligus rogercresseyi (assembly GCA_013387185.1). Classification (NCBI taxonomy): domain Eukaryota; kingdom Metazoa; phylum Arthropoda; class Copepoda; order Siphonostomatoida; family Caligidae; genus Caligus; species Caligus rogercresseyi. Next base: position 10,806,233 of record CP045896.1, read on the forward strand.
TCCTGGGGTCCAGGATCCGTAAGATACCGGAGTTAAAGCCAAGTATGATTTGATCCTCAAGGCTATTGGATATTGTCGCAAGGAGTGCGCCACGAGGTGAAAGTTCGTCGGAGCCTCCGAAGTCATTGTTGGACCACCACTCCTGGGTCTTGAAGAGGGACATGTCTTGTTTTCAGTCTCCGAATGTTGTTGTTCTTAGCCACTGAGAAGTAAGGTACGGATCATAGTCTATTTCATAGAAAGACAACCCCAACCTACCTGCTTTCGTGAATATTGATTAGTTCCCTGTGCCGCGTAACGAAACGCAAGGGGAGCTGCAAGTTGAATATTGACCAAGTGAGCGAAAGTAAAAAAAAGAAAACATTTATTGCATTCAATAATGATATGTGTTTTATAATCCATGTAATAAAAAACTTGTCCCTTCTGATTTATTATATATACATTTATCTAAGTAATCGAAAGTGAGTGTTTTTATAGACTGCAAAAGCTCTACAGTCACGACAAAGTGATTTTATGCTATAGGAATTGAATGTTTACTTTTCTATAGAAACTAATTCAGTCAATGTAATAACAAACAAAACATTTAGGCTAATTCTATTTTAATTTATAGTGCTTAGTTATATACTTTTTACGATTAAAATAACTATTTTATGTATTCACGATTGCCAATATAGATAATATAATAAAACTTATTGTGATGAAGAATAAACAATAATAATTGAAATTGTTTAATAAAATATAAAAATGACATTTTTCATTTTAGAAGTATTGTTTAGAAGATATGGATAATAATATAAAAATACATTGAATTTTTTACTTGTGGATTAAAACATCAAAATGAATATCTCCAAAGAGTCTACAATATTTCAGAACTCATGTTACTTTGACTTAAATAACATTTTGCAATACTTCTCAAGCCTAAATCTATTACAAAGCTGCAAATATGAGTACTATAATTGTTGGTGTGAAGGATTTTTGAAAGCCATTTTTTCTTTTTCTTCATGTTGATTTATTTATATACTTACGACATTAAGACTCAACGATTTTGCCCCAAATTTAGATAATATTTCATTGTACTTATGCAAGAGGAAATATGCCATAAAAATGTTGAATAAGGTTGTGCTTTTGGTACCAAAAAAACGACTCCATAATAAGTTTTTTTACATTTTACTATTCCATTTATGCATTTTAATCATTTATAATTCTGTTACAATATACTCATTTAAAGGTCTGCTACATGTTACTCCTATAAAACCATTTTGCATTGATACTGTTCTTCTATATGTCAATGACTATTAATATATTTTGTTTTTAGAAGAAAGAACAAAAAATATTCAACAATATGTTGTGATCTCTATCATTTTTTCAAGCCAAAACATATTGACCAAGCGACAAAGCTAGATCGATCTTATTATTTCAAGAGAAAATAAGGAAAATTATTTTCATATTAACAAACATTATAATAGAGCTGCTTCTATGAATTGTTAAAAATTGTAACAGTTAGTCAAGATAAAAATAGTTTTTGTCGAACGACAAGGAAATTCCTTATTGTTCGTCGTTTGTTTTTGGCGCCAAAAAAAAGACAAAGATTTTCCATTTGCATGCGAAAAATTTCCTTTCTAAAAAAGGTCATCACTCTTTTTCAGAATGGCAAGAAAAAAATCCTTTCTAAAAAAACGTAGTCAATTTTTTTCAGAATGACAAACGACAAACGAACGATTCAATTTAAAAATAACGATGAACTACAAACGATTCAATTTAAAAATAACGATGAACTACGAACAATAACTTTTGTTGAACGACAACGATAACTTTTGGTGAACGACAAACGAACAACAATTTTTCGCGAACGTCAACAAGTCTGATATTATATACAATATATATATACAAGTCTGATATGTATACATATGTATATAACACGTATTCTTAAATTACCGAATTATAACCTCATTAAATACGTGCAATAAAATATATAAGCAAATGTGTTTGATTTAAAATCTTTTCTTCTTCTTCTTCAAAACACTTAAATATTATAAACCTCATGATTATCCCTACTGTTTCAAAATGAGATACAGTAAGTTTTTTGAGGTTACATTTACTTGCCACAATAGTTATAGCATTAAATATTTATTTTCTATTTATTATATAATAAATAAACAATGTGATCTATTCATTGAAAGATCTTTACGTCTCTTGTGCTGTTTACACAATATCAATAAGTAAGAACACTTTACATTAAAGGTATGAAAAAATGGATAATGAAAGTGTAAAATAATAATTTTCCACGTTGCTATATGAATTTTATAACTGCAAATGAGTCCGTAGGCAATAATCCATTACGTCACTCATTGAAGAACTCTTTTTAAGTGACAAGGCGTTAATATACTTGGTAATGAGACAAATATCCTTCTTTAATACACAGCTACTATGGCTCAAATTAATGCAGCTCCATTTCAGTCCTGTTAAATATATAAAACTTGAAAATAAATGTTGAAAATGACGCTGAGGCTAGGTTAATTTTTTAGTGGCATATCAATTCTATGTGATAAATGAAAAAATAAAAAGAGATTAAGTTCTCATTTTTTTATCCTGATAACCAGAACTGGGATTCGATACAAAAAATATACCGCGTTTTAGGTAGTTTTTATGTAAAATAACTTTCGGGTGTTTTTTTCCCCGTCATAAATCTACCGATAGATGGCGCTATTGGTATTAATAGATTCAAAATTCATAGGAAACCCCCTGTAGGAATGGGAGGCGCAAGATTCTAGATTTGCGCCCCCGGCAAAGTTATGGGACACCATATTAGCATGTATTTAACTTTCAGTAAATTCAGTTCTTTTAAACCAAAATTATATGTACATAATAATAATAATGATTATAATAAGGCTTTATGGGAAGATAGTTACTCTAGAGAAGGAAAAGTAAAAAAAACTTGTCGGATACTATACTAATTTTTTTTTACTGGAGATGAGAGGGGTTTTCCTTCATTTTAAGAAATAAAGATTCGCATATACAAAATGGTTCGCACTCAACTTTAAATCCACTGCTACTGATATACATAACTAATGAAATTGCTAGCGACGTTCGGTAGTTTTATTAATAAAAGTACATATATAATATATATATCGTTTGAAGAAATCTACCGTCGCTAATATCGATATACGAAAATATCCAATATCAATTTTGTAGTCCTAGTTATGTTGGTAAGCCATGAATTTATGTTACATGTATATTTATAATTTATAGCCATGCGAGGAGAGAGCCCAGTTTAAAATAACAACGATCTCAAAGAAAATGAAAGCCACTTAATGAAGGATGTTATCATATAGGTATGTATAACCACCTGCACCCTCTATATGTATACAAACCGCGCGATAATTCAAACTCTATTTTTCAAACTCTTTCTCAACAAAAACTATGAATACGCAATATACATATTATAAACACTGTCATGAAAACTACAAAAGAGGTGGGCAGTCCCTCATGACAGGTAGTCGTGTGAGGCTCTTCATTAGAAGCAAGTATGTAGAATGAACTTCTCTGCAATAAAATGATTTTCTTTTCAATAGTGAAGGGGAGAGGGAGACTCACGAAAGAGTTGGACTGTATGTTTACATACAAGCATTGTACAAGCAATGAAGTAGGCCTTCTCTTCCTGGAAACTAAGTTGTTTTGTCCTCTCCTATCCCTTCCCTGTGTGTGTTTATATGTAGGTATATAGTTTTCCAAGGGCAAACTGCATTGTGAAGAAGAAGGAGGGGGAAGGTAGCGGCAATTCTGCTTTTTAAAATATAATATAAAGTGTTGGAAGTAAAAGGTATCAGAGCATGTCTTATTCCCTCCTTTTTTGTTTGTTTGTTCACTTGCAAAAAAACGAGGAAGGAAGGAAGAAAGGTCCTTTGACTTTTACTCCGACACCTTTTTTCTTCATTTCCCTGGACAGGAAGAAGAATAAATAGATTCGGATGATTGAAGAAGAAGCAGCACCTCTCCACTTGATCACTTAGAACACAACAAAATACTCTGTCTTCAGCATGGAGGCCGTTAAGCTGGCGAAATCGCTATCTATCTACAAGGATAAATATGAAAGCATCCTTAAGGAAATGGACGCCAAGGCAGCTGAGGAGTCGAGGGAGTTGCCAGAAGGAGCCGCCACTGAGCCCTTGGTAAGTTGTTGAAATGAGTGATAAGAGAATTTGGATTGCATGGATAAAAGTTATCTTTTTCGGATTCTTTAAAAAAAATATTAAGAGCCGGAACATTACTAGATTTTGACCTTAACCTTTAGAAGTTGATCAATATATTTAGAAACTGCACAATTTTGGCGAAATGTGTTGATAGAATCAAAGATATTGACAGCTTAGAATATTTTGCTGAAAACAATGTAGTTAACATGATCCTGTAAGGTTTTTTTAAATTTGTTACATTAAGATTAATTCAAAGTATTATTTAAGTTGCCTCAATGGCTAAAGTTTTTATTGACTAATGGATGAAAAAAGGGGTAAGAAAATTGTGAATAATATATTTAGTTCATGATCGTTTTGAAATATGATATTTTCTTTTATTCTTAATATTTTTGTGTGATAGTTATTATTATTTCTTTGAATTGTGTTTGCTGTAACCTGGAGCAATAATTTTAGATTGCAACGAACGTCCAAATCAATTTTTGATTCTATGCAGTTATTTTATAATACTTTAAAGCTAGATTAAAAAGCCCAAATATAGGTATATACATTTATATATATATGTATATATATAAAGTTTGTGGATTGATTCCATTGGTTTTTTCTATGATTAATTTGACGTATACAAAAGGACAGCGAGATAAAATAGTCGTAAAATAATAAAATAGACAACGACATGCTTTTTGTATATATTTACTGGACTGCTGTCTTTTATGATGACGGAATTTGGATGCGACGTGATATATTATAGTTCATAATAACGAATCCTGTATTAATTTTAGGTTATATCAATAGGCGGATGTATTGTACTTCTTTATGTATCCAACATCACATCTTTTCTGGAGGACAGGACTTTTCTTAGACAACATTTTTTAAATACATGCACTTTTTAGAAACAATATTCAAAATACCTAAACTCTACCACGATCTTTATACCATGAGACTAAACCGCATTCACTCCTTTGAGATAATTAGAAAATATATAAAATAAAACCCTATCAACATTTAAGCCAATGACTATCCTTAAATTTTAGTAAAAGTAGTAGTTTCGGCAACCTTGGCTGTTAATTCCTCTTGTTGGGATACCTTAATGTAGAAATGTATATTATTAGCAGAGCTGGATTCGGTAGAAAATCTACTGCCTTTCGATGTTCGGTATATACCGAATATCGATCGATATCGGTATTCGGTAGATTTTATTATATATCTACAGTATCGATCGATATTCGGTACGGTAGATTAGAAAGAGAGAGAATTTATTTATGTATCTGCTTTTACTTCTTCATATGCATTTCATATCGGACAGTTTATAACAAAGGGCAATTAAATACATCATTTGTATAATTTATTAAAGATTATTTGAAATTCAATACATACTAATCTTATATAAATCATATATGTGACGTGAGAACACTATTGAATACAGGATTTTTTTTTGGTGAAAATGAGACTAACTAATTCTTCATTTATTCTTCTCTCCATTTTTACTAAATTTTGTTTTTCAGTTAGCCCTCTAATTGATGCGATATTTAAGGAATAATTGTCGATGAAGAACCTAATCAAATGAAAAATTGGCCAGTAATATTGGCATCATCTTGCGCGCTCTTGTGTTTTTAATCAATCATATTACGTTGTTCATAGTTAATGTACATTTCTAATCTTAAAATAGAGTAGGTAGTAGTCTCCCTTTTTACATGTATCGTTTTGAATTTAGATCCCCCTTCTTTCTCTCTCTCTCTTCAAAGCATATTTCTAGCCATTGTTTTGTTGGCGAATGTGATTGGTGGAGTTTCATGCTCAGGGATACTAACATAAATATTTTGTAATGATCCACGACAAATTACGTCTTCCATCTTTGGAGGATTTGCGCATTGAAAAACCTTTGATTGTAATAAACAATCGACATAAAACAAACTAAAACATCCAACTAATATGATCGAAAGTCAGTATTTTTTTTTTGTATATAGAACGTATAATTTCAAATCATGAAAATGGAAGCATCATCGTATTAAGTAAATATAGCGAAAAATACGTATAATTGTTTTTTCTCCTTTTCTTCTATTTCGTTCTGAATTCAAATAGTGTTCTCACATCATATATGTACTTGGATTTTTTAGGAAATGGAAGGCTATAGATTTTTTTTACTGTCTCTCATTGTCCGATATGAACTGCACTTTCAGGTACTCTACTATTCAATGCATAGCATAAGCTTATATTGAATGTCTATTTATGTATCTGCTGTATAATACTATAAGTTATAGTTATTTATTTATTTTCGAAGTTCAAGTTCTTCACACAAGGGAGCCCTTGTGCAAAGCGTCAGTTGAACGATGTTTCTCTGCTATTGAAGGGAATAAGCTCTCTATATCTTTATGTCTCTATATGAAGTCATACTTTCAAATATATCGTACCGATTGACAATGGGTACGGTATTCGGTAGTTTCTACCGAGTATCGTATAATCGGTTTGATATTTGAAATCTACTGTCGGTAGTATCGAATACCGATTTACATTCGGTAGTCGCAGCTCTGATTATTAGAATATATCTCAGAGTTGTTATCCCAATGAATGAATTAAGACAGAGAGTAAGATGATAATCACCTAGATATTAATTCATTTCTACCGAAGCAGTGCCTTAGAGTAGGAAAATGATTATGATTTATACAAGTAAGCTATCAAATTATAATTTTCGTCCAATGACTATCTTAAAAACCAATGCTTTGATTTGTTTACAAAAAGATATCAAGCGATTATCATATCTTTTCCTACATAATTATTAGAAAGTTAATTGATTTTCCTAAAAAACGATCAAGTGAACAAACTTGGTCTCCCCTTCATGTTTATGACTGGCAATTTAATCCTATTGCCCATTTAATATGTGGTTTCAACAACATAGAAAGCTTTAAAAAGTGTATTCTTGTGCAAATAGGGCAAGGTATAACATAAGTGCGTAATTTTTTTTTCTCTTAATGCCTATCTGCATAAAGAGTGTTGCTAGCACTGTTATTATTTTGAGTAAAGGGCTGTAGAAAAAATCAAGTGGATTTTTTTCTCTTAAGATCCCATATATGGGCATATATGTCTTGTCCTTACAAAAAACAGCACTATGAATGAATACTAATATTGTAAAAAAATTGAAAGGTACAATTGCTTTTTTTAATGAGATACTTTGTGTGATATTATAAAGAATGATTTAATTGTCTTTATTAAACTTTTGTCTGAGACTTTAATTTTTTTATTTTATTGGCGTATCAGCATTTTTTATGCTTTTATTATAAATACATGGACAGTGAAGCAAAACCTATAACATATGATTAAGTATTTATATATTTTATTTACATAATAAACGAACATGAAAAACCCCATAAAACTCAGTAGGTCATTTGGCGCCACTAACGTTTCTTATCATGAAAGTGAAATTTGTATCCTCTAGTTCAAGGAATCAACCTCTTTTTATTAGCGAAATGGTGGTAGAAGAATTATGAACTCTCAGATGCTTTTATCTAGATAAAAACTAACATTCAGCGGAAATCAAAAAGGCGGATTAGAAGTATTTGATTGCTGTGGTGTTTCTACTTTATTTTCCAATTACTCATTTTCTTATTAATTTCTATACCGTTGATGAGTACGACTCACGTTTCCATAACTCTTCTTGTGATACATGAGGGAAGCATATGTAGTTGCCAAGTCTTTGGAAAAATGTGCCCCTAATAATATATAGCAGACGATAGTGTTTTTTAAATATTCTATTTATTTTAATTTTAAATTTAAGGTTGTTTTTCTTTCTTCGAAAAAAACTTTTGCTTTTTTATTATATATTTATATTTTAGTATTTGTTTCAATTTATATAGTTGTATATATATTTTTACATTGTATTACTTATTTTAAATTCCTGTCATCCCTGACTAGCCGAAGTGCTAGGATGTTTCTTGGGAAAATATAGACGATTCCACACACAGTCCGAGGCGTCCACCTAAATAATAACTGGATACTCAACAGAGAAGGAAAAACCCTGTCCACTTAAAGAGCGATTTAGTGACCATGATGGCTGCCCACTTGGTGAAAAAATTGTTGATTTGAGTATAGAAAAAAGAAAAATAATGTCATCCTATCTTATGTTTCTTAAAAAGCAGTCTCTTCAAATGACGTCACTGGAGTTTACTTTAGTTATTTCTTCCTTTTTATTATTTCCTTCAGACTATGACTGGTAAAGGAATAATAATAGTGCTTTCTTCTCTTTCATCAGTTGCTCACTCGGACATTGATCTTTCCTCTCTTATTTAGTCTATTGTGCATCCAGTTATTATTTAGGTCAGAGGTGTTATGAATAGTAAATATATGTAATATTGGTATGTACCACATTTGTATGATACCACTGAAAAAAATTAATATTACTCCATATTGAATTCAAAGAATTTTATCGAATTTAAAAATATAGCAAGATTTTGTAGGAATAGATGGTATTTTCAATTTTCATATCGTAAATAATACATTATAATAGTTCTATTTGAACTCTTTAAAAATAAATAGTGTAGAAGCTGGATTGTATAATGTATCATTTTACTGTATTGTTTGTTGTAACTAAAGTTTCTTGTATTTTTACCCTTTTTTCATGTTTGTAGATTTTATTGTAGAAAATATATACATGTATAATACCATTAAATATACAATATCAAAAAATATAATTAATATAGTTCCACACTTTTATTTGTATCTTTATTCATACACTTTGATATAAATAATATATTAAATATGCAAATATCAAAAAATGTAATTAAATAGTTCTATACTTTTATTTGTATCTCTTTCATACACTTTGATATATATATATACAGGCTTGTGAGCGATCAGGAAAAAATAGCGATCCGATCAAAAATAGCGATCAGAAATTCTTTGCGATATATCGATATAACGATCAGGGATTTTTCCGATCAGTGATCCGATCAATTTAATTGCGATCAACAAAAAAACTACCTATGTAATACTAATTCTAAGTAAAATTCAAATGTATATACAGTCAAACCTTTATAAGCATTCATCTTTATTTGGCAATGGAATGGTTGTTTCCCATAGCCTAGGAGCTCTAAAATAACGACTTCTCCTTAGGCGCCTGTCTGTATATTTTAAGACAAAAATATCAGAATGATTGTTTCTCATAGCCTATGAGCTCTAGCACTCTGGCTCCACAATTGACATATGTCTGCATACTTTAAGACAGGAGATGCCAGAATAAATGTTTCCCATAGCATATGAACTCCAAAACAATGACTTTTACATAGTCGCCTGTCCGTATATTTTAGGACAAAAAATTATCAGGATAACACACACTGGCTTTTTCCAATAAGTATTTGTCTGTATTTTGTGTTTTCTAAAAAAATATTAGTTGTTGGAATGGATTTTGGTCAATGTGACAGCTAGTTAAGTTTTAAGAAATGTTGGGTTTGTCTAAGAAATCCTTATTATATAACATTATTTCTTTTTTTGTTATTTTATACAAATTGATCGGATCGCTATTTTTTAGTGATTTTCTTACGATCAAAGATATAAAGATCAGGACCTTTTGCGATACTCCGATCAGCGATCAAATATCGCTATATCGCTATTGATCGCCGATCAGAAAAAACTCCGATCAACAAGCTGTATATATATATATATATATATATATACATCAAAGTGTATGAAGAAAGATACAATACAAGTATGGAACTATTTTAATTAAATTATCTCCAAAGATATATCTTTAGTAATTAAAATGAAGATTCTGAACGTGTACATTCCTTTCTTTTCAAGAGGATATAAAAACTTAATAAATTGTATTTGAACTACAATGTTCATTTATGTATTTTCGCAATTGCCCTGAATAGTTTTACTCTGTTTCTGTATATATTTTTAGTGTATTTATTTTACACTGTATAAATTTTGCAGTCAACCGAATAAAATGTTTTTAACCGAAAAAAAAAATTGCCGGTGGCTCCATTGAGTTTTATACTAGATAACTTTGAATTATATTCTCATAGAGCATCTCTATAATCAGCTCAAGGAATTAAATTTGATCATATAATATATTTATATATAAAAGTTCAATGCGTTTAGATAGATCTTGACTAAGTGATCGTTTAATTAAACAATAGTTGACTCCTAGCTTCCATTCTATTCATATCCTTCATTCTGTGTTTCATAATAATTATAATTTTATGTCAAAGCATATTCTAAAACTTAATCTTTTTATATTTCTTGATTTTTAACCCTATTTGGATTGGGAGAATAACATTTGCATGGATATACATAAACATTATAGCATCAAAATCAGTCTCTTGATCCTCGGATCTTGTTAATGAGGTTGACCAAAAATGGACCTTCTCCTCTCGGGAATCCAACATGTTCCTTCAGCTTATGTGTTTAATACGCCTAAACAAACTGAGCTATCGACCTCCCTTTTGATTTGTTTTTTTCTGTCAAGAGCACAACATTGAGCAGGCAAGGCTTTTAAAAACAAGGCATGACGAAGAGAAATCAAGCAAAGGACGGCCTATTTATATTGAAATAACAAACAAAGTCTTTTTGTAAACAAAATTAATCTCTAAGCCAATAGTGTTAGAAAATAATAAAAAACATACCTTTTTGAAAACTTTTCAATCATATTACTATGTAAACATTACTTTTCCCCCAGAGACTGAAAGCAAATGCATTTACGAAAGGCACACGGAATTTATTGGAGGATCTTGTTTCTTTTTGAGTTAAGTTATTTTGTTTTATTCTCATAAAGAGAATATTTATCATTATGGATGATGAAACAAATTAAACTTGGGATTGTCTTCATGCTTATTTGATTTTGACAAGATATAATATTGTAAGACTCCATTCAAAGGACTCTTACATGTTATTGAGGATGAAATTCTGAGCTCTGAGCAGATGTTCATACATGATATTTATTGCCCGTCTTTACCCAATCAACTGTTTTTATAGGCTGGCTTCCCTGATGGAAAATTCATTGAGCTTCCCCTATTAAACCAGTATATCGGCCAACAAGTGAAAGATGAGTTCCACAAATATGAAACCACCCGTCAGTTAAATATCATGCATCTCTGTACCTCTGTCCATGGAGGCGAACTCGATAATCCGAAAGGTATGATCATATGCTTTTACTATTAAGAGTATTAATGTATTTTAGTCGGGGTAGGAGAATTATATGTATAATATGTAAATACTAATGAATAAAACATTAATCTATATCGCAGAATATTTATACTATTAAAAAAATTCTTTTACTCAAATTGAAAAAAAATAATCTTCTAAAAAACTATCGCTTTCCCATCCTTTTTTGGGATCGAATGATTAGATATTCTCTGTCTGAGTCGATATTTAATTCACATTTTTATATCGCTGTCGGTCTTTTATTAAGAGGAACGACAATTCAAATTTTATGCTATCCAACAAATTACGATTCTTCATTGATAATAAATAAATATTTTCCCGATAACAGAAAATATTTATACTTTCTAACGTCTTATTATTAATATGTTTTTAGTGGTGAACGAGGCTTCTGGGAACTCTTTGGAGAAATGGGATATCATTTTTCAGGCCCTGGATCCAAAAAATATACGAAAAAGTGAGAGACACCAGGACAAACTCTTATCCACCGTCATTCGATGTGAATCCATGGAAAACTTTTCTATAAGAGATGATCCTTCAACTAGTAAGTAGATACTCAGTGGTATTGCTTTGAAACAAAAAAAAACCGAATATGGTCAAGTGTATGGAGGTAATTTATATCCTATAATATAATTTTATTTATTTATTTTTATCTATTTCCTTGCCAATTTTCATTTTCATTTTTTATTTTAGTTTTTTATATTATATACATATTAAATTCGTCATATAATATTACATTGAAATTTTTATTTCTAGTTTATTTTTTAAATAATTTTATATGTTGTAGGGCTTGATTTTGAGTTTAATAATTTTATTCATACCATGAATGTATTTTGTGTTGTAACTACACATTCTATTATCTGTATATAAATTTGTACTTTTCTGTCCTAAGAAATTACCCTTCTACATACATTGAATTTAAGCATATATCACTCCCACTATGTACATATAATGTAATATGTTTCAAGTAGCATTTGTACTTGAATACGATACTAAATAATATTATTGAAGGTATTTGATTGACCTTCGGTCAATCTGTCAAAATTGGAAGAAGAAGAAGGCATGTCAAATATTCAGCTTTCTAAGAAAGCACTTCCTACACATACATTGTACATAAATTCATTCGTAAATAGAAACCATGTACTTCTTAAATTGTAGTATATTATAATACTTAAACTGGCGAAAAAACGGTTAACTTATATATATATATATACATTTATGCGTACTTTTCTTTATTGTATTTTTTATAGTACAAGTTGTGCCTTCTTATCGTTCTTATTATTGTTTGATTGTTACCTCCGCCGAAGGAGGTATTGTTTTCACTGGCGTTGGTTGGTCGGTTTGTTGGTTTGTCAGCAAGATAACTCAAAAAGTGCCGAACGGATTCGGATGAAACTTTGTGGAATTGTTGGAAATGCCAAAAGGAACAAGTGATTAAATTTTGGCATCTCTGAGTGCTTCTTTAAGATGCAAAATGAGCTAAATACTATTAAATATTTCAAGTTAGCCTACTCTGCCAATAGATGTCGCTGTGCTGTGCTCTCCTCTTTGATGACGTCAGTTTCTTTTTCTTTCCATGCACCTCTAGAGTGTAAACAATAAAGGAGCAGTATGTAGAGTTAAAGGGACAGTGCGTAGAGGATTGGAAATGACAAAAAGACCAAGTGATTCATTTGGTGGGGATCGGTGGAGGTTTGCACTCTCTGAGTCCTCTAGTTTATAGTGTTTTTTATTGTTGGTGTTCTTCTAAGAAATAATAACTTTAAATTACCTCAAGCGACAGATTTATCTAAAAATGCCCTAGATCAATACATAGCTTGGAAGAAATTGAGAAGTATATTTTATCTTACAATAAAAAAAAAAATCTCCAGGGCCGGATGGATTTCCGATGGAATTTTATCAAAAGTTTTATGCTCTTTTATCTCCAATTTTACAATCCATATATGAAGAATCAATTCAAAATGGGTGCTTTGACGATAACATTAATCAACGAAGTCTTACACTGATTCCTAAGAACGGCAAAGACCCGCGCTACATACAAAATCTCAGACCATTGACCATGCTAAATGTCTCTTATAAAATTTACAGTGGAATTTTAGCCAAACGTTTAACAAATATTTACCATCAATTTTACATAAAGCACAAAAGGGTTTATACAAGGAAGGCATATGGAAGAAGTCACTCTTAAAATTATGGATACCTTATCTGAAGCAAATCAGCGTAGTGATAATTAATGATGACAATATGACTACGCCTTGATTAAATTCTCATCAATATATTTTACAATATTTATTTGATTATGGTTTTAGCCACAATTTTATTTAGATGATTGCTATATGTCTACGCAATGCTTACACAAAATTCAAATGCGAAAATAACAATTTCAATATTGGAAGAGGTTGCCGTCAAGGAGGCCCTCTGGCTCCCAGTCTTTTTATAATTTCGATCGATAAATTAATTATAGAAACTGATACCTCTCCCAATATAAAAGGCATACGTAGCAGTGAACTGGACGAAAAGATTAAGGTTTTTGCAGACGACATGACGGTCCTTTTGGGAGGAACACAAAATGTGATCAAGAAATCAGTTAATGAAGTTATTGACATCATCAACTCAATGTCAAAAACATCGGGCTTACAGATTAATATCCAAAAAACCACATAATAACAAATGTACAAAAATAACTTCACATAAAAACATAATTTTTTAAATGAAGTCTACTGGGTGTTACAATATCCATGGGACATTTATACATTAATATCAACAAAAATGAAATTTTAGGAAAAGTTAGGAATTTCTCAAGTAGATACACAATATTTTAGTGCAAAATATTTTAGGTCGAATTCAAATATGGAAACTCTTTCATTTTACCAAAAGTAATTCATCTCCTTAGGGTGACTCCCTTTTTGAAGATTTATGTATTTAATAGACAAATTGTGCCACAATTTATTAATAAAATAAAGTAAAATATAACTTGGGACCGCATAAACTTTCCGAAGAACATAGGAGAACTAGGTTTAATAAATTTTAAAATCTTTTGGAAAACCCTCTTATTTCATGGTTTAGGAGAATTTTAAAATGCGACTCTCCCTGCTCCAAATTGTGGACTAAAATGAAAAATATTGAAGGCATATCATTTCAAGAGATAAGAGGAAAAGGTCCGAATAAAATTTGAAAACACTTATTCCAATAAATACCTTTGGAAGAGTATAGGAAAAAATAAGTGCGAGATGCGAGGTCACTCTTTCGAAGACTATGTCTGGCTCCTGGAGAGCCAAACCGACATTGTTTACAGAGTTGAAGTAATAAATAATTTTCTTGTAGAATCAAAGTAAAAACACAATAACATCTTGAAATCTGAATGATGAACTCGGATATTAAAAAATAATATTATTCACCCCATTTGGTTTTCAACCGCTGAAACCTTGTTTGTGTACTAGTACCAGCGTGCCCTGTTGTGATTTCGTGTACAGAAGGGGTGCATAAGACTTTTTTCCCTTGAGATCGATATATATATATATATATTATTTATTCCTCCTTTCAGCCCATAAGAACTTATTTCTACAATCAAGGAGTGTGCTGAGAAGATTTACATTCATGCTCAGGGCATGACCCGCCTACTCCTTGAGAATGGAGACATTGTTCCTCTGTATTCCGTGATTGGATCCTTATTCTGACGCTCAACAAACTCCTGTTCTACACCAACTTCTTCAAAGAGGGTGACACGGATCCCTTTGCCAAGATAACCACTACCCTTCAAAACCATTATGGACACGATATCGAAAGAGGTAGGACGCACGTTTCTAAAACAAACTTTGGTTCCCTTTTTCCTCATTTTTTTGTTAGATTACTGTAATAACGTCTGTGGTAAATAAAGATAAGTAGTTGTAATCTCAGACGCTATTTATTGAAGTCTCCGGCAAAAAATATTGTACCACTCTACTTCATTTGAATATCTAGTAAAATGCCCTTGAGTTCAAAGGCATATCTGAGTTCCTTCTTACTCTGTTTTCATTAAACTGATTGTTATTTTCCCGCCAAATCGTATAACAAGCTATGATCAAAAAGTAGTACCTGAATTCCTGTCCATCAACTGATAGTTTTTTTTGCCGCCAAATCGTATAACAAACTATGATAAAAAATGCTACCTGAATTACTGTCCTTCAACTTCATGTCAAAGTTTGATTATTTGACTTATTTCTGCCTCCTCTTTGCTCTGTGCCATTAATTGTGATCTTATTTTCTGCTATATTTACAACCAATTCCGATCAAATGTGAGATTATACCTTCATTACTATCAGCCTAAGATGAACCTAAAAAAAATAAACACCATAAGAGGTCAACATTGAGAAACATAGTTTCACTATCCCAGATGGAACAACAAAAAATAAACCTGTAGGTCTCAAATGAACTCTGTAATAACAAATTTCTCTGTTATGAGTGTCTCAATAAGAAGAAGCCCACAATATTGAAGGCCAGAAATATCATCAATAAATAAAACAATAGTTAGAAAAAGATTGTAAAATATGTATGACTAGGTCTTTTGATATATGAGTACAAATGAAGAAGCATCATCATCAGATAATCGAATCTATTTTGAAATATCATATTGGGGCGTAATATCTACCACAGTTCTAAAATATTTGAACTCATTCAGAGCACACTCTTTTTCTACATGTTTTTAGATAAGGAAAGCAATTCAAATTGCACAATGATTGGAGGAATTTAATGTTGATAAAGAAAATTGATTAAAAACTGATGTAAACATGAAACATTATCCAGGTGCTAGTGTATATTGATATAGCCATAAAAAACTAATAGAAATAGACTATATATATATTAATATTATAAAGTTATTTTGCATTAATTTGTATCGAATAGCAGTAGGTCTCTGAACAGCTTTTCTTGCTGGCAATTTTCCTATAGACAATTTCTAGTGAGTAATTTTACAATTCTCAATTTTTCTGAGGAGCTTTTACTTGTTGCAATTTTCCGTTCGACATATGAATTATTTATTAGGCATAAAAATGTGATTATTTGAATATATTTTGTATGATTTTTTTCACCATCTTCTTTCCCCCCTCACAGATCATAGTGTACCACAAAGACGTCATGCAACTGTGGTCCTTCACGAGGGCGAGAGCAATGACTGGTCCTCTGAGACTCCTCCCTATGAAGGAAAAAGGATCTCCATTAACATACAGTTCTGGGGTACTACATGAATGGCCCTTAGAACGGATCTTTATAAATCCTTGTCTTCCTCACTAGCTAAAAAGATACTCGCCACTATCCTAAATGATTCTCTTGGAATACTAACTGTTCGTTACTGTCAGGTAAAATAAACCGCCTCTTATTAATTTATCTAAATATGTTTATGGATGACATCATCGTATACAACCTTAAACTTGATTAAAAAACTTTTGGGCGCCTGTATAAGTATGTATCTGTTTACCGTGACGCATAGCGGACGTATTGTTTCAGCCAAGTTTTACATAAATGAAACAAGGAATTATTAAGTCCATCATTCAATATTTGACGTCACACAAAAAAATCATACAACATAATAGCAAACCTGAGACTTCATTCCAAAACTAACTTAAAAGATAATCGCAACCGTCTTAAATGATGCTCTTGAAATCCTGTTTGTTATGTTCAGATACTAAGTTAGCTTTGTGATTATGAAATAAGAGTACTTGAAGGCGTTAAAAAGGTGTTGATAGCTGCATTTTGATATAAATATGAATTTGTTATTTTTTCGATAGGGTTTATATGGTATAATTACACAATATTGGAACAAGCAAATATAAAAAAAAACGATTAAATTTTTATAGAGTACTTGCCAGTAAAAACCTTACTTCGTGTGTTGCAGATTTTAAAATATACCATAATTTTTCGTTTGACATTTTTCTTCAATTCGATTTATGTATTTGATCAAATGAAAAAGTGTACCTCTGCTAAAGGTTTCTAAGTTTTGTTTATTGAAGAATCTTTGGGTGGCTCTTTTTGATCAAATTTAAACATAAAACTTTTGGCATAATGAATAATAAACTGCAATAAAAAAATTATTACAAATAAAAGCACGATTTTTAAAGAAATAAAACCAAAATATGAACATCCAACAAACTTTGGGTTTTTACAGTGGTAATTCGGAATGAACTATTAGTATTTAAATATTGGCTATACTTAACTATCAACTTAAGTACACTTTTCTTGCTTTAAATCTCTTATTGAATAAATGAAAATCACTATTTTGATTTCTATTTGTACTGTTGTAATTAATTTATTGGTAATTTAAATGTTTGTCTGTTTTTTGTTTTCAGACTACTCCTTCTTTCAACCGCATGCCTCAGTTTCGTGGGGACATTATAGCCATTCTTATGACTGCCTTGGACTTACTACTGGCAGGGTGCCTAGTCTGAGTCAACTCTTTTGCCCACTTCCCATTCATACCTCTTCACGCTCAATACATGCAAAGTGCACTGCCTTGACCCTTGCACTCACGTGTATAGGAATCCCCATCCACTTACTCCGTTCTCCATTAAACCAGAGGAATCCACAGTTCCAGTTAACAAAAATTGGATCCAATTGAAAAAAGGTAGGCCTGATTAACCCATTGGAGTCACTCCTTAGATTAGTTGACGGCCCATAAAAATTATATTGTTTCACTAAGTATATATATAATAAGTAAGTTTAAATGTGTTTTTTTTAAACCTCAAAAACAAATTACTAATAAAAATAAGTGATAAAAATAAAGATTGAGCGGCAAAGTAATAGAATGCATAAAATGTCTAATTTAACCTTTACAAAATTCGTTTAATAAATTTGCTGTGACTTAGCGACACCAAATTATCGAAGAGAAAGTATTTCAGACAAAAGCAGCAATTATCATAGTATTTAACTCATTAGAGGAAAGAAACTCATTTGGAGAACGTAAACACAAACAAGTAATAACGAGGCAATCATAAGCCTCCTTATTCTAGAGCAGGGGTCTCAAACTCGCAGCCCGCGAGACGATAGTTTGTGCCCCTGCATTATTTGGGAGCTTAATGATTGAGCGACTCGTGAGTTTGATATGAATGTCAATTTACAGTATTTTGTGTGGGCTCAATAACTCCACCAATCACAGTATACGGTATATGTCTCCGTATATTTGTAATTATACTATCTACATGTAGTATGAGGTCCTCGAGACTGTACTTATTCAAATTAAAGCGTTAAAGTAGAGTAGCGCATGCATAACATAAACTCCTTCCTTTTTTCCCAAAAGGAATGGCCAATTTTTTTAGTTCTTCTTCGTCCGTAAGGGGCACTTTTATGATAGAGCTCTTTGAAAATAATAACAAAGTCCTTTTATTATTTATATTTGGAACACGTTTTTTATCTTGCAGTGATTTGATATCTTTCAAATCATCAATTTAATCCCTTTAAACCGGGTTTAACTAGGATTGTGACGTAATTTCATGGACAACGACACTCTAACGTTAAAGGAAATTACCAAAATTTTGGCCAATTTATTTTTGTTTACTTTTTCCTTGCATGCGCCACTTTACTTTAAAGGTTTAATCAAATAAGAAGAGTATTTTATTTTATGTCACATTATTACCTAGAGCGAAGAACTACTCATAGATGTGTCGTGATTAGGAGCCCTCACACTACTCACCCTTCTTTTATTAAATATTATGTATTTGTATATAAATAAGTTTTGACCGGCCCGCTCATACCATAGAGATATAAAGACATTGGGAGCTTATTGGATTCTTCAGAGAATATGTCATATTGCCCAATATAAACAAATTTTTCTATCTCTATGATCAGCTTACGATGACGTGGATGAAATACTTTGTTTATATTTTACACAAAAATACAGCTGAATTATGTTTCTCTGCTATTGAAGGGACATGAGCTCTCTATATCTTTATATCTCTATGGTGTAGATGTACTCATGATTCCTCCAAGAAGAATACAATCTATAATGTAGCTTCTAGTCTTTTTATTTGCGATAAATCCTGAATCTACTCAGGCCTCTGAGCCTTACGGCTCTCGTCGCTTTGTTCTCATTTGGAGCATTTCCATTCCCATTCTCAATACCCTTATGATAACTTGATTAAATCTTTGTTTGTTTTTAAGGAGATTTCATTCGTACTTTGGTATATAAATAAAAGAAAGCAAGATGATTCACATGTACATACATGATGTTCTTTCTGCATTGGCTAAATCCTTGATTGAAGCATCAGTGCGACAGTGACATCAGATATAGCTGCATATATGTCTGCTTCAAAATCCCGAGTGAGAGAAAGATGGTGAATAGCCAGACAATCGCAAAAAGTGAGGAATACAGTATTTCTTTGACGAGCACAGATGTCTTACTTGCACAGAGAAAGCTGTGGGCACAAGGAATACACTATGAAACGGTATTACAGAACTCGAATGCTAAGGAATATGCAAAATATAAGGAAATGAGAAAGTAAATCGGATTGTAAATCTTAAAAAATATTATTTTATTTCTTCAATAAAAAGCATACGATACAGATAATAGTGCAGCTGGGAAACAACCCCCCGTTAAACTACGTCCTAACTATTATTAAAGTAGCTGTGTAGTAATCCAATCTTTCATCCTTGTGTTAATAATGAAGTTATTTTAAGGTTTTATGTCAATGAACGGCCTTATTGTGATTATTTTTAGCTTTTGAACATCGTCTTATTGTCCCTTTATAAAAGGTTATTTTTTCTAGGCAGTAATTATGAACTTAACCAGAAAACAATTCTATTGGAGATGGTTGGTCAACAAACTCTAAGAAGAATTATCATGTACAGTTTAAAGCTACGGTAGTTCAAATGATGCTAATATTTAAGTTCTTTTAAGAGTCCCAACTGCCACGAGGAAGAGCTGATACGCTGGGCTCTCCCTCACGTCTCTTCACTCATCATCCACGAGCCACCTTCGCCTCTCTCAGACTCTTCCCTCCTTTCCACCCTGGCCCGCCAGGCCTCCATTCAGCCCTCTCCAGAGTGGCCACTACTTGTCAGACTTCTCCTTTCCCGAGACATGAGTTTTGCGCTACGCCTTCCTTCACATCGGGGCCTACATCCCCGAAGAGAGAATCATCACCCTTACGTCCTCATCCTCCACAGCTGCAGTGCCGCCCGCCTGCCGCGATTCTCCTGTGCAATCAGAGATGCGTGAGCACGGCTTCTCTGACCTGGCCACTCCTCGTGGGCTCGGGGGTGCTTTTATATTGTGATGCATGGGAACCCGGAGGCTCGGGCTTGGCCACGGTCTCTGGGACCTCTCCTACGAAAATTAAGCTGCTCTTCCTGGGAATTCGATGCGAACTTTATTTGGAACATTGAAAAAACCCGTTTGGTATAGGGTAAGTGTTAAATTAAAGCAGATCACGGCCGAGGCATAACCTACAAACCGTCAAATACGGACCCTGGCCATAGAGAAAATAAAGAGTCGAAACAACATATGTGAAGAGCTAAATGAATTGATTAATGTCTACAGTTTATCGAAAAGCAGACAATAGAATGAACTTAAGTGAGAGGGAGATTACATATACATTTTCATTAAATAGGAAGTGCGATGACTCAGTGGATAGCTGTAAACTCAGCTATCCAGCTATGTACATATATCATTGATTCCTATTTTACAGCTGTAATTATTAGTGTCGTCGTACACATATTTAAAGTATGAAGTCTCCACTCCCTTTTTAATCATATGTTGTCTTTCTGTCCTTCAGCTTATAACTATATTCGAGTATCTACCATGGACGTTCTTAAGCTATACTAAATACATCTTGATCTAACTAAGACCGCGTTAATCAGCGCGTGTTTCTTATACGTTACTTCAGTGTCTATATATTCTCTATAGACCCAATTTTGGACAATCAGATATTTTGGCCCATGGGTAAGCTCCCACAGAATCAATGAATATTAATTCTTGTTTATCATTGCAGTGTTTTACATTTCAAACAAACAAAAAAATGACAAAACCAAGGGTGCTTCCATATAATGGGCTCTTAAGTTGTAACTAGAAAAAACATGCTCATTCATCCGCCCTGAAACTGCCGTCCTGTTTTATTCAACCTCTAACCATTCATCATTCTTGAAATCTATAGAATGCTTAGAAAAACTGTTTGACGTAGGTCTTTTGAATAATAAAAAGTATATATATATTTCATAAACTCATTTGAAAAAGGAATATAAAATAACATTGTAGTTAATTATTAATTCCCCTTAGACACTTACAAAAAAAGAAGTATCGATATACATTGTCCAAAAATGGATATATAATTGATTACGGATGGATAAAAAAGTATTCAAAATTATTTCATTGATTAACAACTTTATGTTAAGATTTTCTTTTATTTCGACTTATGCACAATAACTTAATCCTTTAATACTATTCGTAACAAGGGATCATGGAAATACAAATAACAATAATTTACTTCGGATTCTTTAGGCCCTCTTAGAGCTTTTGGAGCCTTACTTTTGGCCCATTATCAATGACCTAATCGATGATGTGGACGGGGGTCGAACCTGGACCCTTTCTCAATCCCTGAAGCCATAAAAAGGATCACTGTGAACATAATAGATGTGGCCTTTGCATTCCCTCCGTCGTTCTATCAAGTTTGTGAGCTGATTGAGAGCCTTGTTCCTGACTCCATTCGACCCCTTTTGACTCCATGTCTTCATTTATTCTTCGCTACCATTACCACAGTCTCATCATTAGGATAATCCCTGTCTTTCGGTCAGTCGTATTCAGTTTATATATATATATATATATATATATATAATATATATATATACATATATATACAGGGTGATTCACTTAAATTGAGACTCACATATTACAAACTACAATCTTGTATTAAATTTTACACAAATAATTTTTAAACAAAATGATTGCACATGTGTAATTTACCAAATGTATTTCATTAAATTTTCACATTCCTTCTTTGGCCTTCTCTATAGCTTTGAACCTCCTCACGGTGGAGGCAACACAGGCAGGAATCTTCCTCAGACAAGAGGCCCAGGCCTGAATCAGTTCTTCTTTAGAATCTCCACCGATGGCCAGGACTTGCTACACACCTTGTCTCCAGAATGGACTATATTCCAAAGTCCATTGGGTTCAGATCTGGGGAGGAGGAGGCCACAAGTCTTTGGACCAAAGTCTGCAAACATATCAGTGCAGAAGCTTTGAACCAATTTGCTGGTATGGGTTGGAGCTCCATTTTGTTGGAACAGTAAAAGAGCCGTAGGATACTCTCTTTGTACCCATGGGACGACCTCCTCTGAAAGAAGATGCAGGTATACCGCCTGGTCGATCTTCACGCCCTCCTCGACAAAGAAAGTTGGGGCCTTCTCCCGTCCGACGTCACTCCCGCCCAGACCATGACTGAGGGTGGCTTTTGCCTTCTGAAGAGAGTCCTCAGCTGCACGAGGATGTCTTCCTTTTTTTCTAGATAAAACCCGGTCATTATGACTGTGTGGGTGGCCTGGACCGTGAAAATCTTTGTCTGAGGAAGAGATTCCTGCCTGTGTTGCCTCCACCGTGAGGAGGTTTCAAAGCTGTAGTGAAGTCCAAAGGAGGATATGTTGAAATTTATTGAAATACATTTTGTAAATTACACATGTGCTAAACTTTTTTTAATATTTGTGTAAAATTAATACAAAGATTGTAGTTTGTAATATGAGAGTCTCAATTTAAGTGAATCACCCTGTATATATATACATATGTATATATAATATATTTGATCTTACCACCCTGTGTATATAATATATAGGTATATATA
>CP045896.1:10829466-10855306 GCA_013387185.1 Caligus rogercresseyi
TTTTTTGTTAATGAATTAAAATTTGAGATGGAAATGTTTACATATATCAATTTTACACTTTTCAAATTGTGTTATTATTACTTCAAAGTTGATGAGCCTCCAAAAAGTTCATGCTGTTGTTTTTCAATACCAATTCGTATGGCATGTTTCAGTCAAATTAGGGCAATAATCCAATCTGAGTTTTATTGAAGGGTCTCGATTTTTATGGAGTGTACCTCGTAATGGTTTTTGTTTGTCATATTATTGACATGATCTGCATATAAATGAGCATACGTGTTGTTGTTTTTATGCATTTATAGGAAAGATATGGAATGTTACATTTACGTTTATTTTCTGCTAGCAAATAATTATTATATGCACATAAATGTAACATTTTATAGTGCAAGGACTTCTTTGATAGACCTTGCAGCAGTGCAGTAGATGGGAAGGATACGCCATCAGAAGGGTTCCCAAAATTGGCAATATAAATTAAACACAACTGGCTCGGGAAAGGAAAACAAAAACAAAAGGGAAATAGTTGTGTAAATATTTCAGAATTAAGAAATATGTTGTAGGAGTGCCACCGTTACCACTGAAGTGTAATCCGTTATATTTCAGCACGAAGTAGCTGGTCTAAAATAATAAATATAATTAAATTAAAATAAAATAAAACAATAATAAAAACACAAACTAATTAATAAGCGTATATATATATACATGAATATATAAAATATAAATAAAAACCACATCGATTTTTTGGGGAAATCATGCCATGAGATCGGAGTAATCTATAGCGCCACTCCTCGGCGAGAGTATAGCTGCATCCCTGGCAGCTCTCCACGTCCTGGCCTGTCGCAACTGTGGACTTTTATTCCAGGCAGTTCTTGCAGCACATACCAGGGTATCTGCCTGCCAGAGGAGGGGGTTGGGGACAATTCGGCTGCGTCGGATCTGTCTCCTTTCCATTTTTTGTCTCGAAGAGCATGAGGCCAAGTGGGTTTCTCCCTCCTTTTTCGCCGTCCCTACTCCAAATGCCTTCCACGCCTCCATGGCTGCCGACCGCACGGCCATGGTGTTGATGGATGAAGCCCTGCCGACTTCAGGAGTTCCGGACGGGTATGTGCTCTCTCCTGAGCTGCCAGTGAGAGTCCTGGCAACATCATTCAGAGCTACCTGGGTATCTGCAAGTGTATTATCTTCACGCACCCCTTGATCGCATGCTTTATCGTCGTATACTTTTTTGCATTCTTCTTTAGCGCATGCCTTTACCATCACACCTTTTTGTAGCGTAAGTATGCTTAGCGTGTTTTCCATGGTCGCTTGAAATTTTCATGGTGCTTCGTATAGTCCAAGAATAGTAAAAACTACATGGAGAGTATTTTTTTCACGCGCTGGGAAATCAATACGTAAACAGGACATCTTTATTCCACTTATTTAATAATATGTTAAAGTAAATATTACATTTTTCTGTTTTAGGGCTAAATATCCCTAATAAATTAAAAAACAAAACATATAAAACTTAATGTTTAATTATTTTTTAGGCATTAACATCTTTTTATATACATTCTGGGTTTTTTATGCTTGTATATATTTTATGAGCTGTGGGGAAAAAAACTTCAACTAACATGAGTCAATTTACTCTCAATTGAGATCAATTTCGAGAAAAATTATTGATGTTGAAATACACACGTTTCACTAAAACGATGGCTATGTTTCCGTTATTTATTTCCAAGGTCTTGACGACTAAGATACTATTGGGTTAAAAACTAACATATCCGGAGGAGTTCAGGAGGATAATATATGCAGCCAACTCACTAAATCAATGTTAATGCCAAGAAATTCCTCCACTGCCCGTTCCTATGCAGGACACCATAAAGGACTCTTTAATTGCTGTCTTACAATCTTCAACATAATGAAACCAGATTAGCAAAATTTAAGTCAATATGTGATTTATTTTATAACTTCTAAAATTAGCTTTCAACGTAAAACTCTTTCCAAGAACAAGGATTTTAAAATTGAGATGTCCCCTATAGATCAATTACAAAACTACTCCAGCTTGACCTAAAGTTGTGCTTATTTTAAACTCCCTGAAATTTCACTCTTTTCTTATAAAATGTTTAAACGGATGGTTTTTCCAAAACATAATAAAATATTTTTTAGTGGAACATGGAATGTCTGGCGCATGAACCATTTCGAGTGTCTACAAATGAATTAAATAGAGATATAGGGGTCTAAATAAGATTTTCAAATCAAAATTAAACCGGACATAAAAAAGTTTACTGTAAGACCAATATAGTCTAGTTTTTATAAAGCTGAAGTAAGTGTAATAAGCGTTTATATAATACTTAGCTCTACATACAAAAGTTTGTTTATTTTGACCGTTAAAAAATTACAATTTAATCCTTTTAAATTTTAATAGTGCTTTCTTTCTGATTGCAACTATTTTTGTGATATTGGGGTTGCTTTTTTTCGGTTAAATCTTTGATTGAGTTCACTTAGAAAATAAAATACACAAAAACTATATATTGAATTATCCACAAATGAACATTTTAGTTAACATTTACTACCTGAAGAATAACCTTATTTAAAAGAATGCATCATGTATTAAATTGGCTTAAAAATTCACAATGTTTCCTTAAAATCATTTTCATAGTTTTCATGTAGAGCTTCGATCTTCTGGTACATATTCAATTATGTCGCCAGCCCATTTCCACGTTGGCGCTCCTAAATCTGGGATTTTGATGGAGAGAGCAGCGTAGCGAGCTGAAGCCTTAGGTCTTCTTCGACTAATTAAGGATTTGTCATAATTTTTGAGCTAATAAATAATTTATACTAAGTAATTAAAATTGATTGCAATGTAACTAGGCGGAGCATTTTTTAAATTTATTAATTCTAAAGAGAGCTTTTAAAATATGCTGGGATATATCGTCCTTTTGAAACACGTTTAGTTTTATAAATCTTTTCATTATTTGGAGAATGGGTTTGCTTAAAAATTCAAACTCTTATGCTTTTTCATGATGTAACTCAATTTTCATACACTATATATATTTACATATATATATATATATATAAGAGGAAATTATATGTGCAATAGTATGCAGAGTAACAATGGGTGCATTTTCCATTCGTTATTTGAATTTTATTATTAAATGTAGTATCCTTTGTGCAATTTCAGTGATAGAGCAAGGGCCATTCGCAGTTTCCCGTTGATATATAATTGAATGCATAGAGAATAAGAGTAGATATATTTACATTGGATTTCGAACCATTTTCCTTTATTGCATTCTCAAATGTCAATACGCATATGTGTATAAAAGTTATGGATATAGGCCGTGTGCATCATCTCCTACTAGTACTTTTAACATATTGGCATTCTTATTTTAAAAAAAGAAAGACTGCTTTCAGGCATCATTAAATTGACTGCACGGCCCTAAGCTTATACAATGTACTAATAACAAAAGTTTAAATATATATATATATATATATCATAAGTTTTACACAGATACTCTTAGAGATAGTTTGTTAATATATTTATTAAAAATGCATTTTATCTACTAAAACTAATCTAATTACCTATATATATATATATATATATATATATATATATTTTTATAACTTGTTTTGTTATTTTTTAAATCATACATCACTCAATTAAATGTATTATATTTTCCATCGCTTGATTTTCATTCTTACAGCACATTATTCATAATATTATTGTTCGGGGTTTTTTGTGGTAATTATTTATTCATTATTTTATTTTAAATCCACTTACGTTCATCTCTCCTAATGAACTGCATATAATGAATTAATGAATAAAAGTCAATTAAGTCTCGATCCGTGGATTCTTGCCGCACATGCATAACAGGGCTTCAGCGCCCATGAATTGAGTTTTAGTCCACTGGAATAATCCAGAGAAAGTACTACCTGCTAACTTTCGTGAATTCAATTACTTACGTATTTTGAAGGTTTGTTTAGTATACTGGAGTTAAATTATACTATTAATAATTAATTCGTCTAATTGTAAGCAGGTTTGTGAATAAAGTTATATAATTGGAATGGAATTGTATTTACATATGTTTTTGTTTGTATTTTTGCCTACCAATTCCTTTTTTTTATTAATATATGTTTTGACCTCTATAGTAAATTTGTTTTTTTTTGTTTTTTTCAGCACTGATTTAATGTAATAAAGACAAAAAAAGTGACAACAATGCTTTAAAAAAGAAAAGAAAAAAGGAACATGTCCTTTTATTAGGCCACTGAATGTTCGGTCATATATATATATATATATATATATATATATATATATATATATATATATATATATATATATATATATATATATATATATATATATAATTTATATATATATATAATATAAAAGTTTTGTGCCAATTTTGATGAATTGGATGTCATGCATATAATATACAAGTTACAAACACCGACGGTAAAGTATTTATGCTTTAAATGATAGTTTCATTAAAGTTTGTTATATTTGTCTATTAAAAAGTATTATTTTAAAGATGAGCAAAAAAGGTTAAAAGTATTTTAACATATAACCCTCCATATAAATGCAAAAGGAGCTAAGACTCAAACTTTCACAAAGTTATAAAATCAAATGTAATAAACAACCGATTTTGAAACACGAAAGGCATTGCAAAAAGTAATAAAAATGTTGTTCCCCATGTAAAGCCATTAAAATTCTCTATTTGAGTGTACTTTTCTGAGAGAAAAAATTGAGCTCTAATAAAGAGATTAAGTTTTTTTAGGGGAATTGCAAAGTTTTAAAAACTGAAAGTGCATTAAAGTTTTCTTTTTTTCCTCACTTTAAAAAGAAAAGTTATTTTCTTTAAAGACATTAGTTACGTCTGATTAATGGTATGGGAAACTAAGGATTATGAGAGAAGAAAAAACGATGATGTGTCATCGACA
Organism: Caligus rogercresseyi; assembly: GCA_013387185.1. Taxonomy (NCBI): domain Eukaryota; kingdom Metazoa; phylum Arthropoda; class Copepoda; order Siphonostomatoida; family Caligidae; genus Caligus; species Caligus rogercresseyi. Next base: position 10,834,375 of record CP045896.1, read on the forward strand.
ATAATGGCTTTTACTAACTTCAAACATAGTTTGAAGGATTTTTCTTATATGCTTTGTAGTCGTATTCTATATCCCAAATTGAAGTTCTTGTCTTAACAACCCTGTGTAATCTAAAAAGTTAAATGATAAAACATACGGAAATTAAAGTTTTGAAATAGTCATTTCTCTCAAAAAATACCTCAAAAATGATTCCTTGAAAGTTTAATTCCTCGTAAATTTTGTACGTATATCAAAAACAAAAGCTAACTTGGAATTATTGAAATCATACCTACATTTGTCAACAAATTATTTTAAAATAGCAATTATATTAAGGACATGAGAGGCGATGGAATGGCGAAAAAACTACAAACCATAAGTTTGCTACATAACTAATGGTACGTGAAGGAGACACTTCCGTTCCGTTTTATATATATATATATATATATATAAGTTAAGAATTTATTGCTGTCTTACCATAGTACATACAAATATTACAATTATACAATGATAAAAGCAAATACATACATACAGCAAAGAACACGACCACACAAAGGGGTATATGTGCTACAACAGCAAAAATGGATATTGAGCATTGCATTATATTAATTATTTTATAATCTACTATGAAGCAATTAAATTAAAGTTAGAATCAATAATTCGTTGCATTCTTTTTACATTTAATAAATTTAATTACGAAGATCTCATCCTCTTCTTGCATGACTTGGTATCTCTCATATGAAAGCGATGGCATCTGTTGATTAGGTGGTCAGCGGTTTGGGACTCCTCCATGCATATATTACAAATGGCATTTGCGTTTTTCCATTTGCTCAGATGGGCCAGAAATGGTCCATGGCCTGGTAGGCTTGAACAAGTAATTTCATGTTGGTACGTGAAAGTTCGACAACCTTTGGTTTTGGATATTCAACATCCTATGAGTATGTTTCATTCCAAGATCCTTTTGTATCTGTTGCACCAAACTTCATAGAAGAAGCCATCAATCACTTTCTTTATGTAGCTTGTGGTGCTCCAACACATAAGCGATTTTTACTTTGCGTTCCTTTCTTTGCAAGGTAGTCCGCAAATTCGTTGCCTGAGATATCTGAATGGCCCTTACACCAATCAAGATGTATATTTATTTTGGATTTTGCGTTGTTTAATACTTCTTTGCATTGCTTAACTGTGGCACTTTTTGTAAAGGGGTTTAGAATAGCAGCATTGCTGATTGAGATCTGACCGAATAATCACGTTCTTAGATGGCTGTCTGTTCAAGTAAAGCTTTTACAGATTGTGTGATGGCAATTACCTCAGCTTGGAAGACTGATGCTTCCTATTAAGAGATACATATGATTGATAAAAGGATATATCACCTCTAGTGATTGCCCATCGTAGTCGTATTCTATATCCCAAATTGAAGTCTTGTCTTTACAACCTGTGTAATCTAAAAAGTGAAATGATAACACATACGTAAAATTAAAGTTTTGAAATAGTCATTTTTCAAAAAAATACCTCAAAAATGATTCCTTGAAAGTTTAATTCCTCGTAAATTTTTGTACGTTTATAAAAAACAAAAGCTAACTTGGAATTATTGAAATCATACCTACATTTGTCAACAAATTATTTTAAAATAGCAATTATATTAAGGACATGAGAGGCGATGGAATGGTGAAAAAACTACAAACCATAAGTTTGCTAATATCTAATGGGTACGTGAAGGAGACACTTATCATTATCGATTCGGTTAAACTTTCGCAAGATACATAAGGTAAAACCTAGGGGAGTCAACTTCTCGAACCCCAAACCGCGAATAAAATTTACCATATTATATATATACTTTGTAAATATTTATTATTATTACCTATATATATTATATATATATAACTTATTCTAATAAGAACCTTATAAGAAAGAAGTAGATCCATTGATGTTGAAGGAGTTCAGTCATTCCCTAAAAAAGAAAGAATGTTTTCTTGCAGTTCATACGAAGATCAAACGCTTCCTGCCCATAAGCCAAGAAAACTCAGGAGTGGGTAAATTGAAAGATTTTTGGCCGTGGCAAATGTGGCCACCCTCCTCCCAAGACCTGGCCCCCCTGGACTATGGAATTAGGGCGATCTAGAGAAAAGGTATGCAGAATCCGCCATCCAAATGTTGAAGCCATGAACGATGCGGTCAACGAGCAGTGGACGGCCACATCCTAGGCCACCATCATCAGGGTCTGTGCCGCCTTCCGCCCCCGTTTGGAGCGTATGTTGGCCGCAGAGGGTGGATATTTTGAAAATTAATAGCTATTTTCTATTTTTATAACCTCAGAAAATTTATGTCAAATAAAATAAATTATTTCTCAAGATATTTCACCTTCAATTGGACCTTAATTTTCCGCGTTTTTTTACGCACTGTATACTATACATATATATATATATATATATCTATATATATATATATATATATATATACTTATATATATATATAGATATATATCTATATATATATATATATATATATATATACTCTGTAAGAAACTTATAAGAAGAGAAGTAGATCCATTGATGTTGAAGGTGTTCAGTCATTCCCTAAAAAATGTTGTATGTTTTCTTGCAGTTCAAACGAAAATCAAAACGCTTCCCACACGGACGCCGTTCCCACCATATTATTTTTACGGTGTACTCCATGAGATTTCAAGACCCAACTTCGTTCCACACAAGCGGCTCAATCATCAAAAGAAAGGTGGAAGCCCTTGAGCCAATCCATGTCCAATGTGAATTGTTGTTTTATTTTTTCAAATTATATATCCCCCCCCCCTAAATGCAACTACTACTTGATCTATTTGTAGGGGACAGCTCTTCCTCTCTCTCTCTGTGTCTCTACTTCTATCTATCCCTCTACTCCTATCTGTCTTTCTGCTCCTATCTGTTACTTTATTGATATCCTTTTCTTCTATAAATGCATTACCAGGTGGGGCGACAATTGTTCTTCTCTTTTCTTAAGGAGACTTTGTTTATAAATAATTTCCTTTTAATGGAATATATATTAATTTAGATCCGACAACTGAAGATGTGTGTCATTTACTCCTTCGTTAACTATTAAATCCTATCCGTCCTTGTTTTCTCAGTGTTTTTTGTTTGTTGTGTACCTTTATATTTATTTAGTTGATTGAAAAAAATATATTTGCTTCGAACCCTCATTATATTTTTCAATGCTTTTATTTATTTACCTTAATGAGTGTTATCCCCATTTAATTAAGCATATCTTAAAAGAAGTGGAGCCTATTATGTGATTGAAATGAAATATATTTCTAAAAATAGTTTATTTCCTACACAATTTATATATTAGAAAATGATAAATATCATAGGTAATTTTTTTAGTATTTGTTAAAATTAGGAATTTTTGGAGTCGATAAAATCTTTTTTATGAGATTTGCATTTTATATCGCGAATCTTGTAGAAAATAAAAAGTTATACATATATGAGAAACCTTTTATACTATTGTAATAATCTCAGTATTTAAAAAGGAATTCATTTTGCTGTTGTAACACAGATACCCCATTGTGTGGTTGTGTTCTTTACCTTAGTATCTATTGTTTGTATGTACTATTGTAATCGGCAATAAATTTCAAACTAACTAACTTGTATATGTTTTTTTATAATATGTTAATTATTTGATTGGCAGCAGTATTGGCTATATGGACTATTGTTAACTATACTGTTAATACTTCAAATGAATTAACATTCCATTACATTGTATAATCTAAAAATAACCAAATACTGAAGGACAAATCAGAAGGATGGTTAAATGCGGTATACATTTTGACTTCTCCTCCAAGTTTTCATGCTTTTATTATTTGAATATATATATTTTTCCAACTCTATAACAATAATTTTCTCAATATTAGCATTGTAAATTGCTTGTAAACATATAACTTATTGTACAATTAAAACACCAGCCAGGATAAACCATTTAAAAGATTTAAAAACTAAGATCACTTTAGAAATCCTTGAAGGCTTACTTTATGTGATAGTTTTTCTAAATCAATTAGTATGAGGGAAAACGAAGAAGGCTGTGTATGATATAATTTACGGATATTTTAGCCTTATTAAGTCTCTTATGATATACATATTTAAAAAAATATGTTTATGGTTTGTAATCTACACATTAATAGTGTCTATTGTTTGTATGTACTATTGTAATCGGCAATAAATTTCTAACTAACTAACGAACTAAAAAAAAAAAGAGAAACCTTTTTTTGCAGAAAAAATCCCTCAATAAATGAAAGGATTCGTGGATTAATTATTTAGTAATTGATCCCTATCATTTTAGGTTTCACTTTTTGAATTGGCCTTTCCACTGGCAGCATTTAGATAATAAGTAATAACCGTAATAGTATAAAAATATTCAACACATGTTCTCAAGAATTCTTTTCTTTTGTCTAAAAACCCTTTACCAACACGTACTATATGACCATGAAGCTCCCAGAGTTTTGAAGACAAAGACACGTTTTATAGTTATTGTATTTTTGTTATTAATATTATAAATATGTAGAACAAATGAGATTCTTGTAAACAAAACCTTTAGACCAAATATTGCAAACTGTTACAGGAAACTAATTTGTATTCCATATACATTAAAGAAAAGTAAAGGAGAAAAAATTTAAAAATATTAGGATTTTTTTTTGCAGAGGCTTAACATTTTAATTTGCTCTTTTACGAAAGATACAAACCATGCAGAGGATACAAAATAAATGCACTTAGTTTTATTAAGTTTATCTTTTTGGTTGTATTCGCCTACATTCAATATATTTATATATTTTTTTGTAATTGTAATTTATAGATATTAAAAAACTTATTTTCCTGGTATGACCTCTCAAACATTCAAGTAATTAATTAATCAAAACATGACTGTAATGCAGTAAAAATAGAGATTATCCTCGCCAGTTGATTGAAGAAATCAAGAAACCAACATGAGATTGTCAAAAATAGCTATGGGATGGAAGCGATGGAACAGTTGTATTCCAGTAGTACGATAAAAGTTTATCAATGAACTGATAATCAAGACACTAAGTTAAACAATATTATTAACACGAATTTAAATGGAAATTATGGCGCATACGTTCTTATGCAGATTCTGAAGAGACAAGTTTAACATTGATGAGAGCAACAGGAAGTACTTTTCTATTAAAATGGCATTAAAAGGAGCCTTAAGCCTTTTGTATTCCTTTGCAATATACCTTAGGAATTGAAAAGGCTAAAGATTAAGAACATAATTTTTTTTCACAGTTCTCTAAGAACATATACCAAAAAAAATATATAATATGTATTTAAAATTGAGGTAAATACGTAAAAAATACACAAATAACATTATAGTTTAAAATATCATAACTTTATGTTTTAATTAAAAGTTATAATGCCTCTAGAAGCTCTGTGGTAATGTCCTCCTAGATTTCATTTTCAAGTTACGGCTGATGTAAAATAAATAAATACGAAAACAACTATGGATTTGTAAATATTATCCGATTAGCGATTGTTTATGTTTAATACTAACATTACAAAAACAAAGCAAATAAAACTAATATGAATACAAACAACAATGCACACATTCTAAAAAATAAACATGTTTACTCAAAATACAAAGAGGATAAAGCAAGTTCTTTCTTCATGCTATTTCAAAATGGTTCTCTTGAGAGTCGGAAATATTCATATACCGGGTCTTTTTACACTACATTCAGAACGTGTCCAAATTGACATAAGGATTAACTTTGATCAAAATGTTCAATATTAAAGACTTGTGCATATGGAAAATGGCATACTTTGTAAATTTGACCCCCGTTGGCCTGCGCCTTGATCTCGAATTCCTTCTTCATGATACACAATTGCTGACACTTCTGTGAGGGACAGCCTCCATAGACTACTTGATCCTTTAGTCCAGGAGATTTAGATAGGGGCTCTGGCCGGGTCAGTTCGTCATGGGACATAAGTTCCCTACACAGTACATGCGGTGTGAACAGGCGCACCATCCTGTGTAACAACTTTTGCAACGTTTTAGTGACTCTGCAGATCCATGAGAGTACTTTGATCTTCAAGTTAACCAAATTGTCAACTGCATAACTGGTTGGGCTTCATGTTTACCTCAATTCATCCACCAGCATCATCACAGACGCAGGATGCTTAGTTTCAGAGAGGAAGAAGAACTGTGAAAACAGAAAGTCTTACATTTAGACATAATGAACGGCTATATATTTTTTTATATTTCTTTGATTTTGAAGGAAAACACTTGATAAGGTTTTGGCACTCAGCTAGAAATTTGAAGTGGGAGCAGAAAGCACCACGGTTTTCGGATCCAAGACTCATATCTTTGCCAAACAACTCTCAATAAGGTCTTTGGAGTTTGTGAAAGTAAATTGAATTGTCTTACATTTTTGCAGAGGTCATTCTGCTTTGAGAGACGAAAAAGAAAGGATTTTTTTGCCTTTTTATAGATAGCTATATATTTTCTTCATTGAAATACTTTATCATCATCATTATATATATATATATATAGATATATATATAATTGTGAACATTATAAAAAACAATTGAGAAGATTTCAAAAATATATTTAGTAGTTGGAAAAAATACTGTCCGAAATTCTACTTTTAAAGACTTGATAATGTAAAATGTGATAATGTAACAAAAAGCATAGAATTGCTAAAAACTTTACTTTATGTAATATATCTTTGTGCCTAATTGATCTTATAAATTCTGAAATAGGTTTTGATGAATTATATTTTTGTTAGATTTTTAAAATGATGAATTGAATAGTAATCATTCGTCAATATAAAAGCGACTGCAACATATACTAATGAGTTTCATTCATAATGCATGAATTAGTCAAAGTAATAATTAATAAAGCCATTGATATTCAATGCACGATAATCAAAGTGCACTATTAAATGAATAGCTCAAAAATAGGTGAAAATATTTTTTGAAATATGTAAGTATGTGGTAGATTTTTTTTATGATTTACGTCTCAAAAGAAAAATAGTGAGGGTTGAATACATTATGTTATTTTATCATGCAGAAGAATGATATAATACGTTCCAAGCATAGAGATATAAAGATATAGAGAGCTGATTCCCTTCAATAGCAGAGAAACAGAGTTCTATTGTTTCTGTGTGTCCACTATAAACAAAGTAATTGATACACCGTCATCGTAAGCTGATCATACAGATAGAATCATAGAGATATAAACATAACACAAATACGTATTTCTCTTCCCTCCAATAGCAGAGAAACATCGTTCAGCTATATTCTTGACACAATGACGTATTTCTCTGACAAGTCCAATAAGCTCTCTATATCTTTATATCCCTATGGTTATAAGGTCTGTATAATAAGGTCTGGGGAATACAAAAACAAACATGTAGCAGTGTGACTACTCAATGACGTCACAGGAGTCAATGACGATTATATATATCTATATGTCAATCAATCTCTCTATATCTATATATATATATATAAATGTATGTACATATATGTGTGTGTGTGTATAAATAAATAAATTATAATAAATATAAATTATATATATGTATATTCGTTTTCTAGTGACGTCATTGAGTAGTTATACTGCTAGGATTACATGTTGTTTTTGTATTGCCCAGACCTTATTATAAAGACCTTGATACCTTACAACTTCTCGATACTAGATATAATAAAAGATTTATAAATTTTGTTTACGTTTAAGTTGATCTAGGGTAAAGAGAAAGAAAAACAACAATATATAGAAAGTAAATATTATTTTATAAATTAAAAACCAAGATAACTAAGCTCCTGGAGCCTTATTACGAACCTCATTTAGACTTTAATCGGATGACACATTGTTGTCATAATTTTTTTACTGTTACTCAGTCATTTGTTATAAACATTTAATTTGTCTTAAATGTTGTCTTTTTCGATATAGCTACTTAGACAATACATATAGTTTAATAACTTTTATAACATGCATATATTACCCTCTTTGGGTCCTATGTTTAGATTATAGATGTTTGTAGGATTGTGTGGCTCAAATAGATTGAAATTTTAAAACTTTAGCTCAGATGCATAGTTACAATACACTATATTAATGTATTAATTTTTAAATTTTACGAAAGTGCGAGTGCTCAGTGCGTTAAGGCATGTTTAACTATGCATGTTTGGGGCGCAGGATCGAATCCTCCAAAGGGAAGAAGGTAGGTTTTGGTCAACCTCATTGATTAGATCAGACATGGGCAAACTAAGGCCCGCGGGCCGTATACGACCCGTTAGACAATTTAATGCAGCCCGCCGAGCTTGACCAGTAAATACAATAATAATGGTCTATAAATCATTCATACGTCTTGTCCATACAATACTGCGTTTAACCAATAGATGGCGCGCTGACATTTAAGCCGCGCCGTACTCATTATTTCTCATTTGAATTTTTTCGTTGCCGTTTGAGGCCTTCTATAAAAAATGAGCGGACCAACGAAAGGGAAAGTTGACATTCAATGTACTGCTGTAGCCCCTTTTTCAAATTTAATTACCCATAGTGGCCAAAAAATTTAAAAGTTTGCCCATCCCTGGATTAGATCCTAGATTCGATAGACTTATTTTAATGCACTAATGCCTATTTATATCCACTGATGCAATGCTATCAAACCCAATAGACAAAAAAGGGAGTGCGATAGCCCTGTGCGTTAAGGTGTGTTTAACTCTTAATGTTGGGGACGCAAGTTTGAATACTCCGAGAGGGGATGGTCATTTTTGCTCTACCTCATTGATAAGATCATAGATTCGATAGACTAATTTTAATGCTATAATGCTTATTTATATCCTGTCGAATGCAATTCTATCGAACCATATAGGCAAACAAATCGATTACAATGTATAGGTCGACAAATATTGCCAGAAAAAATCCATAGGTCATGAATCGGTCAACCGATAGATATGCTGATCTCTAAATATGTGCTAAAATCAATCATTCAAATAATGCCTAATGTTCTAGGCTCACAATATTAAGAGAGCAGGTTTTACTTCCGAAAGTGAAATGTTAAATTATGTCGACCTTTTTTAAAAGATCCTTGGTTCAATGATATAATTCTAATCATCCTTATTCATATCTAATCACATTTAAAGAGTATTCAAATAAGGAATTGCATCAGCATGGAAATTGCACTTCCAAAGTGTGTTCCAATATCCTATAAAAATATATGTATTTCGGTATATTATATTGACAATTACCCATATAATTTTACACGGTCTACGTAGAGCATAAAAAACCTAGGCTTTAAATTGCTAATGTGTTGTTTGAACTAAGGTATATATGTATATGAAGAATAATAATAAACGATGCATGCTAATAAGTTTGTCTATAGAACCGTGATTTTCCCCTTGGGCTATTTATACTAAAGATATCTATATTCCTATATTGTCAGAGCAAACACTAAAAAGATGAATCCTATCCTATTATACAACTACTTTTTATTTTCTCTCAATCAATCAGCAAAACGAAGGCATAGTATATATGTATAGTATTTATGTACATATATTCGTCTGTATCAATAAAAAGTTTTTTAATTTACAGTTTATACGTAACCCAATACGTGCATTTGGAATAAAGTTCCTGTGGGAAAAATCATTTGATTTAGTTAAATTAATTCCATTCGTGTATATATAATATTGTAATCGATTTTTATAAATATAAGAGGGTTATATCATAGACATTTAGTGAGAAAGCTTGATAATATAACTCCTTTTCATCCTAGGTGAAGAAAAAGTTAGTTAAATAATATAGACCTTTTCAATATTTCGATATTTCCTTAGAATACCTTTTCCAATATTGTTTTGCTGGAATATAGTCATAAAGTGATATTAAAGCAATGCATATTTTGAAAAAATATGATGAATAAAACCGGGTTTAACAATTATTTTATGAATTTTTTTCTAAATCTCATTTTTATTCAGTAATGCTGAAGTATAAGTAAAGCAGAGTGCATTTTAGCTATGGGTAACACAGCATATTTACCAATAAATAAGCTACAAATTTAAAAATCAAACTGACTTAAAAAACCTAATTAACCTAAGTGATATACACGGCATATAGATTTATATTTTTTAAATTTCCGCATTATAATCCTGCATTTTCATAGATTTTTCCCGAAATAAGAAAACATCTCAATACCTTAAGCTTAAAAAGATTAAATTGTAACTCATTTCATGCATAACTTGAAAGGAACTTGAGTAAATTAAACATATCCAATACCAAGAATATATAATCCTTTATAAGAGCTTCAAACCATGAACAGTTTGAATTTAGGTCCACCAATAGCTGGAGATCTTATCTGTACCCCAAAGTAAGAAAACATATAATATGCTTAGGTTGGTAATTTTATTTAATTAAAACATAACATATTAACTAAACCAATACATTCAAATAAACCAATGGGACTTTAGCATAGGAACTAAATACAGAGCAGAAGAAGGTTGTATAAGGGATATAAGAAGTTAAGAGTTTCGAAATATGATTGGTTGAAATATAAGGAGAGAAAGCATTACAAAGCAGTTGGTATTATACAGCTTTGGAGGAGTGAGCACCAATCAGTGAGAAGAAAATATCCTTAAAAACTCACCTTGCACCTTCTAAGTCAGTGGTGCCATGGTGACGGCCCGCGGGCCGGAACCAGCCCGAAGGGGCATCTCATTTGGCCCGCTACGTTAGTGGTTGAGAAGTGTTTGTATAAATAAATAATACTATGATACTATATCAACAATTTAAATCTACTTTGTTTAGTGTTTAGTGTTGCAAGGCCAAAATGTACCGGTAATTTGGCCCCTCGAGGTCCCACTTGATAAGAATCCGGGCCCCTGGCCGATTTCACCCTGGCATCCCTGTTCTAAGTGAAATTGATCCCTGTGAATGGACTCCCTCCAATATCACATGTTCTTAATATACATATATAATGTAAATAATAAAGCAGTTCCCCACACTTAGGAAGATGGTTGTATTGATCATATTGTTATATACTTATAACTATCGATAAATGGATCATCACTTTGACTATCGCACGGAAAATAATGAATAAAACACTCTCTTTTCAAGTGAAAATATATACATTAACATGATTTTGCATAAATAACCTTTTGGTTATTCATGACTCTTTGCTCATCTTTCTGTAAGATGTTAGACGAATTTATCCATTGTGCTGAAGTAACGTATGATAGTGCTGAATATCGGGTATTTTGTAGCCCTCCATTTTAATAATGGAGATCTAATAAATACCCTGGTATTCAGCGCTACCATACCTGACTTTGACACTCTATACCTTCTATAGCTTTTTGGCTATAAGAGTCTGCAATTATTATGTAATTGTAATAACAAAGCTACATCATTGAAGACAAATAAATCTATTTTTTTTACGAAGTAAAATGACATCTAAAAAAGTAAATAAAAAGTTGGATTTCTAGTAAAGAAACGTGGTAAAGATCATTTGGTACAAGAATAAATACTCTTCTTAATTTATATGGTATTCACCTCATCCGCTCACTTTTAAAAACCCCCTTTAACAATCAAAAACTTTTTCTTCTAACTTAAAGCAAGTCACACAAAAGGAATATAATGTTTAACATCATGAAAAGATGAAGGAAATGAAAAGGTTTATTATTATTTTTTGTTGAAGAGTTGGACAAAGTTAACTCATGAGTTAATCAAACATTACCAAGAAGTTGAATGTGCTTTCATAGGGAGAGAAAGATTTTTTGATTGAGTGTAACCTTTTTCTTCTTTATACATATATATATATACCTACTTTTAAACCAAAGAAATGAGTCAACTTAAGAGTGTGTGTAATCGAAGTATATTTCATGAAATTCATTAGTTATATATGTATATATTTATATATATATATATAATCAGACTTATTGACGTTCGCGGGAAATTGTCGTTCGTTGTTGGTTTGTCGTTCACCAAAAGTTATCATTCGTTTTAAGTTGAATGTTCGTCGTTCGTTTTAAATTGAATCTTTCGTCGTTCGTTGTCGTTTGTTGGTCGTCATTCTGCAAAAAAAGTGATGCCGTTTTTCTAATGAAAAAGAAAATCTTTGTATTTTTTGGCACCAAAAACGACCGACGAACGAAAGAAATTGTTGGTGTCGTTCGTCGTTTGCGAAGAAAGACGATTAAAAAATGACAAATCAACAAGTCTGCCATATATATATATAGATATATACTATATATATTTATATATTTTATGGTGTCGAGAGCTGAAGACATATTTTTTTTAATATAAGTAATAAATAAGAATAAACAAATAAATTATGAATTATTATAGCACCTGCTATGGTTTGACTAGACGCTACGTCCAATGAGCTACGGTCCTGCAGCATGCAGGGTCTTGGCCGGCCTTAGGGCCTCAAATTTGCTCCACACCGTGATTGCATGGGATGCAAACGTTATCCACTGAGTAAATATGCTACTAAGTGGTCTCATAAGGAATTAATTCATTACCAGCTGTTGTGACATTAATTCAGAAATCATATTTATGAATACAAAGTATATTTCTATTTATGACGTCATATGAAATACTCTTGACAAATTTTAATATCTATTATTTGTATCATTATTATCATTTAGAAAAGACTCAATCTTACATTTCTTCTTCAATTTTCCTCGTCGTTGTGACAGAGAGAATGGATGCTTTGAACTACATTGATTGATTGTTGTTTAAATTTTTTTTGGAAGGGCTAAATATTTTTTGTTATGAGCGATGGATTTGCTACTAGGCGACAAAAAAGGGCCACAGCTTTTATACTCCATTTCTTCATAGTTTTTGGGCTCATATGATACTCTGATCCTATTTATTTAATGACTACATCATCAGAACTATTTTGCAATTCTTTCTTTGTTCTTCGTCACGGTTTCATTATCGACTCCATTTATGTCTGTGCCTTTCTTGAATCGCAGGAGAAAGTTCAACATGAGATATTTATAGCAGAATTTGGTACGCTCCTTACTGAGTGTAGGATTAGAATTTGCTCATGTTGAGTTTGACTTTCATCAATCAGTTATTTTATAAAGAAGATTCTGCAATAGTCTGTTGTATACCGATGAACAATATTTGTCATTTTGGAGAAGTAAATAATTATTTGCCGACTCAACAAAATGGATGATTATATTTTTGAGGCGCTTATATTGTCCTTGACAACAAGAGCTACAACATATAATTTAGCTCCAAATGCCTTGATTATTTCATTGATAAAAGCATCATTTGTACAATTATACTAATTTCAAATCACAGTATAATCTTGAAACCTGTAGAAATATCACGTGAGAAAGCCTCCTCGATATTTAATCAAATACATTTTAGGGACTTTATATATATATATATATTTGTATATATATGTATATATAAAGAAAGAGAGAGTGATAGAGGTTATTCATTTTCATTTATTTGATTTATTGATGACTGTTTTTTCACAGAGTTTTCATTCTATACTCATGATGATAAATATCCAGTTGTTTTTTATTATAAAGTAATATCAAGTTAGAATTTGTATAATATGAATCGATTTAACGTGACGTCTACTTGACTTTAGTCTCTATCGAAGAAGAGCAAGGATCGTTCAGGGGTTGTTACTCCGGTTCCCTATGAAACAAGAAAGGATACGTAGGGAACCTAACAACAAACTCATAAAAACAAATTAACGTTTAATATATGTGGCAATATCTAACCAGAGATCCAGGTAGAAATTACTGGCGAATGACCTGAAAATAATGGTTTCATTAATTAACATTTATATACAAAGTATTTTTATATTTCCTTATATAATGAAGTTACATTAAGATGCATTTTTTCATGTATGAAAATATGATTTATGATGATAAAATTAGCATATTTCAAAGTGCATATATATATATATATATATATATATATATATATATATATATATATATATATATATATATATATATATAATAATATATATAGATATATATACATGACAGTGTATATTTTAAATTAAAGGTTAGCATTTATTGTGCTGCAACATTATTTTTTACAATATGTGTCTATACAAGAATACATCATTCCTTTTGAGTAAGAAATATAAGACAAACTAAGAAGTGAGAAATATTTAAATCCTTAATCGAACAATAAGATCTAAAAAAGGAATAATAATAGTGGTAAATGATAAATTTGTTTATCGTCTATAAATACCATAAAAAGCATACTTAATCAAGTATAACTTGCTATTTAGTTGATATTACAGAATTATAATATGGAATTACATACTTTACAACGGTATGATTAATTAATTAAAACTCAGTACGTTTTTATTTACTTATATAAATTGTGTTTTAGTCGTAATGAAATTAATCGTGTCTTGTGGAGGTGAATATACAAGTAAACAAAATCTTTCCGAAGTACTTGTACGTTTAAAAATTCGTTAAAACTGATCTTGGGTTGCTTTAAGTTTTGGTACCACTGAGTCAGGGAGTTCTTAATTATTCAAGAACTCCCTGCCTGTGTGCACTCTAAAATTAAATGCTTTGGCATCTCTAAGTAGCTTCTACATAAAAGCAATGTCTCTCATCCATAGTCCTCTCGTAAATGCTTCCCAGCGTTAGGGTGTTGGTAACTTCTCTTAACTTAACCAATACAGGTGTGACATAAGAGACTAGACTGATGACTTTCAAAATATCCTTCATAATACCTCCAGGCTGTAGATACTTCTTTATTCTCTTTATTTGATTCATAAAATATTTTATCTTTCTTGAAAATCAACTGGTCTTAAAATTATTTCTTCCCTAAAAGTTCATTATGAATAGTTATTTTCACTCCCAAAATACCCCCAATGCACCTTTTCTTTTTATTGAATGAGACGCTGTCCAGGAACAGTTCTTGAGACTTATTTGCTTTGCGTGCAGGCACCCCATCCTGATGGATCACGTAATTCCCGTCAGGAATTCTCCTGAAGCCATGGCAGCAACTTCTCCTCCAGTAATGCAGTGAAGTCCTGACATTGAGTCGGTAGCCCGTCTTGAACCAGATCAATGACATGGGGATTTCGGACGACACCACAAAGCTAAGTGACTTGACAGAGGCCGGATGTTTTGTTGTCATATGTCCATTTAAAAACAGGACTGATGGTTCATGTCTTTTCGTCGCTGAAGATGATGACGCGTTCAGCCTGTGTACTCTGAGGTCGTTTAGCAGGTTTTTGCAACGTTGCAGATACTTTCTTGTATTGCAGAGGTTAGCAAGGCTTTTGTAACCTCACCAAGGACTTTACGGCGGCCAATTCCTTCACTGCATGGATCCGTAAAGAGGTCTTTGGTGCAATCTCGACCTTTTTTTCACTTCCTCCAAGTCCAATTTTTGCTTTTTTCAAATACCAAGTCTCCTGTCCATCGTTTCCTCGACCTCCATGTTTGTATTGTACAAATTATCCACCACATCCTTCACATCCTTTCCAGCACGCAGTAATGAAGCCTCGCAATTCTCTTGCCACGTTGCTCTAACATTGTTCACTTTATTTTGCTTTGTTTATATAAAAACAAAGAACGGGTTTTTTATAAGCTCTTTATTTAAAATTGTAATAGTTTTGTTTTTTGTGTTGTTTACTTCCATTAAAATCCTAGGTATGGAACATAAACGTGTATAATCGACGTAAATATAAGCCATTATAGTTTTGCATAACATTAGATATTGGATTCGTCATTTTTTACCACCTCCTCCTCTACTTGGTTTGAGACATCTTTTGAATTTTTTCTTCTGTGTATTCTTTGGTTCCTTCATTTTTGAAAAGAATCTAATATTTGCATCCTTGGCGTTTCTTACGAATTTTCTTCATTCCTCTCTTAATGTATATTTCAATGCAGTTGCATCCTCTATAAGGCTTTAGGGTTTTTCTTTTTCCATGATGACTCTTGCTGCGATCTCCACATCTGAAGAGTTCCTTTCTATTTTTTGTGTTCAGGTAAGCTTTAGAGGCCTCGGATCTACCATGGAGATATAAAGATATAGAGAGCTGATTCCCTTCAATAGCAGAGAAACAGTGTTCTGTTGTTCTGTGTGTTCAAAATACACAATGTAATTTGTACAACGTCATCGTAAGCTGATCATAGAGATAGAAAGATTTGTTTATCTCTATGATCAACTTACGATGACATAGTATAAATTACTTTGTTTATTTTGAACACAAAGAAACAACAGAACGCTGTTTCTCTGCTATTGAAGGAATCAGCTCTCTATATCTTTATATCTCTATGGATCTACCCTGTTTGTTGTTTATTTTTTTTTTTTTCTCCCATCTCCTCTGATCTCTTCGTTGCATAGATTTTTCATTGATTTTCACAACTTCCTCGTTTTATTTTTCCTCTCTACGCGCGGTTCTCATTAATGTTCGTTTATACCCGTTATCCGTGTAGGAAGATCCATAGCCTGTCCTAAAATATCTTTTCGAATTCCATTTAAGTGTGTAATCGAGTATATTTCTTGCCATTGGGCATATTAGTTACATTTGTAACTAGTCTAAAATATATAAATAAATAAAGAAATTATAAAATTATAAAAATATAAAAAATATAAAATAAATAAAAACCAATAAAAACAAAATGCCCATGCAGAATGGATTATATGGGGACGCTGCGTCCAATGGCCCTAGCTGCGGTCCTGGCTGTGTGAAGGTAGTGGCCGACCTCAAGGCCTTAGACAAGTTCCACACCGATATTGCGTGACATGCAAAAGTAGCTGTCTCCCTCCCAAGTGGTACGCCACTGAAGTTGTGGACCTCATGGGCCTCCTCGGGATGGGGAAGACGAAATCACTAATCGGGTTCCTGGCACCGCCGCCCCCGTCGCTGTAGTAAAACATTTCCAAGTCTCCATGGCCACCGCCTTGGCGGCCACCTCGTTGAGGGAGGAAGGCCTGCTCTCTCAAGGAGGTCCCCGATGTGGATGTGATCCCGCCTCTTACATCCAACGATGCTCTGGCGGCGTCATTTATGGCGACCTGCACAGCCCTGTGTGCGGCATTTGGCCCCTTGCACTCACTATCGAATCGAGGAATTGCCACAGCTGCGGCAGCATAAGAAATCTTGCCAATCATCAATCCCTTGGCCAGCTGCCGTAGGTATTTCCCTCTTTGTAAGTGCACTGCCAACCTGGAGATGAGTGCGGCCCTTTTTGCTGCTGCCTTTGCGACGTTGATGTTGTGGGGTGCTGTAGTGAAGCCGGTATCAAATTTTACCCCAAGAAACTCAATTTTGTCAGATGGTGCACCTCAACGCCCCCAACGGTGACGGCGAAGACCGCAACATCCTTTTTTTACGTTTCCCTCCCCGATCATGAGCTGAGTTTTGGTGGCGTTAAGGACAAGGCCGTTTGACATATCATTTTTGTTTGGCCCTTTTCGAGGCCATTTGTAGCATTGAAGTTGCTGGTGGACCACTCAACCTTCCGTTCATTCACTAGTATAAATATGATATTTTTTTTAATTACTCTGCTCAACAGATTTTATTAAATTGTGACAAAACACCTTATCCTCCTCATTTTCTGTGAACTTAGAGGGGATATATCCTTAAAATCACCCAAGTTTTATGAAGACAAAATCGCTACCCCATCCGTACCACTGAAGCCACCCATCGACAAAAATCTCTCTAAAGCCCAATATGCCGTTAAGGGGTTCACTATATATTACTTAATTGTTATTTTTTCACTTCACGGAAAGATAACAGCACATTTAGTAAGACTTTACATAAACCAATACTTACTTTATTATAAGAACTATATTTGCCCTAATTTAATATTCAAACCCCTCACAAGCAATTTCAAATCCATTCTTTAATGATCAAACAATTAGCTAAGAGCCTTGTAATGGAAACCTGGATCAGCAATTTAATGGAAGATCTTTTAATAAATTCCCATAGTTTTTCTTCTTTTCTTATATTTATCATTCCTGGTTCCTTTTTGATCTTTTGAAGAAATAAGCACGTCTAAAATATTAAGTGAGTGGAGCTGCTATATTTAATGAACCCACGCTATACTTTAATGGAGGGATATTTATACTCGGGTTCTTGAATATAGCATGCATGCTTTTAAATGAACAAGATGATATACTATCATATATGTCTAGAAAATTCTAAAAAAACATTTAAATGTTTAAAAGAAATGGTATAATAGTCATATATATATATATATATATATATATAGATATATATATATATATGTGTATATATATGTTTGTGTGTGTGTGTGTTTTTTTGAAGCCACCAATTTTATCCACGCATCCTGAAAATAAATGACATGAAACAGATACATAACTAAAGTTTGACGAAAAATGGACTGAAGATCTTTTGTAAAAATATACAGAAATGAAAATATCTGAATGTATTGGAAGACATAAAAATAACAATTATAGCTCCATGTACCACAAAACCCAACTGTCCAGCAAAGTATTTATTCTAACTATAATCAGCCTATAAATAAATGACAGCAATCAATTATATATCTAAAGTTTGACAAAAAATGTGCCTCAAGGCATTTTGTGCAAACAGAGTAAAATAAATAGAATGTCATTGATGGCCCAAAAAAGACAACTATTTTTCATTGACCACAGCTATTCAGCATTTCTTTCATCGACTTATATGGTTACTGGTTACAGAGAAGAAAAATTGCTCGACTTGGAAATGTCTTTGAAACCTATGTCTATCTAAATTACGAACCCATTCGTGTAAGTATTTTACTTTTGGGCATAAGAAAATAAGTTCTAAAAATTGTAATACATCATAGTATGTTATCTTTTATTTGTATTTATTTGAGAATAAAAGAAGTGTTGTGTATATCAATGCAGTAATAAGAATAATAATTGTCACTAATGCATTGCAAATAAGCTCAGCTAAATTGAAAAGGACTATAATGG
Source organism: Caligus rogercresseyi (assembly GCA_013387185.1). Lineage (NCBI taxonomy): Eukaryota > Metazoa > Arthropoda > Copepoda > Siphonostomatoida > Caligidae > Caligus > Caligus rogercresseyi. The sequence goes on from CP045896.1 coordinate 10,853,254, forward strand.
TAGAGGGAATTGCCTTTAAAATAGTATTTGTTGTCAGTAACCGCTTTGGTTTGGTCGGAGGAGGGATGACAAATAAAGTTGAACAAATAACATTTTCATTAAGTAGCAGCATAACAGCCTCTTCAATTGACATTCACTGATCACGAGCCTGATTCATACATGCTTGATGAGCAGATAAAATGATAAAACTATGAGAAGGGGGCAGTGGCGGAACAACTTTTATTTGAAAGGGAATCAAGAGAGTAAAATTGGATGATAATTGATTTGGAGGGGCACGGTGCAAGTATATGTCATAGTTAGGGCTGGGCAAAAAATATGCGCATAAAAATCTGGAACCAAAACACTTTTTTTAATGATTCGCATATTTAGCAATTTTCTAGTGTATTCACATATTAAGCAATTTTTCTTGTTTATTCGCATATTTTTGCTATTTTCTTCATTATTCACCCACATTTATCTCATTTTAGCCTCGTTTATTGACGAATGTAGGGAAAAAGTGGGCAGTCGACCTTGTCGGAATCTGGCTCCCTAACATATATAAACATGCTGTCATTCATAAATTAGATTTAGCAGGGAGGTTTTTATTATTATTGTATCATTCAGGTGTGTTTTGGCGAAAACATTGTGGGCAGGCTTTTCTAACAATCCTTCCGATTGAGAATGCTCAATCCTGGAATCCTATATTTCATGTATAAATAAGGATGAGTTCCTCCCCTCTATCTCTCAATCTGTATTCCACCCTCATTCGGCATATACACTTATTCATTTTCACAATTATTCCTCTGTACATGTATATCACTTTGGCACATTAGATAATATTTTTTAGCTTGTTTTAATATAATTTCTCTCCAGAAGAAATTTATAAGTACGTATAAATACAGTGAGAGCCATAATGCCGAATGCAATCCCATATTGAAATATCTTTCTTATGTATTTATGGTTTATTAGTCACACATACCTTTATTTTTACTTTTTATATTATTTGTATGATCAAAGGGTATATAAACTCTTAATGTATATATGAAATACAAAATATCTAATTATAAAGAAAATTTTATTCGCATATTTGATCAATTTTTTCGTATATTAATTATTTTCTCTGCATATTTCTTAGTTTTTTTGTTCCAGATTTTTGGGCTATAAAAGTATTTTTTACTCCAGATTTGCCCAGCCCTAGTCATAGTACTTTTTCCTGTACAATGACGTCACTGTATTTTTAATGTCATATCTCCCTTTACCTATTCCTTAAAATTTAATATATAGACTTTGACTGCTGGAGGGATATCAAGCATTCCTTCTTTCTCTTTGTTGTTTGGCGTCTTGAATAAAATATTTTCGTGATTAAAACGACATAAGATACCTGCTTTTCGAGTTTTATTCACCCCCCTTTCTATTGAGTTTATTATGGATATAAGTTATAACTTATACCAGTCACACATCCGAGTTTTTAATCGACCATATGATACTACTGATGAGTCTGACGTGGTGTTCTGCCTTCGTGTTCCCCATGAAGCTGTTCGCCCCTTGCACAAACGATTTCCAGGCGATGCACTCTTCGTGTCCATGAAGTTTGTTGTCCTTTATGAGCTGCCATATCTGTTGGCCATGGAAAGTACTGGTCGAAAATTCGGGTTCTCAATGGTCAGTCGAGAAAAGACTCTGCACACGTAGTTGAAGCACCTCCCAATCTCCATCCTTGTTCAAAGAGTGCATGAACTATTTCATTCACCCAAGTATCTTATCTCGGTCAACTGTTCTGGCGCCGGTCACTCTTTGTTACAAGGTGCTGGTCTCTTTGCCGACTGCCCCATACATATGAAGCTGGGTATCTTGTGAGTCATGACAACTGACCAGGTAGAAAGTTCACCATATTAAGGTCGACGCAGATTATCCATATTGTGTTTTACGAACAATTACTTCACTGCTTCATATTTCTCTTCGGGACTGTGAAATGCCGAATCAATCAATAATGTAGTATTCACACAATACAATAAATTCACTAGAATGTATCAAACAAGGACTTGAGATGAAATTGTTGACTTGTTTTTATTTT
>CP045896.1:10855406-10891151 GCA_013387185.1 Caligus rogercresseyi
TTTTTTTTTTTTTTCTCGCAACGAGATAACTTTATTAAGAAAACGAATAATAGTACATTTACACAAAATACAACTATAATTTCAAGAAATCAACTTCTTAACAAACTATCACAACCGTTCAATAAAACAATCAGCGAACATACATGAATTAGGGGGGGGGGAGGGAATTTATCATAAAATTTATTTTATAATATTCCTTATATAGGCATCAAAACAGTGTGGGAGGGGAGTCTTTGTGCTTCTCAATTTATATAAAACACATTGAATTTTGGTAACTATTAAATTTATTTCTTCATTAAAAGGACCTATATACATGAAAGCAAAATTTTTAACTTTTAAGTGTAATCCCAATTTAAAGTAAATTTCTTCTATTACAATGAGCCAAACTTTTTTCAGCTCCTGACAATCCAGCAAGAAGTGAGAAGACGTTTCGAGATCAGTTTCACAGAAAAAACACAATCGATCATCCTCAGATCGCCCATGAATACTTCCAAAGGGCAACGTATTTGAAATTAAACGATACTTCAGCCAATACCATTTAAACGACAAATGCTTACTCTTTAAAAACTTTAATGCATCTTTTACAGTGCATTTAAAATCCATTCTTCCTATTCTTCTTTCAACTTGGTTTAAAAAGACATATTTAACATTTTCTTGAATTAAAACTTCTCTAAGATTCATATTGTTAAAATTCCTCATGAAATTAAAAAAACAGTCTCTTGGTCCAATAGGTCTTCGAGTAAGTTTAATTTGTTGTTTGACTCTTTCCTTCTCTAAAATCTCGCTTAAAGTAAAACAATCGTTATCATTTAAAATTTCGCCAATGTAGTCTATTTTCCTCTTTAGTGACGTACCCTGAAGACATGTTAATCTACCATTATCTACAGTTGGCTCTTGCCAATTCATAAGAGCAAGAATCTTAAATATAATTTCCTTCCCTATCGTAGCACATTCTTTCCAAAAAATATTCATGTTCTGCAGGGTATTAATAATCTTATCCGGTCCTTTACCATACACTTCATCTATTGAAAACCCGTATTGTTCTATTAATTTACTATTCAATAATTCAGCCCATATTGTGCGTGGTCTAAGTATCTTCTTGAACCAGGAGAATGTAATTGTCTTCCAAAACGACTCTATATCGATCATACCTAGTCCACCATACTTCTTTGGGAGGGTAACTCTCTTCATTGTGATTAGTCTACTTTTACCATACTTAAAAATAAATTTGAAGGCAATTTCTTGTACTTTTTCTACTAATTTCCTGCAATAAGTGGTAGTTCTCAACAGGTGAGTAATCTTGGGGAGCACCAGCACATTCCAAACGAAAACTCTAGCCGGTATGTTCGTCGTTAGTATAGTTGAATATTTGGCAACTGTTTTGTTCACCTTGTTAATGATGTTTTTATAGTTTTCAATCTGACCATATGAATCTAACGAAACAAAAGATCCCAACACCTTAAGACTCTCATAGTTTTTTAAACCGTTGACAATCACAGCTTTTGCACAGTTAGAAATGGCTCTAGACTTATTAACATTTATTTCCAGACCTGAAACGTTCGAAAATGCTTTTAAGATCCTCAATGTTGCTTTTATGGACTTACTCATATCCTCCTGATCACCAGAATAAAGAACATTTAGATCATCTGCAAACGCTTCTACTTTGTGTTCTAGCTTTCCTATTTCAACTCCTTTTATGTTTGGAGCACCATCTATTGCATTTATCAGTGGGTCAAGAGCCAGAATGAACAGGTATGGGGATATTGGGTCTCCTTGACGGCAACCTCTGTTTACCGCAAAAACATTTGACTTCTCCTCAAAATGCGTAAGTAAGCCCCCGAGGCACATACCGATCATGCGAATAAAATATTCCCCAAAACCTTTCTCTCGCAAGCAGGCGATTATCCAACCATGGTCGACACTGTCGAAAGCCTTTTTGAAATCAATGGCTACTAAGGAAACCATTTTCTTCTTTTCCTTCACTGTTGCTATACTATCTTGGATACCCCTTATGACATCCTCCATACATCGGCCACGAATGAAACCCTTTTGTGATGGGTGAATTAAAGATGGCAAAACAGACTGCAATCTTTTAGCTAATATGCCACTGTAAATTTTATACGACGTATTGAGCATGGTAAGGGGCCTAAGATTTTCAATATTTCGTGGATCTTTACCATCTTTAGGTATCAAGATGAGATTACCTCTCGTAATGTGATCATTAAAATATCCTTTTTCAATGCCCTCCTCAACTACTTTATATAATAGGGGCACCATAAATTTATGGTATTTTTGATAAAATTCTATGGGGAACCCGTCAGGACCCGGTGCCTTTTTTTTTGTAGGAGAAAATATATTCTTTTATTTCTGCTTCCGAGATCTTCAAATTAATAACTCCTTATCAGATTCGTTCAAATTGAATCCAATTTGCGGATTAAGGAACTGGGAAAAGTCATTATCTTGAAGACTATGCATTTTCAAGAAGCATTTGGTTAGACTGCTTAAACGTCTTTAAAACATATTCTACATCTATACATCTGATGAAAGTGCTCCGAAATAATTTTTGAAACTTCAATTTTATTCTCAACTAAGTTTTCTTTATTGTCAAAAATAGCATTTACTTGTTTTTTGCCCATTCTATTTGCTTCCCATTTCCATCTATCGAGCATTACATCTTCTTTGGGCAAATTTCTGAGTCCACTTCTAATTAAGTATCCCTTCGAATGATAGTTTACTATATTTTTGAGATTTTCCTCCCTACTTCATCTAAACCACGCACTTGTTTCATTTTAGTAGCTCTTCTTGTCTCAACTTTCTCAACTTACTCAATTTAATGCCCAACTTGATGTATTCCCGTCTTACACAGTCTAAGGCCAACTTTAAGGCGTGAGCAGGAGATTTGATTTCTTTTTTTTTTCTAATCTGAGCAGTATTTTCTGAATTATTTCTCCAACTTTACATTCCGTGGTTTTATCCGCGCTTAAAAGAGACACATTTAATTTCCAAACTTTTTTACAATAATGCTCAATTGGAGAAATCTTTGCTATAATTGGATGGTGATCGGATTGAAAACTTGGTAGCGTGCTAAACTCCTTAAGTGAAGGATATAAACCACCAGAAACAAAAATATAATCTAATCGAGCACTTATAAAAATCTTTATCTTTTTGCTTTCTAAATAACGTGTGGTCTGGCACCATTTTGAACTAAAAAGCGGCATCTTTGAACCCAACTTTGCTATGATATTTTTTCATTTGATTCGAAGCTTTTTTATTATTTTCTTGTTTATATAAAATATGTTAGACGCTTTATTGATAATTATACAAAGTTTCTTAATCGTTTATCAGGTTATTATATATGGTTTGATATCTTTTATCCTAAAATGCATGGGCAATTGGCAATGGAAAGCTTCGATATAATTACCTCCGCCGAAGGAGGTATTGTTTCACTGGCGTTGTTGGTTTGTTAGTTTGTTGGTTTGTTGGTTTGTCAGCAGGATAACTCAAAAGTACTGAACGGATTCGAATGAAACTTTGTGGAGTTGTTGGAAATGCCAAAAGGAACAAGTGATTAAATTTTGGCATCTCTGAGTGCATAATTAAGATGCAAAACGAGCTAAATACTAATAAATATTTCAAGTTAGCCTACTCTGCCAATAGATGTCGCTGTGCTGTAAATCGGGTGCCGGGAGCGTCTTCCTCTCGGAATTTCCGTCGAGGGGAACCCTCCCCCGTCCCTCTACGCCGCCCCAGTCGTGAAAAATCCGCCTCGGAAAGGCTCATAAGGACCCCGTGACGGCGGAGGTTTGCACACTCTGAGTGTATATACCTCTAGTTTCAATAATGTTTTTTGAATGAACAAAAAAATGTATTGTAAATCTTAAGGGAAAATGAGTTATCTGAGTGAATTTTTTATTAACTTTCCGTATTTAAAACAAAAAAAGTATTGACTGTTTTTGAGACGTAGTTAAAACAGACAGAACTAATTTTCCAACAAGAACTCCACAAAATGTAGGATCTTCACACGGGAAAGTATCTTGAGTTGTTGTTGTATGATTTATTACCAGAGTTGAAGAAAAAAATTGAATAAACCTAGCCACATGCTACATTTTTTAATACATGCAACAAAGTCAGCAATATTGAAGAAAACTAAGGAAATGCTTTATTTTATATATTTACTCACTAAACCTAAACACTAACAATCTTTGCAATGTTATTTTAGAATAATAATCCTTATGCTTCTTATTGTTATGATAATAATAAATAGTGTTAGTTCATAGCAACAAAATATAAATGTGAAGTCAAATCCTAGGAAGAATGTTTACTTTTCTGGGATCCTATGAATCCTACTCCGTTTATATTTAGGATCCTCTAAAGAAGAATTCGTGTTCCACCTTGAAGTTTCCGGAGCTTCAAGAGCTATGCCCTGAACTCGAGCTCGGGGAGAATCCGGATCAATTACGGGAAAGAAGAAGGCAAACCTGACTGGATGGATCCGGAACAGGCCCGGCGGGATGGGCGGGCCTGAGGGGGCCAGGCCCGCCCACCCACTGAGTGACGTGGGCCCGATTTTTTTATGAATGTGCCAATTGTGCCCCCCATAACATCTGTAGGGCCCTCCCAAAAGCCTGGGCTTGATCCGGAACTTTCTGTTTTACTGTGGAGTTCCAGCACATATAAGTTCGTAGAGGCCGAGGAGCCTCTAGTCATGGAAGAGTTCGAGGAAATCTTTAAGGCTGAGCCTATCGACGATTTCCTTACCCATCGGATGAGGGTTGGACACTACTAGTGTGGCAATACGATACATCACTCGATTATTGTTGGCTTCATTACAATGCCGCTCGACAGTCTTCTAATAGGGAAACTCAACCCTAGGGAAGTCATCAAGCTCGAGCGAACAATGGAGTCGGAGATGGTAGGGAAGGATTCAGCTCTCTTATCGAAGTAAAGAAGATCCAAGGCGTGGAGTCGCCCCAAGAAGTTCAAAGACCCAAAGGCATCCCCAAGACACGTGACCACAAGTGTTCTACATTTGAATGGAACCAAGGAGGATAAAAATGCCCAGATGCGGGGTGGAAGTGCAACTATAGAGGAGTGGTGGGTCTCTTCGCTTTCTATTGAGAGGAACCGAAGCCGACGACTGCAGCTGTTTCTTTCAGCCTCGTTGGTGATGAGGGCGACATAATTTTCATCGAATTCGTTGTTGATGGTTGTATAATTAAATTCATTATCGACCTCGAGTTGTATGAAGAAAACTAGACAATAGGGCAGTCTTCCCCCAACTTCTGGGGGTCTTAACTTCTCGACTCCTTTACATACGCCTTCTGTTTCGGAACCTGATGGGATTTCTCCAAATTCAATATAAATTACTAGGAGGACAAAGCTACTCCCGAGGAAAAAAAGAGAGGCAAAAGTATAATGGAACCCTGAAGAAGTAATGAAATCACGATGTTTATTACAATATGAAGAGTTATTTATAGCACCATATAATTTAAATTGTTTACCATTTAATATCATATATATATATATATATCTTCTGACATGAATGGCTTATACGTAGACTGATGCAACATATTCAGTTTATACCCATATATGAATTTTAGATGAATTGTTCTCAGAGTTGTATCCATTGGTTTTTATTGTGTTATGATTTAATATATTTTTTTGCAAATAAATAGTAAAATCAAGTGAAGGTTGTATATTTCAAGAAACTCAATACTCCTTATTGACACGCATTCCGGTCCCTTTCTAATCGACACAACCTACCTTTACAAACATTTTCATTATGAGCCTGTCTGTTTTGGATCCTCATGGGATGAAGAAGTGCAGCTACAAATTTTAATACAGTGTAAAGGGTCATTTAAATTACTGTTTATTTAATAAAATACTTAAATAAAATTTTCTTCATAAATATATATATTTTTAATATCTTATATTTTATGTAAACGATTATAAATAAAACTAAATAAGTATTCCTTTCAAAGAAAAATTTGACAAACATGAATATTGGTTGAATTTATAACCGTACATGCCTTTTAGATGTATTGTTTTCAATTTATATTAGTTTATTACTTGAGTAATATTTTTTTCGCAAATCAATGAAAATAATAATCAGATAATTCAATTAAATGTTGCCTAGAGAAATTATCAGTTCTCCTTCTTGACTAACAAAAATTACATCAAACCAAGGATATATTAAGGGATGTTCATTTAGAATATACGGATCCGTAGATGAATCGAGGTATTGGATATTAGATGAGACATTAAGAAGTTGAAGGAATGAATTTGGCTTTCCTTTTTGAGTTTAAACACCTACTACGAGAAAGAATCCAGTAAGTACTCGCATAGTATGTTTGTTTCATTATTACATATACTATACAAAATAACACATTTTGATTTACTGATTAATGAGAATACTTTTATATCAATTATATAAAGATAAGACAAAAAAATATAAAAGGAATATAAGAATAGATAAATTGATTCTTTGTTGACCCCCTCAATTTTGCGATCAAAGATTTTTTTAGGAAGACATTTATTATAAAAACATTGTGTTGTCATTTTTTATGACAGTAAGTGACTACTAAGTTCTACGCGCCAACTACTTTCAAATAACAATACATACTATAAATAAAATGGTTTATTCTGGATTATTTTAGAAAATTTATTGGCATTTTTTAAAATAAATTACCGAAAAATATGCCTTGTATTGCCATGAATAAATAATTTCTTAAAAATGAAAAGGTAAAACTATTTGTATAAATTGGTTAAAAGTGATAGTTTGGGATGTGAATATTTATTAACATTTTTTATATGCCGCTTAATATTTCTGAACGCAGAGTTGTTTCCATTTTAATCCTTTAAGAGTTAATCATAGAATCCTTAAATGAAATTATAGCTCAAAACTATTTGAATGTTACTTTTTTAATTGTCGATTACATTTAATGTCTATTAAGTATATATATATATATTTGTGCATATATTTAAAATGAATAATATATATACGGGTGATTCATTAAATTGAGACTCACATATTACAAACTACAATTTTATATTAAATTTTACACAATAATTTTAAACAAAAATGATAGCACAATATGTTATTTACAAAATGTATTTCATTAATTTTCACATATCCTTCTTTGGCCTTCACTACAGCTTTGAACCTCCTCACGGTGGAGGCAACACAGGCAGGAATCTCTTCCTCAGACAAAGAGGCCCAGGCCTGGATCAGTTCTTCTTTAGAATCTCCACCGATGGCCAGGACTTGCTACACACCCTTGTCTCCAGAATGGACTATATTCCAAAGTCCATTGGGTTCAGATCTGGGAGGAGGGAGGCCACAAGTCTTTGGACCAAAAGTCTGCGATCATATCAGTGCAGAAGCTTTGAACCAATTTGCTGGTATGGGATGGAGCTTTATCTTGTTGGAACAGGAAAAGAGCCGTAGGATACTCTCTTTGTACCCATGGGACGACCTCCTCTGAAAGAAAATGCAGGTATACTGCCGGTCGATCTTCACGCCCTCCTCGACAAAGATAATTGGGGCCTTCTTCCCGTCCGACGTCACTTCCGCCCAGACCATGACTGAGGGTGGCTTTTGCCTTCTGAAGAGAGTCCTCAGCTGCACGGGGATGTCTTCCTTTTTTCTAGATAAAACCCGGTCATTCTGACTGTTGTGGGTGGCCTGGACGTGAAAATCTTTGTCTGAGGAAGAGATTCCTGCCTGTGTTGCCTCCACCGTGAGGAGGTTCAAAGCTGTAGTGAAGTCCAAAGGAAAATATGGAAATTAATGAAATACATTTTGTAAATTACACATGGTGCTATCATTTTTGTTTTAAAAATATGTGTGTAAAATTTTATACAAAGATTGTATATTGTAATATGTGAGTCTCAATTTAAGTGAATCACTGTATATATATAATAAATTTCTTTTTCGAGAGTCATAGTAGTAGTCACTTGAAAAATTAACTTTGCGTTCACTTACTGTCGCAAAAAATAGCACCAAGATTTTTGAAATATTATATTCCTAAGTTTTTCTAAAATCATTATTAACTAAAACGTTTTGTTACATATCAGAACATAAGATCGCAAAATGAGGGAGGGAACAATTTTTCTATCATCATTTATTCAAACGTCTGATCCGAAAAATCCTTTGATGGTCATGGAACGATATTATCAAATGAGTTTGCCATTCCAACGAATGAATAAAATATCTTCAAGATGAGCCTCCGTTAATCTTCCTCTCTTTGGAGAGTTAACATCCTTTAGGACAGAGAAAAGTCTTTCCACGTCGCATGTCACCATCGGAGCATTGGCCATCAAGAAGGTATTGGCATCATATTCTTCATTTCCTTTAGCACTATGCAAGGAACTTGCTGTTTCCATCATTGTCCTATATCCAGGATTCTTATCCAGCAACTCTTTCAACTTGTTGGCAAAAGGTTGCAGTGTGAGAGTGGTCTGGACCTCTTCTATCAATTTGAAGCTCTCGACCAGAGGAAGCCTCTCTTGCAAAGCCTTAATTGCCTTCACAAGTATTGGGAAGTTGTCTTTTATGACTTCAAGCTGAGTAAGGATCTCTTCATCTTCAAAGATTTCTTTGGCTTCAATTATTGCAGCACTGTCGTTCTTCAATTCCTCCACGAATTTCTTGACATTAAGAAAATTCTTTCATAATAGAAGGCAGCTTCCAACCAAGTTCCCTAACGACTAATCACCGGTTCGGGCGGCAGCGGAATTTGAAGGAAGCTGCGAAGTGGCGCTTTCTAATTGATGACTTCACAAAAATTTTCTTGACTTCCGAGATGAGATGGTTTACTTTCGGAAATTGCGTCCTAGCGAGGTCAGCAACACGATTGAGAGCGTGAGCTATACAGGTAACGTGTATTACATTAGGAAACTGCTGCCTCAGTCCACGACCAGCCTTGAGACAATAACTGGCTCCATCAGTGAGAAAAAGACGTAGCTTCTTATTAGCCAATTCACTTCCAAGGACTTTGCGTAAAGCCCTGATAACCGCTAACTGGAGACTCTGATTATTGATGGTAGTAACATCGCTCAGACCAATCAAGAACGGACGTTCCAGGGTGACTCCATTCAAAGTTCCAGCCATGATTGCGGTCATGGCCCGTCCTTGCGAATCAGTCGTCTCGTCAGCCTGTACAAAAATATCCTTCTCCTTCAATTGCTCTTTAATCTTGGAGCAAATTGTTTCACATTCCTCCTCCATACACTTTGTTAGCGTTGTCCGGCTTGGAAGTCTCTTGCCGCAATGCTTCTCGAAGAAGTTGATGAACTCAGGTTGTTCCACCTTGGCCAAAGGGATGTTGCAGGCGATCATCATTCTTGTCAGATCCATGGTAAAAGTAGGGCGTGTAACCGATGAAGTCTGTTCCTCCAACTCAATAGTCTGTGTTTTGTTGAAGAGATCAAGATGTTTCTGGTGTTTATTGGATCGGACATGATGGAAGAGGTTGCTCCTAATTTTAATATTGAAGGATTTGGAACACAGCCTACAGCAGAGAGATTCTTTTTGTGAGTCGTAAACCCACACTCTGTTCCCACCGAGCTCGTGGATGAGACGGATCGGATCTATAACTTTGGGCATCTCGAATATCTGAAAGTAATAAAAACGTTAGTGATATAGATTTTTTTTGATAACAAATTAATTTGAAGCTATGAAACAGTATGATGATATAAAATTACATAGTCTTTTGTTTTAAAGTTCTTTAAATGGAGAATCATCAATTAAAAGATTATTTTCCATTCAAACAAGATAAAAAAATAAACCAGCCAATAATCAAAACTACATTAAGTGCAATTCCATGTAAGTCAATTTAATATTATTTAAGGGTCACTACATTAAATAAGGAAAGGTTCTGCAGACATATTTGCTCAACCAAATCGGCCCATTACACTTAAGGTATCATTCCCTCCTCCAGTCTCCAGGAATGCCTTTACATGGAACATTCAATCATTTGCGGAGGCCAGTGCCCTTCCAGGAGGAAGGACTTGACTCTGTCCCTGCCTGAGGAGGAATGACTTGGACTCTATTGCTACAACACGCTACATGAGACCACAAGGAGCAATCCTAAATTGATGACAGATTTCTTGAGGGCAGCCAAGAGCCTGGGGTCCCTCTTCTGGTCACTTTTGGGTTGTGCTGAGACCTGCTGGAATCTTCCTCCCTCGCTTCTTCGAAACAATGCTTGAGCTGGACTTGAGGAGCCTCAAGATAATCTCTTGTTCAGCTCGAGACCCATGTGTCTTAGAAAATCTACCAAAGTTGCGCATAGATACCTCCCTCCTAGCAGATCTCATGTTCTTTGCCTTCACTCATTCTTTCTGCGTCCTGGGCCTCGGACATTGAATTAATCGAGAATGAGAATTAGTTAGCGAGTACTTACATCTATATGGGACGAAATAGAAGAGAAATGAAAAATCTCTGAAACGTCTCTGTGGATCCCAAACTGCACGTGTTAGATTTATATAGAATAAATTAAACAAATCTTCTTTTTTCCGTCCAGATTTTTATTTAGTTCATATAACTTTTTTTCTTCTTCTCAAATGAAAACAAATCAGTGACAAGAAGATCATGGGTAGAAACTGTTTCGTTCTTCCTTTCTTGTTTGCATTTAATACTACATACTTCATAAAAAATAATAGCAAAATAATATAATCAGTTGGTGTACATGAAGAAAAGAACGGCCAAAAGCAACAATTATTTACAACTCGTTCAACAGCATCATTTGAAACCCATTGAAGCAAAAAATAGATGGAGGTTTGGTGTTTCCAATTGAATGAAGCCTTTTTTCTAGCACTATTTTCATTTTGTTTTGGCCGGAAAGGATAATAAATTACACTGTTAGGGCTATATCAATGTTTTTGTCCATGTTTGTTTATTACGAGCTACTATAGCCCTAGCCTTCATGGCTACTAAAATAAAAACATATATTCTCATATACAAACAAATAATTATACAATAATAATAATAATATATTAATTAAAGAAAAATAACAAAAAAAAATAATATATAAAAGTAAATATTTTTTAAATTTTCATAAATACATTAACTTAAGGAGCTATAAGGATCTAGACCACTCTGCCATTGTCTTTGCTACCCTCCGAGCACTGGATAAGGTGCATGCCTCTCTTAATGGCTGTGACAAGCTCCAGGCCTTTGAAAGGTTAACAGCAGCGACACAGTTGGTAGAAACGGGTTTCTTGAGGCATATTGTAGCACTACGGGTGCGCTCATCGAAGCCCTCGAGAATCCTCTCTAAGGAACACCTGTCCACATTCATAGCCTTCCAAGCGGATATGGCAGCCTACTTCACTAAGATCTCATTTACAGATGGAAGATGTAACCTGTCGAGAAGGTCAACCACACGCAACCGATCTGCTCTTTGAACTCCCAGCAAGATACGTGCGAGATCGTTGATGGCAAGTTGCGCATTTGAGCTAGCCTTTGCCATTGTAGGGGTGTGAGGGGGTTCAGCAGCAGACGAGAATTTTGCACTTATAGTCACCCAAGCAGACGTCTGAAGTTTCCCGATAACTATGGCTCTAGCTATCTCGGTCAGCAGTGGCCCTCGCGATACCGTAGTGCAGAGCCGGCAGATGACTCCGATTCGTTTCCTGACATTCTGAATAATTTTTTCGTGGTGGGGTCCAAATGTCAGGTTCCTGCTAACAGTTAACCCCAGAAGGTCGAGTGTAGCGGTCGAAGGAGTGTCTGGAGCACCCAGACGTAACGTTTGGGGTTTCCCAACGGTTAGGTGGAGTCCATTGATATTAGAGTACGCCTCCAAGGCCTTCGATGCCGAGCCCATAGCGAAGTCGACCTGTTCCCAGGATGGAGCCGAGATGACAATAGAAGTATCGTCGGCATATAGCAGTACCTCAAGCTGAGCTTCTGGATTGACAGCTACTCTCAGGTAATCAGGTAGGTCAGCCGTGAGAAGAATGAAAAGTAGGGGGCCAAGCACAGAACCCTGTCTGACGCCGTACTTTATGTTCAGGAAATTGGACCGTTGGCCGTTCCAATTCACCTGCTGTTGCCCTCCTGTTAGGTAGCTGAGCATCAGCTTTTGGTGGGCCCCGCCATCCATTGGAGCTTGGCCAGAAGTATATCTGCTTCCAAAAGGTCAAAGGCAGCAGAAAAATCGAAGGCAGCAATGCATACCTTTAATTTACGATCACAAGCCTTGCAGCGTTGGACAGTAGAGTTGCAAGGGCAGTGTCGACACTGCGTCCAGTTCGGAAGCCGTGTTGTTCCTGTGGGAGTTTACAAGAAGCTTCGACGTAGGTCACGAGTTGATTATAAAGTACTCGCTCGGTCAATTTTAAGATGGCACAAAGGAGTGAGACAGGTCTATAGCTAGAGGGATTCTTTACGCGGTTTGCCCTTTTCAGTACTGGGATCATGATTGCCGTTCTCCACTCGTCTGGCCATATCTGAGAAGTAATGATTGTGTATACATGATATGTATTGAGATTTAATACCCTCTTTAGAGCCGCAAACATGCACTTAACTCCTTGTCCATGGCATTTAAAATGTCAGTTCCAAGTGTTCGTGAGGAAGTGCAACGCATAACAGATGTTTTCGTTAAAGTTCTTAGGCTACCAAGTACCTAGAGTCTAATAATTGAACGTTCTATGAAGGGAATTCACGACGGGAGGAAATTCACGGTCCAGCTGCAAGTGGCCTCTAATTGTATTGTATTTAGTCCTCATTGTAAAGACTGTGGCAAATATATAATGATACCATACATGCATTTGTAGATTGCCAGTTATATTTATTCTAAAAAGATAATTGAAATTTATGTAAAAGGAATGGACAAGGCCAATGAAGGCATAATTAAAGCTGCTGTCCTCTTTGGACTTTCCAAACGGAAGAATAATCGATCAAACATCTCCAAGGCAATCGATTTTGCAGTTTTAAATGCTAAGGCAAGAATTGCGAGCAAATTAACTTCGACTGAGCTTTTAAGTCCCTGGGATCTCCGTGGAATTATCTTGGCAGCCGCCGCCAGATATGGAGCTCTCACTCTCAAAATCCCCTCAGCAAACGACAACTCGTGGGACTCCGCTTCGAGGGAAATCAAATATTTCCCAACCAAGTCTCTCAGCCAATTTAAAATAATTAAGAAGTTATTATATTATTAGCTATATGCTTTTTTTATGTCTGTTTTAGTCTCTTAATTCAACACTAAGCCTCATTATTAAGATTTGATAATTTTAGTATGTTCTATATCTAAGTCTGTGATATTATAGTATTTATTTATTCTAATTTGTTTTATATTGTTTGTTCTTTTGTCGTTGTATTAATTTAAGACTAAAATGTCTTTTTATGTATTTTATACGCAACTACTTCGACTTTTATTTAAGAACTGAAATACAAGAAAAAAAGTATTTATAATAATGAATATATTTTGCATATAAATATGCATATTTACATATGTATATATATAATATATATAATAAAAAATTGCAGTTTTTATTCAAAACCATACTTGTCGACATCCAGTGAAATAAAGTCACTGAGTATCTTAATGAAAGGAGAAAATAAATACAACAAGCAAATAAAATGGGATCTATGATTTTGATTGATTGAGGATATTGGATTAAATAAATAACTAATGTACACTAAAAAATAGATTTTTAAAAGAAGTGGATATGCTTTCGAGAAAGAAAAACTTATTTATTTTAGTAGCAACATTCCAGATTAAATGTTTGACATTTTTTGTTTGTTCTAGGAAGGGTTGGAACTTGATTACTGATCTAAGCAAAAATCAAAGAATATAAAACTTTTATACATCTGCTTAAATAAATAGATTGTAATGCAGGAATACGAACGGTTCTTTAGTATGGTGTGCTGTATTTGAGGTTAGTTTTCTTTATTAAAATCATTGTAACTTGTTGTGCTTGTAAAAAATTTAGTTTTGATTACAATTCCGGTGAATATAAATCCAAGAGGCTAGTAATTTAATGGATGATATCCTTTAGCCTGAATCTATCCTCTAATAAAAACATTTTTCATTTCATCATCACTTATCGAAAAAATTTAAATAATTTAAAACACAATTTGTGTCAAATTAATTTTTACCACTTTTTTATATTAAGGGTTGCTGTAGACTTCCTGACATCAATGGCCCTACTTTGATCAAGTATATCAAACAGTAAACTCTAGAATAAGGATTAAATATACATCTAAGGTAACTTCTATTCTTATGCATACATTTAAAAAACAGATATCGATTACAGATTGTAAGCAAAAATCTTGTTTATTATTGAGAGGCGTTTTCTAAACAAACGAAAAAGTTTGTTTAATCGATAATTCCCTTTAAAATTTCAAACTTAAAAATATATTTTTTTCTTTGTCGTATCTGTATGGTTTTTTAAAGTATTTGTTTGATTTTAAAAAGTTGTTTTTGAAGAGGTAATTTAAGCCATTGGGAACGATTAAGTTAATAGTCGTCCTTTAAGGCGGTTATTTTTAAAAATAGAGATTTGTTTCATTATGCAAATCTAAAAATAAGATATAAACTACCCTCGCCCCCCTAAAAAAATGAAATAAAACATATTTTATTATTACAGTTGAAAAGATTTGCTCTTTTGTTCCATATATTAAATATAAAATAAAATAGTATCTCTTTTCGAACTATATTACAAATACTTAAGGAACTTTTAAATATTTTAAAATTCCAACGTAGATGTGAGAATGAAATATGAAATAAACTAAAAATAATAAATATTTGGATATCCATTAAAAAATTGATGTTGAAAGGAAAGACTTTGGAAATGTTATTATCTGGCCGGCAAAAGTCCAAAACTTCTTGTGAATGTTATTCTTATGACATCAACGGTTATTGATGTAAATTAGTTGTAATTTCACAAAATATGCAGGGAGTCTCGAAGTAAAATGATTTGTCAAGTCCAAACCGAACATCAGCCAAGTGTCGATTTCGTCATGCAATATCCATCTCTTTCACTGGATAACATGATTTTTGTTATATCATTGAATAAACACCTTATGTAATATGTGACATAGGCAAAGAATACCTCCTCCGAGAGAACGCTGAGGTCTTTCAAAGGATGAAAGGTAGATCTGATGGAATAAGACTCGAAGCCATTTTCCTCCTCGAGAATGGCTTTCTTAGCATCTATGGGATGAGATGACTCCTTTCATAATCGAATAAGTACTGACTTTAAGTAAAGCGAGTGGATTATTTTTTGAAAATTAAGACTTGCGCTATGTCATGAGTCCAAATATATGAAAACACAATTTTCTGATTTTCTTATCGATTCCTCTACAATTCAAAGGGTTTTTTAAGAATGTACATAGACATTAGGTTCGATAAACTAATTTTAACGCTGCAATGCTTATTTATATACAATTCAATGGAACCAAATATTCAAAAAAGTCAATTTGACTTTTAATTGGAAATTGGCAATTGTGTTTGTTTGAGGGTTCCATTGACCTTGAGGTTATATCATTGATTTGACTTTATAGATAACTAGGCTAATATTGTTTCGTATTTTGAAAAAAAATCTCCACTCTTTTCATAGCTGAAGAATGTTCTTCTATCATAATAAAGGTTTATTAGATGCCTAGAGCCCTAGACTTAAAATTTAATTAAACTAATTTTTCAAAAAGGTTATCATCCCCACAGAATTAAACATGGCTCCTATTTGTTTGAGTAGTTTCCTTAATGTGCACAAAATATGTGTGGACTTTTTTCTTATCTAGGATTGCTAACATATAAAAAGAAAATAAGCAACTAGAAATAGATGTCGAAGACGAAGATGGTCGACTGTAATTTAAAATATTTCAACTTTTTGCATTTAGGAAAATATTTTTGATTGATAAAAAAACAATGCATTCAATAACGATCTCTCTACCAAAATATACCAGACCACACCTATTTTAGGAAAAAAGAATAGAGTCTAAATGTTATTCATATAAATATTTTCATGCAATGCATATTTTTACCTACACTTTTTTTTGACATAAACTACTGTAAATAAACAAAGGAAAACAGTTGATAAACTTGTTAAACAATATATTTTGAATTACTTTTATATTACATCACATAAAAAGGATCCTTCAACTTACCCTACCTAAGGGTTTGTCAAATAAGGCTCTTTTATTTTTACTGTCACAAAAATGTCCATGTATTTAAGGATCTCCCAAAAAGAGAAACTACGTTAAAATATGCCTGAATGCACATGGCAAGATTTGTATTTTGTGCAAAAAGGAACATCGTAAAAGACCTCATTCATGCATATTTAAACACGAGGACAACAACATCAAAACAAGTAACCCAAAAAGCATACTAAAAAATATAACATCATTTCCTTTTCTTCTTTATGTTTATATATATATATGTATATATAAGAGAAGAAAACATAATATACACATATTTTTACGCCTTTTTCCACGTAGAGAATCCCCTTGGCGATGACCTCCTTAAGATATTCTATTACACACACCAAAAAGGAAGAGAAACCAAAGATATGATAAAGTGCTAATAATATAAAATGTGTGGTTTTGTATATCTATTTTGAGAAGTTGTGATTCGACAGTAAAAAATTAATGACATTTTTAACAATCATATACAAGTCAATCAATTTTTTGCTTATTTGGTTCGAGGACTTGCAATCCGTGTTTATAAAATTATTAATTTTGTAGTTAATTATTTTTTTTTAAATTTTATTTATTTATAGTTTAATTATCTTTGTCCGTCGAATAAGTTAACTTATAGAAAGTTGCTTCATTACTATTAACCGTATCTTGTAATAAATGAAGAAATTTGTATTGCCACTTTTTTCCACGTAAAACTATTGCTTCAACATTAATTCTATTGAAAAAAACTATCATCACAATTTAAAGTAACTTCGTAGTTGACTGCTTCATAAATTGGGCTTTCTCTCCCATTCATTATGTATTTATAGCTTATGATCCATTTCAACATATGAACAATCAAACAGTTGCGTAAAATAAAATGCTTGGATACACGTTTTAGTTCAATATTAATATTCCAGAAAAATGTAATCAAAACACTTTGAAAACAATATTCAAATACCTAACAATTAACAACTTTAATGCTCTACTAAAATCTTGAAAATCTTTTTTTGACAGGTTAGATTAATTAATTACAACATTCTTACAATTTATCATCTGGGATTCAATTATAATGACCTTTAGTCCTAGTTGAAGCGTCACAACAATATTCCTTCTTCTTTCAGTGGCAGGTTGGAATAATGCTATAAGCCACCTCTTCCATTATTACCTCCGCCGAAGAGGTATTGTTTTCACTGGCGTTTGTTGGTTTGTTATTTGTTGGTTTGTTGGTTTGTCAGCATAAACAAAAGTACTGAACTTGGATGAAATTTTGTGGAGTCGTTGGAAGTCCAAAGGAAGAAGTGATTAAAATTTTGGCATCTCTGAGTGCCGAATTAAGCGCCAAATGAGCTAAATACTACTAAATTTTTCAAGTTAGCCTACTCTGCCAAATAGATGTCGATTTGCTGTGAAATTGGGTGCTGGAGCGTTCTTCTCTCGAAATTTCCGTCTAGGGAGTCTCTCTACCCCCAGTCGTGAAAAATCCGCCTCCTCAGACGGCGGAGGTCTGCAATCTCTGAGTGTATATATGCCTCTAGTTTGTTTATTCAAATTGTTTATTTCTTATTTATTATATATCTTAAAAATTGACCACAATAGAAAATTAAAGTTATTTAAAAAAGAGAAAACTATCACGAACAAATAAAAAGTATATAATACAAGTTTCAAAGGCCTCATATAAAGACATAACCGAATAAGAAAACACACAAGACTTACTAAACGGGTCATTTTTTAAGTAAATAAAAAAACACTTTAAAAATTAAATTCAAATAAAGCAGTTGTGACAATTGAATTAATTATATGTATTTTTTGAAATTTACATATACAATCAAAGTTTGGAATTTAGCAATTGCTTTGGAGGCGTTTTCTTCATTCAGATTGTTGAATACTTTAAATAACAGAGGGGCAACATGTCCCGAAATACTCAATTGAAATTATTTTTTAGATGATAAGCCACATTTATGCATTGCCTTCTTAAAGTTGATAGTTTACATATGTAGTCGTACTATGGTATGTTAAAATATATGTATATGTTTATCCTACAGTCTAGTGTAAGTAACAAGAGATAAAAATTTAATAACAATATTTTCCCTCACATTTTTTTTTACAGAAATAAAACTATAAATGAAATTTAAAAGGATAGAAGTTTTCCTCGAGAAAATAGAGTGTCTATGACATAAATAGTATTTGCAATGTTGTTTATATGTATGGATATACAATATGTTGTTGGAATGATAATGGATTTTTCATTCCCTTTTTCCTTGTATGGTTTATTATAACTTAAAGGCATATCTTGGTTCCCTTTACTACATCTTTTATTTTTTTCTACTTATTTCTTCAAATAACGTGTTAAAAACTAGAGCCTGGCCTTTTTGTCTAAAAGGTCAAGTGATAACAAAGTATCTTGTGAGTAAAATATTTTTTAAAGGACTATTGTTTGACATTTGGCCTTGGCCACATTATGTTTTTAGTTTTATAATTCTTGAAGGAGTGCTACTTTAAGATTTAAAAAATGCAAAAAGGCAATGAGCAATATTCTACATAGGGGTATATGTGCTACTACAGCATACTCTAATTCCTAATTAATTTTGTTATATTTAGACATAATTTTGTATTATCTAGACATAATTTTGTAATATCTAGACATAGTTTTGTAATATTTAGACATAATTTTGTAATATTTAGACCTAGTTTGCAATATTTAGACATAATTTTGTAATATGTACACATTTTTCTTCTTCATTTTTATAGTTCGTAACTCTTATGGTAAAATATTCATGTCGTTCACATGAGCAAACAGAGTATCTATGGATGATGAGATCAGCATTCTGTGCCTCCTTCATGCAGTGATTGTAAGTATTCTTCCATTGTTTAAATGGGCAAGGAACGGTCATGTCCTGTATACAGTTGGACTAAGAGTCGCATACTCTCACGATTAAGCCTCCTACACCATGAATAAATAATTTAGGATTATATGGACCTGTTTTAACTTCTGCATATCGCTTGCACAAGGTTTCATAAACTACATTATTTACTTCCTCCCTAATAAGTTTGAATTTTCTTCTATATCAAAGTAGCCTTTGCATCATCCAAGATTTTCTCTTATATTTCCGTTCGCTAGTGTTTCGTTGCATTTCCTTACGTTATCACTCGTGGTAAGGGTATTGAATATGTCTGTAATTGCGACTGAGAGTCCGAACGGATTGTAAATTTTGTTATGGGCTTTCCTAATTTGTAAATAGACTCTTTTTTTGTACCATATACAACTATATTTCATGTAAACATTTAATCACATCAATAACAAATTAACTTAAATACTTACAAATGAATCACATTTGTAATAAAGTCTTCAATAATACTCATAAAATCATCCGGGGGGGGGGGGGGGACTTTAGCAGATCGAAATTTGTATATGTAAAATTGTACTTTTGAAGTTATTTTGTTTTGATAGGGGACCCACATAAAAGAATACAAATTCTCCTCGGTTTCAATATTAAATTAAAATCCTCGTAAAAAATTGTCACCAATGCCCTAAAAAACGAACAACAAACGAACACTCGATCAAGAAGTGCCTTGGCGTTTCCCTTGCTTCCTTGCAAAGGAAGCAAGTCTTTTCCTCCAAAGTCCTTCCATATAGGGCTCCTAAGGCCAAGTATTCGTCACAACTCTGTCCTTCAACCATGATAGGGAGAAGTTCAGATCATATGAACGTAGGCCTTTGATTATTCACTTTAAGTGATACAAAGGAAGTGACACATGACCTTGGGTGATAGCCCATCCAACTCCAGTGTTATCTTCTTCATCTTTGACCCGTCTATGTAAATGATTGTGTGAGATACATTTCCCTCACCGATTTTTATCCACACGCGACTGCTTTTAATATAGTCGCGTTGGCTATTCAGTTCAAGCGTACTAATACTTTTGTCAGATGAAAATCGGCTTCCAGGACAAATTTCAATTCAGAAATATGACTTTTATGTCGACAACGAAGCAGCTCTTATATCTTTAGTCGCGGTTGTTGTACGTTCATTGCACAATTGTATCAATGTTTTTAATGTTCTTGGGCCTGTCAACGATGCCAACCTTCATTGGGTTCATGCTCACGTAGTTTGGCCAACAAATGAGAAAGTGGATGACTTGCAAAGGCTGGTTCAAGATCAGATTTAAAAAGGACATTCCCATTCTATATTATTTTGTGACAGACTTGTCTTGGAGGGGTCCTTATAAGGAACAGGCCTTTTGATGTACACAGGATAGCTCCTGTAGACAAAGTAAATATTAACTCCAAACTAGACCTAAATGCGTCGAGACGATTGATTAATCTTAGTTGTGAATCTCTTTGTATTCAAATACAGATAAAATGAGTCATAACTTTCTTAGGTATCACCAGTCATTGCCGAGTACATCTCTCATTTGTGAGGGTCGTTTTTGTAAGCAGAGAAGTCTTATTATTATTGTAGGGATTTCAGAGTCTTCAGAGAGTGATGGCTCAAAAATGCTTTAACCAACATCCTTCAGAGTTAAAACAGATTCCAGATATTCTTAGAAATTGTAAAATTACTTACCTGTTTGGCTTAATGAGGTAGAATGAGGAAACATCATGGCTAAAGTGGTTGTATGTTCAAAGGTATGGGCTAAGAATCTCAATAATTCGATTACACCATGGATCAAGACTCAACCTCAATTCGTACTCATAGATCCTACTCTCTGACAAACAGATTCCTTTCCTGCAGTCAAAGTTTATAGAAATGTATGGATCATTGACTCTTTCTTTGAATGGTGTTTGGTATATTTATCCACTCCTTTTGCATAAGACATATAAAAACATATAAGACATTCATAGTTAATGATAGGTATAATTATTACTTGATAGAAGAGTCATTAATAAACATTAACCTTAGTGAAAGAGGATTTATAGTAAATTCTAGTGCCCAACCTTCTCCCTAGACATGCTAATTTTGTCCACTTTCCGTTGTTTTACTTGCTTTTATTACAAAGTATGTATTTTTATATTTTATTAAGCGTTTTTATGATATATTTAATGTCCTTTAACATTGCTCTCCCCCATCCCTAGAGATGTTATTTATCAGAAAAACTGTAAATTTTATTTCTCATGATGGGAATAAATAATCATAAAAAATAATAAAAAATAAACATAACCAATATTTGGAATGTATTTGATATTATCCTATTTATGTAATAAGTTATTTAAAAAACCATTGAGGTATAATAAAAGGAATCAGTCTGGATCGTTATCTCAAAAAAGTAAACAGTATCTAGTTCTGAAGGCATAATTATTGTCAAATAATTTCACTACAAGAGTTTGAGTGAGTTTAGACAAGTGGTACAAATAGTTCAATCGCACAATTTTTATCCGTCACCAATCTTACTACTGCAATATTGAGACACTTGATTAAGAAGCTCAGGAAACCTTTCGAGATGATATCGCTGCCGGATAGATAATTGTCTAATTTAGTAGGTTTAAAAATATTTTTTATGGTACACCACAGGGGGGGGCAGAACTCATGAAACAAAGAAGGATATATCCAATAAAAAATGTGACGTCATCACGCTACGATTTGCCTATGTATCTAATACCTCTAGGACAACAAAGCTAAGACGTAAAGCTCTCAAAGGAATAAGTCCGGAGGCTCCCTCCGCCACGTGCCACCCGGGGACGCGCAGCTTCAGCATCAGGGAGGAAGTGGAAGTCCTGAACACCGCACGGGACTCTGAGGCCTTGGCGGTAGCCCGCACGCATCTAGGAGCTCCGGAGCAACGTGGCCGTCCTCTGCAGCTCCGCCTCCGCCGGAGAGCTCCGGGTTTCAAATTTTATTTCCTTTTGAAATCAATCACTGTTTTTAAATGTAACTTTGATTTTATTTAATAACAAATAGCTACTGTGACGTCATCTGTGACGTTTCAGTTTTTCTTTTCTAAACATTGCGTTCTGCGCATCTTGTATTATCTATTATCTTTGGTACACCATAATATGAAATCCTCATATTTTTAAATTTCTATAATATAAGATTTTTTATTGTCTTACATACATATGTAATGTCTCGATAATATGTATAATTAAATTGTCAGAGGAAACCCCTCTTTAAAAGAATTTGTATTATCTCAGAAAGTATTTTTGTAGATTTCTAAGAACTTATCAATTTATTAATTAAAAAGATATATTGAATATTTTTGGTTGCTTCTTAATAGGTTCGGTAGACTAATTTTAACGCTATAATGCTTATTATATCCTGTTGGATGCAACTCTATCGAACCATATAGGCAAAAAAAAATCAAATTTCATTAACAGATATGGAAGTTATGTTTAAAAAAGGAAAGGTTTACTTACAAGATGAAAGTAATGATGAAAAAATACCGATTTTAGTAATTAAATTTGTCGCTAAGGAATAAAACGGAATTGTTAATTACTATAATTTTTTAACGGCAATCAACAAAAGTGCTAAGAGAGACAGAGCTACAGGTGACACTGGACTTAGTTTATAATTTTATGAAGAATATTCTAATGACCTCGTCCAAATTTGACTCCTATTTTTCAAAAAGTCCCTGCTGTAGGTTTTACGCATCTATTGGATTGATGATTTTTATATCAACAAAAGATAAGGACCCTCGATTAGTCAAAACTGTTGTCCTTTAACCATGTAAAACTGCATTTTAAGATTTTCTCACACATTTTTTGCAATAAGCGAAAATCAATGTATGAATCACATTATCCATTCATCGCAATATGGATTCGTCAAGAGCAAATTAATCGACGACATTACTTTTAACGTCCACACTAAATACGAAATCAATTTTAGTATAGACATTTTAGCCATATTTTAAAAAGATATTGAACATAGTTTCTCACCTAAACACATCAAAACTCTGGCAAATAAAGGTTTTGGTCATTGTAGGATGATAATTCTTTCCAATGTAAAAAACACCGTGAGCTATGGTGCCAATTAATGCACGGAACCAAATAAACAGAGGCTTTCTCCAAAGAGATCCGAGCTCTCCCCTGTTATTCATAATTGCACTGATCCTCTATTAAAACTTTTATCAGGAGCTGAAGGATAAAAAGCCTACACAGACGACACTCTAATCCTTACCAAGGGGATGTACTTTTAACAGCGCAAAATTTAACAGTATGCTCAAATGTTCGAACCATTTCTCCAAAGCTCCTGGCCTCTCTATGAGCAAAAAAAATGTGAAGTACTCAGCCCTCACAGTGAACATTTGTCTCTCGTTTGGCCATCCATATATATTAAAAGAGCTTAAATGTTTTAGGAACATGGATTGGACCCAACGTTGAGGCAAAAGACTGCAAAGAAATTATTAAAAGGATAACGAAGGCATTAGATTTTCCACTCCACTAAATCTTGGATTCTGGAATGAAATAACCAGTTGGAACAATATAATCTCTCAAAAGAAAAGAAGTCACTACTTACGACAATACCACCTGCTACATAATTTACTCTCTAAAAGAAAAATATTTCCTTCTCTCCAAGTACAAGAACCTTTCTTATAAAAGACTAAACAATCTCCACGGATATGGTGGTCTTGGATTTATCATTTTTCGTCCATGTGGAGAACAATGAACTCACGACTGATTAAAAGTTGAAAGACTGTACCGAGGATTTGGCAGAAATGATAAAACAATATCTGAGATCCAAAGAAGAAAAATTAAAAAGAGTTATTTTCAAGTTTGAGAAAATCCTTAACTCATGTGCTCTCTTGTAAAGGAGTCATGCGATGTAGCAAGACTTGCTACCCTTTTATATGCCTGTAACGGATACCATTTCCTCTTTAAGGAAGGACCTTACAATGTTACAAGGGCTGTCGTGTTTGGAGGACCTGGAATTTTAAACCAGCCATTTAGGGAAGATGTTCTTCCATAGAATAAAAAAAATCAAGGACCACCAAAGTTTAAAAACAGACAGGCCACTCCTTTTAAGTTTTGAGGATATGTGAAACGGAGGTTACTCTTTCAACATTCTTAAATTGCCTCTCCAGGAGTAGGGGGAGAGGATAAATGACTAAAAGCATAAGGTTAGCTCTGCATCAAATTGAGGCCCAAAGAATGTGTCTAGTTGTAGATAAGTTTGAGAAGGAGAAGAAGAAAGTTAGAATGATCACGCATCAGACAACATCACAAAGCAAAGTGTTGGTCAGTTCATGGATGATCAAAACATTGGAGATGCTCTTATGGCATACCTGGGGAAAAGGAATGATCAAAACAAACTGTATTATATAAAATTCCAAGAAAGTCTGGCATCTCGAAAGGAGTGATGTGCTAATTAAGAAGTTATTTCCTTGTCATCGGGACTAAGTATTACAGAAATGTCTATTTATAATTTAAATAATAAATATTATCATTTATTCCACATGAGTTTAGGCTTTAAATTTTAACAGACGGCAAAAATAGTAAGTACAAAAAGGACATAACATCCCAATATATATATATATATATTCAATAAAAGCAAAAATACATTATTAATGATTTGCTTATAAATATTACCAATAAAAATTAGAAATTGTTGAAAAATATTAAAACATAATTATATTCATTTTTGTTATTTACACCTTCAATTTTATGCTACTTTCTATTTTTTAGTTTTTCTCTACTTCTAGTTCGTTTTTATTCAGTGAAATTACATATAGTAAAATGTTTTTATTAAGTTATATTAATAAAATGCTCAGAGCACAGTTATATTCGTATTTTATAATCCATTTGCATCAAAATTACTGTACTTATCCCATTTTAGATTTATATACATAGATTTAGATAAAATCACTAATTACAAGAAAAACAATTACCTTTTTAAACTTTATAACTATCGACAAATAGAATGCTTTATATCAGAGATCAGGTTCATAACAATAACGAGTTTAAAATAATATACTTATACGGTAAAAATTAAAGATAAAACTATTTTTGATGCATAAAAGTAGTCTCAAATCATATTTGAACTTTTTCCGTAGGAATCATATTCTTTTCAGATCCATTTTTCTTACTTATTTAAGAAATATTGTAATTAATATCTTTTTTAGAATATATCATAATGGACTCTTCATATGAGTGACTGGGTTTGATATTATAAAACTATGACTAATACATTTATTAAATAATTCAAACAAAGAGTTTTGCTTTATTAAAACAGTCTTATATTAGAGTTATTTTTCATTTATTACTATTTATGTTTATTTAAGGGTATTTTGAAATCTATTTTTACTTTTCCTACAAGTTTTTCATATATATGTTCTTCTTCTAGACATGTAGGATTATATATTGTTGGAAGTATCCATCTCACAAAGTGTGAAAATACTCCCAAAAAGTTTTTTGTGCTCTGTATGAGAAGGCATGGAGTAAGTTTTTTTAAATATAAACTTGATAGCTACTAAAACAACTACTGCATGGGAAGAATACTTTGGAATTCATCAAATATTAATGAAAAACAAACAGCAGGAATATTATATATGTATATATATATGTATATTTATATATATACATATATCATGGTAGCAAGTTTTTGGTCTTTACGGTAGGAGGTAAATGTCATGCAAATAAATTAATTTACTTCACTCATGATCCACATGTGACGTGAGGATTTCACATTGAATGTTTGCAATATGAATATATAATAACATGAGTTTTGCATGATAATTATTGGACCGTAATTAATGAACATATGCAACAGTGTACATCTTAAGTTTGAAAATATATTTTCTAAAAAGTGGAACACATATAATGTCATGATTTAATAGTATCATATTAAATGTTATATATATTAAACAATAAAGGATTATTTTTTAAATCATGGATTTAAGAAATTCAGTACTTATACATAATATTTCAAGACCACCTTTTATAAATCATATGACCGATAATTTAAGGCATATAAATAAAGAGTTATAAGAATAATAGAGAGTAAGTGATTATATCATCAAATATACATTTCCTTTACAGTTTTTAAAACTATACCATTCCTTGTTTTTTAAATTCATACCTCGACTAAAGACTACTTAAGTTTATGAAACATCCACACAAATCACAAAGACCTTATGATTGAATTTATTGGTGTCGGGTCAAAGGAAAAATATCCTTATAACTTATGAGGAGTACATGTTATTTTATGTAAAGAATTCTGCTTGTAAATATTCCCATTGTAGAAAACTCAGATCTTAGGTTCGATAGACTAATTTTAATGCTATAATGCTTATTATATCCTATCGAATACAATTCTATCGAGCCATAAAGGCACAAAAAAAAGGGAGCTCGATAGCCGTGCGGCTAAGGCGTGTTCAACTCTAAATGTTGGGGGCGCAGGTTCGAATCCCGAGAGGGATGGTCATTTTTGATCTACCTCATTGATAAGATCCTAGGTTCGATAGACTAATTTTAAACGCTATAATGCTTATTTATATCCTGTCGGGTGCAATTCTATCGAACCATATAGGCAAAAAACAAAAAACAAACAAAAAAAAGACTCGTTGAAAACAGTCTACCAGAAAGAGACAATTTGGTTGACTTTCTTTACATATAAAAAAAAATATTATATATATATATATTTTTTTCTTGGCCGCAAGGGGCTTTTATTTCACTATGTAGTATTGGAAAAATTACAATAACAATATATAACGGTATGCATAAAATATCAAAAGGGGTAACGTCCGAATTGTATAACATTAAATAACAATAGTCATAACAACAAAAAAAAAACAGAACAGCAATGGTTTTTAAATGAATTATTTGAATTTCATATATATATACATATACACACACACACACACATATATATATATATATATATATATATATATATATATATATATATATATATATATATATATTATATATATATATATATATACAGTTCACAATTGTTGGAGCACTTTGGAATACAGTGAAGCGATGGACATCATTTCAAGGAGGTTGGCATCTTTAATTATTCTTTTTTTAAATAACATAGTGAACTTTTGTTAAGACCGCATCACATCTTGGATTACGCGAGAAGGTGATGAAGTCCTCCTCTGATGGGTTTTTCATTGAAGTGACCCATGGTAATTTCTTGAACGGCCCGATATGTTTCAATTAAAGATGAACATTTCCACAGTAAATGATCTGTAGTTTCTATTTCCTCTTGCAAAAGAAACAGTTACTACGGTCGTCTTTGAAAAATTTGCTGGCAACTTCCAGTGAACCAGTCAACTTTCTATATTTGAACCACTTTTCTGCCGATGTTAAAAATGGACTTTTAACAGCTTTAATGCATTCGCTGATATTTCTTCTTATTTCCTCTTCGTTTTAAATAAGATTCAAATGGAATTATAGTTGATATGTACGATGTAAAAAAAATATTAGATTTGATTGCTTAAGCGATTAAAAATTCTACAATGATAAAATTAATAAAATTGTTTCCGTTTTCCTTATATTAATATTTATAATAATATTTCAAGACCTTGTTTTTTTGCCTATATGGTTCGATAGAATGCATCCGACGGGATATAAATAAACATATTAGCATTATAATAGTCTATCGAACCTAGGATCTTATCAAGGAGGTAGACCAAAAATGACCATCCTTCTCAGGATTCGAACCTGCGCCCCCAACATTGAGAGTTGAAAACGCCTTAACGCACACGGCTTTCGCTGTCTCTTTGACCTGGTTCTTGAATCATATGATCGATAACACTATGTAACAGGATTTTGCCCCTGGGCTGAAATTTCTAAATTGAGTCCTATTTTTTACGTAGACTCCAAAAATGCCACTCAAAATATCTTCCGAAAAAAGGTTTGAACTTTATTGCCTTTTTTTGAAAATCAGGATTTTCATCATTTCTAATGGTTATTTAAGTAAGTTATCTTCGTGCAAAGTAAGAATAACCACAAATGTCAGTAGTATTTATTTATTTATTATATCTGTGCATTTCAAATCCGTTTTGTAATTTATAAAGCTTTCGTACTATTCGAAAAAATAGGCTTTATATTTCAAAAAGTTGATCATTTTTTAGTGTTCTATTTAAGCGGCTATATTTTTTTTTTCGAGTCTATTGACTATAATCAATATGTAATATATTTTTGGTATATGTCAAAGCATTTCAGAACAGTTTTTATAATTTCGATATCTGGCATGAAAGTAAAGAAAAGATCAATTTAGTAGGACGAAGTATTGATCATATTAAGTAACTGCTTTTAGGTAATTATTGATGTTGCATTTAATATTGTTGTGATTGGTTACGAAGAAAAAAAACCAGGTTTGCCTTTTTATTTACATATAATTATTTACAAGTGTCAAATATAATTTTATTTTTTAGAGCGTTACTGTGATTTGGAAAATAGCATTCCAATATGGTTATCAAATTATTTTTTCTTCTTCGTAACAAATCACAATATACCAAAATATATATTTATTATTTCCTTTAGCATTAGAAGTTGCTTCATGTAATTAGTATAAGTAGTGATATTGGAAAGGTTTATTCACCAGACTTGTAAATGTCATGGTATCGAAAACCATAAGATTATATGCTCTTAAGGATGAAAATTTCAGCTTTCAGCTGACGTTCACATCTCAAAAAGTCAACAATGTTGAGGGCGCAGGTTCGAATCCCGAGAGGGGATGGTCATTTTTTGTCTACCTCATTCATAGATCCTAGGTTCGATGGACTAATTTTAATATTATAATGCTTATTTATATCCTGTTGGATACAATTCTATCGAACCATATAGACACAAATTGTGATAAGATAAATTATTTCTTATATTATTCTGCCAAATGTTTTTCTCAATCCTTATCGACCAATCACGATCTAGAAAACAAGACCATCGTCAAATGCACCCTTTGCTATAATATATATTTAATGGAAAGTCATTATTCGCCATTTTTTTTTGTATATTAAATATAATATCTCATTGATAGCTTCACTTCTGGCTGCAACCTGATTAAGTTCTAGTGAAGTAGGTTCAACATAGAAGTTACTATTATTTTCCTTTGATTTAAACAGTGTTTGTATAGACAAACTTTAGTTCTTTGGGTCCCTGTATTTCACTCACGGACCTACATAATAACTGAATACTCAACAGAGAGGCGAAATTCGGTTCATTTAAAGAGTTATTTGAATACATTTTGTGATTTAAAATGACTGCCTCACTTGAGTGAAATAAAATGAAGTAGTCTTGGGAGTAGAAAAAGGAAATCCGATAATAAATGTCCAATAATGTCATCCTATGACAGGGGTGGCGAACACGCGGCTCACGAGCCTCATGCGGCTCTTGGTCAATAGGAATACGGCTCTTTGCCTCTTCTCATTTTTGTATGTTTTTAGACCTCACTTTGTTTAATTCTTCCTTAAGAGCAATTTCATATCAACAAGAGCTTATCAAAACTGAAATGTAAAAGAAGTATGTGGACGAATTAGAGCACGCCGGGGATTTATTAAGTTGAAGTTCTCGATGTGGCATACCTTGTATTCTGAATACCTAGATTGCGACCTAAATATATGTACTCTTCCTGCGCTTCCTATCCACGATCCCAAAACGATAAGTAAGACAAGTAGAGTCTTTAATCCTCTGTTATTTCCCAGGTATTCATACTAAACATTAGGATTAATGCCAGGAAATTTATTAGCATATTGCGTTCTAGTGCAGGCTATACTCGTCATCAAAATGGAAAAATGCAAGGCTAAACGAAAATACGAAGATGAACACCGGACTTTCTTGGAAGAATGGGAAGACGCTTATTTTTTTATTGAACGGAATGGAAAACCGTTCTGTTTAATTTGCAGCTTTACATTATCACATTTCAAGGCTTCAAATCTTCAACGGCATTTTCGCACGGTTCATGCTAATATTGACAGAGACTTTCCCAAAAGCACTGAACTACGCACGCACAAAGTGAGTACTTTGAAAAGTCAGGTAAAAAGACAAGCTCAAGTCTTTCACCAATTCAGCAAACATGCAGAAACTGTGACGTTGGCCTCTTACAAAGTGGCGTGGAATATAGCACGTCATAAAAAACCATACAGTGAAGGTGATTTTGTGAAACAGTGCTTGAAAGATGTGATTGAAACCTTAACTCCAGATAATACCAAACTAAAAGATGCCATCGTAGATCTTCAGCTGTCACGTCACACTGTTGAGACCAGAATATCAGACATAAACAAAGCGATTGAATCGGATCTCCGCACAGATCTGGAAAATCGTGCATATTTTAGTGTCGCTCTAGACGAGTCATGCGACATACAGGACAAGCCACAGCTGGCAATATTTGCCCGTATGATTTCTCCAGACGGCAGGCTTAAAGAAGAGCTTCTGGATATTGTGCCATTAAAAGACCGAACACACGGCATTGACGTGAAAGAAGCAATGATGGACGTATTCAGAGAAGCCAATTTGTCTCTCGATAAGCTCACAGCTATAGCCACAGATGGAGCACCATCAATGATTGGATCTGTGAATGGACTTGTGGGTCTTTGCAAGAGTGATGACAGATTTCCCGATTTTTGGAACTTCCACTGTATCATACATCGTGAACAACTTGTGGCAAAAACACTCAATTTAGACCACGTCATGAAACCCGTACTGGAAATCGTGAACTATATTCGTACGCACGCTCTCAATCATCGGCAGTTCAAAAATCTCCTTTCTGAACTTGATGCGGATCTGCCTGGTGACTTACCTCTGCATTGCACGGTGAGGTGGCTGTCCCAAGGAAAAGTGGTTTCCTTTTTTTACCAACTTTTGGGAGCCATAAAAATATTTTTGTGAGAAAAGAAAAATAATTATCCTCAGCTCTCAGACCAAATGTGGCTCCTGGACTTGGCGTTTTTGGTTGATGTGCTCTCACATTTGGATAAACTCAACCTGGACTTGCAGGGGAAATTAAAAACGCTGCCTGATCTGGTGCAGTGTGTTTTTGCATTTATCAACAAGCTGAAGCTTTTCACAGAGCGTATTAAAAAGAGCGATCTAACCACTTTCCATCTCTGCGCAACATCCAGCATATGGCCGCTGTTAGTGTGGATGCAGCCAGGTACGCGCGACTGCTTGCGCAACTGTGTGGGAACTTCACGCGCGCTTTGAAGATTTACAGCAGAAAAGACCACAGATCACATTTCTCATCGATCCATTTAATGCGGAGACGGACTGCTTAAAAGTGCCTCGTGTCACCGATGAAGCAGCAAGTGAATTAGAGATAATTGAACTGCACGAGGACGACAGGTTGAAATCTCTTGTGAAGGATGGGCCCGTTGTTTTTTGGAAAGCTGTACCAACTGAAAAATACCCCTGTGTTAAAACAGCTGTACTCAAGCTGCTCTCCATGTTCTCGTCAACATATGTGTGCGAGTCCCTGTTCTCCACTCTGAAACACGTCAAGTCAAACATCGATCCATTTTGACTGACACTCATGTGAAAGAACTGCTGCGAGTGGCCACTACAGAGTATAAACCGGATCTTCAAAGAATTACTAAGAAAGAGATACCAAAAGTCTCACTGAGTCAGTTACAACACTCAAAAAGGTAAGAAACACTTTGATATATGCACATTTTAAGTGGAAAATATCTGCTCTGTTCATATCTCAGAGAAAGTGAAAACTGTGTGTAGCTTATATAGTCTTCTCTCTTGGTAGGTACAGTGGCGACTCTGGCTGAATGTGGATGACGGCCCGTCGCTATGGACGGGCCATAGGGGGCCTGCCCCCCCCCCTAACTAAGTGCTTGTGCCTCAACCCCACTGGAGGCCCAGATCTCTATTTTAAGTTATTATTATTTCAATTACTAAAGTTGCTGGTTCATCATTAAAAATCTAAAGAAATAAGTGTCTTTTCTTGAATTTATCCTACAGTAAGACTATGTGGCTACGTAACGTTACGGGTTATAATAATTTTGCCCCCATGCATTTGATATGTCCCCCTTTAGACTGATGTCTGTAGATCAAGTTATTGGTGTTAATTATGTTATATGCGTTATATTTACCTCCGCCGAAGGGAGGTATTGTTTTCACTGGCGTTGGTTTGTTTGCTGGTTGGTGGGTTGTTTGTCAGCAGGATAACTCAAAAAGTACGGACCGATTCAGATGAAACTTTGTGAAGGTGTTGGAAATGCCAAAAGTAACAAGTGATTAAATTTTGGCATCTCTGAGTGCAGAACTAAAATGCAAAACGAGCTAAATACTAATAAATATTTCAAGTTAGCACTACTCTGCCAATAGATGTCGCTGTGCTGTAAAATCGGGTGCCGAAAGCGTCTTCCTTTCGGAATTTCGTCGAGGGGAACCCTCCGCCGTCCCTCTACGCTGCCCCAGTCGTGAAAATCCGCCTCATAAGGTTCATAAGGACCCGTGACGGCGGAGGTTTGCACTCTCTGAGTGTATATATGCCTCTAATTGTGTTTTAATTTTGTCTTTGTTTCAAATTCAGTGGCTTTTTGGCTTTCATATTAAAAAATTTTGGCTCTTTGACCTGGACTTGTTCGCCACCCTGTCTATGTGATGTTTTTATAAAGAAATGACATCACTGGCTTTTACTTTTTTTTGTCAATCCTCCCTGTTTCTATTCCTTAAGAATTGGTTTTTAGAATTTGTCTGTTCAAGGGATCCTAATAAGGCTTCCTTGCTTTCTCTTCTTCGTTTCTCAGCTCTTGACAAGGACATAAATCTTCCCTTTGGTATTCTATTTATAGTGCATCCATTTATTATATCGGCCGGTGCTTTTCCTTCATAATAAAATACGACGATATTAGGGCTATAATAGTTAGCGGCTCCCTATATGGAAACTTATACATAACTTTTAGAGGTAAAGAGAATTGTTCCATTACCGGACAAATCGATTATACCGTATTAAGTGTCAGTAAAGTAGCTCCAACATTGGAACTATCATCATTTTTCCTTTTCTGAATAGTGCTTTTATACATTCCATTATTTTATTCCACTTTTGTATGATACTTGATAATGTATGCATGTATAGCTAACAGGCAAGAAGGCCTGCTACACCTTGATAAGATGAATTTACTTTTTCATCTCTCATTTCATATTTGCATTTTATAGGGTGTAATCATACTATATACATAATCATATGTATAGTAAAAATACATATCTTCATGCATCAAGGAAGACGTGAGGAAAAGCAAGCAAAATGCGTGGGGAGAAGTGTCTGTTAAAAATATATTATCTTTCTGCCCTACTATTATATATTACATTATATGTGATTGCCTCAACAAACTATCTAGAAATTACCCATATACCTTATCTAAAATGTATATCTGGGGAAATAAATAAATATTATATAATATAGCTATGCTTATTTTTCAAGTTTGTAAAAATATATAATAATAATATTGGAGCATCAAATATTTTATATAACAGATACATATTTATAAGACAAAAAAATATAACTTTAATTGTTAGAATGGTCATATAAAATTATTATAAAGAGAATAATTGTAAATATTAATAAAAAATAAAGAAAAACCCATGAAATGCATATTGTGGATAGGAAAAGTAAAAAAAATGTATACAAATAAGTCTAAAAGTTGCGGTATTTAAAATAAATATGTATAATAAAGTGGATCATAGTTTAGGATATGAATAAAAATACATGGTTACTATAGTTGAGTTCTACTGTTATACCAATAATCATAATAAAAATTTATGCCTATTTCGTTCAATTGAATACATCTGTTTTAATATAAATATACAAAGCCAACCTGCCCTCAATTAGATTTTTTACCAGAAATATACATTCCATTCACACCTTTTAAACGATTTCATTTCATGGAGTAAATTTTAAGTCACCAATATAACAATTTGATTATAAAATAATCTAACTCACACTAAAAGATATTTAATCCTCGCACACGAGGGGTTATTTACACAGTTCGGTTGAATATATCACACAACGTTGCAGTTGGGTCTATGTTTTCATAAGTAGGTTAAATTACCTGCCGGTCTCTGTCGTTGTGAGTGGTATACCCCGAAAAACTGGGTGCTATAGCCTATGTATATTTGATAATTGAAAAAGATTTAAAAATTCCTTTTTTAGATACATTGATTAACACTAAATTGCAACAAAAAAATGACTTTTGTCTTGCCAACGCAAAAAAAAATGAATCTAGTAATTAAGAATATGGGATTACAGATATATGATTATTTAGTCGTGATATTCGTTTTTTGGCCACAATTCAAACTTTAAAATTTCATGTTTTAGGCCAATGGTACATACGGATCTATGATTTTCAGGGACAAGACAGCAATTAACATTAATGCATTACCAATACAATTTCAAAGAAAGATCCAATAAATCTATTGGTAAAGTAATATTTCCAAAACTCTGATTATGTAATGAGATAATTGCATTATAGTCGTAAAAAATGGGACAAAACGGACACTTTCACGTTATGATAGATATATTATCATGGACAATTTTTTCAGCTGCAAAGTTATATTTACATACGTTCCAGGCTTTAGAATAGCCATCGAGACCATTAGAACCATTAAAAACGACTTTATTATCGAATAATTGAGAAAAAAAACATTAGGCACCTATGCTCCTCATATCTATGATCATCGTTGTAAAGGTTTCGTAGATTGTTAAAATTTCTTCGTTCCGTAACAAAAGGATAATATCAATATATATATACATTTGCATGTATTTACCTCAGTAAGTTAATGTCCTTAAAATTAAAACAAATAAATTTTTATTAATGGGAAAATATAAATACAAAAATATTCATATTGAAAAATTATTCAAAATAAGTATTTAGTATAAGAATATTGATATTAATCCTTTTGTTACGGAACAAAGAAAATTTTATCAATCCACGAAACCTTATATATATGATCATCGTTCTAAAGGTTTCGGGATTGTTAAAATTTTCTTCGTTCCGTAACAAAAGGATTAATATCAAAATATATATATACATTTGCAGTATTCTACCTCAGTAAGTTACATGTCCTTAAAATTAACACAATAAATTTTTTTAATGGGAAAATATAAATACAAAAATATCATATTTTTAAAATTATATTCGAAATAAAGTATTAGTATAAGTATATTGATATTAATCCTTTTGTTACGGAACGAAGAAAATTTTAACAATCCACGAAACCTTTAGAATGATGATCATAGATATGAGGAGCATAGGTGCCTAATGATTTTTGCTCAATTATTCGATAATAAAGTCGTTTTAATGGTTCTAATGGTCTCGATGGCTATTCTAAATCCTGGAACGTATGTAAATATAACTTTGCAGCTGAAAAAATTGTCCATGAGTGATATATCTATCATAACGTGAAAGTGTCCGTTTTGTCCCATTTTTACGACTATTAATGCAATTATCTCATTACATAATCAGAGTTTTGGAATATTACTTTACCAATAGATTTATTGGATCTTTTCTTCGAAATTGTATTGGTAATGCATTATTGTTAATTGCTGCCTTGTCCCTGAAAATCATAGATCCGTATGTACCATTGGCCTAAAACATGAAATTTTAAAATTTTAAATTGTGGCCAGATAAACAAAATCCCATTGTTCGAAATAGCAATTTATCATTGCATGGACTCCATAGAATCAATTTTGAAAGTTTTGGCCGTTGGCAAATTTTTTGTTGCATAGTGTAATTGC
>CP045896.1:10891251-10911533 GCA_013387185.1 Caligus rogercresseyi
GAGTGATGATAAACCATACGGCGAGAAGGCGTTGCACAATAATACATGCGGCAATTCTTTAGACAATTGAATATGGCTCTGTGTCTATCAAATTACACTGGTCAACACAATATTTTGGCAGGCAAAGTAAGACTGGTTTCTGGGGTTTTCAAGGTTGTTGAATCCGAATCTGACATTAGATTTTTCAAATTGGCTCTAGTTTTTGAGATATCACAGGGGGGTCGTTTGTCTGAAATCACCCATTCGCGACCATAGCTAAACGTACAAAAAACGGCTAAATAGTGCATAAATGTCAGATATGATTTTTATGATAATCTTAAACCACAAAGACAGTGTAAAATCTCAAACTAACAAGTTAAGTTAGTATAACATCATTTCATTTATCCTATGACTGAACACTTTTCATAGATTTCGAGGATATACAAAATTTGCTAAAAATTTGCTGAATTTTAATTCTCCAAGTGAAAAAAAACATTTACATAATCAGTTATATATCATAAATGAATGCAAAGCATTATACAATAGATTCTTAGTTACAATGAACACACAAAACAATATTTATTCACAAAACAAAAATTGACGTTTATACGATTTTCGCTTGTGAGCAACTTTTGGGCAGTCTCTGAAAAGGTTCCAGCAGTAGTCTGCCATCATGTGCTCATCCCATTTGCCTTGATACCTCTCTTCCATTGTTTTGATGTCTTGATGGAATCTCTCTCCCTGCTCCTCACTGTAATCACCAAGATTACCAGGAAATCTGTCGAGGTGGCTAAACAAAAATGAACTTTAATGCTCATATTTG
The DNA here is from genome assembly GCA_013387185.1 of Caligus rogercresseyi. Lineage (NCBI taxonomy): Eukaryota > Metazoa > Arthropoda > Copepoda > Siphonostomatoida > Caligidae > Caligus > Caligus rogercresseyi. The sequence goes on from CP045896.1 coordinate 10,892,054, forward strand.
CCCCTAGTTTTCCGTATGCAGTAAGCATCTTATGGACCAATTGCTTGTTATTGTCAGCTTTGTGATTTCCCAAAAAGTTTGTCACTACATCTGTGAAGGACACCCAAGCATTTAACTCAACCGTGTTCATATGATTAGTGAAGTCAGAATCCCTCATGAGCGTTCGAATCTGAGGTCCATCGAAGATGCCACTTTAGTTTTTCGATGGAAAGACCTGGAAATTGCCTGCATATGTACTTGAAGCAATCCCCATCCTTGTTCAACGCCTTAACAAACTGCTTCATGAGCCCTAGTTTTATGTGCAATGGAGGGAAGATGATTCTATCCCTGGGTACCAAAGGCTCATTGATGACGTTGGCTGTGCCGACTTCGAGACTTTCTCGTTCTGGCCAGTTCTTCCTTCTCCAGTGCTGGATTCTTGCTCTGCTATCCCACAAACAAAGAAAGCAGGGATACTTTGTGTACCCACTTTGCTGACCAAGCAGAAAATTAACCATTTTCAAGTCCACAAAATCAGCCATTTATGAGTGTTGTAATTCATCTTTTCAAGAACAAATTTGATAGCATCATACTCTTCTTTCATCTTGGTAGAATGGCCAATTGGTACAGGAGCAAACTTATTGCCATTGTGCATAAGTACAATTTTTAGACTTGCTTTCGAGCTATCTATGAAGAGACGCCAATCTGCTGGGTCATATGATGAGATCCCCATGCAGTTAAGAAGTGCAGAAACGTCATTACAAAAGACCAGGTCGTCTTCTTTAGAAAAGAAACGAAGCAAGCTGCCTTCCCTTGTCCTATAGTATGTTACTTTTGTGCCAGAATCAAGAATGTTTTTCTCTTGGAGTCGTGATGCAAGAACTTCAGACTGCTCCTTCGACAAACAAAGGTCTCGCACTAGGTCATTAAGTTCAGATTGATTGAAAAGCTGAGGGCCATTTGAGGGTTCTTCATAGTCACTACAGCTATCATCACTTGATATTGAAAGATCAGCTGGAATCTCTTCGGTTTCATCGATTTCAGGCAAACTGGTGAAAACAGACACAGGTAGATCCTCAGAGTGCGCAACAGGACGGATAGCAGAATCCAGGCTCGGATACTGCCAATTTGCTTTCTTGTGCTTGTTAACCCCGTCATGTCATTGAGACAGAAGTAGCAGTCATCAAAATGATTCTTGGGCTCTCTCCACACCATTGGTACAGCAAACTTCAACTTCAGCTTACCGTTGGTCCAACCGCGGAGACTTTCTACACAGGTTTTGCACACCATATGTGGGGCCCAAGACTTGTCTTGGTCACCAAGTTTCATATCGAAGTATGCTTTGTACGCCCTCTTGACAAAGTCTGTAATATTCCTCTTTTGTTGTGCCATCATATACTGTCCACAGATGTAACAAAAGACATCCGGTTCATATCTGCAACATCTTCTAGAAGAACTCATTTTCTCTCTGGAACTCATTTTCAACTCTGGAATTAAAAAGAAAATTCTTAATTACTGTTTAATTTATACTGCAACTATATTTATGGAACATGTTATTAAGTAATTACAGTATATAATTATATAAAAATTCTCCCTATATAAATAATTATATAAAATTCTCCCTGAAATACAGGGATAATTTTAGCAGTTTAGGCTTATTTGGGGCTATCAGTATCTTCTAAGCTAGAGCCAATCTGGCAAAACCAATGTTATATTCGTAATCAGCGACCTTCAAAACCCCAGAAAACACTCCTAGATGGTCTGCCAAAGAAAAAAATTAAAATTTGTTGACCAGTGTTATGTATGTTTATAACAAAGTTTTTTTTAATTTCAATGGTTCTTTTACACACTTTTGAGTCTTTCTTTCATAGCTTCTAGTTTTTAGAGCGGATGTACAAATTATAATAGTTTTATCTAATGCTAAAATGTATCAAATTGCATTAATTATTCTTTCAAACTAGCTTAAATCAAATTATTGGAGTCTATTTTTCATTTTGATTTCCAGATTCGATTTGAGAATCAAATTTAAGGGTTATACACAAATTTCAAGAATAAAACCCAGTATTTTTTTCAATGATTCAACTTTAAAGTATATATATATATATACTTTTGCAAAACGGTAATATATAGTTTTAAAATCTATGTTTTACATCACTACATTAACATTTAGCTATATTCATAGTCGTAAAAGAAGATGTCATATTTTTCCGGGCTCTTTGACTTTCGACATATTAATTCAAAAATAGTATAAATAACTATTTTAAATGTTGTCTCGAGCAGAAAGAACTGAAACCTTCATGTCTTTAAAACAATAATATAACATTTCAATAATTTAGGAAAAAAATATTCAACTGCGGGAAATCTTTTTCGTTTTTTTAAGAGTTTTGCCATTTGAAAATGTCATTTCGAAATAAATACAAAAAGGAAACTAAGAAAATATGAGATTGTTTTTCACAAATTTAATTCTACCAAATTCATGGGAAAATATAATTCCTTCATTTAAATACATATATATATCAGGCTTGTGAACGGAACGCAAAATTGAACGGCGTTTAGCTGAACGCACGTTCAATGAACGGATCGCAACTTTTTTTGAACGCTGAACGCAAAAAAAGAGTTTTGCGTTCAGCGTTCAATTTTTCCAAACATTTCTAGAACTATTTTTGGAGATTCTTTTTTAAAAAAAAACGTCATCACTTTTTTGGAAATTATTTTCTAAAAAAACGGCATCACTTTTTTAGGAAGTTCTTTCTTTAAAAAATAAACTTCATCACTTTTGGAAATTATTTTCTAAAAAAAAACGTCGTCTTTTTCGGAAATTCAAACGTCGTCACTTTTAAAAATATTTGAACGCTGAACGCTAACGGAACGCTGAACGCAAAAACATTGAACGGACGGAACGCTATTTTTTAACACTGAACGGAACGCTGAACGCAAAAAAAGCTGAACGCTCACAAGCCTGATATATACACATTCTTCAACTCTCATTTGAAGGACTGTGGGCAATTATTCAACTTTTTTACTTGTATTTACTGCTCTCAACCTTTTTCTTTTATGAAAGAAAAAAAAACTCAGGACCCTAAACATAGAGTGAAAGTACAATACGCCAAATGTTCAGTATGGACTAGTCTCAGAGAGACAAAAGCTTCTTTAAAAACATGTAGTTTCAAAATGACAACTTCGAACCGCAGAAGTGTAATAGCAAAATTGGCGAGTGGAAGGCTGTTTCAATATGAATAATTTAGGGATTATTTCGCATTCTGGTATCAAAATTACAAACATGGATTCAGCAGGTAGAATATATATTGGAAGTGTAATCATGTATTGCCCATCAAGCCACAACCATAGCATTTTTATATCAGAAGTAATAAGTAAAATGTTTAATTATTTATAGAAACTTAGAGTATTGGTTTTATACAATTTTTTTGTTAAATATGATCCTTTAAATATTTTGAGTGGCACTTGTCATGACGTATGGCTAGAGTAAGAATTATAATATCATATCTTATTTAATATATACTTACTCTGAATAAAAATAAATCAAAAAATGGGCAACAATGGTAATTGGGCGTAACATCAAGTTCGTTAAGATGAAGTATTTTAGTCCCCATTACTTGAGTGAGAGTATAAAAATAAATATGCGTAAAAAAATTATTTTAATTTTCAAAATTAAATGAATAAGGATGCATCGAAAGTGCGTATCATTATATAAACCATAATCGTACCTATCACATTCGTCTTGAATTCATGAGCAACATTTTTGCATTCATATTATAGGGAGGTAGACTATTTTTAATTTTTATGACACGATCAGAAAGTACTCCCATCATATTTACTAAAACAATTTAAAACATTGGTTTTTGGGTTCAAAAATATATAATTCTAAGCTATCTTACATGCCCTCCATGTGTACCAAAGTAGTTTTATTTCACTTTTCAATTATTCAATGGATAAAAATATTTCTTAAAAGTTCTTATTTCAAACTTTAGCAAACATCCTCCAAAAATATATGTTAAGCATACGCAGGTAAAACGGCCTCTGTGATCTAATAAGAAAATAAGCTTACTTCTTTTTGAAAGAAACGAACTTTTTAACTTTGCTTCCGGAGCTCAAAAACTTTTAATTAGTATTTACTCCCAATTACATATGCATATATCATATTTTCCAAATTCTAATGTAAGAGGGGAAGTTGACTTCGTTTCCCTGAATACTCCGTTTAATCAGCAAAAATAAATCATTCGTTAAAAATATCAAAAGAAAGTTTTGAGGTCACATAAGTATATTTCCCCCTTTAAACTAAATTTTTGAGAAGAAAATAACTTTTCTGGTTATAATGAATAGAGAAAAAAATGATGAATAGAGAAACATGATTTTAAAAGTATTATTGTGTTTATCAATTGGCATTATGAAGAAGAATATAATTGATGAAATAAAATATTTTTTTTCAAACCATTTCGTTTCTTATGTAAATAAATAAAATGAGACATTTACATAAAACCCAAATCAAATGTATTATAAAAACATAATAAACATTATAGTTTATTTTTTTGCTCTGGGGAGGAACACAAACAATAAAATATTATATAAATATAAAATAAAACAAATTATCTTTTAAAATCAATTACACAACCATTAAATATTTTAAAACTGTGAACACAAATGTTAAAAATAAAACATAGAAATATGCAGAAGGCTATACATTACTATAATTTCTTGAAATAATTTTATCAGCTTGTGATGTTGGAAGGAGAGACTTGGGAAATACTTAATGATTCTTCCGGCAGACGTTCACGTTGCACCTTCTTCCAGCGAGGGGATTTTCAAAGATAAAGCTGCATATCTTGCTGCTGCCGACAAAAATATGTTCCTCAGCTCGAAGGGATGCAGGGGTTCGTGGAAGGACAGCTTTTGACATATCAGGCCTTTGAGTTTAAAATACTAAAGGTAAGTGCCTCGGATTCCGGTGATTGTTGTTCTTTCCGAGGCCGAAGAGAACAATGTCTTTCCAAGTATTTGAAGATTCACAACGGAGGTTAGGTGAGTTTAGAAGGATAAATCTTTGAGAATTTTCACCACACGACACTCTACAAATTCATGAAGTGTCGAGTTGAATAAACACCCACAATCTTTACATTGTCTTGTAAAAAAACAAAAGATTGGCCGAAATCATCAATTGAGAAGTGAATTTCCTTCCATCATGAATGCCAAGAAATGATTCAAGTATCCGATTGTTCCATTTCGAGGGGAGGCCAAGGCGATTCAAATATTTTTTGCAAATTTTATCTACCTCTCCTTTATAAGATGGTGGAGATATTTTCAAGTGCCAAGGTGTCGATAGAATTTGTTGTGAGATGTCCTTGTCAAAGGATACATAAGCCGTCCATCCGAAAATATATTTTCTTTGTGGAGGTCATGAATTGTAAGGATTCTAAATTTGATGGCTTCTTCCTCCAAACTCTCTGGTCGTGGTAGATTTCGAAAGTAAAAACTCTTGTTGGCGTTCTGTCTAATGACGACAACACTTGTATTGGTGTCGTAAATTGGTTTTAATTCCATACAATACGCTGAGCGGCACCCCAAACCCGAGAGAATCTTGACGTTATATGATTTGTCGGTCAGAGCCGAACATCAGCCACCAGTAATTTCATTATATGCTATCGATCTCCTCCACTCGATAGAAGGATTTGTTGTAATTTCATTGATAATGATCTCATGCACCTTTGATATTGTATGACACCGTCGGGTAAGACCTCCCCCGAGAGAACGCTTAAATTTTTGAACAGAAGGAAGGTAGTGCTGATGGAATAAGGCTCGAAGCCATTTTAATCCTCGAGAATGTCCTTCTCGGCAATTATGGGATGAAAAGACGCCTTGTATAATAAAAGTGGAACTACCTATAAGTTATACAAGTCGATTCTTATCTGAATATTAAAATTTCTCCATTTCGTTATATTATATGGGATTACTGAAAACACACTCTTCCAGCTTTTCTCGTCGATTCCTTTACCATTCCAAGTAACTCCAAGAATATCCACTTGATTTTTAATTTGGCAGGAGGCAATTGTACTTGTTTGAGGGTTCCATTGACCCAGTGGTAATATTGTTGTTTTGGCCTTATTAATTGCTAGACCTGATATTTTCTCGTATTTTGCAAAAAAAAATCAGAACTATCTCCACTCTCTTACTTAGTTGAAGTTCAGAGTGTCCTTCTATCATAAGTGTCACATCGTCTGCATAAAGGTCTATTAAATGCTTAGAGCCCTTGATGTCTACACCAAAACCTTTATATTTTTTGATTGTCATTCGAACAAGATCGTCAACTGCTGCTACAAAGAGTAGAGGAGCAGATGGGCATCCTTGTCTGCAACTTCTAGTGAGGTTGATAGGATCACTTTTGATTCCATTTATTATATGGTTGAAGTACAAATTTCGCAGTAGTGCCAGAATAGGATTAAAATACTCCCTGGTTAGAGCTTCTTTATTGTGTTCATAATATGAACATGCGATATGGAATCGAAAGATTTTTGAAAGTCAATTGCTATTATTGCTCCAAAAGTTTCCCTTTCTACCACTGAGTCGATGCATGCCTGAATGTTTCTGGAGACGTCGAAGATTTTTCTTTTTTAAGAAAGCCCTTCTGTTGACAGCCAATCTTGTTATCGAGAATTGGTTCTATTTTTTGGGCAAGCACTCCCGATAATATTATATATGAATAATTGAAAATGGTGATGGGCCTACAATGACTAAAGTCTGACCCATCCCTTTCTTTGGGATTAATGCAATCCTACCCTTCGTGAGATCCACAGGCATTGTCCCTTAAATTCCATGACTTACCCACCTTCAAAAGATATGGAATGATTTCCCCCAAAGAGAGAGCATAAATATCACCAATTATACCATCAGGGCCTGCTGCTTTTTTACAGTTTAGATTATTCTGGACATAATTTGTGATAGAATCTCGAGTGAAGATTTTATTTCCTCTGATTCTTGACATTTTTTTATTTGCATAGGAAAGTTAGTTCTTGGCACTCCTGCAATTGACGGAAATCTATCATGGAAATATCGAAAAATGTCCTTTGGGGTATTTAGGACTTTACCACCATCAATAATTCTATTAACAACAGGAGATGAACGCTGTTCGTAGCTTGAAATATTTTTTAGTCTTTTCGAGGCACTACTCTCCAAAGAGACTTTATTCTCCATTTCAGCCTCCGCCACTACCGAAATCCTGAAAACATTGATGGTGTCAGCCATTAGGGACCGGGCCAATATTGAAGAAGAATCCAGAAAGCATTCGATATCCTGTAGCCGCACTTTCCCTCTTTTCTTTAAAAAAAGAAGTTGTCGTGGTTTGAATAGTTTCTATATAATTCTCAATCAATCCAATATTTTTACCTTAAAAATATGTAAACTATTAAAAGATAATTAAAGTTATTGTTTTGGAAAAATTAATAATTGATTATTGTTTTTAAAAAAAATTATAAAAAGATTAATTACACACATCTCATATTCCAGATACCGTGATATTGATATCAACAAAAAATATATAAGCTAAAAATGGTTTCGGTAGTCACTCTCAAGCGTCTAAACTTATTTGATTGTGCGACTGTATTTAATTACCCAGCTTCTGATTCTAATATTACCTTCTCTGAAATATGCTATTATTTAAAAAAGATTTAGAATATTCAACAAATCCTCAAAAGAGTTTTTTCATATAAAAAATATATCTTTAGCAATTATGAAAATTTAATATATCTTTGTATCGAAAATATTTGTTTTAATATTTCATGATTGACATTAGTTGTGATAAAAGTATATATATTTTATATTATTTCCAGTGTTTTAAAATCTCATTAAGTACCTACATAACTAAGGAAAAGAACTGGAAGGATTGAGCTTGTGAATAAAAGCGAAATTTCATTCTTCAATTTATGTCTCTCTCTCTCTCTCTCTTTCTATATATATATATATATATATATATATAAGGTTGCTCCCTATTTATTTAGTATAGGAAATTACATGGAGAAGTATGGTAAAATGCCCAGTACCCTCTCAAAAAGGCGCATTGTTTTAATCCCAAAAAAGGAGGACGGTAGTTATTTTAATCATTGGAGGCCCATAACTATTTTAATTTTAAATACAGAATTTTAGCAGGTGTTTTAACAAAACATATCGAACCTATTTTAAATGATCAAATTCAAATGAACAGAAGGGCTTTCTTAAGAAGCGAAAGATTACAGATATATCCAGAAATATTCTTCCTGTGGTTGAGTCCTTAAATAAAAGGGACCTATACGGAGCTCTAATAGCTATCGATTTTAGTAAAGCCTTTGATTCAATTCGGCATGATCATGTTTTAAAGTCTATTAAAAAGCTTCTTCCTCAAAAGTTTTTTAACCTCATCAGTCATTATTATTTAATGGTTCTTCAGTTTTAACGCTAGATGGACTAAATAGTGCCCCCATTTACTCAAAAGGAGTTGCAGACAGGGTTACCCTATTGCTCCTCTTCTGTTTGTATCCGCGCTACATGACCCCACAAGATCGTTAATGAGAAAGTACATAGGTTTTGGTGTATCTTTTAATAATGGGAGACATTTGAATGATTTATATGCCGATGATATTACTCTGATGATCGAAGCCAGTTCTGAAGCTCAACTCATCGAGAGAATTGAGATTATATTGTCCTTCTTTTAAAAAATTCGAACTGAAGTCTGGTCTTGAAATGAATACTAAAAAAACAGGCATACTGCCATTAGCATCCCGGAATCCAGACCCCTCTGTTACGATTTCTAGTTGTAGGGTTGTACAGTCAGTGAACATTCTCGGTATAGAGTGGATGAAAAATGGTGTGTCTATGTCTAACTGGTTGTAAATGAATATAAAAATTTATAGATCTTTGAAACAATGGCGCCATTTCTCATTAAAGAAAAGGATCGATCTATATAATATACGTGTGGTGCCTGATGTTTTGTATAGGGCAACTTCGATTCCTTCACTTGCCGAATATGCAATCAAAGAAGAAGAGTATTGGTTGACCTCGCTTTTTCACAAATCTTATCTTCCCGCCCTTAACCGTCCCAAAAAATTTATAGGGAGAGGCTTGTGTCTCTTAGATGATATTCTTTCAACTTATTATCGTAAAATAGCTGCAAAAATGGGCGTGTATCATGAACAAGACTGGAGTATGTACTTCACTTCCACGGAATTTTATAATTGGATTCACATGGGCACCATTTTAACCAATTCAGATTTGGAAATGTTTTCTCCCTTTTTAGCATCGATTCAAAGATATTATGGAGATCCCATCCTGTTTATCTATCGGATACAACAATAGATATTATATCCCAAAACAAGGACAATAAACCGTTTATCAAGAGATTTGGAGATCCTTTTGTTCTCGAGAGAACTACTCTTAACCTAAATATATTTACAGCGCATGACTTAGATAGGTCAAATTTTAACATGGGAAGGTTCCGCTTTCCACTTGAATATTCTTTTAATAGTTTTAATCCTTCGAAGCTGTGGTTTTTAAAATTTGCACTTAAAAGACCTAGATATGATGAAGCGGTCTCAATATCTGAAAGATTTCAAAGTTTGTTGGGCCTCCTTCTGTCCGGAAAGAGAAGAATTCTGAAATCAACGGGTAGTATTGCCGATGGTGCAAAATTTACTGCGCAATTACAAATTTCAGGACCAATTCTCAAATTTCAGCTTCCTTGCAAGAACTGTGGGCTTTTATTAAGCAATATCTTCCATGCATTCGTAGATTGTCCAATCTTATAGGTGTTTAACTTTTTGTAAAGCTTTGTGAAAATGAAGACGATTCCTCAAATATTTAAAAGCCTATGTTCTTTTTGGTCTCTTTAATCTTAAAAAGAAATCTCCCCCAGTCACAGAGCAATTGAATCTGCAATACTAAATGTAAAATCTTAATTGCACAAAAACTTACAACGAACAAGTATATTTTAGAAAAAGACCTAAGACCTATTCTCATTGGTGCTGCTGTCCACCACTCTGCTTTTGAGGTCAAAATTCCTGATTCGGGAGCATCAACTTGGAAATGGGCTGGAGACCTCATTAAATTTTATCCAAACAGTTCAAAATTCAATTGTAACGACATCAGAAGGATTTTATGAATGCATCGCCGTTTGTATTGAATACAAATTAGTTGTATCAATTGTTGTTTTATATATATGGTTTTTTATCTGGACAGTAATTTTGAACTATAATGTTCATTGATGTTTTTATTACGTAACTGTCCAGATTTGATTTCTTATGTTATCTGTATGTTTTTAGTGTATTTTTTACACTGTATTCTTCTTTGCAGTAACGAAAAAAATTAAAAATATATATAATATTAAAATATTTCATAAAATTGTTTCGTGTAACACAAATATAAACCAACATTGTATTTTAATACAATGCAAAATGATTTAAATTGTAATGATGCTCCAAACAGGAGAATGTAATAGGTTTATTTACTATTGACTTTAAGCCTATTCAATATATTTATTGGCATTTCTTATACATAGTCGTACCAATTGGAAAATTTAATTTATATGTATATGAAATTTTAAGATATCTTAATAACTATTATCTCTTTAAGCACCTCTTAAAGTATTTTTATTTTTTGTCTCAAATGTATAAAGTTCAGTAATTCAACATTTTTTCGTTATTAATATTGAGTCATATGTTTTTCATAGTAATATATCTTAAATAAGTTGCATAAATGTCCCTTGAAGGTATACTGAGACAAACAAGACTTTTAATAGCTCTTTCGTCTTTAAATTACATTTAGTCCCAGAAACAGTACAATTTTTTGGTAAGGATCACAAGATGCCCATCGAATCATGTATTTTTGATATTCGTAAGATTCAATTGCTTTCACAAGTAGTCACTCTTTGGTTTTTAACCTCCACAGCAGAAGAGTGTTTCGAGAGTTTTGTCCATAGAGTTCCAAATTGCGCTACGATCACACATAATTTGATATTGTCATCAATTTTTGAAAAGATATATAAAATAAAAAAATAAGATGAAGTAAAGCCTGTAACTTATATTTTGCAATTTTCTTTCGGATTACACAGTCCAAACCTTTTTTTAAATAGTAAAAATTAGAAACAACTTAAACAGATGTCTTGGGTTAAAAGGTATCTACTTTCATAGTTGAAGACATCTGCGAAGAGTAGAGTGTTTATACAAACATCAAAAGGTTTTATGAAGGTACCGTATGTTATTGTTAATTCCGTCAGATCTGATTGCGCGGGCCTCCGTATATTTTTACTTCCCCCAAGAGGAAAAACTTAGATTCTAAAAGCTTCTGAATTCCACATGAGAGTTCAGAGGAGTTTGATCTTGCAGCTAAATGTAGCAGATTTGTTCCTCTATCGTCCAATGGTTGAAGCGCTTAGGAGTGAAGAAAATGAGACAATCAGCTCTTGATAGTGACGAATTGAACGCTTTGGTTATTCGGCCATTTGAATGCAATCTAAAAACAAGTGGCCCAAAGTATCTTTTGCATTTTTGCAGAAGGTGCATCCTTGAATTCTCTTTGCTGACAAATAGATAGGAAGCTATTATTCTGTAGAGGAACCATTTATCGACATAGTTAAAAAAGGGATTCCTGAAGAGACTCTTTAGCTTTTGTTGTCATTGCTTTGGTCTTCTATATTCTCATTGTCTGATCAATTATGAAAACATTAATGAACCATATATATAATGATTATTCCATTAGTTTAAAAGGTTATATATTGGATTTTTTCGGCCACTGCTCACGTATGATTACAATCTAATTAAGTTAATACAACCAACTCCTTTACATATATATATAAGTATTAAACTGATAATACGAAAAGAGGGAAACCAAATAACCAAAAATAACACTACTACAACTTGTGTAACTATATGAAGAATATTTATGATAAGACTTAATTTCATTTTATGGGTGTCTATGTGAATGTGTGTATTTGAGTAGGGAAAAGGGATTATACTAACGACCTCACAAAATGAAGAGTGCCTTCCAAGTCCCTGTATTGCGCAGTGTCATTATTTACTTATATTTTTCTTAAGTGAATATTTCCTAACAGCTTTCTCTTTATTGGTTCAAAGTTAATACATTTCATTACATGTTATAAGTATTACATCTTGTCTAAGGAATCATATGTTTGTTATAATCAACGTCTTACCTTTTTAAAGATCTTGGACTACCGGTCAGCCGGATATTTGGGGCAGGTACATGTTATAAGCATTACAAAAGTGTATCCTGTTTAGAAATGTAAGTTTATAAACCATATGTTTTATATATTAAAGTCTTACTTTTTTCCAAGCACATAGACTACTGGTTTGATATTTTGGTCAATGGACGATAGATGTAGTCTAATGACCATCTATACATTTAAAAACTTCAGCATTCCGCTATAGATCAGATTATATAAGAGTAATATCGATATCACCTTTCATTGTTTGATTAGTGAAATAATTTAAGAATCTATAGATTGGACAGATTTTTTTTGGTTAAGATGTTTATTGATTAGCTACGAATCCATACAGTGTAAAAAATAATAATACACTAGAAAATAGGAGAATTAAAAACATAATCTGAAGACAGTTATGTTAAAAACAAAACATAAATGAACATTATAATTCAAAATTACTGTCCAAAGATAAACCATAATATAAAATGACTTATTAACAATTATTTTTTATTCAATATAAAACCTTGATGTCGTCTTATTGCCGATTTTATGAGTTTGAGGTATTTGAAAGAATTTGAAGGGATAATTGGACTGAATTGGTTTCTGATTCACAACAACAGAAATTATAAAATTGTTACATTTTTCCAAAGATAAATAAAGCCACTTTTTGTGTGATACAAGATACATGAACCCTTTTCCCATTAAATCCGAAATGAAGCACTCAAACTAAGGAAATGTGTTCAGCATAGAGGTACAATTCATGTTTGAGAATCTAGATATGTAAGTATATGTCTTGTTTCATTTAAGAGATGGATGATATTCTACAAGGTATGAAGGTTGTTCGTCATAAAAAGTGTATTTTACAAGATGTATACAAAAAGAGCTGCTTATATCATAAACAAGTTTAGGAAATGGAAGATGTGTACATGTTTTTGTTGTTGTAGACGGATAATGGAGAATATAAAAAAAAAGCTTTGGAGTTTTCTAAGAATATTTATGATATTTTTTATTATTATTCAACAGTTCATGTAAAAATTTATATACAAAACAATATATAAAATTGATGCTAATAAGTAAAAATACAATATATAAACATTTCAGTTCATAATTATAGCAACATACATGAACATCCTACCTAATTTCTCCAAAAGTAAAACTGAAACTATTAAAACATAAATACTAAAAACGAAGTGTAAAGGATCATTTAATTTTTTTAAATTTCTTTAAAAGTAATTTTAAAGCATCTCTTAAGACGTTGGAACGGGAGGGGACATATTTCACCAAATCGCCAGCTAGCGTCCACGAGTTGTCCGTGACCGAAGGGATCCGTAGGTCCAATGCAGCATATCGAGCGGAGGCGGATATGCATATTGCCCTAAGGTCCAGCGGCTGCAGGGGACGATCCAATGTAAGGCTCTTTGCCACTAGGGCTTTGGCACTAAGTAGAGCATTGTTTATAGCTTTTGTCCTCGCGGAAGCCCTTTGACTTGAAAGGCTAAATAAAATAGAGGCTTTGCAGTACTTTCCAGCGTTAGGTGCATCCAAGCCCCTTACATTTAGTTTTATGAATCTCACCAATATGTCTACCGATCGACACTCTGCAAAGGCGTGTATTATGATATTTTGGCTTTTGAAATAAAAAATATTCCTATTGGATTATTACTTATTATTAATTTATAATAAGACGAACTACATAATGCATATCTTAGTGTTGTGTTGTTTGTGTGTTATGTCAAATTCATTTAAAGTTGGTTAGGGTGTAAAGGTAATATAATGCATATATGTGCTTTTAATTTTACTTTTTGCCTCAACTTTAATGTCATCTACCTATGTGTACTTAAGAATTTAGGTTTTCAAAAAGTTTTTGGAAATTACATTGACTATTACATTTAAATTTCATATTACAAATACATTAATATTACAAAATACATTTAAAAAATATAAATATAAATAGCTAACTAAAACCTAGAGTCATACAAATTATGAACAAATTAAAATCTGAAAACTCGAATATCTATAAAATGGTCCAAATATAGAATTCTCACATTATAATAACCTAAAAGGTAGGATATAGTTATAACTAACCATGTGATCTGTCAAATATATAAGCAAACTAGAGGACTCAGCGAGTGCAAACCTCCGCCGATCCCCACCAAATGAATCACTTGGTCTTTTTGTCATTTGCCAATAGATGTCGCTGTGCTGTGCTCTCCTCTTTGAGAGCACAGCACAGCGACATCTATTGGCAGAGTAGGCTAACTTGAAATATTTATTAGTATTTAGCTGATTTCGCATCTTAAAGAAGCACTCAGAGATGCCAAAATTTAATCACTTGTTCCTTTTGGCATTCCTAACAACACCACAAAGTTTCATCCGAACCGTCCCGCACTTTTTGAGTTATCCTGCTGACAAACAAACAAACCAACCAACCAACAAACCAACGCCAGTGAAAACAATACCTCCTTCGGCGGAGGTAATAAAGGGTATATATACCAAAAATATGGTTTCGTTTAGACAATATGGTAATTGAAACTGAAAGACTCAAATATAAATGCATACAACGAAACCATTATTTGGCCAAAAAATTGGTATGTCAAAATGTCTGTTTATAAAACATTTACCTTATAAACACTTTTTAAAAAGTTTAAAGAAACACGAATTTGGTTCGTGATCAAACTCAGTATGTGGTCATTGGATTTATTTTTAATAGCTTCACATTTTTACGCGTTTTTCACATGTTGAAAAAGTATTCTGCGTATTTATCATTTATAGCCAGGTGAGAAAATGGTACGATTAACGATGGGAACTGGAGTAAGAAGATTAGGAAGGTATCTCTTTCCATGATAAATTCCTAATTTTATACATCAACTAAAAATATAATGTCTCATTATGTCATCATTGTAATTAAAGATATGCATATTTTGAGCAACTTCAATTCCAAAGTATATTTAAACTTTTGTTTGTATGGTTACCATCCCTAATAACAAACAAATTTAGCTTATGAAATAGTGATCCAAGGTATTCCTAAGCCCACTAAATAACTATATGATTCACAACAACCTTAACTACGGTTTTCATTTTTAGTTTCCGAGAAAGTGTTTGTTGTTTCACAAGAAAAATATATATATATATATATATATTATATAATTTAACTAATATAAAGCAAACTTGAGCATGAACATGCTATAGCCCCCCTATAACTTTATGATAAAATTTATTCCTATAATTTCTCAATTGTGAAAATCAATAAGATTTGTCTTCGATACAAATGATATAACGCATTGGTAGTAAAAAATAAAGTAAATAGGGTTTACTGATTCTAAGTTTGATTTTATTTTTAAAAATGTTAGCATCTAAATTTCCTTCAAGCTTTCTTTATTTCCCTATAAAGAATTTTTATTACTTAATGATGATTGAAATCAATCACATTTAATATTTTAATTAATTAAGTATCATTTTTTGTATGTTTTATCTATGGGTTATTGTTTTTTAACAATTCCGATACATAAACAGTTTTGCTTCAAAATTTTGCTTGTGTTAAATTTGCTCTCCCTTTTCACCGATCAAAATGATGACATTACTGGATTGAGGTAAATAGAAATTGATATTGATCAAAAATGTGTGCTCTAATCATAAATCATATTAAACGAATGTCATACAATTTTAAAAGTTAAGATTTAAATTTGTATTAATTTTAGGTATTTAAGGGATCACTAATAAGAAAAACAAACAAATAAGAAAATAAAGAAGAATATATATATGAATCAGCTTTATTAATAAAGAAAATTATATTTAATAGAAAGTTATATATGTTAAGGCACCAATCCAATTAACACTTGATGAAGTATTTTGCATTTTTTTTACAAGGCTCTAGAAGGGTTCGAGTAACAAAAAGAATCAGAAACAGTTTTATAACAACTTTAAAAGTACAAGACTTTGAGGTTTAATCTACCTAAATATATAAAGACCAGTGGTATTCAGTTTAATTTCAACTTTGAGTTGAATTATTTGCCTATATCTGTATTTTAGTATTCAAAAAAATATCTTTGACGTTAAATAATTATTTGATTATTGATATCGAATATATTTGAATCAAGGGTCATAAAATGAAAGGCAGCAAAGTATATCAACATGGATTGTACCATTTTGTAGCAAGGTAATGTATTAGGGATGCCATATCTAAATAGTACAACTTTGATTATAATAAGGGAAAAGTACCGAAGCGGAAAAGGAGATTGCAACGGATAAAAAGTAGTTATAGGTGTGTGCAAATGCAGCATTGGGTAATTAAGTTCTCCAATTGTATACACATAAATACTCTTTATAGAGGAAGGGGATATAATATATATATTTAGATTTTATCTAAAAAGGCAATTATTTGTAGGAAAGTCAAGCACACTGCTGCAGTAAATTTGAAATAAATGAATTTTCATGGGGAAATATTTTATTTATAATAGAATTATAACTATATATAGTTATATATATCCCTTTAAATCGGAAAAATAGGGGCTCCAGCCATTATGACCTTGTGAAAAGTACGACTTATCCGTACTAACCCTTTCCCCATGCAATAAAGGCGAAATAAACCAACAATACTAATATAGGTAATACTGTACTAATTTCTTTAATTAATGCATTTGCACACAATACAATTAATGTAAGTTCAACCATAAAGAGTACAGTAATATTATATATAGAAAAAATACGCTCAGCTCCTCGCGTACGTATAAATACAGTAGGGAAAAGTGAAAGTCATGTTACTCCGTTTTCTTATGGAGTGCGCAGAACAGAAAAACGTACATAAGGCAACATAGGCAAAACTACTTATTTGTCATTCACCAGTTTATTTTTCTTCACTTTATTAGTCGGATCACTGTTACTGTATAACATACTGAGGAGGTATACTCTCAGAGGAGGCACAAAATGCTGGTGAAAGCATTCGAGAAACAGAGAACGTGTAAACCTTACAAATACACTGATATTTTTCCTGATTATAATACTCTTTTGGGACAATGAACTTTATTGTATTCTTAAGCCTTTCTTCGAGAAAAAAGCATAATAAAAGATTTTTGATATTTCATTACCTTATTGTACATATTTAATATCTTTTAAACATATACACAGCTCTCATAGTATATTGTCACTCCAAAAAATATTGAATACATTTAGATTATTTTTACAGTAATGGATTTTACTTACAGTCCTTTGTGTAAAGGATGCCTCCAATTTAATTTAACTATAAATATATTATAAGTCCCGAAACTAGAACTCAATGCCAACTTATTTTTTATTTCAGCAATCGTGAATGTACTCAAGTGTTTTGTTCATTTATAATAAACGCCGACTCTGTCAAAAACACATCATATGAACTAAGTGTATATCTACACATAAAACATGTTTTTATCCCATTTGACGAAATGTGTTTAGTGTGGATGTCGTTTAATACATCTGTGATCCGTCAGCAAAAAAAGTATCACTGTTCATCCAAGAAAAAAAAACTGTAACTCAATGTATCTCCATTAAAGTACTACCAAATAAGTTGTGGACATTTTTAAATATGATTTTTAGGCTTTACACTGAATAAGTGAATGAAGAAAACTTTTCTCTCTATTACTTGCGCACTTTGTTCGAATTATAATTTCGACTTTTAATAGACTTTATAGGCTTACAGTTGTGAATCATAGAAGTATGAAAAACTATTATTTGAAGGAGATTCTGAAAATAATCAGGGATAATGTATGAAGTTGAATTTTTAAATCAACAGTTTTTTTAATATTTGAAAGTGCAGGATTTTTCAGTGGGAGTGGACACAATCTTTTTTGTGCCATCTGGGGACAGCCCAACATTTAATGCTTCAAACAGGATCTGAGAGAGTCCTCATCATCTTTACAGAATATCTTTTTACATTTTATATCAGATTTAATTTTCAGACTGTAAATTTGTTCCATAAGTTAACACAACTGTCTAGAATTTTTAAATTTATATTTGTTGTTGAGTATTATTTTAAACTTTTTATTAGATCACTAAATGAATAGTTATATTGCGGAAATGAATAACAATAGGAATATTTATATAGATCTAATACAAAATCTTGATAATGAGAGAAAGATTATAATAATTATGAATTCGAAAACTAGGTCTCTGATGTTCAATTAATTGAACCCCTCTTATGTAAAACAGGGGTTAGTAAGTATGATTGATTAATAATTTACTATTTATCGCAGTATAGAACTATTGAGACCTAGGAAAAAAAAATACATATACTTTAAAAATCAAAACTAACAGCATCCTGAAAAGTTTTAATAATAAGTATTCTGACATCAAATTTGACATTCTTATTACCTTTTAAATTAAAACTATATTGGATTTATAGTCCACTTACACTATGACAACCCAAATAAAACCTTATCAATGTACCCTTCATGAAGATTTGAATAATTTACAGCGTTTTAAATTCATTTAGAGTCCTTTTTGTGAAAGATTTGGCTTTAAAAAAGGTAACTCAATTAACCTTTTCTCGTTTAAAATAATGAAATGGTAAAGCTGGTCAGTTTTACTTTGTTTATTGTCTGTCTCCATATGTTCAATCATTAAACTTTCTAGTTCATGCACCACATAATATTATGTTTTAAAGAGACTAATGTTGAGTATAATGTCCTTTTCATGAAGTCTACAAAAAACAAGCAGAAAAGACACTTATTCTAATACTCAAAACCATAGTTTTTAATTATTAAATTACTAAGCTTCTTGGGAGTATACTTTCTTTTAAAAAATGCGTCATTTCAGCAAGTACATCAACTTATGAACACAGAGGATGCAGGAGGGGCTACTACATGGGCCTACCAGTATTAAAAGCCCCCCCCCCCTTCAAAGAAAGTGCCTCTCAAGTGCACTCAAGTAAACTTCAGAAACGAAAATAAGTGCACTTTGTGAAGATGGAGTAACCGAAATGAAAAAGAGAAGTTAAATACTTTATTCACTAGCAGATGGGTACATATGCACCAAAAACTACTGGAATGCTTTAATGGGTTTTGAAATCACGTTAAAGACAGAAAAATGCAAAGTATATATGCATAAGGATGTCTGAGGAAATAAGAAAAAATTAAAAGCTATTTCCTTTACCCTATGATATCCAAAGAGAATGAGTTGTTACCTATATTATCATAAATACAAGTATTTTATCCTTTGCCATCGATGACTTGACAGCTGACAATGGGTTCCAAGACAGGAATTAATGTCTCATGAAATTGCAAGACTCTTCATAAGTGACAAAGCCTCAGCTGAATCTCTGGATCCCAACACCGACTT
>CP045896.1:10911633-10925236 GCA_013387185.1 Caligus rogercresseyi
TCTCCAACAAGCTCCAACTGTGCTTCTAAGGACCCAAAAGTATAATCGGTATTATCATCAAGTGTGGATCGCGCTTCTTAAGTAACGCTGAACGGAACTACGCAACTATCGAATTAGAATGCCTGCTATACAATGGGCAATCCAGAAAAGTCGTCTTTATCTGATTGGTAAGCATTTTGACGTAATCATGGATCACAAACCTCTTCTGGGAGTAATGAATGGAAAAAATATTGATGCCATTAACACACGGATCCAGAGAATGCTCTCAAAGCAATAGGATCACCTCTACAGTTGAAGTGGGTCCTGGTTAGACTCATGTAATTGCAGATGCTCTTTCTCGAGCCCCAGTCTTCCAACCAGAAGAAGAAGAGTCATGTGACATTCTCGTACGTTCCATGAAATTACATGAGGAGAAAAATGGATCCTTCACTGAAGGTAATAGTAGAAGCTGCTTCCTCTGATATTGAATATCAAAATGTCCTTCAAGTATTGAAGGATTGTAAATGTTTGGAAGGTTTGCCAAAAGGTCATGTCGTTCTTAAATATCGTTCTTATTGGGATGGCTTATCTTTTGATGAAAGTTATGGGTTTCTTCTTTATCATTCGAGAATTTTCGTCCCCATGGAAGCAAGAATGAAAATACTAAAATATTACATTTACCAACACACCGGGATTGAAAAAACTCTTCGTAATGCTCGACAACTTGATTTCTGGCCAAAGATGAAACATGACGTTGCTCGAATGATATCATCATGTGAGGAATGTTTAAGACTTTTACCTCACTGGCATTGGAGTCTCAAATCCAGACAGTTGCATCGCGTCCATTTGAATTTGTCTCTGTAGATTTGGGCAAACAAGATGGGACTGATTATTTGATTATAGCTGATCGTTACTCAGGATGGCCTTTTTTGCACCCTTACGTCGCGCCTGAATACCAA
Organism: Caligus rogercresseyi; assembly: GCA_013387185.1. NCBI lineage: Eukaryota > Metazoa > Arthropoda > Copepoda > Siphonostomatoida > Caligidae > Caligus > Caligus rogercresseyi. The sequence continues at coordinate 10,912,572 of CP045896.1, forward strand.
AGCTGTTATATCTGCTCTGGAGAATTGGTTTTTAGATTATGGCAAACCACTTAACCTGAGATCAGACGGTGGACCTCAATTCCGCGGAGAGTTTAAGGAGTGGTGTGCAACCAATAAAATTAATCATGAACTCTCTTCTCCCCACCATCACGAATCGAATGGTCATGCAGAATGTTCTGTCAGGGAGATGAAACATTTATTGGAGAAAACAAGATCATTTAAGAACTTTCGTCACGCTTTATTGGAATGGAGGAAACACACCACGATATGACGGACTTTCACCGGCTCAGTGGCTCTTTGGACAGCGCCAGAGAACCGAGGTTCCTGCCTTACCAAACGCTTATGAGCGCATTGATGACTCCACTATCAATCATATGAAGCTCGGAGGGAGGAGATAGTATACAAAAAGAAGGAACATACAGATAACGATCTAAGACCCTAAGACCTCTTGAAATAGGATCATCCGTATTGATGCAACATCCTCAAACCAAACGTTGGGATCAGAAGGGAACTATTGTATCTGCACGTAATCAGAGGTCATATGTCGTGGAATCTAAAGGAAAAAATATATCCGAAATCGAATTTTCCTACGACCAAACGACCACTCAAAACGGGAGGTGACTTTTAATAATAGAGATCACGTTTTGTTTTATTGAATTTGCAAACTTTTATTTATGTTTATCATTTGCAAATTAGGGGGAGGTGACGGGATCTCCCTGGTTATATAGCCGTCTTGTTGTGTGCTTTTTATATGTTTTTATTATTCAGTTGTCTCGGAGGAAGTCCCCTTTCAGCATCTTATCATGTGTTAATATAGTGTGATAAATCTAAGGATATTTTAAGTCCCCGTCTCGACTCCTCATTCGGCAGGGTTCCTCATCATATATATTACTCATATATTCCCTCAGGTAACTGTGGAATAGCGTTATTTTGAGTTTGCCTGGGAATGGGTAACTGGTATGGATCCCTATTTATTTTCTTTATGGGCAGGAAAACTTTGAGATTGTATACAGAACTGTCAATGAAAGTCGTACTCTGGGGATTGTAGTTACTAGTACCTCAACTATCTAGGACACCAGGAATCCATTACAGTAACATAACTGAGAAATTAGGACCCTTAAATGCAAAGTTCAGTGCCTCTCAAGGAATCAGAGTTTTAGGGCTTGAGTTGGCCCAAGCCCAACAGGGCCTCATGTGGAAACGGCCTGACATGGACATCAAATTCTCTAAAAAAACTCAAACAAACGAGAAATCTTTTCCATTTGTGGGAACTCATTGATCATTCCCATCGGAGGATGGCTCCGAACGGCAGTGAATTTTATTAACCAATACTGCACGGGGGCTTCATACGGAGACCAGTGCGGGAGAACTTCCATAGTCCTTTCTGGACTAATTGATCTCAAAAGTGAGGCGAGACGATCCTGTCTATGAAATAGATGCCTGTAGGGAGTTGGGAGCTGTAGTGCGACGCTAGCTTCTTGGCATACGGATTAGTATAATAAATATAATGGAGTAATTGAGGACGGGACCGGGCTGCAAAAAAAAAGATGACGAGATCATATCAATATGGCAGAGCTCATAAAGGGAGTGAACATGGGGCTTAAGTGTGGAACAACTAGGTTGGACATTTTTGTTGATTCTGCTGCGGTCCCTCATGGCTCAAATCAACTTTGACACGAGCAAGACGATAAGGCTGTCCGGGGATCTCCGAAATGCTCATAAAATATTGGAGTCTATAGTGTCTATTAGAATGTACACCTTGTTCCCTCTTCATCCAACAAGCGAATGTCCTGACTCGAGTGCCAAGAGTTGACTGACTCAAGCCAAAGGCAAGTCATCTCAAGACTCATATAGACATAGCATATATATATATTGACCATGAAGTCCACATAGGTGTGGCCAGGCTTGTGGGCGTTTGCAAGCTTAGCGTTTCGCAGTTCGCTTTGAAAAAAAAAAATCCGTTCAGGCTTCGTCGATTCCCATTTTTAGACGTTCGTCCGTTCGTTTTTGCCGTTCGTTGAAAAAATATGGATTATTTCCTATTTCAAATATGAAAGAAATCCATCATTAAAAAACGTCCTCGCGTTTATCCAGAATGACGCGCAACAATTTCATTTGCACTGCTTTGTGTAATAAAAAACGTCTTCACTTTTTCTGAAGTGGCATAAGAAACATTGATTGAAATTATAAAAAACGTCACACTTTTGAAAAAATTATAAATAGAACAGACGAACGCCAACAAAAAAATCCGTTCACCCGTTCATTATATTCCTTTAAGGCTTTCGATTTTTGAACGTGCGTTCGTGAAGGCGTTCGTTTTTTCGTTCAATCTATAACCCTGGGTATGACATGCTCTTTTCTTCCCAAAAGATTTAAGGAGAATAAAGTAGACAGAGAATTTTTTTTATTGACTGGGAACAAACTTTTTTTCTCCAAAAATTGTAACAAAACTGAATTTTACGAACCAAATAACCAAAAAGTTTTGATTTCGAAAGTGGAAAATTATATATTCCGTAATTTAAAATAGTTGTGAGATTCCTTTAAAAATATTTTTTTCATATTTTTTTCTTGAATTTTTTAGATGATTAAAAGATAAATTGATCAATATGAATAAAGAAATAAAATATTAATATGTTAAAAGCTTTTTATTACATTTTTGTTGCACTTAACGAAGGAACATCCGACTTCAAAAAGCTATGTAATGTATAATGCATGATGTTACTTTATTTTTAATGAAGTCATGAAACAGTTATGGATAGTAAGTATATACATTATCATAAGAAGTTGTCGAATTTTTTTTTTTCTTAAGATAAGATGAGGTTAGAGTTTGTATAGTACTAGTGGTCCGTACATTTGATAAGCTAATGAGATTAATTGATAACTAGTTGAAATTGGCCAGATATTGGGTAAAAAATATGGCATTTATTTATGTTTTATTTGTAAAAAAAGTAAATGACAAGGAAAAAATCTATTGAGGTTTTTTATTCAATTACATGCTCAAAGGAAAAAGTCATAATTTCCTATATTCATTTTCAACTACTTTTTGTTCTGTTATGTTTGTATAAAAGAAAATGAATGAGCTGGTGTTTTTTAACGAAAATAATTAATGTACAAAATTTACAATGATTAGAAGTCGTAAAAACAGATAAACTTTGGTCCTAGATGTTTTTTATGAGATTCAAAATAGTCAAACAAAGTGTCAAAAAAATATATAAACTTTTATTGTTTAAGTATTTGTTTAAGCGCTTCTTATTTGTCATATAATTATTAGTATATTTTAGCATGTAAATTGTACATTATATGTTTTAGAGGTAATCAAGTCGGGTCAATAATCTATAGTTGTATCTTAATTTTTTTTAATGAAATCAAAGAATACTTGCATATTTGGGCGCCTACAGCGCCCATATGTTCATATTACATGAGTTTCTTAAAATTTGTATCATGGATTTGTGGAGATAAAATAGGTTTTCTAAATGTCAAATGAGTTACAATAATTTCTGTTTTGTACAAACATTCCACATAAAAAGTTTGACTTTGTACAAAGAATATGTTTTAAGTCACATGATAGCTTTTTTCTTTATCTTTTTTCCTCTCTCACCTTGAAAAGTAGTAGTAAAATCAGAAAAGGTGTATCCAGACTGACTTTTTTCCATTTCTGGTCCCATCACTTTGCAAATAGTTTTATTAGTCTGCCTTGACCCAAGAATTCCATAGGTACCTTCAAAGTTCAAATTTGACCATAAATGTGGGAGGAGATAGCGTGCGGACATACAGACGGATGGACAGGAGATTGGTGAAGTATTATATAGATATATATAAACAAACCAGTGACAGGTTGGGCATTATATTTAAAATCTTCCGATAAATCAAATATGAATATCTTTCCTATTTCGTACATATCATTAACATTGTTTTGTTTATCTTTTTGAATTGGTTTGAAACACGACAGCCTCCATTATTACTCGAAGAAAAAACTGGTTAACGGATCGTTAACGTGCTTATTTCGGGGTGCATAAGGTTATTAATTAAAAAATGGGACTATCATAATATATATTTTAATTTCCGAATCTTCGTAAAATAAAAAATTTTCATCAAAGGAGAAGAAATAAAAGCCAAAGTACTAATTTTAGATTAAAACATCTATTTATGTTTGTTTTTTCAAATTTAATTTGTCATTTGTTTCAAAACTAAAACATAAAGAGTTAATGTAGAAAAAAAACTGAGGGTTTGTTTTATAACATCAAATGACAAAAAATTATTTTTTCAAATTAGTCATAAAATGATTTTTCAGATCAAAAAGTTGAAAACAAATTGAAAAACAATATTTAACGTGATTAAGATCTTTTGACAAATTTAATGTTATAATGAATATACTAAATTGAAAAGCTGTACTTGTACCAGGCTAAAACAAATCTGATCTATGTCCAAAAGTGTACACTTTTTGTCCAGATAATTATATTTCAAAAGAATGATTGATGATTGACCAATATAGATATCCACTAAAAATACTACATTAGTGTCATATATTTTGTACATATATCAATCAAAGATCCATTTCGTCTTTTAGTACTTTCAGAAAAAGAAGGGACAAAAGAAAATATAATTATGAACTATATATTAAATGCATCCCATCCAAAATACAATAATCGAACTTATAACATTACAAATGTCGTGAGATAAATACATAAATTATTCAGTCAAAATTAATTATTTGGTTTTTTTCTTCTTCATATTTATTTCCATTTCATTTTAAAAAAAAGTTGTGTGTTATGAAAGGCCAAATATAAGATTACATGTATATTTTTTAGAAGACGTACAAGTAGTGAGGCGTGAAGCCCTTTAGAACGCAATTGATTAATGACGTAATATTATATTTCATTTTTTTTAAGGAAAGGAACTTTATCGAATAATAAAAGGAAATTAGCATACTGTTCTATTTCTTTATAAATTCTTATACTCTAATATATATGAGTTAAGCATTATATTGTATTCAAAAAGCTACTGGAAAATTGGATTTATACTCAATATATATCAATACTTTGGATATATAAACATGTTCATATTTAATATAATATTTGCAAACTTTTATCCTTGAACGATGTATAGAACTACTGAAAGGATATTATATATATATTTTTTTTGTGCCCAAATGGTTCGATAGAATTGCATCCGACTGGTTATAAATAAGCATCATAGCATGTAAATTGTCTATTGAATCTAGGATATTATCAATGATGTAGACCAAAAATGACCATCCCCTCTCGGGATTCGAACCTGCGCCCTTAACAAAGAGAGTGAACACACCTTTTTCTGATAAATCATGCAAACAAATAATTAAAAAAACAATATTTAAGCTGAAAAATGTACAATTTATGACTTAGAATATGCATCCCTTGAAAAAAGATTTTCAACTTTTTTAAAGCTCCCTTGTTTGATATTTGTTATAAACAAATTAAAAATTCATAATAAGCTTACAAACATAGCAAAAATACTTAATCTGATTCCTTATGGAATTTCTTACCTTCGCAAACAACAGAAGCTGTAAAACATACACAAAGGCATATTTTAATAAAGTCTTGCATTTTGAGTCCTTTTGTTCGTAGCAGACGTTTTGAAGAAGGAGTCACATGTAGAGACGATACCCTTGACTGCTGAGAGAAGGACCAAATCTAAAGGCGAGTCAATCCCTGAAATATAATAAGATATTTGGGTATGAGTTGACCGAAAAAAATATAATAGTTGTTATGAAAAATATTAAAAACTTTAAAAAACAATATTTTATTCAAAGTTTAATAAGTTTCCAAGGAACAAGAATCCGAAAGAGACATAATGTGTTTCTAAATTTACCAAAAAATATTTATTAATGCAAGTAAAATAAGTATTTAATAATTCTATGCTCACGACGATTCCTGAATGTGGACAATATAGAAATTAAGCACTATAATTCAATGCCTTTTTATTTTAACATTCTAATAAAGGTTTTTTGAAATCTTTTAATATCATATTTTGACTTCAAATGATCTTTTAAACTCTATTCACTTATTAATATAATAATGATAATTATTTATATATATTTATATATAGTATGTATATATATATTCCTTCAGTTTACTTTATTAATTAAAATAGGCAGTTTGGGCAAAAGCATTTTAAAAGTGAAATATTTCTTATTTGATCATGTCTTTTTGATTATATGGGTAGATAGTTCTTGTTGTCAGGTTTATATTATAATGCTAAAACTTTTTTCTTTGAATTAGTTTAAAAAGTATACATTTATCACAAACCTATATATTATAATTATTTATTGTTGACGTGGCATCACATTTTCTGACGTAGGTCAATAAATTTGGACCTACTGAGAAAGTTAAACCTACATGATATTTATTTAGTTTTACTATAAAAAATTCGAAAGTAAATACATCCCTTAGTAACTTAATATCTACTTTGAATCAATGAGCATTTAGCTATTCCACAGTTACCTGGGAAAGTAAGAATGTAATTTAGTATCCTGATAAAAATGAGGAATGGAATCAAAGGTGGTAATAGCTTATATATTTATTTATTTATTTATTTTTTTAACTTTATTTATTCAGAGAAATACACATAATATAATGTATAAATAAACATTGTAGTTTAAAAATAGTTCTCTAAATATAAAAGTAATTCATCAATATTAAAACACAACATAATACATCAGACAATATCAATAATTATAAAATGTTAGTTCAATTAAAATAAAAGTAGCAAAACATAGTAAAATAAATAGGGTACAATAAGATTCGTTAATTCCCAGGATAAATCACTTCCGCAGAAGGGGTAAATTATACTCTTATTTATTTAATCTTTTGAACTTTCTGTTAACCTTAATCAAGTTTTTTAAGACATTAAGATATTGCTTGGAGCATGACGGATAAAATCTGACTAAATTGTCTGCATACACCCAAGAGGAACAATTTACATCAGGGATCTTAATAGAAAAGGCTGAGTACCTAGCTGCAGTGGAGATCAAAATAGCTTGATGTCATACTTGGATATAAAGTCGGCGCTAGCTAGCTGTTGAGAAATATAACTTCGGCAAGATAGAAGCGACATGTCCAAGGCACGCGTTTTTGAAGAACTTTTATGGCTTGAATTAAGCCCAAATAGAAGAATAGGAGGACACTTTTTTCACAAACTCCCTTGACATTTAGAGAAAACAAACTCTCTCAATAGGTTAAGAGCGGGCAATTTGCAAATGCATGCGATATTTTGTTGTACAGTACTCCACAATCTTTGCATGGAGTATTAAAGAAGACACAACCCGACGATATTTGGAACTGAGCTGTAAACCTCCTGTCTTCATAAATTCCCGAAATCGAGCTCAATATTCGAGGTCCCCATGATAGCGGAAGGTCCAATTCTTTAATATATTTTTGCATATTTGGTCAGCTTCCTCTTTAGAATTCGACAAAAATGACATTTTCAAATGCCAAGGGTCTGAACTTGATGTGAGATTGCCGCTCGCCTAAGCGGAAAGATAAACTTTCCGGAATTAAATTCTGGCTCTCGATGAAGATCGTGGATTGAATAAATACCTCGAGATAGAGCAATCCACTCCAGCTCTTTTGGTGCAAGAATTCTTTGAAAAATAAAGGCCTATTGTGTGAGGAAGGAGTCCTCCTCTGCTTTAACTTTTCCTGACAAAGCCATCAAAAAAATACAGATAAAAGCAAGCATATAAAATAGGGAGATCCCATCACATATTTATAAAAAAATGTGGAACTTCATGATCAAACCAGCCGCCTGTGAGCCTTGTTAAGCGATATCCACAGCTTAATATTCCTACTGTAACACATAAGCCTTTGCAAAAATATTTAAAGTCTCTTTAAAAAAGATCATGTATCTTCAAATCGTTGTTCAAATATTTCCATATATATATTTAAGTAAAAACCTCTTTTATTTTACTTTTTTTAAAAGCTATTCCCAATATATGAATCAATTTGAGTGATCCGTTGTTTCCCTTTGCATAATCCGCCAATTGATTGATGTCTTTCTCATTACTCATTCTTAACTCGAGACTCACGCATTTATTGTAATGGTTGGGAATTTAGAGAAAAGAGAGGTAATTGAATAGTAAAAAGTAGGGCAACTCAATGTAAATAGGCTTTTATAAAGCTTTATGTGATCACAAAATGTTCTTTGATTTAACTCTATAGCAATAAAAATCATATTCAGTTTAACTCCTCCAGCTCAATTAAGAGAACTCGCATATTTGGGCGACTACGGCGCCCATATGTTCGCCCTTCAGGTATGGGTAGGTTTTGGAGCTAGTTTGTGAGTGAAACAGACCTTAAAGAATATAAGAGAGGAGAGAGAAAATAATTTTCTGTTTTGTACAAACATTCCTCATAAAATGTTTGACTTTGTACAAAGAATATGTTTGAAGTCATATGATATGCTTTTTTCTTTTTCTATTTCTCTAACTCCTCTTCTTCCTCTTTTCTTTTTTCCTTTCTTTACCTTGAAAAGTACATAGGTAGTTCAAATCAGACAAGGTCGTATTTTTTTTTCATTTCTTGTCCCATCACTTTGCAAATAGTTTTATTAGGTCCGTCTTGATCAAAAAATTCCATAGGTACCTTCAAAGTTCAAATCTGACCATAAATGTGGGAGGAGATAGCGTGCAGACATACAGACGGACGGACAGAGATTGGTGAATTATTATATAGATTGAATTATTCAAAAAAATACATAGATATAAGATATTCTCCAAACTACGACCTCATAAATGATTAAAAGTTAATTTAAAGTTAGGATATCTAACTATTGTTTCTGTTACATTTTTATTAGTCAAAAAATAGGATCCACGAGGTAAAAAGTTAATGAAATCACTAAGAGTCGACTCAAAATATATCGTTTGATGCTAAAAATTATAGTTCTTTGCAAAAACAAAGGTGCTTGTGTCTAGATAGGAAAATATAAAATTTAAAAAAGTATGTTTTTTTATTGAATCTAAAGAAACAATACCAATTTGCTCAAAGTCTATAACCAAAAAAACTTGTGAAATAGAGTACTTTTGTTTTTGCTCCAATAGAAATAAATATAACAGTATTTGATGAGCTCATCTGTATTTAGTACATGAGGGAGATAACGAGACTATTACAATTTAAGGGAGTGCGAGTGCTCAGTGCGTTAAGGTGTGTTCAACTAACAATGTTGGGGACGCAGGTTCGAATCCTGAGAGAGGATGATCTACCTCATTGATAAGATCCTAGGTGCGATCGACTAATTTACAGGCTAGTATACTTATTCATATCCTCACGAATGCAAACCTATCGAACCAAATAGGCAAAATATAATTTCATAGAAGAAAAGCTTGTTTTTTGATCAGATATTTATTCGACTAATCAATTCAGTTCCTATTTATATGCGGTATCAAGAAATGAAGTATCAAATTCGTGCTATAATCTTATTATATGTGTGTACATTGTGAAAGCGTGTTTGACTCTCAATTTTGAGGACACAGGTTCCACTTTTCCAAAGAGGAGAAGGTCTAAATAGATTAGTATGTATTTATAAAATATATAACTTTCATTTTATTTTATTCGATTTCTAACGATTAGAAATACTTGCAAACCCTCATAATAATAGAAAGCCAATAAAATTTATGGTTATTGCTCTTATCTCCCTACCAACTTCAACCCTTTCAATTGAATAGCAGTAAAATGGAATAGGGAATTAATTTTGTAGAAGTAAAAGACATTTTGGATTGACAGCACAAGCAACAGACAAAAAATATATAGCCAAAGCACCGTATTTATTTTCTCAGAATGTAAATCTTGAAGTGAGATGTAATTTTATTTGAAAGTTTTGCAAAAGCGACGTCATAAATTGAAATACTTTTATGCACAAAAACAAATACTCTCACTGAATTGAAATGCATTCAAAAGGAATATCAAATTTAAATGGCTTTAAGTGTGTGTAATCGTCTTTATTCATCCTTAAAAATATAACACCTAGTTCTTTCAAATAGTTATGGCGTACAGGATAATGTTTAAAAAAATTAAATAATTATATAAATAAAACTTATATAAAAAACAATAAATATATATATATATACACATATATATGCAATAAAATCTCCAAAAAATAAATAATAATAAAGCAAAGTCATTTGACAAAAACAAAAGAGAACTTTATATTGGCACTATTTTAGAAATGTTTTTGGCAACTACCGTTGCTGCACCACGTGTGGGGGCGGACCTCAGCTCGGGAAACGAATTCCACAGATCGGCGGCGAAGGCGGAAAACGTTTTTCCTTCACTTTAAGTGGACAGGGGATGATGCCCAGCGACTTTGATCGGCTCGACCTGTTGTTTTCTGATGATAGGCTGGTGCGGAAAAAAATGGTTTGCCGATGAGACTTCTCTCACCGCACCCTCCATCCGAGCTGGAGTAAGCTTTCCATGTTTCTAGGGCTACAGCTTTCACGGCGATCTCATTCACTGACGGAAGACCTGCTTGGCGAAGTAGGTCAGAAATGCGGATGTGGTCAGTCCTCTTTATTCCTGTAATGATCTGGCCGCGTCATTAATAGATACTTGGACTGATTTGTACGCAGCAGAGGACGGACTTTCCCAAGTCTCACATCCAAGACGTGGGGGAATGACAGCAGCTGCTGCATAGCAAATTTTTCCAACTAAAAGACCTCTTGCAGTTGCCTTAAGTACTCTCTTAGGAAGGTGGAGAGCTAACCTGCAATAAGTGTCGCTCTTTGTCTGGCAGCTACTATTTATTGCAGATTATTTGATTTGCTCAAAGTATTTGAAAATCCTCACGTTGCATTAATGGTAGTGTTATTTAAGTCCTCAAATATTTTACGGACTCTGAAACGTAATTGTAATTTTTTATAAAGGTTAAAAAAATATTTTTCCTAATTTGGTTAGTTTAAAGTTAAAAAGCATGTTGTAGAAATCGTTTACCTTCTTCAAAAAAGTATTATAGGATTATTAAACATAATTTCTTTCAAAGAAAAATATACAGTATAGATAACTATGCAATTAACTGTTACCATTACTAAAATCAATAATATGAAGAACACTACTTTCTCCCCTCTAAGACCGTTGTTTGAAAATAAATTAGTCTATATTTTAGCCTCAATAAACTACAAAGCACTACAAATTTGTCGTAGAAACGTATATTACTGAAGAAGAACTAGACACATTAATAATATAAAACACTCTCACACCATAAGGCCAAATATCAACTTTGGATATCATGCTGATGATTTCATTTCTGACAAATAGACATGTTCAATTATCATTGGATTTATACCATAGTTTTCAGGTAGAGAGCATAAAACTTTTTGGTTAATGTGTGTACCCTAATTGAATTTAAATGAAACGACTACAAACATTATTACACATTTTTCCTGTTATTAACAGCCTTTAATTTAAAATAAATTATCATGGATGAAACTTATATAAAAAGTTTTACTTGGCCTTTATTAAGAACATGAAGTTATTTCATCGATAGAAGTTTTTCATAACAACTTAAATATAAATTAGGTGTCCATCTTCATAACAAAGTATAAGTGTGAAGGATAACTTTTTCATCCTGAATGTTTATTCTAGTTTATGGAAAGGAAAACAAGGAAAAAAAGTTTATTTTTAGTCTTTATATCAATGCTGAAATCCCTCTTTATATATAAAAGCCTCAAAAAAGAACTCCATTTGCTTAAAGTAAGTAAAATTATTCAACTTTCTTCATCAACAAGATGGTTGTCTTTCATTTTAATTTCAAAAGTATTTGACGAACATTTTTTAATTCTACAAGCAGTGATGAAAATACTGATATACATTATTTTTATTTATTTTATATAAGCAATGTGCGTTCCTTATGGTTTCTCTTTGGCTTTAATCCTGGCTTGAGGAATACAAGCGCAAAAGAAGAGCACTTAATTCAAACTTTCCCAGAGGGATTAACATAAAAGAAGTAAACAAAAAGAGTTAAATCCCTTCTCACTTTAAGTTAAAAACTATTATTTATCTTATTTCATCAATCTACAATTTCACAAACTTTATTCAGTTTAACTGGAAGAAAATAATAATCTAGAGAAAGGATTTCTTATTTTACTAGATAAGACAGTTGTCATAGTGCTTATTGATTCATTGTAGAATTGAATTAATTTTTCGAAAAAAACTAATATTCATTTGTACTATTTGAAAACTGAACACACTCTAACTTACTGAGCTATCGCATCCCTTAATCCTGGATAGTAGGCAGTTTCATCATATACATATAAAACAGTAGATAGATAGATAGATACGATAGATAGTGATAGATAGATAGATAGATAGATAGATAGATAGATAGATAGACAGATAGGATATAGATAGATAGCTAGATAGAAAGGCAATGGTATTGTGCACGCCACAATTAAAAATGATATACCATAAATATGTGTTATTACATATCGTATATTAACACAAATATATTAACAGGTGGATGATTTAATAAAAAAATTGGCAAACATTGCTCCAATCATTACTTTCCTTCTACTAACGAAGCGAAGCTAATGATGGAATTGCTTGTCTAAATTTTACTTTTGAAAAAACCATTCATGTTTACGCATGCTCAACTTCATTTAGCTCCTTCGAAAGTCTAAGTTTCTCTACAAAACATTT
>CP045896.1:10925336-10938470 GCA_013387185.1 Caligus rogercresseyi
ATATATAATATACATATCCTCAAAATTTGTTCAAAATATGCGATAAATATGCAGAAAAAGTCCAAATATGCGTTATATGCGTTAAAATGTCGTTTATGCCCAGAAAGTGTATTTACCAGATTCCTAAAGCCCTGATCATGAGACTCATACGTTTATTTGCTCTCGAACCAAGTGTCCTGGATTAACTTTTAACCATAGAAAAAAGAATGCAAAGCACGAAACATTGGAGGAATGAGGACCCAACATTCGAATTACATCAAATTTAAGTCAATGTCATCAAGCGACCAACTTGACTCCGAAACTAATTAATTACGCTTTTCTTTAGTAAAATATTTGTTTTGAACTGTTTGACGAAATAATATTTTTATAATATGTAAAACATTGTTTCGCATAATTAAAACTTGTATGTATTTTTCCTGCTTATATAAATGTACTGGAAAGAATGTTAAAGGTTCCTAACTTCCTGTTAATTGCAACAAAATGGAAATTAAAGAATAAATCGTAATTTTGTTATAATAATTGCCAGATTAAATATTTCCCTTCTACCTGAAAGCAATTTAGTCCTAATTGAAAGGCTAATAATAATAATGATGATGCTCATTATAATTGAGCCTTGGCTAAATTGAGTTCAATTTATTGATATTATCTTCTTTTGAACGAGGGGGGTGGGGGGGGATTGAATGTTGTCTTGACTCTGCATGCATTTAACAAGCCTAATTAGTCCCTCTAGGAAACTTATTGATTGGACTCATTATTTATCTACCTGAAAAGGCCAATTAAGGATGCAAGCAGATTTAATTTGTATGCTCAAATAAAGATATTCTAATTTGCATGGGATACTTTTTTGCGAATGGACTAAAACGTATGAACCCTTATGTCATTTGTTCCTACATTAAATGGAATATTTTAGATTTATTCCTATCTTTGACAGTTTTTATTGCAGTTTATTTGATTTTAAAAGCTCTTTTTACCTGAAGATTTTCTCAGCCCTAGGCAAGAAGTTAGTCAACTGTATGTAATAACATTTCGTAGACGAACGCTTATGCGTTTGCCGGCCTAATTGAGATCGGCAGAAACTTCATGGACGGTACTCATTTCGAAATAGGACTGAGTAGATTCGATTACGAGTAGTAAATCGACTCGAATATGTGTGTGAATCAGGAGTTCACCTTTGCTGGTCCTGCATGAAGATTAAAAAATCACGCAACCTTTTTTCTTGGCCCAGTGGGCATATATTTCGACAGATCAACCAACGATATACAAAAAGGTTTGTGCAAATACTTAGTGAAAAACGATCAATAAATAACATATATTTTAACAAAATATAAGAAAATATTAAAATATTTGAAAACAAACATATTAATAAAAATTATATCTCTAATAAAATTTTGAATATAAAGAGGCGATTAGGATGATACAAGAAAGGTCGTCGTTTTTAACTGTTCGCATTTTATATAATATGTTGTGAACTTTAGTTATGACGACGTCACATTTCGCATTTTTTGTGAATGTCAGAGAGTCTTCCTCAGAATTTTTGGTCTTGAAGAGGTTTTCTAGTGATATTTGGAGGGCTTGGTAAGTCTCTGTTAATGCAAGGCCGTTCCAAAGGAGATGATCTGTGGTTTCCGGGTCTATTTTACAAAAGAAACAGTTCTTTCGATTGTGTTTTAAAAACTTGTGTGCCACCTCCAGCGAACCGGTCAAAAAATCACGCAACCTTAACTTATAAGAAAAGTACATTCCCCATATAGAAAATAATGTATCTTGCATATTGTGCATATTTTGCTATGATAGGCTGAGTTGCACAGTTATAAAGGTTGTATAGAGCGAAGAATAAATGTTAAGAGGGACTGATGAATTCCAAAAATGGTTATGAATTTGAAGGAATACTTTTTTGTTGATCATTAGTTGACAGACACGTGGTTTGGTGAAATATATATTCAAAGTTTATGCCGTTATTGCCGACCCATAATTTGCTGTAAAATAATTTATCATACAAATGATATTATACATAAGTAATACCAAGTAATAAGAAGTATGAAAGCGATGTGAAAGTGATTAAAGTTTTGTGATTAAAAAAATTGTAATACCATTATGAAAGTGCAAACATGACAAAATACTACATTTTTACATCGCTTTCACGCGCCGTATTATTTCTTATTGCTTATATTATTTAATAAATTATTTATTATGTTTACATAGAATTATTGGTCGGGAATAGCGGTATAAATTTAAAAAAATTATTCTCCAAACTTCGTTTCTGTCAACTTATAAAGCTTATTAATACATGAATGGCGTATGTTCGAAAGTTAAACATCCTAATTGACTAAACAAAAATATTTCACAGCCAAAATCCAAAATTATAAGCCGGGCCTATTTTATGAACGACTGAATCAGTTTGTTTCAAAGAAAGAAGGAAAATATTTTTATTGTACCTCTTGAAAAACAAAAAGTCGATTGAAATATAACTGTTTAATTGATATGTATGACGTTGAATAACACTTTCCCAAACAATAATATTTTCAATTTTTAAGTTCTTCTAAAAATAATAATTTTTGTGAGTTTATTTTCTGACATATAGCTCTTATAAAAAATTTAAAGATTGAGATATTCAATCACTTAATCGAATAAGTTTGATAATTTCAGTATCAAGTATTCTGTTGGTACCCTTGTTCAAACTGTCAAATGGACAAATTTATCTCCCATCTAAGTAAATGGAAGGATATTAGCCGGAATCGTGGCATCTGCAGAGAAGAACCTGTTACTTGCCGTCATTTTATACTAAGATGTCCTGTATCATCTTAGAAGAGATACATATTATTGTAAAATCAAATTAGTATGTCAATAAGAATAAAATATATATTTATTTTTATGCATATTTATTATTTATACCGCTGTCACACTTTGGAGTGGTCGTGTTCTTTACTTTAGTGTATTGCATATTTATTGCAATTTATATATATAGCAAACGGAAACTAGAGGCATGTATACACTCAGAGAGTGCAAACTTCCGCCGATCCCCACCAAATGAATCACTTAACGGAATTACAATCCAATCATATATGTCTACATAAGTAGGTGTGTTTGGTGAATAATGAGTGAGGAGAGAGCCTTCCTAAAAAACATCCATTGACGTCATACTAGTTATTCGTCAATTCAGAAATACGTCACTGGATGTTTAAACTCCTTTCTTTTCTCTATCATGCTCTTAATATTAGCGTTATATTTATTTAATATTATATTAAGAGGAAGACGGGAAGAGAAAGAAGTTTAAGCACCCAATGACGTAGTCCTTAGCTGATAAATGAACAATATTACGTCAATAAATATTTTTTAAGCGTTTGTTCTTTCCTACTCCCTGAATAGAGACCCCATTTCATTATTAATATTTTTAGTATTTAGCTCATTTTGCATCTTAATTCTGCACTCAGAGATGCCAAAATTTAATCACTGTTTTTTTTTGGCATTTCCAACAACTTTACAAAGTTTCATCCGAATCCGTTCCGTACTTTTTGAGTTATCCTGCTGACAAACAAACCAACAAACTAACAAACCAACGCCAGTGAAAACAATACCTCCTTCGGCGGAGGTAAAAATACATTTCATTCTGTCGAAATCCCTTGACGATGAGACTCAATAATAAGCTAATGAGTTTGCATCACTTGGAACAAACTACTAGAAGCCGGCCCTTTCTAAGATATTTGTTCAATACCAACGGAACTATTTTAAGGGAGGAAAAAAAGAGCACCACTAAATCAATATTGACGATACGCCTAAGCATCAAATTACTATTTTGCATATCACTTGTTTTTTTTGAAAATAATTCACTTAATTTTTTCTTCATTCCAGAAAAAAGCTCAAAAACTTTGTTATCCAATTTTTAAGAGTATAAATTATTATACTTTCATCAAATTGTAAAGTCAAATGGGAGCCATAAAGGTTATTGGAAATAATTTATAGAATTAAAAAAATATGGTGTAATATATCTATAAAACATTGTTAAAATTAAATAAATCAAAATACATTCGAGATCATAAATCTTCTTTTCATTTGGATTTATAATTCAATAACTTAAAATAACTTAATAATCAAATTTTAAAATGTCTTTCTTAACATAGCTTTACATTTAGTTTATTCTATAATATTTTTATGCATTACTTAAGTCTAAATTCAAGATAAAAACCACTTTTTTCAAAAAAAGGGGCGTTATTTAAAAATCATACATACATCATATATACAATATAATAAATAAAAATAGGAAGAGGGGTTGTGAGAATAAAATCATAAATAAAACATTTAGTTTAAAATTGACCCTCTAAACCCATCAATCATTAAAACACCACAATCATAATTTTTTAATGGAGAAGCGGGTAACACGAAAAATACACTTCCACTCGGAAGAGAGACGGCTACCTTTGCATGTCATGCAATATCGGTGTGGAACATGTATAAGGCTTTGAGGTCGGCCACGACCCTTCACGCTGCCAGGACCGCAGCTAGGGCCATTGGACGCAGCGTGCCCACATAATCCATGCTATATTTTATTTTTTTTTATTTGTTCTTAGTTTTTTCTTTTAAACATATTTTTACTGTTTTTATTTATATATTTATTTTAGACTAGTTACAAATGTAACTAATATGCCCTATGGCAAAATATACTTGATTACACACACAAACAGTTTTTGTAAGCAGTATAAAAGAACATATGTTATTATGATTTCATTTCGATGATTTCATTTGAAGTCCCCTTATATCTTCTAATAATGAGTCTCAAACGAGAGTAAAAATGACAGGACCACTGAGAAAAAATGATGAAATTCTATTTCTAATCATATAGGAAGAAAAACACTTATTTTTATATGCTTAAATTACTATTTTTACAATGGTTTATATATGCTTTGAAGAGCAAATTCAGAATGAAGAGAACTTTACTGGACAATGGTAAATATGAAGTATTTTATATATACATTTCGTGCATTTAAAAACTTTTTGTTTTTATATATTGTACACATTAGTTCACAAAAAGACTTCAATATGATTAGCAATTGGTACATAATACTATCGTGACATTTTATGTTGAATGTCAATAACAGAAGATAGGTGCATACATATATTGGAAGTATTACCATTAAATATTCAAAGAGTCCTTCTCCGTATTTATATGGTTACCTGCAATGTTTATTTACCGTACCTAGAATCCTCAGGTTTATAGTATAACAATGTCTAGGGAGTAGAGATAAAAAAGCAAGAGATAGTCAAAAAGCTATGCAGGTTCTATTGTAGAATTATTTTATTTCTATAACATTTTAGATTGTTGCGTAATACGTATATTTAAAGAAATCGGATTGTACCTTTTTAAGGACAATATTATGTTCCTCGATTTTTCTATCTTTTTGAATAAAATATTAGATATTTTACATAGGCAAAGGCAAACAAACACCCATTTCATATTTTTTTTAAACATGGAGTTCGTTGTGATGATCAAAGGCCTGCTGTTGGATGTCCAATTTTACTCATTTTTAAATTAAGAATTTGCTATTTTGAACTGAACTAGTTCCATCATATTATCATCTTATAAGCATATTAAAAATGATGTTTTTTATAATAATTGATTATCGTTTTTTAAAGAATATTCTGTGCATATTTATAGTTATTTTTATTATTTGATTATGTTCAATCATTGTTAAAATTTGTGTTGTTCTTCTGCGAAGTATAATTTTAGACTAAAATGTCTATTTATGTTTTGTTTTAACACAATTACTTTGGAATTTTTTAGAACTGAAATATATTATTTAAAAAAGGTCAATTATCAATCCTTTTATAATTTTTTTTGATTTTTTCCATGGTTAGAAACGATGGAGAATAATAAAATATAGTTGCCAACTACAAATAATATATATAGATGATTTTTTGAGATATATGTTAAAAATCTTTGTTTATTCACTCATTATATTTATTGTATTTGATTAATGACATCAAAATCTACAAACTTAGAGCTTTTTTTTAATTTTAGAAAAAATGATAATATATATACGTATATATATCATAATTGCTCATCCTCGTCGGTTTGTCAACAGAATAATGCGACATTTATCACTTGTTAACAGAGTATGATTTCTTTTGTGTTGAAATAATAATGGTTCAAAAATGCTGTGACCCACATCCCCTAGACCACTATCAGATCAACGAAATTCTTTGTAATTATAATATAGGTTTCTACTAGTGTTGAGTTTCGGCCCGAAAGTACTAGACCGGTCTAAAGTAAAAAATACAAATTAAGATCGGTCTAAATCGGTCTATAGACCGGTCTCACATTTGGACCGATATGTATCGGTCTGTATCGGTCCAATTTTATATTTCGGTCTAAATGAGGTTTTGTTGTGTTTCATAAGTATACGTTCCACTTTTTATTGTCAATGTATGTGTAAAAAAAAATAATTATATCTTCACATGTAATCAAGAGAACCGTTCTCCCGTACTCATACGATTAGCATGGGTCTGAGCACAGAAAATTCCCGTGAGCACGGTGCACAACATGATTGACGTGTCTGAACTAACAACTGGTACTCCGAGTTTAGGAATATTCGCTCGAGCCATTTGACAAATATACCTAATAAGATTAAAGGTTTTGTCGTTCAGATCGATGAATCTGTGATGGCTAAACGGAAATACTATGTTTGCCATTTGGTTCAATAGATATTTATATTTGGAGGAATTGGTTTCTTATTCGGAGGTTTTGTCCTGCAACAAAAGAAGGTTTTCTTCCTTTGGTAAAATAACAAAGTTATAGAAAATACATTCATATGTTGAATTATAAGTATGGGTTGTTGTTTTATAGGTTTATAATCACAATGCTACTACACTTCTTCTTTGGAAAAAATATTTAAGTAGTATTAACTAATTAGTAATGTTTTTTATTTATTTTGAAGACATAAATATGTTAAATATATACACACATGTACATTGATTTGAAAATAATAAACGGAGCATGTACTAATGAAAATCAACAAAACGTCGTCAGATAATAATACTATTGTAAATGCTTATAATATCGGTCTACGGTCTGGACCGATTTAATTATTTCATACGGTCTGGACCGAATATAATTCGGTCTACGGTCTAAGGTCTAGACCGATTTCGGTCTGTATCGGTCTAGAAAATATTATTTCAGACCGGACCGAAAATCAAGATCGGTCTGAGACCGTGTCTCAACACTAGTTTCTACCTGTTTGCCTTCCTGAGGTAGAATGCGAAAACAACATGACTGAAGGTGTTCTTTATTATAGGGTATGGGCTACGATTGCAATTCGATTCCACTTAGATTCATATTCATGGAACCTACCCTCAAACAAACAAACAAAATCAAGTGTTTTTCGCATTTTCACAGTTAAATCTTTTTTGCAAGACCTTTTTCATGAATATTCTTTTAGAATCACATCTGGGGATTCAAGGCTTCTTTCAGGCGTGACATATATTGGTCACGGAAACATGAGTTTGCAAGAACGTCCATTATTGCATACTTATTCATTAACTAATAGTATGTACTTAATATCTTAAATGTATTGTCTCAAATTTACGAGATTTTATAGTTTTTAAGCTGTCTTCATTATATCTCTTATGTTATATATATATATATATATATATATATTTTTTTTAAATAATGCATAATATATAATATTTACATCAAAAAATTAATCATTAAAAACAAAGCCGTAACACGCAACATAGCATTGAATAGCCTAGTCCTTTTTCCATTCTCCAGCATGATTAAAAACTGAGCAAGGGATAGACAACATAAAAATGATGTGAGAAATTTGATTTAATTTTCACCCATAATATAAGTCCAGTGTTTAATTAAAATTAAGGGAATACTCACATGAAGAGCCAGCAAGGAATGCTTCAAATCACAGAATAAACACTTATCTTCACAATCTAGGGCTGAGATAGAGAGGGTTGCTTCTCCTTTGATCTCACGTGTAGTATTGAAAATATATTTGTTTAATAAAAAAGGGGGATATTTGTTTATTTGTCAGAGGTAGTCAAAAAGGAAAGAGTATTTTTTCAAGGAGTCGTGCGGAGCAAAAGGGATGAAGAGAATGGGAAAAATAAGAGTAACACGGCGTTCGTAATAAATTTGTACCTTCGTGAGAAAAAGGTCTTTTGTTTTTCAATTTGTATGTGGGGGTGGAGAGGGATATAATAGTAAGTATACGGTCTATAGGCCTTTGTGAGAAGGGGAAACAGTACCGAGATATTTGCAGAATTCCAATAATAATTTATTACTTTACCTTTATTGATCGATATTGAACTTGAATACGAGTATTGAAAGAAGAAGGTTGTCTTTATAAATATCTATAATAAGAAGCTCTTTTCTATTAAATGTATATAAATGATTATATACATTAATAGTCAACTTTAAAGAGATATAGGAGATTATAGAAAAAGGGGTAAGTTAAAATCCGTAATTGGTAAGATAATTTGCAAAGATTCATTGTCTGAGTCGCACACCTCGAGTATCTTCTATTATTAGTTAGCATTTAGTATGATCAGAGAAAGACGAAGAGCGTAATTGAAGATAAATTATATGGCTCTATTTTAAAGGCATTTGCAGTATAATAGGAAAATAATTTAAGCTATAGACAGTAATCAAAGTAATGCTATTTATATTACACAAAGAAATACTTATGTGACATCGTCTTTTTTACAAAGCATTCAATGATAGAAAATTAGTTTAATTCTTTATGTACAACGTACAACACCATTTATTTCAAGTTATATAAAATATAAATTGAAATAGCCTTCCTTTCATATTATCTAGGTTTCCGTTTAATTCACATAATGTCATTTCCCAAAAATAACATTGAACTTTGTGTTCTGTTGGCAAAACCTTAGGCTTTGCTCTGGAAGAGATTGTGAAAAGGCTTACCAGCAGAGCTTTGGAATCTCCCGTGTTGGCCCAGGAGACGTTATACCCTAGACTCAGCTTTTATTTAAATAACTCATCTCATATTCTTACGATAACGGCATGAAAATGACGAAATATATATAGAATTGCAAACATAAGATCAATGTAATATTATACTCAAAATATTTATTGGCCGTTTACAACAAAAAGCCAGATGTAAGAATGAAAATTTACTAAAGCATGTCTTAGTATTTGCTAAAGAAACATATGAAAAGAAGATTTCGGAGCCTTAAACGATCACATTAAGTGAACAATTTATGTTTATGGAGGTTATCTTACTCAAAAAAATTACTATCATCCTGCAGACAAAAAGTAAAATAGACAAATCCTTTAAAATAAGAGCAGAGTAAAGGATAATCAAATTATTGACATATCCCAAATAATATCTTTATCTTTTGTAATAAATTGAAATGGAAATCTTTTGGACTCTACACTTATTTTCACTACAATTTTTAAGAAGCCTCTATGAGTTTTATATTAATAAAAAACAAAGATGATGTTTGATGTCCCAATAATATATCAAATTATTGTTATTGCATAGGCACTAATATTTTTTATAATCTATTAAAATGTTATGTTAAATTGGCGTCATGCTTGAGTAATAAACTTTTTAATGAGCAATGAAATATAGTCTTCAAGATGTTGTTATAATTTTTTCTTTATACATATTTATACATCTGTCCCCATCGTAAATATATTATAATAGCTGTTTTCATACCTAGTCGTATTATAAAACATGAAACTACCAATGATCATGCTTGCAAAACAATGTTTTCTAGTACGCTTGAGTAGAATACATATTTCAAATTTTGCTGGCCAGCTCAGATTATTGCCTCGTAATCCCTTCCCCAAAAAGATCCTTTCATCCATAGAAATGCTTTCCATGTACAATTACATCAGACTGGCGAAGCTATTCCAAGCCACAAGCTTTCAAAATGAGGACTGTGACGTATTACGGATGAGGGAAAAACTCTTAATATTACTATAAATCCGTGAACAAAAATGTAAAAGCAATAAAGATGCTTTGCAACAGTAAACTGATTTATTCGTTATATACATATCATAACAATGTCTCTTTTATGAAAAAGGTAATGTTGATATTTTATGATCAACTATTATTTAAGCTTCTTGAGAAGAAAGATCAAACAAATACGATATGAGTTATAATATATGTTGCGTAGTATAAGAAAAAACCAATATATTACCTACATATACTACTTGAATCAAGAAAGATCCTATGAGAGGGGTTTTCCCCCTTTTCAAGCTTAACAAGGACCAAATATATTTCAGACCTTTAAATGTATTTGAGTAGAAAAGGCTCATATACAGACTTTGCTATCAAAAGACTTTAGAAAACAAGTAGGAAGAAGGCTAAAATGAGACAAGATACCAATTTAAGGATAACATAAACATTATTTGTCTATTATTGTTGACGCTTTTTAAGAATTTCAAATTAAAAAAAGGCTTATCTTTAAATTGAATGAAAGATTAAATAAAGGATTATGCAAAGAAGTGTGGAATTTAAATTACAGGGCGTTAACTCAGTGGAAATGCATTCGACTCTTAATGTTGAGGTGGGAAGTTCGACTCCCGTGCGGGGAAGCTTAATATTAGTCAACTTCATAAAAAGGATTCTAGATTTGATGAACTAATTCGGTTATTTCAATTTCATCGAATCTAAAAGCTATGAAATTGGTAATGTTTCGAATGTATTTTTTAAAGTGACATAATTCTTAATGAAGAATACAAAACAAAAATCAGCAAATATCGTTCGGCAAAAGTAGGTTGATCGTAAAATAATTTGTCAATAAAATAATATAAGTCCTAGTAACTACAGTCTTCATAAATTTCCTCTGAAAGCAAGAAATCTACCTATATTAACTTTAATAAATTTGTTTTTCAAAAGAAAATAAATAATTATACAATTGTTAATTTCATTCGTACATCCTGTATAAAAAAAGTTTTCTGTTTCAACTTTAAAAGAGCAAAATTTAAAATATGTACAGGAAGAAAAATGTAATTCTTCAATCGGAGTTAAATCATTTAGTATGGACAAAAATGTGAATCATTCTTTGCTAGTTCTGAATTTCTTTCTCAAGAACGATTCCTCCTGTTTCTTTAAAGTAAAAACTTTTTTATTTATGAATTTGTTGGTGTTTGTAACAATACATATTTGGTTAGGATATTTTTGTGTTGAAGAGATAAGACAAGACTAGGAGACTGGACGATGTTATACGAATAAGTGCCATGTCCCATCATGTCATCTTTTCAAGCGTTTGGGGCAGCAGAGTCTTCTTCTATGGTATATATCAAGTTGTTGAAAATAAATACATTTTTAATAGTGCTGCCTCGCCTCTCTTACTCTCAAGCTCTTTTCTTTGTACTTTTTTTGTTTCATCCAGAAAAATACAATAAAGGCTAGGAAAGGTTTGCCTTACGATCAGTTTTCATAGACTGCAGGAACATGAGATCATCCGGATATCGTATGGTATTTATAGCTGAAAGGACCACAATTGATGAGATTCCAACAAAACTTCATCATGGTTATGTAACTTGGCCATGTTAGAAGTAGGGTCACGTTATTTACTTAATATTTTACAAAGCCTGACAATTATCATTGTTTTCATTTTGTGTATTTTTATGATTTCTTATTTTTTATATGTCAACGATTTTTTTTGTCTCTCAATATTGATGGCAACTCTATTGCCATAAACAAATGAACCCCATATATTTCAATAGAGTACAAAAACAATCACATACAAAACAAATAATTCATTTAAAAAGTTTTTATCAACATATATTGATACGTTGAGTGCTCAAAAAGTTTGTTTTTTCAATTATCATCCAGCGGATCTATTGATGAAGATTGTATATTAATTTGATTGTATATAGGACTCGAGCACACTTCCAACAATAACAACAAAAAAACAAGGGAAAAAACTGCACGCCAAAAATAAAACTTTTATATTATATTGAATAAGTTTCCTTTCGTGCCTTGTATGTGATTGATTAGATTGAGAGATAATGCTAATGAAACACCGGGAATAGTACATGAAATGAAAAGAATAACATTTACGATATGTATAATATATATATATAGGAAAACGACCGGGACACCTTTTACCGCCGGGACCCGGGCCGGGACTTAATATATTTTCGTTCCTTCGACAATCTGAAGTGACGACGTTTTTAGAAAAGAATTTCCCAAAAAAATAGTGACACATTTTTATGAAAGACTTTCCATAAAAAGGCAGACGTTTTTTTAGAAAATATTTCCAAAAAAAAATCTTCTCAGAAAAAGTGTGACATTTTAAGGAAAAAAATATTTCGAAAATTCCTTTCTAAAGAACTTTATGAATGACATCGAAAAGAAACGTCCTTGCCCGGTGTCTAAAAAACTGATACACAGGGCCGGACCCCGGGCGCTCAAAAACAGCCGGCACCGGGCTGGGCCGGGTATCCGGTCAGGATATATATATATAATGACGTAACACAAGTATGTGGAAATTTATGTTATCTAATATATTACTTTGGTTTATCATTGTTAAGTTTATGATTGCTATGAAAATAAATTATTAATTACAATAATCATACAATACCAATATCATAGCTAAGGGCACATTATAAATGCTCAAATCATAGACAAATAATAAGTCATTTAATATGGCATCATAATGTGATAATATATTTTACTAAGTGAACTATATATTGATAAAAAACAGCATATAATTTAATGTTAAATGAAAAACACTTAGGTTTTATTAGTCGCTCACAAAGAATTATATTTCCTGTATTTTGATCCAACTGTGAATAGATTCAACAATTACATATATATATTGGAAAATTGTGGGCTATTGCAATAGTATGAATAGAATATGGTTAGACCAAGGTAAGTTAAAAGTAAGGTAAGCCATTTTAACCAATGAAAGTACAAAAAATACACCGCCACGCAACCTACCTCATGAGCATAACGTCACATATGCCAAAAGAGGGTCTATTTATAAGTAAAATATGTTAAATATAATCGAATTTAGGCTTGAATAGATCATAGAAGAATTAATATCAAAATTATATTAGAAAATGGAAAAAGATTAAATTTTGTGAGTACTCATAAATTTTTTGATGATTTAAAGTTGCTGAAATTACCAAAATATTTCATGAAACAGCAA
>CP045896.1:10948133-10966997 GCA_013387185.1 Caligus rogercresseyi
TATATGATATATATATATATATATATAATATATATTAGGGTGATTCTTATTTCACGTTTTTCGGATTTGAGGGTCGAGCTCCCCCTAGGATTTTACTTTAGTGCATATAGATCATCTTGTGAAAGTTTGAACGAAATCGAATAATGGGAAGTGTTTGCTCAACGGGCCCAAAAGTTATTTAGTAAACTTATGTAGTAAAAATTTCTTCGTCATTCAATTGCCTCTCATGTCCTTAATATATACACTTTTTCAAAACAATTTGCCGCAAAATGTAGATATGGTTTCAAGGATTTCAAATTATATTTTATTTTTTATATGCGTACAAAATTACGCGAGTTATTTGCATTAAAAAAATAATTAATTTTAGAAAACTGGCGATAGGCCTATTTCTTCACGCACAGGGATTTCAATTTTTTATGTACAACTTTGTACTTATAAAAATGTAGTTATCATATCTCTATATAAGCAAGGGTCACCTTAACCAAATGAACTGTCAAATCAGCTATTTTCACTTCCACACATGACGTCATATTACGTTTTATACCTACTTAGGAATAACACATATGAATGAAAAATAATAGCAACAGTTAAACACAAGAATGACAGCCACAGATACACATGATAAGCTGTTATGATTAGACATTGAAAAGCGAGGGATATTTTGGGCGTGTGAATGGAGCAATTGAGTTGAGGCTCTTGATATCACTATTCTCTTTCCTCAGAACAGAAGCAAAAACAGAGATTCAACTATAAAATAAATACCTTCCGTTCCGGCTGACTTGGCCTGCTTCATCAATGAAATAAATCAGTGATATCAAGAGCCTGAACTCAATTGCTCCATTCAAACATTCTCTCTTTCACACGCCCAACATATCCCTCGCTTTTCAATGTCTACTCATGCAGCTGTATGCACATCAAGGGAGAGTGAACAATCGACAATCATCAAATGAAAGAGCCTCCGGGGATCATATTCGAGAATCCGTGTATTAAAAATTTGCTCGGCGGAATGAGGATACCATGTAAGAATTCTGGCTTAGACTCCAAGCTGGTCAGAGATCCCTCGCTCCCTACCTCCTTCCTTCCTCACTGGGCATTGGAGTTCCGTCCCTCGTCTGTCTTCGTGAAAGAAGTTCATTTCCTCGTCTTCGTAAAGGACTCCTACCCCTCGTCTTCGTTATAGGACTTCCCATCCCTCGTCTCGCCGAGAGAAGTTCCGTCCCTCGTCTTCAGGAAGGGACTCTCCTCCCATAACCTCCTCCACATTGAAGACTTGTTCCTCTTAATGGAATTTGACAATAGACTCCTCAGCCCTGTATTTCTATGAAAGAAGTCCCATGATGCCCTCATGAACCTAGTTCCATAGCAGTCCAAAATGACATCATCAAATTCCGGCGAAGGACCCTTGAACGCCTCCCCCTTCCTATTATATCCTTATAAAAAGAAGAATTGAGAATATTTAACCTTCCTACCATGTTAATTTATTTCAACGTCGAAGATGTTAGTGGGTCATTTTTGACCCATCACATCACACTATTTCATTGCATTTATATTGTTTTCACTATACAAAGTTTTGAAACATTTTTATTTTGGCATTTATTTTTGATATCGGTACATATATGAATATATCATTTATCTAACATATTATGTTTATGTTTTATTTATTTAACAATATTATTTTTGTTAATATTTAATCAATAAAAATTGAAATACCGAACAAAGATTTTCAGTTTATATGTCTAAAGTGGATGACAAAGGATAATATTTAACTTTTATTTCTTACTTAAATGTCTAAAGTTTCTGCTTCCTTTTGCAAACGTAACTTATTATTAAACTCTCCCCCAATTCTTTGTCCTGATTTTTTAAATATTTTCTGCATGTATCATCTATTTAAATTCAAAAATCAAATACATTGAGTGAAATACATTGCTGAAAATTGATGGCTATTTTCTTGCTATTCAATTACATAAGTACGATGCAGTAAGTTTATCAAATACAAAAATCACTATTTTTCTTCTTATAATATTATAATACATTCTTTGGTTTCTCTCCTTTCTTGAAGACATGATGTAGAGTGTAAATCAGAAGATCATTTGTATATTTCTTTAGACTGTATGAAACTACATTAAAATAAATCTTCAAGGTGTATTGAAGGTCTATTTGGAGGGTTCTCGCTTTTTTCAGAAATGATTTGTAGTTACTCCCTTTCAAAATATGAAGAGTCTTATCGAAAATGCAATATAAATTAATTGGATGAGCTTACATTGGCTTATTTATCAATGAAGCCTATCTACTTCATTGGCTTTTTAACGTTTATTCGGGAAATAACATCTGTGATAAACATTGGTATGAAAAGTATGTATGTAATTTGTGGCCTGATACATTTTGCATATTGTATAGCATTTTCTCTCTCTTACAATTAATTACGTACAATTAGTGGGGTTATATCTTGTCTGGGTGTTAGAATGATTAAGTCACTGTCGTTTCCTTGTAAATAGAATTCACATTGATGGATCGGGACGAATGAGGAGAGAAACTTTACCCAGCATGTTGTATGTGTTGTTGATGCAATCAATTTTAAGGCCTACGACTTTCATGTGTATGAAAACGCGATCCCGTCTGCCTTTGTTAACGTCAGCAAAAGAATAAATTAGTCGATATTCAATTAATACGGACATTTTTCAACGCACTACCCTCTCTAGTGTCCCCTTCATACGAGTTGAGTGGGCCTAAGTGAATCCAACGCGCCAAAGTGATTATAAAAATACGACGAAACTAAATCATATGACACTAATGAAAACGTGAGGGAAAATTAATTAATTAGGAAAACTTTTAGTGAACTATTATGTCCTCATTTTAAAACAATTTCACTCTATAATATTAAATTGACAATTACATTACAACTTTATATTAATTAAGTCCTCATAGAAATGCATTCGACCAATAAATGTTTTTAAATAGCTATAATTCATTTCTATCAAACGTAAACAATAAATAAAAATACATGTGGTATATAATTTGTTCATACTAATATGAATAATAATAATATTGTGTTCATTTTTTTCTATAAGGTGAGCAATTATATTTTTTATTTGACTATTTAGGGGAGAGGAAGGATGACTTCATGGAATTGGGATACTTTTCCCTATTTTCCTCCACTACCTGAAAGGCCCATTGTAATTGCTCCTCATCATCCGATAGTTGTCCGTTGAAGTCTTTTATAAGTGCAACAGCTCTCTCGGCATGATCATTGATGCATGTGAGAGAAGATGCTTTCTTGCGGGCACTCAAATATTCCGTGTTCTCGGACCACATGTTTATGTTTTCTCCAATGCTGTTGAAATGAAGCCCAAGGGTAATTATTGATCTTAAGCTTTGCTCTGAAGCAAAATGTGCTAAATTTTTCCCCTTTAAATCCTTAAAGTGTATTGAAGGTCTCTTTGGAGGGTTCTGGCTTTTTTTTAGGAATGACTTTTGGACTTGCTCCCTTTCAAAAAGTGGAAGAGTCTCATCAAAAATAGCCAGCCCTACCAAATGTTCCGACAAATACCAGGCGTGGTTTAATAATTTCTTCGTGGCTTCTTTCCGTATGGCATTTTGTGGGTAGTCAGCAAGGGTCCTCAAAAGTTTTAAATCCATTCGTGGAGCACTTAGAATATTGGGTGCGAGGAACCAGGACTTCGCATACACTGTGACGATAAACAAAGACATATGTCGAAGCGCTTGCTCTTCATTTATTGTGATATTAAACTGAGCCCTAAACATCCATATTTTTAAACTATATATTGCTTTCGACATCCAACGGGCATGATGAACTGGACCGGGTGCTCGAAATTTTGAAGCTG
The DNA here is from genome assembly GCA_013387185.1 of Caligus rogercresseyi. Taxonomy (NCBI): domain Eukaryota; kingdom Metazoa; phylum Arthropoda; class Copepoda; order Siphonostomatoida; family Caligidae; genus Caligus; species Caligus rogercresseyi. The sequence continues at coordinate 10,951,976 of CP045896.1, forward strand.
ATGGATGCGCTCCGAGAAACAAAAGACATAAATCTAATAGCTCTTTGTAGTCATCTCGAGGCTGTGCAACTTTTAAATGTTCTTTGAAGAATTGAACTAAGTCCTCTACACCACCCATTTCTTCCAAAAAGGGAGCAGTGTCTCCATGGGAGAGTCCATCTTCATATTTTGAATGATCCAGTGATCTCCATTCTTCCTTGAACCGTTTAAAAAGTTGCACATCGGGTCCTGATGAGCATCCATGTAATGCCTGGTAGGCTCCTCCAAGCACTAATTCCAGCATGTGATGCCGACAGGGAAAATAAAGGAGATCCTTGCCCAAGAGTTTTTCTATAAGGACACAAGCTCCTTTAGATTTCCCTGTATTACTTGGAGTTGTGTCGAAGCACAGGCCTTGTACATGCTTTGTCAAGTTCCATTCTTGTAATAAGGAGACGACAGATTTAGCTTGAGCCATTCCTGTTCCATTTTCCATTTTTGGTGCCCCTAATAGCTTTGACTTCCCCATATAAGTAACCATAACAGCGAGACGATCCTCCTTCTCCTTTGTTTTTGCTTGCTCAATTATTTTACCGTCCCAATGGACAATTAAAGGAGGTTCGGGATTGAAATCCCTCCTTATGGCCAGCGATATGGTCTCACGATGAGCCATTCTTTTTCTTCGAATTGTGCTATAATTTAGAGCTTTGCATTTTCGATAAGACTCTTCATATTTTGAAAGGGAGTAACTACAAATCATTTCTGAAAAAAGCGAGAACCCTCCAAATAGACCTTCAATACACCTTGAAGATTTATTTTAATGTAGTTTCATACAGTCTAAAGAAATATACAAATGATCTTCTGATTTACACTCTACATCATGTCTTCAAGAAAGGAGAGAAACCAAAGAATGTATTATAATATTATAAGAAGAAAAATAGTGATTTTGTATTTGATAAACTTACTGCATCGTACTTATGTAATTGAATAGCAAGAAAATAGCCATCAATTTTCAGCAATGTATTTCACTCAATGTATTTGATTTTTGAATTTAAATAGATGATACATGCAGAAAATATTTAAAAAAATCAGGACAAAGAATTGGGGGAGAGTTTAATAATAAGTTACGTTTGCAAAAGGAAGCAGAAACTTTAGACATTTAAGTAAGAAATAAAAGTTAAATATTATCCTTTGTCATCCACTTTAGACATATAAACTGAAAATCTTTGTTCGGTATTTCAATTTTTATTGATTAAATATTAACAAAAATAATATTGTTAAATAAATAAAACATAAACATAATATGTTAGATAAATGATATATTCATATATGTACCGATATCAAAAATAAATGCCAAAATAAAAATGTTTCAAAACTTTGTATAGTGAAAACAATATAAATGCAATGAAATAGTGTGATGTGATGGGTCAAAAATGACCCACTAACATCTTCGACGTTGAAATAAATTAACATGGTAGGAAGGTTAAATATTCTCAATTCTTCTTTTTATAAGGATATAATAGGAAGGGGGAGGCGTTCAAGGGTCCTTCGCCGGAATTTGATGATGTCATTTTGGACTGCTATGGAACTAGGTTCATGAGGGCATCATGGGACTTCTTTCATAGAAATACAGGGCTGAGGAGTCTATTGTCAAATTCCATTAAGAGGAACAAGTCTTCAATTTAGGAGGAGGTTATGGGAGGAGAGTCCCTTCCTGAAGACGAGGGACGGAACTTCTCTCGGCGAGACGAGGGATGGGAAGTCCTATAACGAAGACGAGGGGTAGGAGTCCTTTACGAAGACGAGGAAATGAACTTCTTTCACGAAGACAGACGAGGGACGGAACTCCAATGCCCAGTGAGGAAGGAAGGAGGTAGGGAGCGAGGGATCTCTGACCAGCTTGGAGTCTAAGCCAGAATTCTTACATGGTATCCTCATTCCGCCGAGCAAATTTTTAATACACGGATTCTCGAATATGATCCCCGGAGGCTCTTTCATTTGATGATTGTCGATTGTTCACTCTCCCTTGATGTGCATACAGCTGCATGAGTAGACATTGAAAAGCGAGGGATATGTTGGGCGTGTGAAAGAGAGAATGTTTGAATGGAGCAATTGAGTTCAGGCTCTTGATATCACTGATTTATTTCATTGATGAAGCAGGCCAAGTCAGCCGGAACGGAAGGTATTTATTTTATAGTTGAATCTCTGTTTTTGCTTCTGTTCTGAGGAAAGAGAATAGTGATATCAAGAGCCTCAACTCAATTGCTCCATTCACACGCCCAAAATATCCCTCGCTTTTCAATGTCTAATCATAACAGCTTATCATGTGTATCTGTGGCTGTCATTCTTGTGTTTAACTGTTGCTATTATTTTTCATTCATATGTGTTATTCCTAAGTAGGTATAAAACGTAATATGACGTCATGTGTGGAAGTGAAAATAGCTGATTTGACAGTTCATTTGGTTAAGGTGACCCTTGCTTATATAGAGATATGATAACTACATTTTTATAAGTACAAAGTTGTACATAAAAAATTGAAATCCCTGTGCGTGAAGAAATAGGCCTATCGCCAGTTTTCTAAAATTAATTATTTTTTTAATGCAAATAACTCGCGTAATTTTGTACGCATATAAAAAATAAAATATAATTTGAAATCCTTGAAACCATATCTACATTTTGCGGCAAATTGTTTTGAAAAAGTGTATATATTAAGGACATGAGAGGCAATTGAATGACGAAGAAATTTTTTACTACATAAGTTTACTAAATAACTTTTGGGCCCGTTGAGCAAACACTTCCCATTATTCGATTTCGTTCAAACTTTCACAAGATGATCTATATGCACTAAAGTAAAATCCTAGGGGGAGCTCGACCCTCAAATCCGAAAAACGTGAAATAAGAATCACCCTAATATATATATTATACTAGTTAAATTTGTCCATTACATCATATCTTTAGCATTATCAATAGTGCAACTTTACATAAAGCTTCAAAGGATACTTTTCGAAAGAAATAAAACTTCCACAAATGGCAAAAAAAATATCGTTATTGTCACCATAATACTTTCACCAATTTATTTATAGTTATATATTAGAAAATAATGTTTTCAAATAAATATTTTGGTGTATTTTTCCGAACGAATACTTGCATATCCAAGGATTTGATCATTTTTATTAATATTTTTCCTCTTCTGGAACATTTTTTATGGTTTTTTCTGTTGACTTTTTCTCTACCATTTTTTTAATTCGATATACTTTACAAAAAGGTTTTAGCATATGTCAATTATTCTAATGTACATACTAATCGCGACAATGTCATTATATGTTTATAAAAGGTCATTACGTTGAATTAAGGGAATGTCGTTAGTACCTAAGAACTCTTTACAAAATTTCGCCATTATTCATTAAACATAATGAATTACGTAAAGTAATATGTATGATTCAGGAAAGGACAAAGACTCCACCAGTCATTCATTGTTGAACAGACACCTACTCTCTTGAATATACAAATCAAACATATAAATTTTTTTTGTATATCGAGTTTTTTCCGGTTTTTGTTTGGTTATATAAAAATAGGTTGAAGACTACCTCTTTAAGGAATGTGTTTTGTTATTAGGATGCACCACAAAGAATGAGCATTTTAAATAAAAAAGTTAGTTATTTACAATCCAATAAAAACACTTTAAATAAATATATATCCCTTTGGCTGAGATTGGAAGTACCTAAAAATTGTGATGCATGTAAATTCTTTGATTTTTAAGAAATTTTTCACAAAAGAAACAATATATCTATAGTCGAGACTCTTATAAGTCATATCAAAGTAATGTTTTATTAACTAAATTATTTTAACATATATATCATCAAATGATAAATAAAAAAAGCGTTTTCTTAAAACAAATTTTAGATAGGTTTGGTGAATATTTACAATTGTTGCGGATTTGTTTATACAAATATAGATGAGAGCTGATGGTGAGAGCTTCAAACATATTCCTAACAATATTTAGGGGTTATCACTCAAAAAGATCAAGACAAGCGTGTTTTAATGGGCAAAATTCGAGCCCTTATAAAAGAAAATGACTTTCAGAAAGTAAGGTCCAAAAAACCGAATGCATGGCTTGCCTTATTGAACTTATTAATACCTTTTTAAGGTAACATTTTTTGCACATTTTGGTTCAATCAATGAGATTAACCAAAATTTGTTGTCCTGTGATTCGTTTTTAGGCAAAATCAGTTTATTGCCTCGAATTTATTTTTGTCAGAGCCGTCTTGAGTCTTTAAGAAATTATCTTCGAGAAAATCAAAAGTTAATATCCCTAAAACTTTATTCTGTTCCGGACACCTCGCTTTTGTTGGCGTCGTCATCAAGTTGTACTCTTCATAGCATGGAATGTGGATCGGTGTGGATGAAGTTTCATCACGTCTTCTTGTGCGCTTGCTTGACCCTGATTCGTCTTGTCCTCCTGGTGGATTTGACGTTCAGTTTAACCTAAAATTTAAATAAATATATGTGGGATCCAATATCAAATTTTTGCTCTGGCAACTTTAAAATTAATTATATATACTTTTTATATATTCTCTATAAAATGAATGATCTGCTTTTCCCAAAAAAATTAGGGGTAATTTTGAAATATTCAAACCGTGAAATAGTCACTTTAAATATCATACAAAGGTATACATTAGGGTTGTTCTTATTTTTCAAATGTTTGAAATGTTAGCAACATTGTGATTTTCTGTTTCTTGGTGATAAAAGAAGACGACATACAAAGTTTGAACAAAATCGGTCAACATTACGAGGTCGCGCAACGAGTCAAAGTTTTAAAAATTTAGTAAAAATATAGTTTTCCGCAAATTTCTTCAAAATGGTGGACGTTACAGACTTCAATAATAATTATTAATTTAAAGGAAATCTAATTTACTACCAGACGTATGTTTGATGTTTTTTAATAAAACAAAGTTTTCAGTAAAAACAAAGAAAAAAATGGGAGTGTGTATTGTTAGCTTATTTCATAGCTTTTTTGTATCAATTAACTTCACTCGCCTGTAGAGATGACTTGTTCGCTTCAGAGTAAAATAGTACTTTTAAGTTTAGTAAAACTTTAGATGATAAATCCAAAAATGACCTTGGTTGCATTCTATCAATTCAGAATTCAGTACAATCTGAGTTTACATCATATGATTCAGAGCCTGTATTGACCTATAAGAAATCGATTATGAAAAAAAAATCATAATGTGTTTCTTAGATGTGCGTCAAGTATCCTCTCAAATTTTACTTTGTCTCTGACGCATTTAATCCATTATATGCGTCATTTTGTACGCGATAGGCTTTTTTTTAATGTACATATAACTCTCTACTTATTAAATTGATATGATTTAGTATACCAAAATATTAAAGCTGGTTACCAAGCTTTCATTTGATATGTTTTGTGTTCTAAAAATCGCTATACTTTAAGAGATATAAGCAAATACGTACTCTCCCCCAAAATTGATCTTTTGATATGAGAATATACGATTACCATTTGGTAACGGCAGTTAGTGTAACCTGGATAGGAAGAAAAAAAGAAGGGAGAGAAGTGAGGCAAAATACTCCCTCCCTCTCTTTCTATCCAGGTAACACTAACAAGTTACCAGATGGTAATCGTATATTCTCATATCAAAAGACAATTTTTGGGGGACAGTACGTATTTGCTTATATCTCTTAACGTATAGCGATTTTTAGAACACCAAACATATCAAATGAAAGCTTGGTTACCAGCTTTAATATTTTGGTATACTAAATCATGTGAGTTTAATAAATAAGAGTTATATTACATTAAAAAGCCTATTTTGCGTACAAAATGACGCATATAATGGATTATGTATGCGTCAGAGACAAAGTAAAATTTTGAGAGGATACCTTGACGCAAATCTAAGAAACAAATTATTTACCTAAAATTTTAATAATATAGTGTGGATCCAATATCAAATTTTTGCTCTGGCAACTTTAAATTATATATATACTTTTCTTATATATCATCTATAAAATGAATGATCTGCTTTTCCCAAAAATTAGGGTAATTTTGAAATATTCAAACCGTGAAATGTCACTTCATATTCATACAAGGTATACATACATGGAGCCTCTTTAGTATCATCTTGGGATAAATGATGGTTTTTTTAAATAAAATAATGTAAGAAAGCATTTTTTAAGAAATGCAGTGCATTAAAGATAAAGAAAACTTTTGTCTTGAATTTTATCTTACCACTTTTATATATTGTGGATTTGCATTACGTTGACTGACATCTCATCGTGATAAGATATATTTTTTGCGTCATATATTTTTTATCATTGATTGGTATTATTTATGAGACATAAATGAATGTAAAGCATTTAATTCTGTTCATTTCTTTAAAAAAATTATAATATTGAGAAAAAGCTCTTGTGATCAAAATATTTTTACTTGATAAAAATTTAAGGCAAGTGATTATTAGAGTCCAAGGACTAATTTACTTTTTTATATATGTGAGGCAACAATATTATTTGAAATACTAGTATTACTAATGGAACAGTTTGAAATGATTTACAAAGTAGCTTAGATACAAATAGGGTAATATAATAAACATTATTAAAGGTCTGAAATGATAAAATATCTTATCGTTTTATTGAGTTATAATGTTTAACACACTTTTTCGGGATATATTTATATAGTCCTTTTTTTATTATTTGTAGATATAGATTGTATATCAAAAAAATTATTGAGGTTTTTTATTATAGAAGGAATAAAATTATTTACTTTTGAAGAATTATTGTGCCAAAAAAAATATGGCAGACTTACAAATTGTTTGATTAAGAGTGTTAGGTGGAAGACTATATACAATTGTCACGAATGACCTTCTTGTATGTGATCGTTATGATAAACTGCAAAAGAACAAATGCGTTTTCTGTGTTGAAGCAGAGAAACGCCAAAACAATTTATATATGAATGTTCAAAAGTGGTAGAAAATCTTGTAATCTTACAATATATCATTAACCCTACAACGTTGGCTTAAATCCACAATATAAGATTTAATTTTTTTTCACGTCAACATAAAAATTGTTATAACACAAAAAATTATACTTACAAATACAAATTATCGTGATTTCACAGAATTTTTATCATAAGCCCAGAATTTTTCATTTTTAAACAATAGGAAAGGAATATCATTTTGATTTACGTGCTTTATATTAGTGAAATAAATGGTTGTTAAACGGTGTCAAAAACAACCATTTTAACTTTACATTGTACGAGGCAATTATAAATCCTTTTAATTTATAAGGGGATTAGGGTAGCATTTGTAATTGCCTCGACATGAATAAATATAAATGCCTGGAATAAACATTAAGGTCACATTATTCTTGAAGTCCGATAGCTCAATTTGTAAGGCGTTTTCCACTCTCAATGTTGAAGGTGCAGATTCGACTCCGATAGGGCCAGACGGCCCATTTGGTCAACCTCAATGATACGGTCCTAGGTTCGAGTGACTAATTTTACGCGCTAAAATGATTATTTATATCCAATCAGATGAGTATTATCGAACCAAATAGTCAAAGATAATCATTCAAATTAATTAAAAAGAACGATATAACTATCTGAAGCATTTTCATTTAGAGTTATGATAAAAACAATATATTTATAGATAGAAAGACCCATTGTGTAGCCACAATGGTATAAAACAACATCCATACCTACTTTCTTCATTATTTGCGTTGTATATAAAACACTTGTAAGTCCCTTGTCTAAGCAGGGAAATTATTTATTAATGGCAATAATTCTTCATAATGCTGCTGTCTTTAGATATTATTATATAATGATTTATTTGGGGGTGTAACCCCTATAAATTATTTTCTTCGTCTTTGTTTTAGTCAGTTTCTAACAAATTTATGCATATTTTACATATTTGGGAGGATTTGTGGACTCTCAGAGGCATTATAATAAAAGTCCTGATTATTGATAACCTAAGACGTGCTGACGTGCTGATTGAGCATGCAAAAGGAATTTAAATAATTTGTCTTACGATTTTTATTTTTTTTACAATGCAATCTCATAAACGCCTCTCTTCATTTTTATTCTTCATTGTCCATATATATGCATACTGTGTACAAAATACAAATCATAATCATCTTTCAAATATATTAATGGACAAACCTATCAATGGAGGCCATTCAAGGCTGTTTGACAGATGGTCGTTATCCCATAAATTCTGTTTATTGACAATAAATATATTTTTCTTCGAGGTAGATTAGGGTTGCCCCTATACATAGGTGGCCGCTAACACAGAGAATGAGCAACATATCAAAGTAGGGATTAAAAAAGATCCGAGGGGACACACTACTTACTAAAACTTATACCTGCGGCGATTGATTATTACAATGTTCTGTAATACTCTTAGGGCGTAAGCTCTCTCGCCGTTTATTTTGTACTCGTTTATATATATATACTATCTATATATATATATATATATATATATATATATATATATATATATATATAATATATATATATCTATATATAATATATATGGTATACATGTGTAAATGCATTTAGATATTAATAATGTTTATTAGAATAATATTGGTAGAGATTGGTCAACTATGAGGATCATGATGGATCTCTATTTAAAATTAATTTCGGAAGAACAACTAAATCCAATTTTTAAAAAATCAACACATTACCATCGAGGACTTATCATGCTTAATTAAAGCGTTTATTTTGGGCTTGTTTACGATTATATAAATTTAGTAAAATAGGGTTAATATGAATTATGTCAACACACCTAACCTACTTATTAGACATGTTATTTTTAGTTAGAAGAATAGCATATCGCCATAAAAATGTTTTAAGCACGGTTTAAAGGTTTTTATTACGTTTCTATGATTTTATTAATGCTATATGATATTCATTTGTTTGTTCAATGAATTATGTTCATATTCTTTCCTCGGACTTCAATTTGAGAATAAAAGGATAAGTAGTATTTCTATGCAACTGTTCCAGTCTTTAATAAGGCATGTTTCTATATTTTGTAAGTATTTTTACGAAGAAATTTGTGATGATTGAATAAGTAAAATTACAAATTGATAACTTTTTATTTGATTTTTTTTATTCCAGAAGGGGAGACTTTTTTATGACAAAATATTAATGCAACTAAATCCCTATCTCGAGAGCAAGATTTTAAATATAAACGACCCCGAAATCTGCATAATCGTTCAAATGGTCAGACGGTCATATCAGCCGCAACAGGCATCTTTACAAGATGCCATAAGTCCATATGCCGACTCTGTGAGTAATTTAAAAAAACTCTGTATCATCTTATTTTTAGTTGCCCCACCAATTAGGCAAAAAATTATGGCACTTGAGGAAGGTCAGGGAGCGACGTTTGTCCCTAGAGAAATTTATTTTTAGATCATTTAATTGTGTAGAATTTTTGAAATAATAATATAATAAAGATAGCTCCAAGATAGTATCATAACCGTGTGAATACAAGATTAACTCCAGTGAGGCGGCTCCAATCTAGGGCTAAACAAACAATTAATTAGACTAAAATTCTATTTTTTAGACTAAAATATCTATTTTAGACTAAATATCTATTTTTTAGACTAAAATGTATATTCCTTATACTAAAATGTATATTAATGTTTTGTTTTTAACGCAATTACTTTGAAATTTTTTGAACTGAAATATACAAAAAGACAATTAATCCCACTACTTTTAATTTAAAATGAGTCTCTAATCAAGGGAAAGATGCTTCAGAAAAATCCATCAAGATTTTCTTATTATCTATATAATATCATAAGCACTGAATTTTTTTTCTCCAATATGCTTTGGATGTGTTAAAGAAGATTATTCAAAATTTAGATTAGGGCGTATTGATACACTAACGAAGTTTAATTCCTTGGCAACGACAAGATTTGACTTTAGGATTTTAGCACTAGATACATTGAACGTACAGCTGGCAGCCAGAACAGTGTGTCAAAATATATGTGTATACAAAGGAACATAGAACTTCATGGCCCATGTAATAATTTTAATTTATTCTATGAAGCATATATAAATGTAAGTATTAAATACTGGGAAAAAGTATTTATTAATTTCCATAAAAGTATAAAGAATCAAAATCTGAATGACTAATTACTTTCAATTGAAAAATGCAATGAATTTTACTAATTTCATAGCATAAAGAGCACTATGAAGAAACATTTTTATTTATAGATTATTGATGTGTTGTACCCAGGGTATCTAAAAAAACCCAAAAATTTAAAAAAACCCGAAAAAAACCCGGTTTTTTTTCGGGGTTTTTTCAAATTTTGGGTTTTTTACATACCCTGGTTGTACCCATATGATCCGATTGACGTGTATCTCTTAGGATATGAATGAAGACTATAGCATTAAAACTTATTTTAATCAAACTATATCTTTTCAAAGTTATTGTTTTTATTTGTTTGTGGTTAAATGTACGATCTTTCAAATTCTAATTGCATATAATTATGACATTGTGCATGCAAATTATATATAATACATTTCAAATAAAGTCTTCAACTTTATGAAGTAACTTCTGGCATTTATGACGAATTGTAAAATAAATATTCAAGGCCAGTGAATTCGTTTCTTTGGCCCTCATTGCGTCTTACAGCTCAGTAAAGCCAGTCCAGAGTTTATTAGCATGGTCTGCTGAGCTTGTGGCAGTTGCCAGGTTATTCATAGGGAATGTTTTAAACTTCATTTCTTATCAATTGGTGTATATTAAGGAGTTATTAGTAGTTTCAGAAAATATTCATAGTTGTTAACATATTAACTTTTTAACATATAAACTCCGTTTTTCTACGTATAAAAGCTTACATATTGATGTTAGTTTAATAATTGGCATATAAAATATTAAGGCAACATATGGAATTAGCATAACAAAATGTATTTCAAAGAATTACCAACACCTGTGAATATAATCCACCTAATAAATTATCTGTATTTTAGCAAATTGGTATTTTTTAATTAAGTTTGCACCTAAAAAGATGATGTATTAAATATTCCTAATAATTTAGTAATGGAGGCTACTTATGCATTAAAAACTAAAATTAATTTAATTATCGGATATACATTGAAGTATTTCACTCGAAGCAGACGGTAAAAGAGTTTCTATTTCTTAATTTTTTTTGCAAGTTGTATCTTATTTAAATATTTTCACATTAAAATGTATGTGTTGTAAGATCTACTAAATTAAGAAAAGGCGTATCTATTTAATTAAAGAGTTTATCTTAACACTTTATATATATATATATATATGTATATGTGTGTATATTATATATATATATAACGTTGTAAAACGTTTTTGATACCTTCTTATCACTTATTTTTATTTTGAATATATGCTTAATGTTTTCAAAACTATCAAAAATTTGACTTGGCTTAGGACTTTACAAAGAAATGCAGCCTGTTAAACAATTCTTCGTATTATTTTTTATAATAACCAATATAAAAACAATATATTTTTTTTGTACTTTTTATCTTTAGATATATATTTTTTTCTATTACGTTACACCTCCGGTTTAATATTTTTTAGATGTTTGTATATCATATATTTAATAAATAGTTTCTAAAAACATTATTATATATCTTGGGTGTTAAAAGTTATTTCCGAATCGAAGTAATTATAAAATAGATTTTTCATTGTTCAACTTACTTCGAGTTCAACTTTAATATTTTTTATTCCTAAAAATTCTTATGAAATCCATTTTATAGCAATGAAAATAACTTTCACTCAGAGACATCGAAAATAAAATACAAATAAGATATCTTTGTTATTGATTAAAAAAAATTTTGTTTCCCCATTTTTGATCTCATTAGAAGGAATTAGTGCTCTCAATACAGACAAGGGAGATGAAATTCTATTTCAGAGAATATATCCCTATTTGGTATCTCTTGTGTTTAATTATGGCTCTAAGAATCCACTCATATAAGAACTAATGAGATAGTCAAAGTTTTACAAGATTTTTCCAGTCCCAAAGTGAATATTTCTTCCAAAGAGTCTTACTCACTCCAATTTTTATTGATTCTTTAACAATCACTAGAAAGTTTTTTGTGTGATTAATTGAGTTATAATAAAATTCCATAGTTTTGTTATCTTCTTTACATAGAATTCTCTTATGTACTTCTTAAAATATTAATTTTACTAAGTAATCCTTAACCAAGGGTGAAAAATTGACATTTGAGAACATGATAGAGGTTTTTTCAATTTATCAAAGACGACGAAATGAAAAAAGTTGTTTCAATAATGCGTTGTAGTTCAAGGGGTACTCAGATCTAAATGTGTGAAAAAATAAATTTATCTTCAAAATAATAGATAATTGAATAATATATACTTCTTTGAGCAAGTATTTTATAAAATGAGTATAAAAAAGCTATCAAATATTAATACAACCCCAAGATGGTAATGTATTTTATTTTTCACACTTTTTTTCTAGAGATTGCCTGTAGACACAAGGATTCTCCGATGGGAGTATGTGGGATACTTTCAATGCGTTTTTGGATTCCCGGACGATCGTTTAATGCTTTTATTGTGAGTAAAATATTACGAGGAATCTCTTTTGCCGCTTAATCCCTGAGATAAAAAACGAAGAAATTTCGTGATCGATGAAGGACTGTCCACAATACGAATAGAATCATAAATGTAATAATAATTTGTCATTCAACGTATGAATGCTCTTTCTGACGAAAATAGTCTCACCATATTAAAAGTACACGAAATTTAAAGAAATATATTTCTTACCTTATTTTGGATCCAACTGTTGAGAAAGGGTCGATAAAAAACGCTTTCGAGGACAATCACGGATATTTGTTGACGGATGGACGTGGTCGTCTTTTTCGTCTCGAAAAAATCCCTCCTTTTCTCCATAAGCGAAACATATTTTTGAGTCAACTGATTCTACTTCCTGCTGGCATAGACTTAATAAACCATACCTTCTCTCAATTAAATCACAAAAACCCTCACTTTTAAATTCTTGTCACGAAACAGAATAATAGCAACGTAATTGTGTGATGACGTCATTTCTGATTTTTTTTCATATATATTTATAAAGGCTAGTTCACTATGAAAAACGAGTGCTAAAGAGTTAAAAATTAATGCAAAGGGTATTAAAAAGATTACATTTGATGTACTGGTATGAATTTGAGTGAACACTGATAAAAAACCGAATAGTAGCAAAGAAATTGTGTGATACCGTTATTTTGATTTTTGCGTATAAATTTTCAAAAGGCTAGTGCACAATGAAACAACGGGTGCGTAAACAGTTGAAATTAATTGCCAAGAGTAGTATAAGCTTATAAAAAGTTTGCGCAGACAAAATAAAGAACAGTATAAGTTTTATTTTTTGAAAGAAAAAAAGAAAAAAACTGAATCGTCGAGAAATATTCAACAGCAACCGGAAGTTTAAATTTTATTACTTTTGGGAGAAAAAAAACTAGGCCGCAGCACCTTCGTTTTAACATAACCCATTAAAAAGGATATACAATTTATAGCAAACTCCAATCAATTGCCGTCTTCTTACATTAATTATATCCTTTGATAGATAAAAAATTAACACATAATTTTTTCTATTATATCAAAGCACCACAAATTATTGATTTGAAATCTTTTTGTCATGAGCTTTCGTTAACCCATGGTATGATTCAGCAGTCATGCGTCCAGACTCTCGCTACTTCTAAGGCACTGCTGCTGGTATCGGTTATTCATACCATAATTTAAAATATGAAGAGTGAATGCCATTAGAAGTCTGGTGAAGAGAAAAACACTTAAGTACATTTCGAGCGTTTTGAATTGCATTTGCACGAGCTCTTATGAGAGCCTATTAATATAGGCCTTGTATTTTTCATGAACCCAGGATTGACGGCAATGCCAGGCATGGACAGCCATGCAAAGAAAAAAAATTTACTTACTCTAGTGCCTCTTCAGGCTCAAATTGCGGAAGAAAGAAGAAAAGAAAATAATGCTTTGCACAGAGAGACCTCGTTTGTCTATAAAACAGTAATATAAAATAATAATAATAAGTGCCCTGTGCTACTAGAGCTTTGAAAGAAGTGGATTTTAGTCTTGAATATACAAACGATTTTTCATTTTTACTTTGGGACATCAAGGACATATAAACATAGGTTAGGCTATATATTAATATGAAAATATTAAGTGTCAATTTAAATTTCCATTTAAAAAGCTGTGTACTAAATGCAAATTTAGTTATTAAGCTTTTCTATTCAGAGAAGTGGACAAGATGAGTGGGTTTAATCAATGTTATAGTTCAAAAAAGCATCAATTAAATGTTATAATTAGTTATAGTCGATAATTGATGAGTTAAAAGAGACGCTACGCTAATTATCATAGCTGCAATCTTTGCAGCACGCAGGGTCTTGGTCATACCCTGGGCCTCAAAATATGCTTCAAACCGTGATTGCGTGGGATATAAGCGTGACCGGATATGTCACTAAATGGTGAGCAACATCGGTCTTTTCGGGATCGAGACAAAGAAGTACGTCGATCAGTTTCTTGGCAAACATTGCACCCCTCGATAGAGTAGAATCATTTCCAGGTTTCAGGATCTTGACGATCACACTCGTTGAGAGTTGGCGGTATATAACATTAGAATTAAACTCCTGGGAGGATATATAAAAATGTCAAAAAGATTAAGTCCAACTCTAAATTATTAAAAAAAAAACATTTTCGAAGAAGAATTTACCCGTAGCTTCTCTCCCGAAATAAGTTTACTATTCTACATCAGGTTCAAGCTACAAAATCCTTATATCTACGACTTTTATGTATATTTTTGGGTCATATTTTAAATTTCATTATCATAGTAAACAATAACAGTGTAACGTTAATAAGCCACACTAAAATCCTAGATAACTTTTTAAAATAAAAATATTGCGACAGTTGTGTAAAATTAAATCACAAAATATGATCATTTTATACCATTGTACTGTCAACAAATTTAACGTCATATACAAGAACGAGAGTAACATTAATTTATTCCTTAAGAATAACGATGAAGC
>CP045896.1:10967097-11016651 GCA_013387185.1 Caligus rogercresseyi
TTGTGTAAATATTTCTTGAAATGCATCCATTAATGTGTAAATTAACTCACATCTTGATGAACCACTTCATTATTAATATAAATTATTCCATATTCCAGGCTATTGACCAAAGGACTCAAAAGAAAACTACCCGACGGCCAGGCAGGCGAAATGCTTCATTAAGCAATCAATCAAGTCTTGACAGGGATTCCCTTCAATATCCTTCATAAGTATATCTCAGCTTGATACAAAGCATGCAAGGAGTGTTTTTCTTTTTTACATTAAGAAATGAGTCTTGAGTGTGAGCATGCCGTGCCTTTATATACTTAAAGCGGATCAAATAGAGTTTTAGGAGGTTATATATATATATTTAATTAGATGCAAAATAGACTGAATAAAAGAAGGGAAGAGCAATGTTCGAGTCAGCGCTGAAGGGCGCCATGTTAAGTCGCTCTTTGGCAAAATAGATATTCTTAAAGGCGTTTAAAACAATGACGAAAGGGAAGGAATATTTGTTATCCCTTGAACAGTCAAAGTGGTCTTAATACCAAGGCTTAAAGAATAGAAAAAGGGAGGAATATAAAAAATTATATACACTTTTTTTGATAAAAAGGCAGATAAAACAGAAATCAAACAACAGCAAAAAAGACCAATAATCATAGAATGTAATAAAAAGTTGTTCATAATATTTTTTCCAGCTTGTTGACGTTCGCAAAAATTGTCGTTCGTTAACGTTCACCAAAAGATATCGTTCGTCGTTCATCGTCAATTTTAAATTGAATCGTTCGTCGTTCATTGTTCGTTTGTCGTTCGTTATTCTGAAAAAAAAAATAACGACTTATTTAAGGAAAATTTTCTTGCTATTCTGAAATAAAGTGACATTTTTAGAAAGGAAATTTTTCCATGAAAAAAAATTTTTTTTTTTGGTGCCAAAAATGAACGACGGACCAAAGGAATTTTTGTTGTCGTTCGTCAAAAAATTGTCGTTCGTGGCTCATAATTTGCGAACAACGAACGATTACAAATGAAAATAAAATTCAAAGAATATTTTTGTAACAAATATTGGTGATCAGAAGTGGCGTCCTCTAGAGCCTTGACGCTGCAGTCTAATCCGGCGGAGTAGACGTGGTCAAGGTGAGATGTTCGGTGCTCACCTTCAAACTTCCAGGTGGCCTTCGTGGTCGCGTAGTCGAGACTCGCATCCTTCATGACATTGCTAATGATCTGCAGGAAGATCCTCCGTGAGTAGCTCCTGTCGTTGTGCCTCAGTGAGTCGAGATTGAAGTCACCGAGAATGAGGACACTCTTTGACGCCCCAGTCGCAGATTTAGCTTGATCAAGGATGACATCGAGGCGATCTCTCTCGGTGAGCACAGATCCGGGCTTGGAA
This sequence comes from Caligus rogercresseyi, assembly GCA_013387185.1. Lineage (NCBI taxonomy): Eukaryota > Metazoa > Arthropoda > Copepoda > Siphonostomatoida > Caligidae > Caligus > Caligus rogercresseyi. The sequence continues at coordinate 10,968,467 of CP045896.1, forward strand.
GAGTTCCATTCCCTGTAAACGCTGCCGACAAGGACACTATAAGTGGGGAGGGTCACCTCAATCCACACCGTTTGAACATCCGAGGACATGAGGTGGGTCGTTGCTCGGCGTTGAGAGCGCATTGCCAGGTCGGTTTTCACGAGAGTGAATATCCTCCTCTTTCGATCTAAGAGGCCCAAACGAGACGTACCCCTTGTTTTAAAAGTGCCAACCGAGGGGGCCCATTCGGTCTCGGTGATTACGGCTGCGTCGATGTCCTGTCTGTCGAGCAGGCAGGAGAGGCAGAGCTCTTTGGTGCCGCTGAGCCCTGCGACGTACCAGGTGAAGACCTTCAGTCTTGGAGACTTGCTGCTAGGTCCGCCATTTGCCTGGCGATTTTTCCAAGAAGGACAGCAACGTTTTGGTCCACAGGCACGGGAGGTTGCAACACGGGGGGCCGTGGTGCAGGCGCCGCAATATCTGCGGAAGTTACGGAGGCGTGATCATCTTGGTCGGTTTTTTCTGCTTGCTTCGACCAAAGCAGTGCAATTTTGGACTGCAGTCGCAGGTTTTCCCATTTTTCAGGGTTTCTGGAACTTTTTTGGCTTGTTAAGGGGCCTGAATATTCCTCGGGGCGCCCCGTTTCGCCGTGGAGGAGTTTCCCTGCTTGAGCTAAGCCTTAAATTGCCGTTTCTGCTCCTTCTCTCTTTCCCTCTTTCGTTCCACCCGGGCTGCTGCACGGATGTGTCCGTGCCACATACTTCACTCATTCTAAATTAGGTTATTATAATTGTTGACTGAAATAAATTCTTAAGCGGGCTCAAGCTGTAATATAAAAAATCATTTGTACATGTGCTTAGTAAAAACGTATAAAGACAAAAGCAGCATAAAAGTAGTTCTTCAAAAAAAGAAAAAATCGTCAATTATTCAATCTTGAATCCAAAACTTTTCTTCTATAATTTTAGGAATATTTTTATTAATATTGAAAAATATATTTTTTTTAGCGAAAAGGAACTTTTACTATGAAATATGTATTTCAATAAAAAATGGATTTGCATATTCTAAAATCGATATTCTAATTTCGCTTTTTATAAGATACACATTTTTCCAATATTTAAATATGTATGTTTAAAAACTTATGTTATTTCAGGAGAGTCGTTCCTCCTTATCCTTGGAATAAATCTCAAACAATTGGCAATCATGAAAATGATTCGAGAAAAAAAAGTATAAAAGGTAGATATATTCTTTATTGCAGTAATAGAAGGGATTATCTCAATGAATTTAATGATCCAAATATATGCTTAGGCTTAAGCTAGCATCATTTTTCACAAGGGACAAATGGGATATATAAATTAATGTCTACAAGTCAATAGGTCTAAAAAATAAATGATAGTTAAAAATCTTGTGATATTGATGGCTGACGATGGTTGTATCTTTTGTGTTGGTTAACAGGCTTCTTTTGATGAAGTATCTATATTTTTCTCTCTCCTAAAAGCAAAGCTTTTACAATAAACATTAATTGTGAGGATTTATTGAACTATACGCCATTTTAAATATAAATTGCGATCGATACGGAGGATTTTTTAATGGAGGCCCATTTTAAATTGTTCAAAGGAGGTTACGAATGCTTTTTTGAGAAGTCAACAACATTTATGATATGATTTTTTAAAGGATTCCCACCAAACACGGTTGAATACCAAGTACTCATTTCAATATTGTTATGAGTAAAAAAGAAGTCACTATTGACGGGGGAAGGTCGAGTAGACGGCTTTTAACTTCTTCTAGTTCAGCTTAAGAATAGTCCTTGCTATTAGGAAGGTGGAATAATAATATTTGGAGAATAAAGAATAACCGAACAGTATTTGATTTATATTTTATATTATAAACTATGTAAACACTATGTATTACTTAGAAGGCTGAAAAGAGTGGCGGGAACACATTAACATTAACAATATAATCAATCTTAGTGCATATTTTTATCAGGTAACTTAAAATCGTTATCATACGTGATAAAAACGGTACAACTAACTTATTCAATTTTCTTTAATAACAAAAAAAGAATACGTATAATTTTAAAGATTATATAAATCAAGAACAATGATACAGCAAGGGTTTGTTACACTATTTTTTTATTGTTGAACTGTTTACTCACTTTTTGTTATTTATTAATAATCTTCATCGTTTTTAAGTGTTGCAGTAAGAAATCATCAACCCGGCTAGAAGTAACTTCAAACACAAGACTACATCCATTATAAATATCCCTGTTGATCACAAATAATATTAAAATTTGTAAATATCTAATGGAAAAAAGTACCTTAAAAAATATTTAGTTCACTGAGGTCCACAGGCAGCTGACACGTTTTGAGAGGGGTGCTACCAAGGAACTTGGATTAATGTTGATAATCGCATTCTTCAAATGCTTAAAAACGAATAGTATAAGAATATTCCATTTAATAATGTCAGTATATTTTTTTTCCAATGTAAATAAAGTATATTTTAGCGCTTTGTACTTACCCCAATAGAATCCTCATTAATGGTCAATCTATTTGGAATGCAGAGTTAAGATCAAAATATAACTTATAATCAACTACTACTCCTTAATCATTTCATTGATCGACCGTCTTTTGGACGCAGCAGACGATCAATGCCACAAAGAGAGCATCGATCAGAGGCAGAAATGAAGACCATGTGGTGGAAAATGTTTTAATGTGGTGTGGCGTATGACCTACAAAGACCATATGTCCAAGCTGTTTGACAGTTTACAATCTAGCAGCTATATAGAATGCAGTCTTAGGGCTAAAAAGAACTACGACTCTATTATGAGCGAATAAGGACTCTTGAAATATTGACTGAAAGAAGAGCATTTCAGGCAACAAGTAACTCGGCTTTCTTACTTTCTTGATAACCTTGTATGGCAACAAAGTCTAGCCGCTAGACCATATCTACATTATATTTATATTCTGATCTAAAATAAAACCCTATAATTAAATATGTCATTTATGATGTAAAAAGGATCTCTTTTTTATGTATTTGACTTTAAATGTTTCTTTAGGCATATGTAAATTATCATACATAATCTATATAGTTTATAATGTTAATAATGTTTATATGTAATAACGTAATGTAATAGTAAATAATAACTCTATGAAAGGTTCCTCATAATTCAGTGGAATCATGTTCAACTATAGATGGCGTAGTTTTGTCTCCGTAAGAAGGATGGGGATCTAGTTGATCTACTACAATTTAAAAATTCGAATTGTGTTAGATGAATTGTAACGGTATAATGATTATTTATAACTAAATGGGTTCAACTCAAATGAGGCATAAAGGTAAAAAAAAAATAAATAAATGTATTGATACGAATTGTTTGTTTATTAATTATTTTTTTACTTTTTATGTGATGTTGTGAAACTCTATATTTTACTCAATTATGTGGATACGTTTAAATTTTCAGTTATTTTGTTGTTTTGGGATTTTCGATGAGAGAAATATAGATATAATTAAAAATGATGTTGCTTCTACGTGTATAATTTTTTTTCTTACACACCAACATTTTTTTAAAACACATAATTATTATAAACATTGTTATACGTATGAATAGTCTATAAACATCGTTTTTGCATTATTCGTGTATGGTCATGTTATTTATGACATATTTTTCTCGTCCGCAAAGTTTTTTTTTGTCATACAATGCATTTCATTGTTAGATAAGTAGGTGTGTGGTTTTTACTCCTATTTTTCCAATATATAAGTATACATTATTTGACGTAAGGCTATTTTTCGGTGTTTGTGTGTATGTATATGTTTTGTCAGAGAGTGACATAATTTGATTAAGCAATAGGTACACGTCATTCACCTTGGATTTATTCATATGCCGCATGCCTCTATATCTTTCGTATATATTTATAAGACAGATTAGATGCGAACATTTTTATATTTTCTGATTGGATTGCTTAATTTGTAATGATTACTCTATAGCTCTGCTGTACGAAAAGTGATAAAACAGTTAGACATTAATTTGAAACTCCAAATATGGCAGCTTTGAAGGTATTGAAATTAATGTGACTTGTCTCAAGCTATCTTCACAATGTTCTTCATTTGCTTACAAAAAATATGGATCTTGTTGATTGAAATTGAAAAACATATTTGGTACATAACTTGAACATACTCATGTAAATCTATATGTGTTGCAATCACATTTGGTGTTGTAAGTTCGAGTGAGTCCTTATTTTTTTCTGCAAATCTGTTCAGATATACATATGGGTATATATATATAAAAATATATATATGATTTATTATAAAAGATAAAATTAATCTTATTTATATACAGATATAAATATATAGCCTAGCATTATAATAAGACTCCAAAAATAAACAGATCAAAGTAAAACATATTTGATACATATTTCATATCAATATGTGTATATTAGGGTTGTTCTTATTTTTCAAATGTTTGAAATGTTAGCAAATTGTGGATTTTCTGTTTCTTGGTGATAAAAGAAGACGACATACAAAGTTTGAACAAAATCGGTCAACATTACGAGGTCGCGCAACGAGGTCAAAGTTTTAAAAATTTAGTAAAAATATAGTTTTCCGCAAATTTCTTCAAAATGGTGGACGTTACAGACTTCAATAATAATTATTAATTTAAAGGAAATCTAATTTACTACCAGACGTATGTTTGATGTTTTTAATAAAACAAAGTTTTCAGTAAAAACAAAGAAAAAAATGGAGTGTGTATTGTTAGCTTATTTCATAGCTTTTTTGTATCAATTAACTTCACTCGCCTGTAGAAGATGACTTGTTCGCTTCAGAGTAAAATAGTACTTTTAAGTTTAGTAAAACTTTAGATGATAAATCCAAAAATGAACTTGGTTGCATTCTATCAATTCAGAATTCAGTACAATCTGAGTTTACATCATATGATTCAGAGCCTGTATTGACCTATAAGAAATCGATTATGAAAAAAATAAACAATAATGTGTTTCTTAGATTTGCGTCAAGGTATCCTCTCAAAATTTTACTTTGTCTCTGACGCATTTATAATCCATTATATGCGTCATTTTGTACGCGAGATAGGCTTTTTTAATGTACATATAACTCTCTACTTATTAAATTGACATGATTTAGTATACCAAAATATTAAAGCTGGTTAACCAAGCTTTCATTTGATATGTTTGGTGTTCTAAAAATCGATATATTTTAAGAGATATAAGCAAATACATTTTTGCACGTACTCTCCCCAAAAAATTGATCTTCTGATATGAGAATATACAATTACCATTTGTAACTGCTGTTAGTGTTACCTGGATAGAAAGAAAAAAGAAGGGAGAGAAGTGAGGCAAAATACTCTCTCCCTTCTCTTTACAACACAATAAACCTATGAGTACTTGTTTTGCAACGGAAGCTTAAGAACCATATAGCTGATAATTGTTTTATTTGGTGTAAGAGAGTGCTTTACTGGTTTAAGTATATTAAAAAAAAATTGGCAAAGGATTTAAAAAAAGTTGATTGAACAAACATGTGTTTTTTTTTTAAGTCATCCTTGGGGGTTCAAAGTCATTTTGATAATGGAATGCCTCATAATAATATTAATTATGACAAGTAAGGTTATTTTATTTTTTCAAACTCAACTCTCCCAACGGATAAAATATTTTTTATAACTAGGCCCTAAGAGAAACGAAATAGTATGAATATAACTAATATTCAGGCCCGTTTATATAAATTCAAGGTGTACAAGAACAAATTATCAATAGATTTGGTGTTGTTGTCACCAATTTTCTTTGAAATCTTTGAAATATTATAATAAAATAAAGCTGTACTTATGAATACATTTTAGAAGTGATTTCAGGATAGATGAAAGTAATTGATATTCTTCATTAGTATATATATCCATCTGGATGAATTTAATTTGAATAACAAATAAATCTTAAAATTCAAAAACAACATGCAAAAACATTACAAATTGCTGGTAATAAAGTCTATTAATATTGAAGTATTTCATAATAAATATTATTTCTTTATTTGATATTAATTGGGAATTTATGCAGATATATTAAATTAAACATATATTATATATTATATAAAAATAATTGAATTCAATAAATATAATGTTCTTGGTGATGCATTATAAGATTATATATATATCTATATATATATATATATATATATATATATATATATATATATTATATATATATATATAGTGCTCAATGAATATATTTAACTTTAAAAGGGCCTTTAATTTAAAAACTATACATATATATCATTTTTGTTTGACTTTAAAATAATAATTTGGAGCTAATGATCAAAAGAAAATATAATTTGTGCCCTTTTCATCCTGATTCAAAGGAAATGAATGAACATTTGATATTTGAAGAGATATACTGTCTGCCTCAAAAATATATTTAAAGAAACCCTAGAAAGTTTTTAATCAATGACTTGAAGAATCCACTAATCATTAAACTGTAAAACTTAAAGAAGCTTTTAGTGACCTTTTAGGGCTTATACTTTACGAAGCCTTCTCTTTTATATTTATAGTATTATAGCGCTTCGTTCAGCAGAACCCGTATATTTACAATCCCGCTGAAACATATGTATTTATATCTTTTGAGCATATACGAGATGAAGGAAAATGTATTTTATATTTACATATAAATAAATTTCACGATTGTTCATATATATATTCTAATTAATAAAATTTTATTGCAAAATTTTTTTCTGTGTGTTATAGCAACTACCTAATAAATTAACACAATCTTGAATTCACAGTTTTGCCAAACAGATATAGCAAAGTATATGCATTTCAAGTTTAAAGTATTTTTACAGTATTCACAGAAAATAAACCACAAATGTTCCTTGCTACTGCAACAATGAATAACATTATATTTTTTCATATATTCTCTATTTCAACCGGTAGCTTTTATACAATTTATTTTCTTTGTATGCAAGGAGGAAGAAGGACTTGGCAGCCTCTGGCTTGACTTCCCTTTGTTGCGAAGCCTGTGCTTACTAGGTAGGGAACCTGGTTGGGGGTTGCTTTTTACTACAGCACCTACTTCAACGACATACAATATTTTGTGGGCGACCTCAGTGACAACAGCATTGCTATCATTAAGTCCAAGGAGCTCCTCAACATGGAAGAACTGCCTGCCCAACAGGCCAATAGCAAAGCCAACTTCACAGTGCTGTCGGCTGGCATTGCTGCACTTGAAGAAAGGCTTCCCCTGCGTGAGAGCCTGGGAATTGTAGAGAAAGTGAGAGGGGTATGAAGATGGAGCCCTTTGGTATCATGGAGAGCATTGTTGGAATTCTGAATGGGTCCTCCATGGTCTAGCGTCAAATGACCTCTACCTCCTCAAGTGCGCCCCTGTGGATTGTGAAATGGCATAATTTAAACTTAACCCATTAGAACCTGAGCGTCGATTTTTTAACGTGTTATAAAAGTAAAGAAAAAAGTCGTAATTAATGTAAAAATGACACTTTATGAATATGGATATCATTTTATGAGCATTTTACTAGGTAAAGATCCATTGTTAATGCTTGTGGCCTTGTTGTCAGTCTAGACAGAGAGTTTCATAACGACGGATGTGCCTCAAAAAATCTCCAATCCAAGGTATTGTCTTCTTTGATATTTTTCTTTGGTACCAAGTACTTTTAATAAGTAATATGAATGATTAATTATTTTTAAACAATATTATTTAAATGTTGTGTTGATATTATACAAATTCGGAATCTTAATTACTAGAAAAAACTTTTTTTATTTCTAGCGTCGAAAAATCGACGCTCAGGCTCTACAGACATATTTTTCAAAAGAAAATGCAAACAAGTCTGTATTACGATTTGTAATACTGCGTTCTTATAAGTAATATTGTTTGATTATAATAAATTATTTATAGGCTTATTATTATATTTTTAAACTATTTTTTGATAGACTTACTTATGAGATACTTATTCTTCTGGAAGACATAGATGAGTCTGCAGAGGTTTTTATAGGCCTTCCAGAAACTACGGAACTCTCTGATGGAGATAGTGATTGGTCAGATGACGAGGCAGAAGGTATTTCAGAGGAATAAGTCGACTTTTATTGGAAGTCCCTGCTTATTCTAGTTTTTTTGAAAATAAGAAAGTGCAGCTGTGAAGAAAAACAGGGCGTAATCATATATATTGGAGAAAAAAGCTGTAAAATGCTCAAAACATCACAATCTAAAAAAAAACTCCATCTGAAAAGGATGTGACAGCAAATAATCCACACGACTTTTTCGAACTTTTCTTCAAAAACTGTATTTCTACAAATAACCGTGCTTCAAATATTAGACCCGAAGTTTTTTTCAGCATGGAAGCTTTAAAAAATTCTATCTGTGAACGAATGCACGATCCCGTACATTGGAAAGCACAACAAAAAACAGTTTTTCCGAGGAAACCCCATTCGGTTTTGGATTCAAAATATGAAATCATGCTCAAATGTGGAACTCACATTCTTTCAATCTTTATTTTGGCAAAAATCACCTCCAGAATTTCTTTTCCAAATTACAGGCTGGAGGGCCACAGTGATATATTTTATCAAAAGGCAAAAATTAAAATATTTACTTATGTGATTTTCATACCTATTCTTAGTTTTTTTTTTTTTCTGGTTGTACATATCATAAAAATGAACTGTGAATAATAATGATAATAAAAGAGTCCACAACAAGCTTGGACTCAAGAAATTCGACAATTTGTACCAATGTTTCTGTGGGGTTTTCACGGATGCCGAATAACTCATAGAACATTATATAGATAAGAATACTTTATTTCAATACTTAAGAAGAGAGAGAGAGAGAGATCAGGTCGGGGTCAGCACATGGGGCTCCCGTGACGTCAATGGTGAAGGACGTTAGTTATTGACGTCATCGTATAGGAGGTATCCTCACACCCCCTCTCGAGCCCTGAGGATGACCTTAAGTCATTATGTAAATCTATCGGGGGCGTACCGGACTCTTTTGGGTCGTTGATGGGTTGAAGGTGTGACCGCTGGAGCGTTGTCTTCGAGGGTCATCTCCCGGCTCTGCTGTACTTCACTGTTCTTGATAACCCTCAGGAAGCGACGATTCCTCGTTAGAGTTCGGCCTGACGGAAATAGTAGGAGGTATTCCCGGTTACGCTTTTTTCCTTGCACTGTGGCCGTACGATCCCAGGTTTTATTCGTTGGGTCCTGAACCCAGACCTTGGAGTTTATGGGGATGGGGTTGAGCGGCCGTGAGGTTTTGTCATATTGAGCACTCGCGTATTGGTGCTGCTTTGCGATGCTTAAATCATGTTCGTCAAGACGCTTCTGCCAATTTTTGTCAAAGGTGAGATTGTGGGAAGGGAGTCTGGAGCGCATTGGTCTTCCAAAGACGAGTTGGGCCGGGGAGAGCGTGCCGTGACGAGTTGGAGTGTTGCGAATTTCCAGCAATCCTTCCTGGAAGGCCTCAGATTCAGGGCTCCCGGTCTTTAGGAGTAGAGATTTTAAGGATTTAACAGCGGACTCCGCTAGTCCGTTTGACTGGGGAAAATGTGGGGATGATATTCTCTGAGTGATACCCCAGCGCTTAAGGAAGTCCTGCGTCTCTGCGGCAGTAAATTGGGGGCCTCCATCTGAGAAGATTCTCAGAGGCCTGCCGAAGATAGAGATGTGTTGGAGGAGGCTGTTAATAAGCGACTTGGCGGTGGGTGCATTTGAAAATCTGTGGAGGGTGAGGAAGTTTGAGTATCTGTCCACCAATGCCATGTAGTGTTTTCCTCCTGCTTCGAAGAAGTCCGTCGCAATCTCCTGAAATATCTCCGTGGGCCGGGGTTCTGATTCGAGCGGCTCTTTGGGGAGACTTGGTCTACGAAACTGGCATTCCTCGCACGCTTCCGTGATATTGCGTATATCCGCCGATATTCCCGGCCAGAATACTGTCTGGCGTGCTCTTTTCAAAGTTTTTTCAGAGCCTTGATGGCTTGAGTGCAGCCGCTGAAGGATTTGGGCCCGCTGCGATGCCGGAATGACGATCCTATCACCAAAGAGGATTAAGTTTTCTTCAATGGTGAGATGGGGGAGAATTTTGGCGTATGGCTTGAGCTTTGGGTCGAGATGTCGCATGTCAGGTCCTTCCAGGATAGTTTGAATGAGTAACTGAGACAGTGAGTCTCTCTGAGTGTCCTCTGCGACCTCTTGAAGGATGGGATCGCGTGCAATATGGTTGCGAGTTGTTTGACCACATTCGACTTGGGAGGGATCAAAATTGTTGAGAGTATCCACGAGGTTGCCTTTTATTGTACTGATGGATCCGAACATGTCCTCAGTCATGTTTTTATCTTCTTGGGTTGGATCGTCCACGGGTGAGCGGGAGAGTGCATCTGCCATCCGATTGTCTTTACCCTTTTTCCAAACTGTGATGAAGTTGTAGGGTGTTAGGTGGTAGTCTTTGGATCCTCGTGTTCTCTATGGCGTCTAGCGTTTTTTGTTGAGGATCGTGAGGAGAGGCTGATGGTCCGTAACGAGCGTAAATTCGGACAGGCCAAAAAGATAAATATGACACTTGCGGAGCGCCCATACTGCGGCGAGTAGTTCCAGCTCGACCATGGCATAGCGTTCCTCTGCTTCAGTGATGAAGCGACTCCCGCACTCGATGAGCTTCCAGGTACCTTGCTCGTCCTCCTGAAGTAGTATGTATCCGAGTCCGTTGAGTCTACTGGCGTCTGTTTGGACCATTGTTTTCCGCTTGGGATTGAACGTTGTAAGAATGGGAGGTGAAACAAGGCTGTCTTTGACTTCTTGAAAGGCTTTGGAGTGATCATTTGTCCATAAAAACGGATTTTTGGAGCTGAGTAGTGGGCGGAGGGGTACGAATCTTGCTGAGATTGCATCCGAAAATCCTGCCAATTGTTCCACTAAGCCTAGGAAGCTACGGAGCTCTGATATGTTCTTCGGGATTGGAAATTGAGAAATGGCTTTGACTTTTTGTTGGTCAGCTTGGATGCCTTGTTTGGTAACTCTAAAGCCCGCAAATTTGACTTCTGGTTGGGCATAATAAAATTTAGTAGGGTTTAGGGTGATCCCCACTTTTCTGCAGCGATCGAGGAATTTTTTCACGTTTTGTTCGTGATGTTGTAGGGAGTTGTCGTGTAGTATGATGTCGTCAACCACTTTCTCCATGTTTTTCATGTCCGCGAGGGCTTCATCTCCTCGCCGATTGTATTCGTCTCCCGCACACGAAAGGCCCATGGTGGCGCGGAGATGTTTGTAGCGACCCCACGGTGTGATGAAGGTAGTGATGTCTTGGCTGTCACGATGAAGAGGGACTTGGTGATATCCGGAAGTGGCGTCGAACGTCGTGAAGATTGAGGCATTTGGAGGAATGTTTGCTATCGCGTTCTTTGGGAGGTGATGGGGTGCTGGGCCTACGGACATGTTCATTGAGCTTACGTAGGTCCACAGTGAGCCTAAGTTTGACCCCCTTTTGTACTGACATGGGTGAACCCATCAGTGGGCTTGGAGACTTTCTGAATTATTCCTCGGGACTCCAAATCATCGAGCATTTTCTTCACCCGCTCACGAAGAGGTAAAGGGATAGGTCGGGGACCTCTGACCTTAAAAGGTGTTGCGTTGGGCTTGAGGTGGATGACCATGGGGGGTCCATCCATTACTTTTAGATGCTTTTCTCCCTCAAAAACATCAGAGTATTCTTTGAGTAGGGACTCCTTTGTGACATGTGTGGGACTGATATAGGGAGAGACGTTCCCTGTTCCGGACGTGAGGGCGATCTGATATGATTTAGTTAGACGCGGAGAGGTTGTGGTGGGCGAGGACTCGAAAGAGTCTCTGTTGACGTAGAGCACTGAGTTGATTTGAGGGTCCCTGATTTGTGGTATTGGTTTGGGGAAGTCTACATGGATGATTTTAAGCGCAATACATGTTTCCAGACTTAAGAGTGTTCCCTGATATTCATCGGAAATCTGGAATGTGACCGGAGTCATGAAGTCATTGTACTTGATCTGGACTTTCATCTCGCCAATGATGTTGATGCTGAGGCTGTTGGCGGCTGTGAGCTGACCTTCTGGCTTTATGCATTTGTTGACGTCGATTCCAAGAAGTTGAGCGTTGTACACACTAATAAGGTTGGCTGATGCACCACTGTCCGGGAGGACATGCTTAAGGTAGCCTAACGAAGTGCCGGTCATGGAGAAGAATTGAGCTGTAATAGCTCTAAGCTCGCAAAACTTGGACTCCTCCGAACACGACGACAACTTGTTGATATCGGGTACGTAGACGGAAGAGACTCTACTACTTCTGCACATGACGGCGTAGTGGCCCTTCTTGTTGCAAGCCGTACACGTTCGGCCTTTTGCAGGGCACGCTCGCTCGCCCGATGTGTGGGTCTTGCCGCAGTTTCCGCATGTCTTGCTGGCCCTGTTCTGCGATGGGAAACGTGTGGTGGCGGGTTGGAACCGGCTTGTGGATCGAGCTCTAGGTCTGACTTGTGGAGGGTGCTGGACTTGCTGGATCTCAGCGTTGGTGAGCTTAGAAGAGGATTTGTTGGCGGACTCTTTGGCTCTACAAATAGCGATAGCTCGATCCAGTGTGGGGAAGGTGGCTTCTTCTTCGAGGGCGACCCTTGTGTCGTGATCACGGATACCGACGACGATCTGCCGGACGATTTGTGCGTCGCGGCAATGGTTGCAAATCTCCGCTTCTTCAGCCATATCTTTGAGACAAAACCAAAACTTGTCGAAAGACTCCCCTGGTTGCTGTTTCCTTTTGATGAAGTTGACTTCAGCCACAACCTTACTATTCTTCTCTCGGAAATAGTCATGAAGACTAGTGAGAAGGCCACTGACGGTGATGTCCGGTGACTCGAAATCTATTTTATAGGAGTATTCCAGGATGCGCTTACCGTGTGCTCCAAGAGCACTGAGGAACGACCATATTTGCTGTTCGTGGGGGAACGAGGCAAAATTTTGAGCTCTGGAGGTAGAGTTCCAATTTTCCCGCCAGTGACGGAATTGTCGAAAGTCCGCCGTGTCGGGGAGCCGTTCCATATCCGCTATTCGGAAGGTCTTGTTGACGGAGCTGTCCATCCTCTGCACGGGGATCCTGGGGTTGGGAAGCTCTCTGTTGGTTGTGTGGCGGGGGGAGGTGCGGAAGTGCCAAATATACCCGATGTAGATTGTGATGGAGGTGTCAGAGGTGACGTTGTTGAAGGGTGGGCTACCGTTACCACTTGAGGGAAGGTCGGTGTAAGTCCTGGGGCCATGGAGGACGGCGAAGAAGGGGGAGAAGACGTGAGACCTATAGAAAATCCCGGCGCCGTTGAGGGGTGAGTTGACGCATTTGTCTCTACAGAGGGGTCCTTTAGGAGTAAGGACCTCATCTGTGCTAGGATATTCTCCGTTTGAGCAGCCATTTGGGCCTGGACTTCTGCTTTGAGGTCGGCTCGCACGTTTTGGAGATCCTCCATTGTGACCTCAGGAGTATTTGAGAAGAGATTTGATGTTGCTCCTGCGAGGTCTTGCTTGGAGGGAAGAGTGGATGAGGAGTCATCCCGAGACTCGGGTGGGCCCATAGACCTGGTGTGCATCAGAGCGGTCTCTGACTTGACGGGCGTCTTCTTCTTTTGGGGACTATTCTTACCCATGATGTGTGTTATCGCTGTGGATGCGATCTGCTCCGGGGAGTGGATAGAGGTATCTTACGAGCTTCAGATCCGTGAAGGAGGGTTCTTCTTGGAGAGAGTGACGACGAGATTCTCGTCCAAGGTCTTAAGACTGCGTCGTGAGGAGCAGGGTCTTAAGGACTACCGACTGCGCCATGTGGGGTTTTCACGGATGCCGAATAACTCATAGAACATTATATAGATAAGAATACTTTATTTCAATACTTAAGAAGAGAGAGAGAGATCAGGTCGGGGTCAGCACATGGGGCTCCCGTGACGTCAATGGTGAAGGACGTTAGTTATTGACGTCATCGTATAGGAGGTATTTCACAGTTTCCATCATGAAGGAATTAGAAACTAGCATCTGTCATAAATTACGATACCCCAAAGTAAGCAACGCTAAAAAAAAACGATGGAACTAATAAGAAATATATTGATTTTTCCTATCCATCACGCATTCAACAATATAACACGCTTTGGGCTATGTTGGTGTAATGGACCAAGGGAAAAAAAGACACAATAGTAATGGTGGCAAATAGTTTTTATGTAATTAGTGTCACAGTCAACATGCATGCCAATTGCTGAAACAACAAGTGAAAAATATGGTTTCACATGATTTCATCGAATATCTTGCAATACATGATTGTAAATATTTTGGTCAAAATCTTTTGAAGGGAGCCAATACTTCGAAACTGAATTATTTATAGAGACATGCAAAAAAAACTATTGGATCATACAATGTGAAGGTAATAACGTATTGTGACACTGTAATGGAAGAGGCTTCGTTATTTGTGTAAATGCAATGCAGGCCTTTACCCCAGGTGCTTCAACGAATACCATTATGTTTGTAAAGAAATAAATAAAACATATAGAAGTCAATGATTTAAATATTAATGTTAAATGTTTATCGTGGTTATTATAAATATATATATATGTATATAATTAATATATATATATCTATATATATATATATATATATATATATTATATATATATATATATTATATACGTCTATAGAAAGATACGTCTATACATTACGTAAAACATTTTTACATATATACATATAAATTAAAAGAGAAAAAAAAAATATGAAAGGAAAAATGTATAGTGCCGTTTATTCTTTTTTAGCTAATAAAATATTTGACTGTAGAGCCTGAGCGTCGATTTTTCGACATTCAAATTTCTCGACAGCTTCTTGTTCAATTTGGTTGAAATTTTAACAAATGTTCAATATGTCAAGATAAAATAGCCATAGAAGTTGGATTATTCTATAATCATTATTTAACTTTCAGTTCTAATGGGTTAAGAAGCATTTGGCAGATCAGCACACCAGTCTGACGGATGACCATGTATGCGACATTTTGATTCGCCAATGTAATCGTTCCCTGTAAGCGTGCAACTCTCGTATTGTATATCTTTCTTGTGTATTTTATGGTCATTAGTCACATAGTATTTTTATTGTATATTATAATATATATATATATTGTATTAGAACATATTAAACCTAAATAATGTATCGTTGAAATTAAAAAATCTGTAAATTGTAAAAGAAAACTTATTCGCATATTATATATCATTCCTCCTCTCCCCCCCTATATTTGTAGCTTATTGTTTGCAGATATTTGGGATTTAAAAGCAATTTTTAACACCATATTTTACCCAGCCCTAAAGATTGTGTATTACGGAGGAAAAGCTAAGATCGTTCATTATTCTACCTTGACTTCAATTCGACCTCTGAGATCCTATCATCATACACACAAAAAGAGGGTATAACAATAGCGGCCATCACTTTTGTAGATCAAATATTGATTTTGATGGGGCTTGAACGATTTAAGATAACATTATTGATGTTCAAAATCTTAGTTTCGTCCTCAAATTATATTGCCTTTGATTAATAACAGGTCCTAAAATGAATAAAACTAAGTTCGACCGTTCAAACGTTTTATTTATTTCGAAAAAAATATATCAAGGAAAAATTCTACAAGTTTAAAAATTACCAAAATAAAAGGTTAACCTATTGTGTCCACTACGAATGTCGGGATTAATAAACAATAATATTATTAAATTGATGGAAACATATTTAATAAATCACATCAAAAAACTTTTACAATGATAGAGCTCTGTAGTATGATGAAAAAGAAGATGAAATGAATATGGTTTTTGTGTACCCGCTCTGGATTCTAGAGACAACAACAGACTGACTTGTGAGATACGCACGTAAGTCGGCTGTCTTTTTGTACTCTCCATTATAATGATAGATGAACCTAAGAGAATGAAAAAAATACTGAATGAATTAAATATGCATGAGATTAGATGATGAAGTATAATCGTTTAAATATTCAAACCCTTATTTTCTTAATATGGTCGCTTACTATTCATGTCATAAAGAGAAGGTTACAAATGAGAATTAAGAAACAGGATAAAAAAAGACAAAAATTAAGAATGGTGTATCGATGGTAACTTTTGAAAAATAGCCAGGAGTAAATCGTAGTAACAAATCGTATCTTTAACCCTTCCATTTGTGTTTGGGTCGAATCTAACCCATTAAAATTTGCTCTGTTCCCTTATTATTTCTTAAGGTTTGCCACATTGCATTCGAACATAAAAATCTTCTTCAATGAACTTGAATGTTTCAATTAATTTGTTGTGTCTGTGGTGGTGCTCCTGGTTAAAAGTAATCGTCATATGATATGAATTCATCCGTCAGATAGACCTGTCAGGAACACAATATCTTTGATGTGTTTGCTCTCAATGTAATTTGGAGGGACATGAACCCAATTTGAAATCAGGGGTCGAATTTTAAGAAGATATAATTTCTATGTAAAGCTGGAGAAAGCCCGGATGAACTCATTTAAATTAACGGCAATTTTAAATTCCCTGCACACCCAGTCAGTCAGATTAAAATTCTACACAGGCCAACATGCTGCCCAAGTAGATCTCCCTCAAGAACAAAAATGGGCAGGAGGAAAACGCATGTACTTTGTGCCTCTAGAAACCAAAAAATGGGCAGGAAGGAAGCCCTATTAATTTTATACCCCTAGAGACAACAAAACAGGGATGTCCTTCAAATTGAATAATATTTTGTAAGGCCAACTTGAGGATAGCATGTCACTTAGATGGCGTCAGACACATAAGGGTGATTCACTTAAATGGAGACTCACATTACAAATACCAACTCCATACCATCTTTTGTATTAAATTTTAACACAACTAATTTTTTAAACAAAAATGAATGCACCAGGTGTAATTTACAAATGGTATTTATCAATAAATTTTCACATATCCTCCTTTGACTTTCACTACAGCTTTGACCTCCCATGTGGGGCAACACAGCCAGGAAATCTCTTCCTCTGACAAGATTTTCAACGGTCCAGGCCCACCCAACGGGCAGAATGACCCGGTTTTATTCTTGAATAAGGGACATCCCCCGTGAAGCTGAGGACTCTTTCAGAGGAAACAAAGCCCCCTCAGTCCTGGTCTGAGCTCAGAAAGATTCCTGCCTTGTTGCCTCCACCGTGAGGAGTTCAAAGCTGTAGTGAAGGCCAAAGAAGGTATGTGAAAACTTAATGAAATACATTTTGTAAATTACACATTGTGCTATCATTTTTTGTTAAAAATTATTTGTGTAAAATTTAATACAAAGATTGTAGTGTTTTGTAATTGTGAGTCTCAATTTAAGTGAATTCACCCTGTATATAAACAATACACTTTTTGTGTTTGGTCCATGCTTATTTTTTCACATTACAGGTCTTTTTGGAGCATAAGAATTTACAAATTCTATCTATCCTTCATTAGTTACTTTATATCTATAAAAAAGTCTTTAAAAATACTAAAGCGATATATACGTATCGCTCATAATTCAATAAATGGAAGCCATTTTGGATGAAAAAAGTTTTTGTGTGTTATTTAGATCCATGTTAAAACAGTCTCATCATTTTACCAGGAACACTCGAAGTAAGAAGGAAGATGAGTACAACTCAAGGATTACGCAATCTTAAAAAAATCGTTTGCCCGAAGAAGATTATAGATAAAATTTGATGAGCGATAATACTACAAAAATGTTGATTCATCGTACTCAACTTGGATTCCATTCCATCACAATCCCCATAAGCATGAAAGTGAAGGAGCATGAAAGTAAAATGAACGTGTCAACTCGATTGTAAAGACGCAGGTTCGCTGCCGAGAGGGAAACGCTTATTAGATTAACTTCATGGTAAAATTTCCTATGTTCAATGAAAGAAGTTTAATCATATAAACGATGAAACTCCATTCGAACCATAAAGCCTTCTCCATCACCTTGCTGAAGAAGATAGTCCTTCCATATCTTCCGTTTTTTTTGACCCCTTGTGAATTTTTTTTGTTGATATTGTATATTACTCTGTTTAGTTGAATTTGGGCTTTTAAATAGATTAGTGTAATCTAATACTGTTACTTAACTTAGTATTTAGATATTCTACCTAATTTTTTTATAATTGTATATTATGGTAAAACATACATAAAAAGATCCATTGATCATAGAGCTTAAAAATACAAAATCTGGTCCTTGTTTAGTTTACCAAGAAAACCAATTCAATTTGCTTATGATGTCTTGGTAATATAGGTTGTCTAAAGGCTAATCCATATTATCATATCACTTTCTGATATTATTTTTTTTTTTCTTACAACTGAGGACAGTTGCCTTGTCGGTGCCGAGGTGAGTGTGTGCCTTGGTCATGTATAGGTTGCCCTCCTTACCTCTTTGGAAAAGTCCTCTATACGTAAGAAAGTATTCCTTTGTGGTTTTCGTGGAATCATCACTTGAGGAAGGCTTCGAGTTAATGACTTCGGAGTCTTATACAGGTCACAATGGAAGCGGATATGCATGTACAATAAAGGAAAGCCTCTAGCTTCATAGACTACTCTGTCCGAATTACGATTCCTCCACGCCTGACTTTGAGGAATCTAAAAGTGAAACAATTTGGAGATCATTATTTTTTGGGCGACAAAGAGGCTTGTTAAAAAGCGGACTTTTCTCTTCGGTATGACATCATTAAATAACCACCAGCAGGTGGATGTGTTCATAACTTAGTTGCTACCATGAATGTATGTATTTCTATTTTATTTTGAACACCTGAGAATGTCCATTACCTCTTGTCTACTTTAATGTTGGCAAATATAATGTTTTATTATTCACTTATACCATCATGAAAGCCGATTATGTAGATGCAAAACAAAAAATACATATTTTTTACCTTAACTAATATTGAAAATGAAAAACTGTCCACCTGCTGCCTTCCAATTATTACCCGCTCTTTCCTTTATATATATATATATATATATATATATATATCTATATATATATATTATATATATATATATATATATATATTTAGGGTTGTTCTATTTTTCAAATGTTCGAAATGTAGCAACATTGAGAGTTTTCTGTTTCTTGGTGATAAAAGAAGACAACATACAAAGTTTGAACAAAATCGGTCAACATTACGAGGTCGTGCAACGAGGTCAAAGTTTTATTTTTTGGTAAAAATTTAGTTTTCTAATTTTCCGCGCAATTTGTCAAAATGTTGGACGTTACAGACTTCATAATAAGTTCTTAAAATCGCTATACTTTAAGAGATATAAGCAATACAACACTCCCCCCAAAAATTGATCTTTTGATATGAGAATATACGATTACCATTTGGTAACGCTGTTGTGTGTTACCTAAAGGAAGAAAAAAGAAGGGGAGATTGAGGCAATACTCTCTCCCTTCTTTTTTTTCTTGCTACCAGGTAACACTACAGCCGATACCAAATGGTATCGTATATTCTCATATCAAAAGATCAATTTTTTGGGGAGCGTACGTGCAAAAATGTATTTGCTTATATCTCTTAAATATAGCGATTTTTGAACACCAAACATATCAAATGAAAGCTTGGTTAACCAGCTTTAATATTTGGTATACTAATCATGTCAATTTAATAAGTAAAGAGTTATATGCACATTAAAAAAGCTATCTCGCGTACAAAATGACGCATATAATGATTATAATGTGTCAGAGACAAAGTAAAATTTTGAGAGGATACCTTGACGCAAATCTAAGAAAACCATTATTTTATTTTTTTCATATCGATTTCTTATAGGTCAATACAGGCTCTGAATCATATGATGTAAACTCGATTGTACTGAATTCTGAATTGATAGAATGCAACCAAGGTCATTTTTGGATTTATCATCTAAAGTTTTACTAAACTTTAAAGTCTATTTTACTCTGAAGCGAACAAGTCATCTTCTACAGGCGAGTGAAGTTAATTGATACAAAAAAGCTATGAAATAAGCTAACAATACTCACTCCCTTTCTTGCTTTGTTTTTTACTGAAAACTTTGTTTTTATTAAAAAACATCAAACATACGTTTGGTAGTAAATTAGATTTCCTTTAAATTAATAATTTTTATAGAAGTCTGTAACGTCCACCATTTTGAAGAAATTTGCGGAAAACTATATTTTACAAAAAAAATTAAAACTTGACCTCGTTGCGCGACCTCGTAATGTTGACCGATTTTGTTCAAACTTTGTATGTCGTCTTCTTTTATTACCAAGAAACAGAAAATCTACAATGTTGCTAACATTTCAAACATTTGAAAAAATAAGAACAACCCTAATATATATATATATATATATATATATATATATATATATATATATATATATATATATATATATAATATATCTATATATTATATATTATATATATATATATATATATCACATTTATAAATAATAATTAACATTTTGTAACACAACTAAAGGAAAAGTAAATAAAATTAATAAAGTAAGAATAACTAAAGTACGCTACCACAAGAACAAAATAAGCCAATCTAGTAGCTATAACTCATGCACTTAATGACTTGCAAACGTTCAGGAGTATTGTGTTTCATACTCACATGATATTAAGACCTCAACATAGTCTCTTCCGAGGGACCCAGATCCGTTTGAACCCTCACAAAAGTATTTCCCAGAGTGTTTCCTGGAAACTTTTTGAATATGAGCTGCTGCCCTCGATTCCTTTCGCCCATCTGGCATTCGCATGACTGTCGATACCATCGGAAGGAAGGCTTTGGATCCCCATTTCCAGAGCAAATCAGGGGGACTTCATCCCCATACTTTGCATGGATTTTACTGTCGGGTGGCTTTAATATGCTCACTTTGGAACAACTAATAAAAGATAATATATATGTTTGTTTATTATTCATTTTAAAACTCAAATCTTAAGTATTTTCATCATTGAATTGTTATATAATTCGCTAATAATTGGTATATTGGCATATCTCTTAACAATTATATTAGTTGATTCTCTATTTTGACATATATTTTATTGACTTAATATGATACAAATATAAAAAATATATATTATAATAGAATTAGAAAGTCAGAACAGCGTAGACAGTGTAAAGGATATTTCGATTTCGAATATTTGTTCCGTAAGGATCTTTGCTTCAATAAATAATATGATAGTAATTATGTAGGCAACGTTTATTATGTAAAATATATATCAATATATACCTTATACTTTGATTATTGTATATATTCCATGAACTGTTAAATAAAAAGTATACATCCAGAACTTTTGGGTGCGTTACTATTTTTAAACTGAACTACTCTTACGTTATAGTTTTATATATGGACATGGATTAATTTATTGATATTTTTCCTAAAAGTTGAGTTACTTATTTACTATTCAATCGGAGATTATCAAATAAATAGCTTTAGTGTAAACTTAAAGAGAAATATTATAATATTTTATTACAAAGGAGACCACCTTGGAAAAAGAACGTAATGTTTTTTATATATTGCTTATTAATAAATAATTACAAAATAAATATAAGTGCCCAATTTTGTATTTTAGAATAACACGAAAAGGGAGATTTTTTATATAAGATGGTAATAATAAAACTTTTAGTTATTTTTTATGATCACATAAAATTCATAAAAAGTTGATCAGAGTACTTCAGTCTGAGCTTTCTTTCTTGATAGTTATGTTAAAGAAGTGATGAGGCTAAACCTAAGCAATAATACGAAATTATTTTAAACTAATAGTCCCCCAAAAAACTTAGAAATCCATCGGGAACATTCTAGTCCTTGATGAATTTTGCCAATAATTAATCAATAGTTTTTTACATTGCGGCCTTGAAGATAAAATAGCCACTTGTAATCTAGACTGCCCCCTGCTCAAGTTGGTAAAAAAGTTTGTTGAAATGAATGTGTGTGAGAGTAAAGAGATTCCCCCCCGGTACTTTAAGTGCTTTTGTACTTTTGGTGCTTTCAAATTAAAAAGAATGCTCCCCCTATCAAAAGCCATAAATTTTGCTTTAAGTTATATTAAATCTTTAATTTCAAAACAAATTGCGGCGAACTCCTACTTAGAGGTCGACAACCTACGCTCAATCATCATTGGGTAGCGGCACGTTATTCGGCTCTTTCTCTAAGAGTTCCCAACGCAGGATCTTCTTCGTGGGAGTGGGCTGGAGACCAAATTCGTTATGTGCCATCAATGGCAGCAGAACACTTGAATGCTTTAAGAGGATTTTAAAAAGTCATCGTCGCTTGTTACGGACAAAATAATTTTGTGCACTTTATATAAGGTTATATTTGTAGATAGTAATTTTGTTCTATAATGTTCAATTATGTTTTTATCTAAACACAACTGTCTTAAATATTTTTTATTTATTTTATTGTTATCTGTGTTGTATCTTATTTACTCGTTTTTAGATAACATAATAAAGAATTTTATAACCGAAAAAAAATTGCCACTTGTAACCTTGTAAGGAAGTGCGTTCTCTCAGGGGGAAGAGCATCAATTCTCTATGTGGAGGGCACAGGTTCAGCTCCCGAGAATGGTATCTATCGATATCAGAAAAAATCACAGTTTTATGGACTATTCTTATACTGATAGTGCTTTTTCATTTTAATCGGACGGAATTCCATCGAGTAAAAAAAAGTATTGCAATATTTTGGTAAAAGTTGAATGCATTTAAATTTAACAATATAATAACAAGGATATATTGAAAACCAAGATACGTGGATATTTCCGGCTATTTTTAATGACGTCACACCTGCAAGCAGGAAAATATCGTTGTGTAAAGTTATTATTACGACATCAAAATATTATTACTACAATATATTACATTATAATAAGATTTATGATGTTGCACTAATAATAAAAACATAAAATACACGTACCTGATATTCTATATAGTTTGACAATAACAATCACATTTCCTTACCGATAAGTGATACTTGATGACGTAGTCTCGCAGGAGGTAAGGAGCTTGTTTCACAAATACTCCCCAGCGTCTTCGGGCTTTGCAAGAGCGATGATTAATTTGATCCCGAGTCTCCGCTGTTAATCAAACTGATGCGAGTGTCCTCCTTCTTGAAGAGATAGTTTCCACTTGCAAAGTACTGAGGATGCTCTCCATGAGACCCAGCCTTCATCCAGCTATCACAAGGGGACCTAAAATAAGAAAATAAGTCCCATAATTAAGGATTAAATCATCATTCAATGTCAACGGGTAAACTGCCCAATTATTGGCAAACAATATGTTATTTTGGCTTCCGTAGTTAACATATTCACAATGGTGATAATAAATTACATGGAAGCACGTACACTATCGATGCTGTAGATTTGACTCCTGCTAGGGGAGGCTAGTTTTGATACACTTCATTTTAACGATCCAACACTTATGGCTTATATATAATATTATGGATAGATATTCTTACTATTATATATCTCAGCCCCACGAGGTATTTTTTTAACTTTTGATGCACTTCATTTTAAACGATCCGACACTTATGGCTTCTATATATATATATATATATTTATAAACACACACACACACACACATAATATATATATTAATATAATATAATATATATATATATATGTATATATATATAGAAATATATATATATATATATGTATATATATATATATATATACAAGTCGGCTGATAAGTCCCGAGACTAACACATAGATGGCGCCAGTGGATATTCTTACTATTATATATCTCAGCGCCACGAGGTATTTTTTAACTTTTGATGCACTTCATTTTAACGATCCGACACTTATGGCTTAATAATATTATATATTATATATATATATATATATATATATATATATATATATATTATATATATATATATAGATATATATATAATATATATATCTATATATATATATATATAATAATATATATATATATATTATATATATATATATATATATATATATATATATATATACAAGGTCGGCTGATAAGTCCCGAGACTAACACATAGATGGCGCCAGTGGATTTGTTTTCATATGACTGTCAGCTAGTACCAACCTTCAAAACATACATGCATAAATATAACAGCTGTCTGACCACTAGTTTGTGAGATATGGCGTTTTAAGTGAAGCTACTTTTGTTATTGTGAAAAAATGGAAAAGACGAATTTCGTGTGTTAATAAAACATTATTTTTTGATAGAAAAAATACCATCGAAACTAAAACTTGTCTTGAAGAATGTTATCCGGACTCTGCTCCATCGAAAGGAACCATATGTCGATGGTTTGCTGAATTCAAACGTGGTCGTGTGATCACGAATGATGATAAACGCAGTGGACGCCCAAAAGAGGTGGTTACACCAGAAAATATAAAAATAATCCACAAAATGATTTTAAATGACCGTAAAGTGAAGTTGATCCAAATAGCTGAGACTCTGAAGATATCGAAAGAGCGCGTTGGTCATATCGTGCATGAATATTTGGACATGCGAAAGCTCTGTGCAAAATGGGTGCCGCGAGAGCTCACAATCGACCAAAACCAACAACGAATTTATTATTCTGAGCAGAATCTGGAATTTGGTTCTGAAATTGAAAGATCGCTATAGTCGCTGTATCGCCCTCAAAGGCAACTATGTTGAATAATAAAATCGAATTTTGTGAAGAAAATGTTTTCTTCTTAGTTAGTCTCGGGACTTATCAGCCGATATATATATATATATATATATATATATATATATATATATATATATATATATGTATATATATATATATATATATATATATATATATATATATATATATATATATATATATATATATATATATATATATATATATATATATATATATATATATTATATATATATATATATATATATATATATAGATAGATACTCTTACTATTATATATCTCAGCCCCACGAAGTATTTTTTTAACTTTTATTCACTTTTGTTTGTCTGTAATCAATTTACATAAAACAATCATTAAAAAAAGATATTGATATACAACTATAAATACAACATGTAATTATGTATTTAAATAGCCCAACAATCACAACCACAGACTGATCCTAGGTTCGATAGACTATTAATACGCTAAAATGCTTATTTATATCCAGTCGGATGCGATTCTGTCAAACCATGGAGGCAAAAAAGACAGCCTTATGTTTGCTTTCCCCATGCCTGGCACCCGCTTGAGGGACTGCCAAACCGGGGATATATATCTCTCAATCGACGCTTCTATATTTCGTCAGCAAGTACGAGTACGTTATCACTGACATAGAAGACTAAACGTCTAGTTAGGATAATATTTACGCACGTTTTTCGGTCTTATAAATAATGATAATAAATAAATAATATTGTAAACTGAGCAATGAAAATAAATAAAATATTGAGTTGAAACCCCAGGCTGTTATAGATGTAATCGGCGAAGGCCCACTGACTGTGGGTTTGAAAACCTATAGTTCTTATCACATAAATATTTTACAATATTCAACTATCAAGTATAGGCGGAGTTTGAACCCCAATTTTGGAAGGGCCAAGCATGTTATATCAAGTAAGTTGTATTTTATATTGTGAATTACAGGTCATTTTCCAACAGCAATTTTCTACACGAGTAATTTTCCTGTTGGTAGTTATCGTAGTACCGACTAAGAAACATTTTAAGTTATACAATTTCTTTGGATGGAATTAATTAAATATAATGACATACAATAAATACTTAAAGCAAATTTTGACTTGTTTTAGTAAACAAAGGAAACAATCATTTTAGGGAATGTAAATAGTTAATTCAAAGGAATGTCTTGAATATCTACGAATATGTATATGCAAATACGAGATTTTTCTAGGCTGTGTTTGTAAGGAAACACGCAAAAAGGAATTGACAAGACATGAGTGAAGGCTGGAAATGAAAGTAATGCAATGTATTTTAAAATAAAGTAGTGAATTTATATATGTAAATGCACTTTGTTTAGAGTGCAGAGAATTTTAATGTGAGGTTTAAATGTTCATGCTTTCATTATTATTTTCCATCCTCATACATACATTTATTCTATGTAACTTGGATCACATTAAACGTGTGTTATACAACATGCTTTTTCCTCACTTTATTTGAAGTGCATCTCAAGGAGAATATGTAGATTCTTTATTAAATTATAAGCATGGAGCCCCTTAGATCAATAGAGTGTTATCAATGTTGTGGAAGCAAGTTCACCATCTGTGAGAAGAAGGTCTTTTTAATAGATCTAAATTGTTTATTACCTCCGCCAAAGGAGGTATTGTTTTCACTGGCGTTGGTTTGTTTGTTTGTTGGTTTGTCAGCAGGATAACTCAAAAAGTACGGAACGGATTCGGATGAAACTTTGTGGAGTTGTTGGAAATGCCAAAGGAACAAGTGATTAAATTTGGCATCTCTGAGTGCAGAATTAAGATGCAAAACGAGCTAAATACTAATAAATATTTCAAGTTAGCCTACTCTGCCAATAGATGTCGCTGTGCTGTGAAATCGGGTGCCGGGAGCGTCTTCCTCTCGGAATTTCCGTCGAGGGGAACCCTCCCCCGTCCCTCTACGCCGCCCCAGTCGTGAAAAATCCGCCTCGGAAGGCTCATAAGGACCCCGTGACGGCGGAGGTTTGCACTCTCTGAGTGTATATATACCTCTGGTTCAATAGATTGTTTTTAAAGACCGAAAGTTCCTTTTATTTTTAATCAAGTTTTTTAGCCACCAAAAAAATAAAAATATATAAATTATCCCCTATTCTGGTTTAAGTATAGAATTGTTACTAACACCTTACCTCTTGGTGTAATATATGACAAAACGGGTGAGGATAAGTTTTTGTTCCTTCTCTATAGATGTTTTAAGGGAACGTTTTAATGAAAAGTTTGGCTTTTTATTGCTATTGAGGGAATTTGTTTATTTTTACTCTGGCTCGTTTAAAAAAGAAATAATTTTTTTAACACCAAAGGCGCAATTTTTTATTTATAAATTAAGAACTAATAAAGTCCCCTGTCCTATAATTTGTCCAAAATAGCGGATTTCTTCTTTAATAAGCCAAAGTTGTAGTGATGTTTTTTAATGTATATATACTATATATAAATGCTAGGGTAATTCCTTTTTTTGTTTGTTTGAAAAAAATAATGAGTATATATATTTTTTTAGTTCATTTTACATATGAGTGTTAACTTTTTTTATGGAATGTTGATGTGTTTTTTGAGAGATAAAAACTGAAATGTTTTGAATAAAGCTGTACGGTCGTACAAAAAAATACACTTAGCAGTATTTGAAAATCTTAAATTTAACTATGGGCAATTTGAGGAATAGCAATAGCTACTAAGATCAATTTTGATATTGTTGTATATATATTTTTTTTTTTCATTAAAATTCATGTTACAAACTAGGATGCAATAAAAATAAAGGTATCGTATGGATTAAAACAGGTAAATATAAAAAAGGATTTAAGAATGATAAAAAAACGAGGTTGTAATAATAATAAACAAATACACTAAGAAGGCGTCCAGGGATATACTGTTGTACATATATTAGACTAGTGATTTATTTAATATATCTAAACTCTTATTCCTATTAAGCTAAGAAATACACGTAACTAAGGATTACGCGTAATAGGGTCTACTCCAGGCTGGTTTAAAACTCCAAATATACCATAATTGTGATATTTTACCCTCAAAGGGTCAGTAGACCCTTATTTTAAGACCTCAATATGACATAATTGCACTACCAGAACCCAATGTTTTCATATTTGTAGCCTCATAATTATATGATATTTATTATAGGTAAAATGATAAAGCTTTGCCAAATGGTAAGCTTACGAGTATATGTCAACAACATGAAAATGCCTCTTGGATTTATATATTTTTTCAAAGATACTTTTTGTGTCCCCCTAACTTGACTCAAAGAGGTTTTTATGACCCAAGATATCGATATATTTTTCTTAAGATACCTCACTGCCCATCTGCATTCCTAGCCGCAAAGTAAATGTTCAGTATATTTAATTTCATTTTAAGTCCTAATTATTCATAGATTATGGAGTACATTATAACTCATATAGTGTCGTGGTGTTTGTTAATTTTCATGCTTGATCTATGCCATTATATTTACAAAAAAATGATTAGCATCCAATTTGTTTTATCAAATATATTTGATTAAGGCAAGGAAAAAATTGAGGAAATTTAACTTAGAATCTTCATATAGTTTGTGGCGGATCAACTCACATCATCAAGTATTTTTCTTCTCCCTGCAGTTTCGAGGGATTAAACCTCGTCTTCTTTTAGGGATCAGCCCTGATTATTCTTTAATACGTTTTTCTTTAATGTTTTCTTGCCGCCAGAAATACGTATGTTTGTTATTAAAATAAACAATAGATTACAAGCCACAGGGGCATACACGTTTCCTTCCTCCTCCATCCGCTAAAATTTCATTGAAGGGTGTTTTACAATTTTAAAACTTACTTGGATGTTGAAAATATCTTATGGAACGTGACTATAAATCATTATGATATACATGAATTTTTACAAAGTGGGTTTTTAAACTTTTTTTTCTTCATTCATTGTATGAAAGATATGATGAATGAGAGACAAAGTTAAGCGGGGCTCAAGAGATGGAAATATTTCTTTATAAGCATAACATTTTTAAAT
The DNA here is from genome assembly GCA_013387185.1 of Caligus rogercresseyi. Lineage (NCBI taxonomy): Eukaryota > Metazoa > Arthropoda > Copepoda > Siphonostomatoida > Caligidae > Caligus > Caligus rogercresseyi. Next base: position 10,997,060 of record CP045896.1, read on the forward strand.
TCAACATTTCATCGACTTAACAGCATTGAGTCCTCTTGTAAATATCTGGCATTAGCTTGTCTTGATATCTTAAAGCTTTCTAACAAACATAGTTTTCCTTTTTCTTAATGGTTAAGATGTTGCTACAACTCCATACAGTGTAAAAAAAAATACACTAGAAAGTAGGATATTAAAAAAACACAATCTGAATACAGCTACATTTAACAAAACATAAAGAAACATTTTAATTCAAAATTACTGTCTAAAGATAAAACCATAATAAAAATGACTTTTATATTTTTTTTCAATAAAAAACGTTGATGTCGCCTTATTGTAGATTTTATGAGTTTGAGGTATTCAAGATAATTTGAAGAATAAGCTTTATCAAATCTCCGGCTCATGTCCAAAACGTCGCAGATGAATTCGGAATATTTATAACTTTATCAAGAATTTAATTTTTTGTAAAACCTTGGTTTATCGTGTCTAATACGACTGAATTTAATCCTTGAAGGGTTTGTTATATTTTATAATTTTATCACAACGTTTTAATAAATTCATAGACACTTTTATTTCAGCAAATACTTATTAAATATTGTCATAAACAAGTATTTATATAGCAATATATTATAAAAATGAATCTACAACTAAAAGGTTAATATTGTCATGAGATAGAATGCATAGCTATAAAATATATATCCGTATACTTTTTAAAATGCAATTGATCCTGTTTAATATTTTTATATTTTTGATTTTATCTGTATAATATATAATAAAGAGTTGAGAAAGAGACTTTGATTATTCATTAGAATATATAATCTATTATAAATCAAATTATAATGCATTCACAATTTATTGTTTTTAAAATAGGGATTTAAAATATGTATGCTTAAAATACAAAGTAGTCAGCATGGTAGTTGATATTAAAAAATAACTTCGTTCGTCAAAAAAGCTGGAAAGACCCTGACATTAACCATATTTTTATATATCTGTCTCTTGGAGATAATGTTATGAGAGGCTGTTTTGATGATAGTTTTAGTTTGGTTCCTTTGCCAATGTACAAATTTATGAGTATAGTATCTATTTATGTAGCTTACACAATTACTTTGGTATTCGTTGGGGACTGAAATAAAAATAATAATTTGGAGTTATATTTTTCCGTTATTTAAAAAAATGAAAATAAAACTAATAAATTGATGTAAAGTTTCAAATTTAAAATCATTAATTAATAATATACTTTAAAAAAATCAAGGGCCTAAATCTACATACAATAAATTGTAGCAATACGAAATGGGATATAAAGGCAACTACAAACCAAGTAACTAACAAGCAAAATATACAAAAAGTAAATTGAACTATAACATTAATTATGTTTTGTTTTTCACTAAGGGTTCAAATGGATTTATTTTTATTTTATTGACATTTTCTTAGGATGTTGTGTAAAATATTTAATAGAATCTTAAGTGACAAAAAAACAGCTAACAAATAATGGTCCTACGAATCTTTGAAAGTTACTTTATTCTTCATCATAATCCAAGATGCATTTTTTTGTTGTTGTAAAACTAAGTCATTTTTTAAGTTTTGAACTATCGTTCAGAATGGAAAAGATGGTTCTTAAACACGTCATAAGAGTAATTCCATACTAACTGTTCTGGGTAAGCGAGAATACATTTCCTCACAGAAGTGAAAATAAGAATGGTTCTTAGATGGACAACATTTACTAGTCTATAGCTTGTATTTTATTTTTCTATGTATGAACTACAGTTGATAATGAAAGAATTCATAGTTTTTATTTCACCTATAATAGCCTTAGCTTAATGCCTATTTCAGCTACCGTGTATCTTTTATTATAAGTATTCTGTTTTTTATGCTTATTCATAAAAAATTACCCCAAGTAAAAAAAACCATCATGGTTTAGATTTAATTATTTTAGTATATAATTTAACAAAAAAATTATAATCATTATCTTATTCCTTTCTCTTTTGGTCTTTTTATTTAAATTTGTCGTATCATAGATTATATTTTTTATACCTATACTAAAATACAGATGAATAGTTGTTGAAAAAAGATACTACCAAATTCACTGACATAAAGTAAAGTTATAACTACATAAATCTTGCACGATAACAAACAGCCACTAATACCTACTTACCCAGGTGATTAACTTGACATGGAAGATTGATGGTACCCCCAAGGAGTACTTTGATATTCTTTGGATTTGATATGAATTGAGGATTCTTCTGAATTTGTTCCAGCCTCGCCTCAGAATAGTCTTCTTCATTATCTCCAGATTCCTCTGGATTGTAATAGTCATACTCTGAAAGAAAAAAGTATTATATCGAATTAATAAATATATTAAATTGCTAACCAAAAGACTATTAATTTATTTTTTGATAAAACAATGTTTAAGAAAAAACATATTATTTATATATATATTATTTTTGTTGTTTTATTTTTTTGAAATTAGAAGGATTTCACGAACCAAAATCATCAGCAACAGCTAATATTTGTGCAAAGTTATCGTTTGGTTTATTTGTTTAGCTCCTGGATCCGCCCCAACCCCACAGGGTTTGAATCCGTTATCGGCAAGTAAACGTCTCATTACGCCATGTTGCCATCTGCAAAACGACAAGTAGTGCTCTTATAAATGCCAAAGCTAAGAGAGTAGCATCTCACAGCGTTAACTATTGCTCAGTGGGAGTTCAGATCACTTATCCTTCCCTTGGCCGCAAGATGTGCTGCTATCATAGATGTAGAGTGGGCATTGCAGTCGAATAGGTACTTTCCCTTATGTTCTTTCAAATAGTTAAAGTTATTATAAGAAACTTGGAAATATATTTACACAAAAAACCAAGATTTCGTATGTGATATCACACTCGCTTGTGTGATATCTTTACTCATAAACCAATGCATCTAGGATATTTTAGGACTTTTTCTAACTGTAGATGATATATAAATGTAGATTATTTTATTTATAATTATATTTATAACCTTTTTGAGACAAAGTGCCCACTTTCTAGGCAGATCAGTGGTATCAATTTTGATACACACTACAGCTTTTAAACAGTCGCAAATATAAGATATAAATTCATAATGAATAGTTGGAACATGGCCATCCATTATAATGTTTGAAAAAGACTAAACATATCCATAGATTAGGAAGAGTTTTTAAGTCTAAATTTTTCTCAACGTTCCTTATGTTTACATATTGATAAATTTACTCTTAAACACACTGTAATTTCAAATAAGAATCAAAATAAACATAGTTTTAAAGTACTTCATAGAAAACATTTAAAGAAGCAAAATACAAACTCTTGGGTGTTATTTTTGAATGTTAGGACTATTTTGGGCCTTACTAATTCCATAGAACTCTGAACCGAAACATTTAAAATGAATCACACAAATGTATGAGACTTTAATCAATTCCATAATATCCAAAGGATAACTCACTGACAAAGATGAAAATCCGTATTCCTCATCCAAAATAGTTGTACATTTGTTCAAAACACTGCTAAAAAAGTTAGACATGTAGTGCATCAAATTTTGGTTGCCCATAGATGTTTCGTCAAAATTTTCAGTGAATGGATTTTCTTATTTGAAGACATGTTAAGAGACCAAAAAAATAATTTACATCAGAATTTTGCCATGCCTTATTTAAAAAGTACATACTTAAATTAAATTTCTCCTTTGAATACAAAAAAATACTATCAATCTACATTAGAAATTATAGTAGTAAATATGTAGACATTAACTTTTTATAATGAAGGATACAAAACGTCCAACTAATTCAGTATATTATTTTCTGATAATACAATAAGAATTCCATTTCTTCGTTCATCTATTTGCTAGTTTGTTAATTTAATACTTAAAAATATATTTATGTAATATATTGTGTGAATAGTTATATATATATATATACAATTCAAAGAAATTGACACACTAATCTTATTTTTTTTAAACAAATGTACATATTAAACTTACGAGTATACTAACCGACAAGGACAACAAATTTAGTCAGCCAGCATAGTTTAACAAACGAAAGACCCTAATGACTCTTTACAAAATTATGAGAATGGTATTCTGCTTTTATCTATATAATTTATGCATAGACGTATGACATACAGACTCTTTTTTATTAATACTTTTCTTCCCTTTAGGGAATATTTTTGTGTTACTAGTCTTATAGTTCCCCATATATATATATATTTGCATGTCTGTGTTAAACATGCAAAGCACTCCATATAATATTAATGCAAGATTAAATAATCACAATATAACAGTGCACTTCTATATTTAGAAGTGATGGATTACAAGTTTTTTTTCATGAAACTTTAGATTAAAAATAATAATTCATCCTTTTGATCAAGATAATTAACGGTGGATGATTGCCATGCTTTGTTTGCAGAAAAATATTTAGAATATTCTTCCCTCAAAACAAGTTGGTAATTTTAATTCATTTTATTTATCAAATGTCATGAATACTTTTTTATACTTATAAATTATTACCTCCGCTGAAGGAGGTATTGTTTTCACTAGCGTTGGTTTGTTTGTTGGTTTGTTTGTCAGCAGGATAACTCAAAAAGTACGGAACGGATTCAAATGAAACTTTGTGGAGTTGTTGGAAATGCCAAAAGGAACAAGTGATTAAATTTTGGCATCTCTGAGTGCTTCTTTATGATGCAAAATGAGCTAAATACTAATAAATATTTCAAGTTAGCCTACTCTGCCAATAGATGTCGCTGTGCTGTGAAATCGGGTGCCGGGAGCGTCTTCCTCTCGAAATTTCGTCGAGGGGAACCCTCCCCCGTCCCTCTACGCCGCCCCAGTCGTGAAAAATCCGCCTCGGAAGGCTCATAAGGACCCCGTGACGGCGGAGGTTTGCACTCTCTGAGTGTATATATGCCTCTAGGTTTTAATAAGATTAAAAAGTATGCTTCTTTTTTCGAACTGTGCTTTTCTAATGTTCTATCATCAAAGAAGGTTCAACCATAATTTGACGATAAAATTATATCTGTGGGGATATGACTACGCATTATAGCATTAAAATTAGTTCATCGAATCTTGGATACGCTTTTTATGGCGTCGATCAATAGAAAATATTTTTTATACAACGTGAACTGATTCAAATATGTCTAAATTTTATACAGCTTTGAAGGATATAAATATTTCTAGGGTAATTCCAGAGCAAGAAATTCCACAATTGCTTAGTCGTCAACATAAACTTCATACAAAACAAATAGCTTAACCAATGGAAAGATACTCCTTGTGTCATTCTAAATCTTGGGGGTGTAACTTCGACTCCCAGGAAAGGAAGGTTATTTTTTGTCTATCGCATTGAAAATGTCTGAGATTCAATGGACTAAATAGAATACTATTCAAACGACAAAATAAAGTAATTTTATTATATAGAATGACTTCATGCCAAATAATTTCATCGAAAATCTATATCAAAAATATATTCCATATTGTTTATAGTATTTATTGCTTCTAAAAATATATTACCAGGATTTTCATTAATGTACTGCTCTGGTGAAGATAAGCGACTGAAAATATATATTTATTTATTGATCAGTTTTATGTTCAATTTATGCATTTTATATCGTTCCATATATTTTTATAGAAGAAAAAAACGATAAAGAATAGATATGAGATACGAATATATGAATGGATGCTCATTGGGCTACTCTCATAATTTATCGATCGATATATTTCAGGAATCATGAAATCGCAATATACTTTATATAAATATTTTTCTTTTGATATTTTGTTATCTCTAAAAGCAATCGGAAGGAATTGAAATTTGATATTAAATTCGTGACGTTTTTTACTATAAAACAAATACTTTGACGGAGATTATAACTTTCAAATCTCAAAATGAAAGTATGTAGCTTTAAAATAAAAATAAATAATAGTATTTATAATAATCATGTAAACCTGCTCGACTTTCAAGAGTACAGGTTCGCGTCTCGAGAGAGAAAAGTGTGTTTCATCAATAGAAATATAAACATATAGAGAGCTTATACCCTCCAATTAGCAGAGAAACATCGTTCAGCTGTTTTCTGAACACATTGACGTATTTCTTTTCCCTCCAATAGCAGATAAACCAAGGAATACTAGAAGCTAACTGGAAGGATGACGTCATAAACGGGCACGCCCTTTATGCACACCTAAAGGCCATCATTATCAGTCGTAATATTTATTTCAAAAAACGTGGTTGTGTTGTGCTATTTTATGTTCTTTATATTCTGTGCTTCAAAATGGTAAAAAAGTGCTCTGCTCCTGGTTGTAAACAAGGATATATTGATATGCCAAAGGACCCAGATGTATCCTTTCATTGCTTCCCCAAAAATACTGAAATGCTAAATAAATGGATTAGGATTATACCAAGAGATACGACTAACTAGAAACCGACAAGTCATTCAAGTTTATGCAGTGAACATTTTGTACCATCTGATTTTATCACTTTATCTGTCGATAAAAGATGCAATGCTGGCAAATCACTCGCAAATAGGTAAGAGTAAACATCATATGTATTATATTTACGTATAAACTTAATGGTGTCATTATAATTTTTATTCTTCAATTGATCATGAATTGAATGAGAGTTAAAAAACATAATTTGAGAATGCTTAAAATTATTTTTATTTTTTTAGATGACAGAGAGATGATGCTCTACCATCAAAATGGCCCAATCTTCCTTCTTATCTCTCAAATTCCATCTCAAAGACATCTCAAAGAACTACACAACTATCAACAATTATCAAAAAAATGCAGGCTCAAAATGATCGCCAAAAAGCTTTGAGTAATGCTATGTTCAATGAAAAGCAGTTTTCTCTGGCCAATAACTGTCTGAAAAATTATCTCTCATGACATTGCCTTCAGGATTTTCATTAATTAAAAGTCCTTTGGTTGCTCTTGTCAAAATGGAACATTCAGATGAAGAGGGATTATTCATTACTTCCAGTCCTGAAGTTCAGGAAGATTTATCGTTCAAAATCTATTATAAGCAGGTTTTACTTCAAAACAGCAAAGTAAATCACTGTCTTCAAGTTGATGGAAGAATCCTCTCTGTTACAGAAGCTATCAACGTCGCTGCTTATTTAGGATCCATGAATTCAATCCCAAAAAAGGACAGTTATGAAAATATTTGTATTCAACTCGAAAATTTCTTTCACAATACTGACTTACAGCCATTTGAAAGCACAAAATTGTCATTTATAATTGAACAAATGTCACTCCTCTTTAAACAACCTAAAGGCAGGAAATACTCCCCTAGATTCCTTGCCATCGCTTTGATGTGGGAAAATGTTAGTCCAGCTCTATACAAAAATTACTTTCATCAAACCTTTTGACAATTCCATCTCCTAGATATTTAAGATCTATATCCAGTGCGGTAACAATCGAAACTGGATTGCCTTATTCAACAATTCGATATCTTAAAGCCAGAATTATAAACTTGAATAGAGAGAGAATTGTTACACTCATCATAGACGAAATTTACTCCGCCCAAAGGGTGGAATTTATTGGGGGCAAATTTATAGGACATGAAAACAATGAAGTCACAAAAACAGTGCTTACTTTCATGATAAAATCAGCCTCAGGAAAATATATGGATACTGTTGCACTTATTCCAGGGACCAAATTGACAGCCAATTTTTTACACGATTATTATAAATCCATAATGAAGTCTCTGTGGGAAATCGGTTTTACACTGTCTGTTGACAATCATTCTGTAAACAGAAAGTTTTATACAGAATGCCTTTGTGGGCAAAATCTTCAAACTTCTATCGCTCATCCACACGACAACAACAAAAAAGTTTTTCTTCTTATTGATTCGGTACACAATTTCAAAAACATATATAATTGTTTTGAACGAAAAGAATATTTCGAATTTCCTAATATTTACCATCCTGAATCTCCTATTTTGGGACCAAATTTTGCTCACCTAAAGGAAATTTACTTTAAAAAATCTTCTTGTAAAGTGAAATTGGCTCATAAATTATCCTATAAAGCACTTCATCCAACTACGATAGAGAAAACAAATGTCAAGCTTGCAGATGCCATTTTTCATGAATCTACAATTGCAGCTTTAAAATTTTATTCTTCTGAGCGACTGGAGTTTATTGAAACTGCAGAATTTTGTGAATATATTAGAAACCATTGGAATATTTTAAATGTTAAAGTGCCTCAAGTGGGTCAGCAGAAAAGAGACGAGCTCAGGACACCAATTTCTAAAGACCATTTAATGCCTTTGTATTTTTTGAGAGAGTTTGCAACGTTTTTGAATGTTTGGATGTCAACTGGATATCGAGGCCTCACTCATGAGACATTCCAAGCCACAAGGCACATTACATTAGCTTTGGCTGATTTGGCAGAATATCTTTTGGAATCAGAGAATTTTTACTATGTCCTCCTTGCTATGTTCCAATCTGACCCACTTGAGAAGAGATTTGGCTGGTACAGACAGCTTAGTGGCGGAAATTATTTTGTTAGTGTGAGGCAAATACTTGAGGCTGAGAAGAAAATTAGGATTTTATCACTTGCTAAATTTTCTAAAATGAACATTTCCGAAGTTAAAAATATGTTAACCGATGATTCAATAACAATAGCAGAATTAATTCTCACTGATTGGCGTCCTTGTGATTTGGAGACGATCACCACTGAAGGAGAGAGCAATGCTTTATATTACATTGCTGGATATATTGCTTTTTCCCTGTCCAAAAAGCTACAATGTAACTATTGCAAGGAACTTTTAACTTCAAACAACTATAATATAAAAACTATTCGATTTGAGGCAAATTATGATGACGAAAATATAGCAGTTAATCGATTCATGGAAATTATAAATCGAGGAGGACTATCTACTCCTTCTGATATTCTTTTTCTAACAAGTTTATATGCCTATTCGCTTTTTGATTATTGTTCAAGCCGTGAGGATGAAAAAAACAGCCTTATTATTGCCCAAAATTCAAAAGCATCATTTATATCTACATTCATTGATAAAATGAAAGATTCATCTGAGATGGCTATCGAAGCCTTAGTTACGGCCAAGTGTGATGAAGGTCACAACTGGTCAATTCTTATGAGAAAGGTGGCTGAAATATTATTCAATGTGATGGCAAAGAATCTAGTGGGGAAGTTTAATGAAGCAGTGTCATTTCAGAGAAAAAAGATCGTCAAATACGAATTTAAATTTGCTAAGAAAAATATATAAATTACAGTCCAGTTCACAATGAAAAATATAATCTTAAATCACTTATTGGTAACTATTAAACTATGTATATTTTGTAAAAATATTATATATACTATTGTAAACACTATTATTTATAAATAAATAATATAAAAATATATCTCACACTCGTTATTGAAATGAAAAAATTCTTAATTACAGTCTATTTCACAATGAAAACATATAATCTTGAATAACTTGTTTGTAACTGTTAAACTATGTATCGTTTGTAAATAATATTATATTTACTATTGTGGAAACTATTGTTGATAAATAAAAAGTATTAAAATATATATCACACTCGTTATTCATTTAAAAAAATATAATAGCTACTTGTTTGATCGTTGAATTATGAATTATTGAAGTGAAAATGAGTCATTTAGCTAAAAAATACATATAAAACTTTTAATTTATTGCTATGTTAATCAACGTATCATGGCCTTAACTTGGAAGCTACAATTTTCCCTTTCCTTTCCAGTTAGTTTCTAGTATTCCTTGCTGATAAACATCGATCAGCTGTATTCTTGACACAATGACGTATTTCTATGACGAATCCAATAAGCTCTATATATCTTTATATCTCTATGGTTTCATCACCTTATAGATAAGAATGAGGAGATGTTTGCCTATTTAAAACCTATGAATCCTTTCCATTTCACAAACTTGATTCAATTCAATAAAACTTTATTGTTAAAAATCTTTACTCTTAGCAACTACAAAGGATTCCTTTATATAGTTATTAAAAGACCGATAGAATTAAATTATCTCGGGTTAGAATGTCCCTCATGGAATTGAAATTCTACTGGTGTCATGAGGAGTGATTTTGGATAATAATGGTGTATATACAGTATAGTACACGTATAATCCGGACTAATTAAAACAAATTTTGAAATGTTGATAACTTATTTATTTATCAATATTTTTCAACAATTTTTTGTTAATTGAAAGGCACACATATATAGATATTTATTTTTCAATATAGCCCCCATCAGCGTCGACGACCATCTCGAGGCGGTGCCTGAAGCGGCCGCAGGCCTTGGTGACGACGTCCTTCTTCATATTGGCGAACTCCTCCAAGATGTCGGCCCTGAGGGGTCGAGAGTGTTGTGAGCGTGCTTGTTGGTCTTGTTCTCGACCATTGCCCCAGAAGAAAAAGTCGAGGGGGTGCAGTCAGGGGAGCTGGGGGCCACAAATCCGGGCTCCAGTGGTAGGGGAGGTTCCGACCCTCCTGGACTCCCTGGTCCCCTCCGTCAAGATCATCCTGTGCCTCTTCTTGAACGAACTGTAGCCCAGGTCCTTGTTGATGGTGTTGGCGATGGTCTGCTTGGAGCAGCCCATCTCGGCGGCCAACTTGGCGTAGGACTTGTTGCCGTCCTCGTTGACCTTCCTCTTCACCTCGGCGAAAAACTCGTCGGTCCTGGTGGCCCCCAGGGACCGAGAACGCTTTTTTGCGATGAGCATCATTCTTTTTGAAAGAGTTCCAAGCCTTCCACTCGTCGTAGACGGTCGACTTGGGGTAGTTGAAGAACTCTATCACCTCCTTTGGACTCCTCCCGGCACAGAAGGAAGCGAACATCGCATGCCTTTTCTCCTCTTCCATGGCTAAATGTTGACTGATTTTCAATCTGTTTTTTTTTGGCAGATAGATAAGATGCAAGCGCAGTAACGTACATATGTGCGTTGCAATATCTCAAAAACAAAGACGACATTACCGATCAAAGTTAGTCTGGATTATACGTGTCTCCCCGTATATTTATAATTAGGAATGAAAGTCCAACTTTCTAATAGTGTGTCGTAGGAAATTAATTTGCCGTAATCCAAATTCTTCCTCATCACGAGTTTAGTTTGGATATGGACAAGAATGTTCTGAATATTTTTTCCTTTCAGTAAAAATTCGTAGGGCTACTTCGGCTAGTTATAAAACTCCTTCAAAATGACGTTCGATGCATGAACAATATATATATAATATGGGCATAAAAATCACATTTAGTAATAATCAAAAATCGAATTCTCTTATAAAAACCGTTTTTTAACAAAAGTTGTTGGCGGTATATGTAAACATACATATAGCGCAAAGTAGTAACAAACGCATTAAAATTGCACTCAATATGTTAATATTTCTTTTGTTTTTAATTAAGACGTTATTCGAAGGACAAAGAACGTTAATACGCATTCAATTTTTTCTTATGCATCCAAAATTCATTTTTGAAGGAGTTTTGTAACTAACCGGGAGTTTTGACCAGAAGTAGCCCAACGAATTTTTGCCAAAGGAAAAAATATTGCAGGACATTCCTTTACATATCCAACCTCAACTTATGACGAAAAGGACTTTGGATTACGGCAAATTAATTTTTTAAGACACAATCTACTGTCTAATCGAGGTGTTTTTACCTTAAATAAACTATGTTGAGGTTTTCAAATGGATGGTTTGAAGATTTCAAATAGAAATATCTCCTAAAATACCAAAACATAAAGAACAGAATATTTTATTGCTTACAATACAATATTTACCTAACAACAACGTTTCTTGGGATTGATAAATTATTTTGAATCCCATATGTTATATCTTTGTGTAAATAAACATAGAGCTAAAATAAAGATCTATCAGCTGACTTCAGATTAAGTTTCGTTGTGGTTTTCTTTGAATTTAAGCTATTAAGTGACGAAGAAGGTACATTCCATACATGTGGTCTAATGAACAGTTGTTCTTAGGGTATTTTTAAACTCTTGTGTGATTCTTTCACAGATTTAAAATGGAATTACTTCCTAAATGCCAGACTTGTTGACGTTCGCCAAAAATTGTCGTGGAAGAGATCACACATTTTCATGCGGTCAAGTGGACTAAGGGAACAAAATATTTTATTTGTTTGTTTGATATAATGTAACGTCCGCAATAATATTGTAAAAAAGCATTCCTTCATACCTAAAGGCTCTGTTTTAATTGTATGAGTGTCTAATTACAATATTTTGAATCCATTTTTGAGAGCTGCTAATAAAAGTTTTTTAAAATTGTTTATAAAGTAATAAATTGCTTTGTTATGGGTTTGCCCCACCTAGCGGGTCCTTTAGAAACTTCTTGAATACTCTCTCGTCCCCTTTCATTACAAATTAGACCTACACTATAAACAAAATCAAATGTATATTTATGTCCTCATTTATTAAATGATATCTGTGTTTAAATGTGATTTAGCGCTATACTAATTTTTTTTGGATAATTGAAATAAATATTTAAAATAATAATTATAATTATCCTTGTTGTACATTTTAAGAATTCTGAAAGTTTTATAAACAAATTCTCATATTCGATTATTTACTTAATATATATAATGTAAATAAATATTACTAATAACTTTTCTTCATTTTTTCGTATAAAAGGCAAAGAGATCATTTCTTCCATATCTTTATTAAAAGAGGGATATTAAGGATTCCATTAAAATAAGGAGATTAAAATTGATTTATGGCCTCAAGTCTCCTATTTTCTTTCTAAGAAGAAGCTTACTCGGTTTTAGAAGTATGGAAATATTTTTTATTATTATGTTCCTCTCTTGACTACTAGGGTATTATATTTTTATATATATATATATATATATATATATTATATAAAAAATATATATATACATTTGTATCCATCGTGTTCCAAACTATTTTGAGGATATAGCAATGGAAAGGGTCCATAAATAGACTTATTTTTTGTTTATTAGAACAGTGATCCAATTCATTTCATGATATTAGTATATGATAATAATTGAAAGTATCAAAAAAAGAGGAAAACCTTAATATTCTTTAATTTTTATATCATGATTTGTTTTCGTCACAAATCATGATATAAAACTCAGAGAAAACATTAGAATAATGAAATTTATACAATGTAAAATAATGAAAAATATTATTGAATTTTTTTAGTACTTAAGTAGGAATAAGTATATGTACATAGGTATTAATATTACTCGCATATTTGGGCGCCTACAGCGCTCATATGTTCGCCCTTCGGGTATGGGTTGTTTTTAAGTCACATGAGATGCTTTTTTCCTTTTTTATTTCTCTAACTCCTCCTCCTCCTTTTCTTTTTTCCTCTATTTACCTCGAAAAGTAGGTAGTTCAAATCTGACAAGGTCTGAAATTTTTCATTTTCATTTCTGGTCCCATCACTTTGCAAATAGTTTTATTAGGTCGTCTTGACCCAAGGATTCTATAGGTACCTTCAAAGTTCAAATCTGACCATAAATGTGGGAGGAGATAGCGTGCGGACATACAGACGGACAGAGATTGGTGAAGTATTATATAGATAATATATAAACAAACCAGTGACAGGTTGGGCGTTATATTTGAAATCTTCCGATAAATCAAATATGAATATCTTTCCTATTTCGTACATATCATTAACATTGTTTTGTTTATCTGTTTTGAATTGGTTGAAAACACGACAGCCTCCATTATTACTCGAAGAAAAAACTGGTTACGGATCGTTAACGTGCTTATTTCGGGGTGCTAAGGTTATTAATAAAAAAATGGGACTATCATTATATATATTTTAATTTTCCGAATCTCCGTAAAATAAAAAAGTGTCATCAAATGGAGAAGAAAAAAATGCCCAAAGTACTAATTTTAGATTAAAACATCAATTTATTATTGTAAAATAGATACTCTGTAGTGTGGTTGTGTTCTCTACTTTAGTGTTATATGTGCGTTTTCGTGTGTATGTCTATCGTGGATGATAATAATAAATATGAACAAACAATATCATGATTTGATTCAATCATTTGGATCTTTGGGGAGATTATTTAAGTTGTCAATATTTTGGATTATGAATATAATATTTTAAATATTTACAAAATTCCTAGGCTTTAAAAGGCGACGTATATTATGTTGATAAAGTGGAAATATCTTGAACTATGCCTTCACCCTCCATTCCAAAGGAAATTGAACTAATTTAAAGTATCAACAAAAAGATAAACTTACATATTCATTGAGTTTAATATCATGATTTGAATTGGATCATTTTGGGATACTACTTAAGTGATCAAAGATTTGGATTACATATGGCAACAAATTTTAAAAATAAAAGTTTATGGGGGTATTTTGACTGATTTGAATACATAATGGGCCTCTGAAACTAAATAAAAAATCATTTACTCAATCAAGTCATAATTTTGTGAAGTTTTGATTTTTTTTTCTGACTTTTTGATAAAACCACAATTTTTGTTTATTGAGCTACAAAAATGATATGAGAGCTTTTGGAAATGGTATGGTCATATTAGTGGGGGTGGAGACTAGCTTTGAGTGGAAAAAATTATGAGAAATGTTAAAAAATTAAAGTTATTTTGGTAAATGACCAAATTTGCATATCGTTCATATACATATTATGTACATTACAACTACTAAAGTAAAACAAAAATGATTTTTAAACTTTTATTTCTCATTATACAAAAAATATATGTCAATTGAAAAGGCATTGAATACTAATAACTGACAGGTATAAACTTATATTTGAAGATCTCCTCTTGTGCTGCAAATTGGTATTGTCACGAGCACGAGTCCAGGAGTAGTCAGCCATCATGTGGCTACCCAATCTTCGTGGTATCTCTTCTCCATGTCCCTCATGTCCTGGCGAAACCTCTCACCCTGCTCATCACTAATAGTGGGGCGGTTTAGCTCAAAATTTCAAAAGGATTGTGCATTTTGTGATACAAGCATATAATTTGGCACAAATGTACATTGATATATGGCAAACATTTTCAGATATTGAGCCACTCGGAATTGTCCCTTCATGTCCGCCATATTGGAATTAAAATTGGCCGCCATCTGAAATCTATATTTTCAATTACCTTTAGGTCTAATGCTACTATTGATTCGATTCTTGTGTCTAAATGTATGTTTTTGGGGGCAAAAAATCTAATGGAAACAATCTGCATCGCATATTTTGTACCAATGAGCCAAAAAAAATGATCTTTTGATATGAGAATATACAATTACCGCTTGGTAAGGACTGTTACCTGGATAGAAAGAGAAAGAAAAAAGAGAAGCGAGAGAGTATTTTGCTTCAATTCTCTCACTTCTCTTTTTTTTTGGTAACAGTGGTTACTGGTTATTAAGAATAACAGTGGTATTAAGAATATTGTATATTCTCATATCAAAAGATTTTTTTTTTGGGAGAGTACGTGCAAAAATGTATTGCTTATTTTTCTTTAGTATAGCGATTTTTAGAACACCAAGCATATCAAATGAAAGCTTGGTAAACAAGCTTTAATGGGAAAGGTCATAAGCTCAATTTGCCGACTCTGCGAGGAGGAAGAAGAAACCCCGTACCATCTTATCTTTGATTGTCCGTCGACAAGGCAAAAAATTATATCCCGTGAGGGAGAGATCGGGGAGCGACGTTTAGCCTTCGAAGATTTTATTTTTAAAGCATTTAAATGTCTGAATATTGATAATCTAATTTGTAATAATAAAGAAAGCGCCTAGATAGGTTTACTACCGGCTGATACCGGATTAAGTTCCGGTGAGGTGGGTCCAATCTAGGAGCTAAACAAACAAAACAAGCTTTAATATTTTGGTATACTAAATCATGTCAATTTAATAAGTGGAGAGTTATATGTACATAAAAACATGTCTCGCGTACAAAATGACGCATATCATGGATATGTATGGATAAACAATGTGTCAGAGACAAAGTAAATTTTTTGACGCAAATCTAAAAAACACATTATTATCTATTTTTCATAATCGATTTATTATAGGTCAATACAGGCTCTGAATCATATGATGTAAACTCAGATTGTACTGAATTCTGAATTGATAGAATGCAACCAAGGTCATTTTTAGAATTATCATCCAAGGTTTACTAAACTTAAAAGTACTATTTTACTCTGAAGCAAACAAGTCATCTTCTACAGGCGAGTGAAGTTAATTGATACAAAAAAGCTATGAAATATGCTACCATTACACACTCCATTTTTCTTTGTTTTTACAGAAAACTTTGTTTTAGTAAAAACATCAAAAATACGTCTGGTAGTAAATTAGATTTGCTTTAAATTAATTATTATTATCGAAGTCTCTAACGCCTACCATTTTCAAGAAATTTGCGGAAAACTATATTTTTACTAAATTTTTAAAAATTTGAACTCGTTGCGCAACCTCGTAATGTTGACTGATTTTGTTCAAACTTTGTATGTCGTCTTCTTTTATAACCAAGAAACAAAAAATCTACAATGTTGCTAATATTTCAAACATTTGAAAAATAAGAACAACCCTACCCCACATGATTTCAAAATGTGACGTATACACTGCGGCAGTTAGAAAGTGGATTTATTTGTAAAGGAGAGAGGACTACTGACCTGCAGGTTGTATGGAGTAATGGCTGATGCAACTTTGAGATGATTGTCAATATACAAGTCCCTCAATTGTATTTTTTTAATGGTCACCCCAGATGATAATTCAGACAATGAACATATTTGGACAAGTTTAGTTTGTGTATTATGATTGAAATGTGTGTACAAATGTTCCATAACTTTGTCAATAAATCTAAAACAAGTTTGAAAGTATGCCCAATAGGGCAAGCATTATTTTTAAACTATTTTAATGTGATTTAAAACCAGTTATCCAAACGAAGTCAGGCCGGACGGTCACCCCACATGATGTTTTCACACTTCAGATGGCAAAAATGACCAATAACCAACATGTTTAAATAAAATAAGATGGGCACATGTAGAAGGAACGTATTAGACATACATGTTATATTATATGGTAGCGGAGCTTCGAAACGGATATTTTTAAAGAGACGATAAAGTTATTTGTAAAGTAAGACAAAAGGAAAAAAAAAAAAAAAAAAATACATATATTTTGTAGTTATAAGGAGAGGACTTAATCAGGATTTTTCTGGAAAATATATATTTTTCCCTCTCCTTTTATGATAAATATTCACATCATTGCTGTGTTAAAATAAGCAAAGAGCAATAAGCAATAAGCAAAGAGTCGAAAAACATGTCGCAGAAGAGGATGCGTTTTTTTTTTCAAAGCCTCCCCCAAAACAACTTTTGAAGAATAGTAATCCACAGCCCAACGCATTGGACCAAGAATATTATCAAGCACTGGAGCGTCAGGACAAGGTTGCTGCTGCTGCTGATGTGATCCTGTTAGCCCTTCGCAAGATACTGAGGAGAGTGTCGTGGAAACAGGGACATCACCTCTGCCATCAGAGCCGTTTCAGCCGCAAGCTTTGGATTTTAACAGCAAAAAAAAATCCGGACTCAAACTCAAATTTACCAGATCTTCAAATCAGCATGGTTTGGAAAATGGAAGTGGCTGCATTATCTAAAGGATGTGGACAAAGCTTTGTGTTACACCTGCGTGTCTGCGGTCGAGAAAGGTCTTATCAGGAGGAGAAGAAGAGAGCAGACGCGGTGTTCATTAGAGGGGGCTTTTCGACTTGGTGTAAAGCCACCAAAAATTCAGGGAGCATGAGAGATCGACATTTCATCTGGCGCCGTGAATAAAGTTGCTGCACTTAATAACACCCCAATCAGCGCTTTACTCCGACTTGGTGGCAAAAGATCAGAAAACTGCCAGGGTCGTTCTGAACGAGGCGTTCAAGTCGGTACGCTATTTGCTCGACAGGGCTTACCACTCCGTGGCCACGACCATGGGGACGGCAATTTTGGCTAATGACGCTGGATCGCACTGCGTCTCTTCCTGAAGCTCGCCAATGGATGCTGCGGAGAGATAATTGGCTCTCAGATACGATCCAAAACGAAATGATTGTGTGCTTGCACATGCTGTGCAGCGAAAGTTGGTACAGGAGGCAAATTGTTCAAGTTACTCTTCGGGTTGACAGCTGATGGCACCACAGAATCAGCTCATCGGAACAGTTTTCCTGCCATCTACATTACGTGGATTATCAAATAGGCAAACAAAGTGTTTTTTTTGGGGTTCTACAGTGCATCAGACAGTCTGTTCAGGTGCATTGTTGACTATTTTTGCGACTGAACCTGCCTATTGAAAAGCTGCAGGGCTACTGCTTGACGGAGCAGGCAACATGGGAGGAAGAATAAGTGGAGTGCGGACGCGTCTGGCAGAACTTTGCCTGGGTCATTGTTTGTCCATTGCTGTAACCACTCGTAGACCTGGTGTTGCAAGAGGTGGCGCAGGAGGTTTCTCTGATAGCGGAAATCTTCAACTTTGTACAAAGCGTCTCCACTGTCATCCGGGAGTCTGCGAAACAAATGAGTCTCTACCAGAGCCTGTTCTCAGAGAGGGAACCTGTTACCAGCCTCAGCAGCGCTGTGTCCACAAGGTGGTGTGTGAGGACCAGGGCTATAAGCAGACTGCTACAGGGTTACGGGCCCGCTCTCCAGACCCTACGCACTCTACAGGGGGACATAACTGTTCGCGGCGAGACTCGCCAAAAAATCTGGACTCCTGAAGTAAGCGAGCAGAAAGCCAGAACAGCATATGGTCTGCTGCTGTGAAGCGATGTTTGGGCCATGCGAGACAGTGGCAAGAGTCTGCAGGGTGACAAACGCGAGTGTGTCCGGCGCACTTGAGTGCATCCTCGTTCTCAAGGAGCGCATGAGTAAGAATCCGACTCCTTCATGTATAAGCCTACAATTATATTTGTGTTTTCATGAACTAACAAAATATTGGGCTATGCTATTTTCATGTACCGCACCCGCCGAGTGCTTTGTATTTAATTGCTATTTTCAGTGCCGTATGTAGTGCTGGCAAGAGCGAGTTCATGAGCTGCTACCATTGCTTATGATTGCTACAGAAATGATTGGGTGTGTGTACCAAATCTTGGGAGATCTGAAAGAGGGAGTCAGATGGGATTGCCATGCCCTAAATTGATTAGATGCAGGAAATGCATTAAAAAACACATTTCTGAGGGAGGGGACTCCAGACCCCGTTCAAAAGTTCGTCCCCCACCAACAGCACCCCCTCCAAACATGTCTTCAAGGGCCTCTGTTCATACGAGTCCTCTCTGGTCACTCCTTCCTCACCCAGTGTTCCTCCTTGCCCTACTATCCTAGTGACAGAGAACGCAAGGGAATTTGGTGAAAACTTACCTGTTGTCCATGAAGAAAATTGATCATTTTTAAATCCACGCCAATGATTATAATAGTTCATTGTGAGAATAATAAGTTGACCGCTACAGGTGATTCTTTATGACGGGGTCTCCCTGTTTATATAGCCGTCTTGTTGTGTGCTTTTTATATGTTTTATATTCAGTGTCTCGGAGGAAGTCCCCCTTCAGCATCTCTTATCATGTTTAATATTAGTGAATAAATCTAAGGATATTTTAAGTCCCCGTCTCGACTCCTCATTCGGCAGGGTGCTCATCATATATATTACTCAGATATTCCCTCAGGAACTGTGGAATAGCTTATGGCGCAGC
>CP045896.1:11016751-11047548 GCA_013387185.1 Caligus rogercresseyi
TTAATCATTGGAGACCTTAAACGTGAAATGGACAGACCGGGATACCCAAATCAACAAATTTTGTCGAAATTAATGATGGAACTACGACTGGTCGACACCATCAAAAAACTGAACCCAGATGACAATGTATCGTGGAGATCTGGAAACAAATCTTCACGCATTGATTTAGCCCTGGCTCCTCCTCAAATTTTGACATTGTTAAAAGATGCACGATATCGACCCCATCCCAGCTCTGACCATAAAGCTATTTTTATCGATTTGCATTATTTTAAACCCAAAAACGTTTTAGAATTCCCAATGGTTACGCATGGACGAATCTTTATTAAAAGACTGAAGTTGTGTTTAGCTCATCGTTTTAACCCCTCATTTAACGCAAGAAAACATAATTCTATTTTAACTAATACAATTCAGTCCTTGACTACACATTTATTCGTAAAAACATCAAAACATCAAATTCATTCCAAGAAGAAATCGAAGAAGTATTGAATAATGGGCCTTTATTTCTACGTTCAATTACCTCTGACACCACGAACTTATATCGTCTCACAGAAATTAAGGAACTGGGTTTTGAGTGTAAAATCGAGCTGGAAACCAATGCTAACTATAGACTGAAGAAACTTTTTCAAAAAGATATCTTTTCAGCCGCATGTATTGCAAAAATTATAGACCATGGCCAAGAAATCACGGATCCCAAAGAAATACTTCAAAAATTCATCATCGTTTTCGTTAGAATCTTTGAAACGGATAGATTTCATTTTCCTCGCCCTAGACGTGGAAGCCTTTCAATATTCTCAAAAGAAAATATACATAATTTTATAAAGAAACGTTTTAACAATAGCAAAGCAGTGGACCAATGGCTTGGGAGGAGAATATTTACCAAATGTATCGATGAAGTAATTCCTTATCTATTCGAACTTGGAAAAGAGATGGAGCTTCAAGGAAGACTCCCTAAGCCTGTTACGAAAGGAAGAATAGATTTGGTTCCCAAAAAAGGAGCTCCCACCGATATAAACAACTGGAGGCCCATTACTGTGCTCAACGAAACCTACAGGATACTGTCTGGTGTCATTGCTCAAGAGATTGAACCGATTTTAAATATTAAATTAGGGATGAAACAAAAAGGATTTCTTAAAGGAAGGAGAATATCGGATATATCAAAAAATATTCAAACGGCAATAGAATCCTCACAATCGAGGGGCTCATTCGGAGCAATAATTGCAATCGACTTTTGCAAAGCGTTTGATTCTATTCTCCATGAGCACATTATGAAATCTGTAAAAAAGCTCCTCCCCAAAAAATATTTTAATCCAATCAGAGCACTTCTTCTTAATGGAACTTCAACAGTAACTATGGGGGATCTTAACAGTGAAGCCATAGCCTTGAGAAGAAGCTGTCGACAAGGTTGTCCTACAGCGCCTCTTTTATTTGCGGCTGGCCTTAAGGATCTCAGTGATTCCGTAGTCAAAAAATTTAAAGGTTGTGGGATTGAATTTGGATCCTGTAAGCATATTATAGATATGTATGCAGATGATATTACTCTGTATATTGAGGCAAGATCAGAAATTCAATTAATTAGGCGTCTTGAAGTCATTTTGGAATCATTGCAAGAAATATGAATCGAGATCAGGATTGAAAATTAACAAATAAAACTATAATCCTCCCCATCGGAAATTGGAATCCCTCTCAAGGACTTCAGATCGCTTCGTTTCAAATCAAGGATAGTGTGGAAATCCTGGGAATAACATGGGACAGACTTGGAGCATCTCTTAGCAATTGGTCTTCCTTGCAGAATTTGATAAACGTCTATCTATTGAGATGGAGAAACTTAAATCTACAGCAGAGGATTGATTTGTATAATTTAAATTGGTTCCTGCGACTCTATATAAAGCTACAGCCATTCCGTGGTTAGCAGAAAAGGTAATGGAGGAAGAAATTACATGGCTTTCTAAACTCTTCCATAAGAGCTATATACACTCTCTCAAGAGGCCCAAAAGTTTTGTGGGTGGTGGCCTGTCGAATCTTTCTACAATAATTCCTAAGATTTATAAAAAAATATGTATAGACCTCTCAAGAAATCCGGAACAAGAATGGCGAGCTTATATTACTATGCACTCTGCCTACACTTGGCTCATGATTGGTACTGACTTTATTAATAAGAGAATGGAACTATTTTCACCTTCCCTAGCTGCTTCCCAAAGAATTCTCTGGAAAGGACAACCGTCTTTTTATGCTTCTTCAACAATTGACATCATACGTGAAAATCATCAAAAGAAATTCTTCTTCACAAATCTTAAAGAACCTAAAACTTTAGAACTCGAAGCTTTCGACTCGGACATCATATCTTTTCATGATTTTAACAAAAAATCTATTTTTAACTGTGGACAATTCTCTTTTAAGCTTAAAATAGCAGCTGTTCACCATATAGTTCCCATGCCCTGGCATTTGAGGATGTCCTACGAAGAGTACCCCGAAAAAGAAGCAATACAATTGTGGGAAAGTTTTTAAAAGATCTACGACTTCCTAAAACTTGGATAAATAGGATAATGTCCTCGGTAAAAAAAGTCAATTATGGCAAACGCTTCACTGCACAATTCCAAATATCATCAGGACTGCTATTCTTCAATACTCCATGTAAGATTGTGGCAAGCTATACAACACTGTATATCATGCCTTTTCTAACTGCCCAGCTCTTGTCATGATAAGACAATTCCTTAAATTAAATCTGAGGGGATTAAGTGAAAAATATATAACTCCAATACTTCTGTTCGGAACCACTTCTAATCCTAACAATGGCAACTCTAAATCAAAAGCCATCGAGTTTGCTCTCTCTAGCATCCGGAGTATGGTTGCAGAAAAACTGTCGACAGCTCAACCGCTGGATCAAAGTGCCTTAAGGGCTATTCTAATGTCATCTTCGGCCCGATACTCGGCTCTCACCATCAGGATCCCGGATCTCTCAGGGACGACTTGGAGCTATGCTGGAGACACTCTACGCTTCTACTCAAACGGCTCAAAGGTGAGCCTACGGTTTCTGAGACGCCTATTAAGACTTTATAAAGGTTTCCAAAGAGTCAAATAAGAAAACTTCTTTGATTTTTAGTTTAATATCTATTTTATGAACTTTTTATACGCTATATATAATTAGTTTTTATTCTTCTTGTTGTATTTTAATTTGAATATTTTTTCTCAGATTTTATTTTTACGTGATAGATATAGTTGTAGCTGCTATTGATTGATTGTATTTTTATATGTGATTTCAATTTGTTTTGACTTTAGTTAGGGTTTTAATTTTGAACTATAATGTTCAATTATATATACATATCTATATACAATAACTCTAATGAAATAAAGTCATTAAAAAAAAAAAAAAAAAAATTTGTCAAAATATGTTAACTGCTTGAATATTTCACGATGAGATAGACACAAAAATTATTGCCTTTGTTTTGCACAAAATATAATAATTAACGGTAAAAGTATGTGATAAAGTCACCGTGATGATGTAAAAGCAGCTAAGGAGGGGGGGGGGGGTAATATATTTTGGAAAGGATTATAATAACGGGAGGCTTATTGGTTCTTTTATATATTCAATGTAATTTAACTAAAAGCATTTCATAAATAGGCATTATAGTCAAAAATTATTACTTCAAAAAACAGCAAATCTTTTTTTTAAATAAAAAGATTTGAAATCAATATATTGTACTGAAATTATTTATATATGTTTTGACTTTACCTGGATGTTGTATTTTAACTCTTCACTTTTTAACTGAAATTTTCAATTTTTTTTTTTTTTTTTTTTATTTGATTAAAAAATTTTTAATCAATTTACAAGGAAAACAAATTTTAAAACAAATCTAAGGAACAGTTATTTTCACATTCAGGACTACAATTCAAATATAAGATGATTAAAGTCTTTTTTGAAGTAATTTCTAATATTCTTAAGGCAACAAAAAGTTTGGCTCTGAGCACGAAGCATGCATACTTATTTGAATGCAAGATATTTTTTGTTTGGAATACATAAATCCAGGGTATAAGGATATATGTCTTTTTTTGTTGAAAGTAGATGATTATCAAATTAGGGTATCATTCTTTATTATTGAACAACGTCAGTGCATTTAAGGAATCCTATATGCATGAGCAAGTCAAAACGTTGATGCACCAAAGAAGAATGCAGGGTTGCCTTTATTATATTAATAATTTATGAAATATATTTTACTACAGAGTTTACATACAACTTGTCGACATTAAATATTTTCGTATATAAATCATTTCTTGAAGAAACCAAGGATTGCTGCTGCATTGTATCAATTATTATTATGTAGTGGTAGTGCAGAGATAATGTGACTGATGAGGGTTGTGATTAAGATGATGGCTTAAAAAAAACGTGAATCCATTCTAGAGTGAGTTTGTTTTAGCTCCTAGATCAGCCCCACCCACACCGGAACTTAATCCTGGTATCAGCCGGTCGTGAACGGTCTAGGAACTACTAATTATATTTTTAAAACAAATTAAATTTGGACCAAATAATTATAAACTAAAAAAGAAATTCCTCCACGTCTTCTTCATTCTCTCTGGTTTCCAATATAAGTTCGTCCATTCCAATCCGTGTCCGTGGACAATCGTAGATTAGATGAATCTAAATTGTTTTTTCTCGAGTATTTTTAGACTCCACATTCTTTATTTACCTAAAAACCAGAGCTGCGACTCACTACCGAACGTAAATCGGTATTTAGAACTGGTAGTGTTGTTTCCTGGTGTGAAGAAGTTGAACTTTACAAAATAAAAAACACTACTCCGGAGAGTTGAAAGCGCATTTAATATCAGTCAACGGCTAACAAAAGACAGTTAAGAAAAAAATGTTGTTATTACCTTCCATTCCTTCAAAATCCGAGTGGATATATGATTTAAATAAAAAATAACATGTATTAAATTTAAAATCATCTCTAAAATAATTTATCAAATGATGTACTCAATTGTCCTTTGTTATTGTCCGATATTAAGTGCATATGAAGAAGTCACTGTGCAGATACATAAATAAATTTATACGTTCTTTCTTATCTACTGCACCGATCACATATTTGGTAGATGTATAATAAAATCTACCGAATACCGAATCGGCGGTACGAATCCTAGCTCTGCCTGAGACTCATTGAAACATTGACTCGTTCAATGAGAGCATCATATCAAAGGGTCCTTTTTTCATGTTTCCAATGTAGCAAATAATAAAAATTAGTATTAGAAAACATAACCCTTTTCCCCTTAAAAACAATATATTTTTTGTGATTATTAAAAGCCTATGCAGCTTTTAAAATATCCATCCACCATATCTTATAATTTTTTTTTTTTTTTTTTTTTGCCTATATGGGTCGATAGAATTGCATCCGATAGGATATAAATAAGCATTATAGCATCATAATTAGTCTAACGAACCTAGGATCTATCAATGAGGTAGACCAAAAATGGCCATCCCCTCTCGGGACTCGAACCTGCGCCCCCAACATTGAGAGTGAACACGCCTTAACACGCACGGCTATCGAGCTCCCTTTAATCTTATATTTTTTGTCCTCTCTGAGTTGCATACCACATCATCCATCTAGAATTCCTCTCATCTTCCTCTTGGAAATATTTTCTTCCTTCAGCATTCGTTAACATTCCTACAATGAATCAGAGGCAGGCAGGAAATGATGGAATGTTTTTTATCTTACTTTTATTTCTCATTGGACCACTCATGTGCTAATAAATGCTGGCATTCATTATTATTATTATTATTACCACTACTTACTTGATTCATTCTGACTTTTACAAAGATTTTCAATTATTATTTACATTAATTATTTATTTATTTATCACTGTTTAATTGATGGACGTTAAATAACTTATGATAGATTACTACATATAGATAGGAGAAACGTGCGGTGAGGCATGGATATATATATATATATTATATATATATATATATATAGACCTGTTCAAATTTAACACTTTTCTTTAAAAACATTCAAATAGATGCTTTTCTGGTTCTCCAAGGCTTAAATAATCGAGAGGAAAATATTTTTAAATTTGGGCCGCCGGAATGCCTGCCGCATGGGCCATTTAGGGCGGCGCCAATGAAAGTTAAGTTTTATGATGATATAGTAGTCCAAATGAGATTTAAAGAAAAAATTATTATACAAAAGGGGTATGACAAACAAAACATATTTTATTTAAAAATGCAATTAGTTTTTTAAATTTCAAGTTTATTTAGTAACCGACTACATATATAGAAACACATGTTTTAAGAGAGCTATGCAAGTATGTACGTCGTATTACATATATTTCAACATTGGAAAGGAAGGAAATTATTTTTAAAACTAAAATTTTACCTTTTTTCCTAAAATAATTATTAATTTTATAAAAATACGCTATAGTATATAGGTATATATGATACCAACCGATATGCGCAGTTTAAATTACTTACTTTTTAGACATATAAACAAAGGAAAACAAAGGAAGGGTTCGGCAAAATTAATTGAGAAAAAACTTGGCAAAAATATGTTTTATTTGCTTTTCGCCATCACATTTCCAAAATTATAATTGGAGGAGTACGTGATACTCTTTTTGGCAAGATTAAAAGTCAAACAACAATATTTTTAGCTAAGTGAAGGATAATTGGAATACTTTGGATAAAAGCAATCCTAATACTTTAGACGAAGTGGAGCAAGAATGGAAGGAATTAAAGGCAAATACAACTGCAATTGAAAAAAAATCCTTGACAAGACCAGTCCTAGAGCTGATTATAGAGAAGTGGTCGACTTGTGTCTTATACTGTTTGAGACAAAACTTCCTCGAGACATCCATTGGACCAAATCAGGAGCTTTTCAACAAGCACAATGGATGGCAAGGAATATTACTCTATGAAGATGTAGATTTTCTCTGAAAAAAAATTCAGAACACCAACATATCAAATGAAAGCTTGGTTAACCAGCTTTAATATTTTGGTATACTAATCATGTCCCTTTAATAAGTAGAGAGTTATATGTACATTAAAAAAAAGCCTATTTCGCGTACAAAATGACGCATATAATGGATTATAAATGCGTCAGAGACAAAGTAAAATTTTGAGAGGATACCTTGACGCACATCTAAGAAACACATTATGATTAATTTTTTTCATAATCGATTTCTTATAGGTCAATACAGGCTCTGAATCATATGATGTAAACTCAGATTGTACTAAATTCTGAATTGATAGAATGCAAACCAAGGTCATTTTGGATTTATCATCTAAAGTTTTACTAAACTTAAAAGTACTATTTTACTCGAAGCGAACAAGTCATCTTCTACAGGCGAGTGAAGTTAATTGATACAAAAAAGCCATGAAATAAGCTGAAAAATGCAGTTGGAATACTGCATTTTTTCAGAGAAAATCTACATCTTCATAGAGTAAATATTCCTTGCCATTATGTCAAATAAATAGGCAAATGAAAAATGATGTGTGCAAACTTTATATTTTTCTATATGTACTTAATTTTTGATATTGTCGGATATGTAAATAAAGAAAATTGTTACATCAGGTCTGTCAATTGCTCATATAAAAAGGTAAGTTTGTATCGGTATAATACATAATTTATCTGGGGTTAAATTTTGGTGGGTGCTATGGACTGTAGGGGTATTATAGAAACCTACTATTAAGATATCCAAATTATTCCCCCGCGAAAGTTACGTCATAAGAAACTAAATGATCGAAGAAAAATGGATTTTGTTTGACCCCCCTCCTTACCCCCCAAATTGCGTTCAAAGGTTTCGTAATGAAGCAAAACTTTTTTGTTATACTTATTTTTGGAAAAATTTAGTTTTATAACATTTATTATGATCAATTTATGACTTTGTTATTTCTTGCAAATTTTCGTCAAATAATATTTAGTGCCAATAAATGAACATAAGTGCTGACGCACCAACCATTTTTATAATAACGGCTCCTACTAAGGTTCTTTTATCGTTTCAAGAAGGATTAAGAAAAGAGGGTACTTATGTTGATGTTTTTAAGTTATTTTTTTAAATACATTTGCTTTCACATCTTATTTTCAAAAAGTAACTCCCTCACATGGTTGAGAATATAAATCTATGACGTTGATTATATCCATAAACTTTTGCAGATGCCTCCGTTACTAGTATACAGCTCTTTCCATTGATTGTGAATGGCAAGGATACTTATAAATTTTTAAAGGATTTTCTTTTGCTTCTATTACTTTTTACTTCTTTTGGGTTCTATAATACCCCCTAATGGACTGCCATATAAAGATGAATACTTATAGATGTTTGACTATATATACATTTAAATTTGTACTTAGAATTAGTTTTACATAGGTAATTATTTTGTTGATCGCAATTAAATTGATCGGATCGCTGATCGGAAAAATCCCTGATGTTATCTCGCTATATCGCAAAGAATTTTGATCGCTATTTTTGATCGGATCGCTATTTTTTTCCCTGATCGCTCACAAGCCTGTATATATATATATATATATATATATATATATTATATATATATAT
Organism: Caligus rogercresseyi; assembly: GCA_013387185.1. Taxonomy (NCBI): domain Eukaryota; kingdom Metazoa; phylum Arthropoda; class Copepoda; order Siphonostomatoida; family Caligidae; genus Caligus; species Caligus rogercresseyi. Next base: position 11,025,281 of record CP045896.1, read on the forward strand.
ATATATATATATATATAATATATATATATATATATGTATATATATATATCAGGCTTGTACGGAACGCAAAATTGAACGGCGTTCAGCTGAACGCACGTTCATTGAACGGAACGCTGAACGGAACGCAACTTTTTTTTGAACGTCGAACGCAAAAAAGAGTTTTGCGTCAGCGTTCAATTTTTCCAACTTTTTTTTGGAAATTCTTTTCTAAAAAAAACGTCGTCACTTTTTTAAATATTTGAACGCTGAATGCTAACGGAACGCTGAACGCAAAAACTTGAACGGAACGCTGAACGGAACGCTATTTTTTAACGCTGAACAGAACGCTGAACGCAAAAAAAGCTGAACGCTCACAAGCCTGAATATACATATACAGGTTTTTGTGAACGGAACGGAAATTGAACGGAACGATGAACGGAACGGAAAAAATTGAACGGAATGATGAACGGAACGCTAAAATTTATTTATTCACTATGTATTATACATTTTTATTAGGTTGTTGTCGGTCACTAAATAGTATTATTTAGTTACTGTAATTGGTCCATATTTTATGTCGTTTATTGTACATAAACCAATTTATAATTTCAACCTGAAATTCGTTATACTTTAAAAGTGAGATTTGCCCTATGTTCCTCTTCTCTATAAACTTACGTACGAATGAATTTATGTAAATGTTTTCTAAAGTGTTTTAATCCATTCAAACTTTTGTGTAACCTCTATATAACGGTTTCGAAAAACAGCTCCTTCTAGCAGCAAATAAATAGTATAATTTATAAACTAATGTTATTCTTAAGATTGTTAATAAATATACTTTTTGTAATTATTCTCAGATAAAGCAATAATTATGAGTAGTGTAGACCCGAGAAATTCGGTGGACCATATGGGGGTGGGATTTTTACATGTTTGACTTTTCATATTGTAACAGTTTTGGGTCGGGGTAAAAAATGTGTTAATTTTTCGGGCCGAGCCTCTGGTTCAATTATTTTATATCTTAAATATATTATCGAAGTTCGTAAAGTTTTTCGAACTTTAATTGGCAGTAATTAACTTCAAGCCAAACTATTAGGGCCTGGTTTAAAATTTTATACCCGATACATACGAGGATGCGTGAAAAGTAAAAGATCCTTCTTATGAGACTTTTTTTGGAAATCCAATTTTGAACGGAACGCAAATTGAACGGCGTTCCGCGGAACGGAAAGAATTGAACGGAACGATGAACGGAACGGAAAGAATGAACGGAACGATGAAAGGAACGGAAAAAAGTGGAACGCGTGCAAGCTTGTATATATAGGTATATATATATATATATATATATATATATATATACTATATATATATATATAGATATATATATATATATATATATATATAGGGTACGGTTACCTCGATCTCCTACCTGAGCTAGAAACAAAGAGAAACAACACTTCAACACGGCCATCGTGTTAACATTCCTCACAAACCTCTCTATTATTGTACTTATTATAGAAGAAGAATAAAAAAGTATTCGTCATGCAGAGTGCTCCTGCCTTGTTCTTATTATTGTTATTGTTTATATTGATTCATCATTGCTTGGATCAAATTTCTCGAATGGGAGTGACGGGTGGCATGATTCCAGTCATTATATTTGCCCCGTCTCGTCTCATCCTCCTCCTCAATGATCGGAGGAGGAGACGAGACGTTTGGGAGCTCCTTCATCAATGTGGTCGCTCCTAGCACTGACTCGGCTCATGAATATGTTCAACGGGACTCGCGGATCCAGATTGATCTATGGGACTGAGTCGTTCTGGGATGGATGTGTTTATGGGAGATTCATTCATCTGTACGACCCGGGTTAGTACTTCAATGACTTCTCGTCACAAAAGCTAGTTCTTAAGACCTCTTAAATATAAAATAATAAAAAATATATATATATATAAACGTTGACTCTTTTAGTATTTTATGAGCGACCTGACGAGGAAGACAGTGAGGGCTTCGTCGTCTGGGACAAGCGATCTACATATCTGGGGCAGCTCTGGCAAGACATAACTGATGAGAGCGTTTCGCGTCATAATTTCGGTGGGCCCGGAGTCCCTCGAAAATAAACGGACACTAAACATGCTTCAAAAACTCCCCTCCTCAGGTACTTTAAACTCTGGAAGAGCCCCACGCAGTATTCCTTCAACAAGGAGGAAATTGCCTCATCTGCATCCAAGGAGGAGCTGGACGTCAACAAAGTTCGAGGGATTCACAAGGCATACAAGGACATCTTCGTGCGCTTCTACTTCTGCTTCGCTCAAATCATCCTCTGTTCTACCATCAACGGTATCAAAAACACGATCAGTGCCGGGTCCTCATAATCTTGGTTCTTGGAAGGGTGTTCAGCCACGGAATAGTCTTGAACCTCCTCACATACATGTTCGTTGAGAAGCAGCGAGTCAAAGTTCGGGAATCGAAAATACAACCGGGGTCGAGGAATCGATGGACCTGGGTCTTCGGTGTGTGGAGCGAGGCCCGGGTGGTGCTTGCTTCCTGTTGGAAGTGGAGGACCGTAGGCGTCGGAACGCTTTTGCCGATGATTACCGATCGAATTGTGCAGGGCTCGACGATCATGTCCGACGGTTTCGCTACCTACCGTCGGATATATGACTTGGGGTATAATCATCTTACAGTGATTCACAAGCGCAATTTTGTCGATCCTCTTACGGGCGCCCTTCTTCTAAGGCTACTTCTAAGGCTCAGGGCTTTTGGTAGCTGAGGCTCTAATGACGTCAATCAGATTGCCTACAGTTTGATTGATATCCTGTAAATATGACTAATGACGTCATTGCCTCACCTACCACAGCTGACCATAGACCGGGGCTTTTGAACTCGAATGGTTTCGGTGATCGATAATACTATGTAACAGGATTTTGCCCCCAAGCTGATATTCCTAATTTAAGTCCCATTTTTACGTAGGTTCCAAAAATCCCATTCAAAATATCGTCCGAAACAAGGTTTGGCCTTTATGCCCTTTTTTAGAAATCATGATTTCCATCATTTCTAATGGTTCACGCTCAGTTATCTTCATGCAAAGTAAGAATAACCACAAATGTCAGGAGTATTTATTTTTTTAGTATGTCAGTGCATTTCAAATCAGTTTTTTTAAGTTCAATATTTTTAATAATAGTCGAAAAAATAGGTTTATATTTCAAAAAGCTGATCATTTTTACTGTTCTATTTAAGCGGCTATATATTTTTTGTTGCAAGTCTATTGACTATAATCAATTTGTAATATATTTTTTGTATATGTCCATTCATTTCAGAATAGTTTCATTTCGATATCTGGGATGCAAGTAAAGAAAATATCAAATTAATATGACGACGTGTTGATAATATTAAATAAATAACTATAGCTATTTTCGTTGAGGTTGCGTTAACTGCTATTGTGATATGTTACGAAGAAAAAAACATGTTTTCCTTTTTATTTGAATGTAATTCTTTGCAAGTTTCTTAAATAATCTGAATAATTGGAGAGTTACTGTGATTTGAAAAAGGCATTCAATATTGCTATCAAATATTTTAGGAACTTGTAGTTAAAAAGGGAAACGTGTTTTTTTTCTTCATAACAAATCACTATAATATTTAACGCAACCTCAACAAAATAGCTAGTTATTTATTAATATTTCCTCAACAATGGAAAGCAAACCCCGATATTCAGCGCTACCATATGTTGTTTCGGCACTGTTTAGTGGTTTGATCACACTACCTTTTCATTTTTTATATAATGCCGTATCTGTTTTATGTATGTTCCTCAGCTCATGATAAAGCTAGAGTAAGTAATTATATTACAATATTCATCTCAATGTTGGGTATTCGTTATTTCGACGGACTATCTTCTCTGTGGGCCTAATTTGCTGGATCCGCGGTTTTTTTTTTGTTTCTTTATCACCCCCACGGACCAATAAATGCCCATTTTTGTATCATTGGAGTGTATTAACATTTCTAAAATAAATGCCTTACAAACCCGAGGGTCCTTCCATAATAATACAAATAATACTCCTATAATACAAAAACGATATTATATATGAATAAAAAAATGTTTCATGACGCAAACAATTTTTCCCATTTCCCTTTGTCTACATTTTTAGGAGAAAAAAAAGTAATTATGTGAAAGAAAGCGATTGTATAAAACTTATAGTCGAAAAATTGACTAAGAATTTTATATATCGTTTGTTGTCCTTAAAAAAGTAAAAACATATCTTATTGTGGGTACAGTTACTTTGATCTCCTACTGAGCTAGAAACAAAGAGAAACCACACTTCAACACGGCCATCGTGCTAACATTCTCACAAACCTTTTTTGTAGTGAAGCATTTTCCACGCTGTTTATTTTTTACTTTGTGGACCTATTCATGGGGACTCTGTCTGGGGTCCCATGGGGGTTTGAATCTACCGCTGACATTTTTAGGGAGAAAGACACGCGGCTTAAGGGTTGTGCACACCTTAGCCTCGGGTGTTCCGCCGCGAGTCTATGGGATTGACATCGACCGCCGACTCTTATAAGGGGGAAAACACCCGGCCTAAGACTTTCGTAGACCATATCTAACGGAATGCGCCAACTTTAACCGGATGTCCCATGGGTTTGAAATCGACCACCGACCCTTCTTAAGAGGAAACCACCCGGCCTAAAAAAAAAATACCCTAATTTAAAGGATTGCACCGGGCTTAGTCGGGTGCCCCATTGGTTCGGAATCTACTGCAGACTCTTCTGGGTCGTAAAAAAAACAACTCAAGAGTTTTTCAGACACTAATTTCGCGTGTACCCTCTGCTTTATCTGAGGGGGCTCCAGGACTTTTGTTAGACAGCCATTTCTTAGACGGACACTTCTTAGACAGCCATTACTTAGACGGACACTTCTTAGAGACACACCGGACACTTCTTAGACACGGACACTTCTTAGACACGGACACTTCTTAGACACGGACACTTCTTAGACACGGACACTTCTTAGACACGGACACTTCTTAGACAGGGACATTTCTTAGACACCCATTAAAAATGTACTCACAATTAAAATAGGCCCTCGGGTTCCGCCGAACACAATCGGAGTGTTTTGGGGTTAAAAATCCCCGCCAATGGGATCTCGGGTTCTGCCGAACACAATCGGGGTGTTTTGGGGTTACAATCCCCCACCAATGGGACCTCGGGTTCCGCCAAACCTAATTGGGGTTTTTTGGGGTTACATATCCCCCGCCAATGGGCCCTTGGGTTCCACCAAACCTAATGGGGTTGTTTTGGGTTGCAAATCCCCCGCCAATGGGCCCTCGTGTTCCGCCGAACACACGCGCGGTGTTTTTGGGGTTACAAATTCCCCGACAATGGGCCCTCAGGTTCCGCCCAAAACAATCGGGGTGTTTTGGGGTTACAAATCCCCCGCCAATGGGCCATCGGGACCTGCCGAACACAACTGGGCTGTTTTGGGGTTACAAATCCCCCGCCAATGGGCCCTCGGTTCCTTTATACATTGTAAGTAATACGTTCAAGGCGTCCATTGGCGGAGGATTTGTAACCCAAAAACAGCTCGATTATGTTTGGCGGAATCCGAGCGCCCATTGGCAGGGAACTTGTAACCCGAAAATATAATAATTGTGTTCGGCGGAACGCGAGGGCCCATTGGCGGGGGATTTGTAACCCCAAACACCCTGATTGGGTTTGGCGGAATACAAGGGCCCATTGGCGGGGGATTTGTAACCCAAAAACACCCCGCGTGTGTTCGGAGGAACTTGAGGGCCCATTGGCGGTGGATTTGTAACCTTTAAAACACCCCGATTAGGTTTGGCGGAACCCAAGGGCCCATTGGCGGTGGATTTGTAACCCCAAAACACCCCGATTAGGTTTGTCGGAACCCAAGGGCCCATTGGTGGGGGATTTGTAACCCCAAAACACCCTGATTGTGTTCGGCGGAATCTGAGGGGCCAATGGCGGTGGATTTGTAACCCCAAAACACCCCGATTGGGTTGGTGGAACCCAAGGGCCCATTGGTGGAGGATTTGTAACCCCAAAACACTCCGATTGTGTTTGGCAGAACATGAGGGCCCATTGGCGGGGGATTTGTAACCCCAAAACACTCCGATTGGGTTTGGAATAAACCAAGGGCCCATGGCGGGGATTTGTAACCCCAAAACACCCCGATTGGGTTTGGCAGAACCCAAGGGCCCTTTGCGGGGGATTTGTAATCCCAAAACCCCGATTGCGTTCGGCGGGCATGAGGGCCCATTGGTGGTGGATTTGTAACCCCAAAACACCCCGATTGTGTTCGGCAGAACCCGAGGGCCCATTGGCGGTGGGTTTGTAACCCCAAACACTCCGATTAGGTTTGGTGGAACCCAAGGGCCCATTGGCGGGGGATTTTAACCCCAAAACACCCCGATTGTGTTTGGCGGAACCCGAGGGCCCATTGGTGGAGGATTTGTAATTCGAAACACCATGATTGTTTTCGGCAGAACCCGAGGGCCTATTTTAATTGTGAGTATATTTTTTAATGGGTGTCTAAGAAATGTCCTTGTCTAAGAAGTGTCCGTGTCTAAGAAGTGTCCGTCTAAGAAATGGCTGTCTAAAAAGTGTCCGTGTCTAAGAAATGTCCGTCTAAGAAGTGTCCGTCTAATAAATGGCTGAAAAAGTCCGGTTCTAGGGTCTAAGGGTTAGAGTCCCCGCCTACTCAAAATGTCAAGGGTTAAGTGGTCAGACATACATTGCAGACGTGTCAAGAACTATGAGAAATCCGGTGACCCTAACATTTGGGCCAAAGTGGTCCGGTACTTCGATCTCCACCGGGCACTAAGGAACAGCCTCACTTCACCGTTGTGCTAAATTCCACAAACCTCTGTATTATTAGAAGCGTTTCATCAGATCCTTGTTCTTATATTGTATTGTTTACAGATTCATCACGGAGATTCTCGTGCTGGCAAAGATATAATTGCGTTCGTTCCTTTCAAGATCGAAGAGGAAGCGACGTTTGGAGCTCAATATCGCTCCTAGCTGACCGGTTTGAATATAGGCGGGAAAATAAGTACAATATAGAGAGGTTTTGTGGGAATGTAGCACGTGCCGTAGTTGTATGGTCTCCTAGCTGTGGTCGGTAACCGTCATCAATCTCGGGGGGGGGGGGGGGTGTACGCCAGTCTCAGCCGGGGGTTCTATAACGTTGAAATCCACCGTTGACCCTGCGTAGATTTCAACTCGCGGCGGAACACCCGAGGCTAAGGTGTGCACAACCCTTAAGCCGCGTGTCTTTTCTCCCTAAAAATGTCAGCGGTATTATTCAAACCCCATGGGACCCAGACAGAGTCCCCATGAATAGGTCCACAAAGTAAAAAATAAACAGCTTCACTACAAAAAAGCTGGGACAAATTACCTACGAAAAAAAGAATAACGACAAAAATACTTCACTACAAAAAAGCTAGGTGACAAATTTAACCCGTGACAAAAAGAAGAACTACAAAATTGACCGACTATAAAAGAGCAGTGATGTATTTACCCGCGACGAAAAAACGGCTATAAAAGCTCTGTGACAAATTTACTAGCGATGAAATTACTGGACACCAAATACTGGGGTATTGGTTTTCAGACCTACCACCTACAGATAAGATATACATAGCAAACACCTTAGATTTCATTTTCTTCCCTCAGAACTTCGAGACTCTCCAGTAACAAAAAATGGGACTAACTTAGTCTTTTACTACAAAATAATATTTGATATGTTCTTTATGCGTACTTTTGAAATCCTAATACGTAAATATTGTAGCTAGTACACGTTGGGGGTTCCTTATTCGTAAATTAACTGTTGGTAGTGGGTTTGATGGCCCAAATATTCTAGTGTTTGGCTCGTGAGATCCAATAATCTGATGAGAGCAAAAAGGGAATTGAGGGGTTCTTTCTGCGTATCTAACTGTTGGTGGTGGATTGTAACCACACTATCCCATATTTTGGCTGGTGGGCTCAGATGGGCCAAAGGGTTCGTAATAGCATTTGAGGGTTCTTATTTTAGAATTGTTGACTTTTTCAAGCAAATTGTTTAAAATGAGTCCTTTTAATTTAGCATAAAATTTATCTTCGTATCTATTGTACTAAATAAAAATTGAACACTGAACGAAGGGCTATTACTGGTTCCGTTCAGTGTTCAAAAATAATTTGGCGTTCCGTTCATTGAACGGCGTTCAATTTTGCGTTACGTTCACAAGCCTGTATAAATCTTATAAATTACTATGTATTGCTTATATATATATTTCAGTTTGATTTTGTCCAGAAATTCATATGACACGGTGAAAAGAAATCCCCATAATAATATGTCTACGGTACGTCCCTCTTTTTTGTTCTTGCCACCATCAGCTGCTATGACGTCAGAAGCCAATGCAATGAGAGCAATATGTATGACTTGTCCTTCAACATCCAATGAAAGCGTTTTGAGCACACTCCTCCCCAAAACAACATGAGTCTCCATCTTTTTCTCTTTGTGTTGAATGTAGGCATGGTTTGTTTCCGTCAGCTGACAGCTATTCCCTTTCACAGCGAGTGATAGTGTGTGTGTGCGTCCTCTCGTCATCATGGAAATCAAGTCTTCTTGGGCAAGTCAGGTCGAGGAGGAAGACGATCTTCCTCCTCCCTCTGAGATCGTCAATGGGAACAACAGGTCGTCACGGACTACTATGAAAATGATGATGAGAAAAAGGTAAGGCGTGATGAAGGGAAGAGGAAGGAAGTCGGAGCATTTGTCCATTTGGATCATTCGGGACTCCTCAAAGCACCCCGTGTCAAGGGAACCATTCGTTAATGAGCTCTGACGATGTGCATTCTCATGCATGCTCTCATTTGACCGACCGACCGACCACTAGATGGTAGATGGTCCTGAATGGATCCTTTGGACTGGACCTATTGACTACTTTCGGGTATTGAATTGTCTTGTCTGCTTGTTTGAATTGAATCCTACTAGTTGATGTGTCAGAGAATTGACTCTTCCAGTGTCCGTTTCATTCCACAGACAGACAAAAGGAAAGTAAGTCATCCTTATGAGAAGAAGCTCTCTCGTTTGGATTTCATTAGCCATGAATACCAGGGCATCAATGATCAATCCTCCTCCTTGTCCGCTCCCAAAGCATGAGTCTCTTGGAGTTGAGTGGAAGAACTCTGTGCGTTTCGGTTCATTTGGACTCCAAAGAAGACGACAGAAGGAAGCTGAATGAAGAAGTGACCAGAACACAATTTGTGGGCACAATAATATACAATTTCGATCAGATTTTTAAAATGAAAGTGAAAGTCCCTTTGCTTTAAGTCATTCTGGCTCCAGGGCGACAGAAGGTTGAAGAAACGATTGTCCGTTCTAAGACATACTAACTCATTATGTTCATGGGTCATTGGTACCCATCCAGATGATCTACACAAAAAAGTAGGTTGAGTGTGAGTCAAGAACGGATCCACGTATTTCACTGGTATCACTTCAGAAAGAACCTTTCCCTTCCACAATGGCATAGATTTAATCCAGTGAGAAGTGTGTCTTCTTGTATAGAGGAAAAGTATGCACATGTTCGTTTTCATTTTTTTATCAATATCAACACACTTTTGCCAAAATAGGATGTGATCTACAATAGAAAATAAAGGGAGGAAGTATTTTATATTTAAACAAAATTGAATTCATTTTTTTGTCTGAAATTGAATACAATTCAAATTATATTTTGGTCCGTTATTTTGGAGCCTAAAACATATATTGATTGATATGAGGTAGAGTTATGTTCAAAACTATAAATGATATTTCATGGCAAATGAGATGTAATTTAATCGCAAAAATTAAAGTTAACATTTCTCTTCTATATAAGGTCATTAAGCGAACAACAAATGTTAATCTAAATCTCTTTCAAACCGAGCAAACATAATATGATGCACTCTAGGTATCATATTTTGTTAGTTTTTTATATGAATTCTTCATATAAAAGATGTTCGGTGTTGACAAGTGCCAAATCGAGAGTTTTCTGTCTGTGGATGATATTTTCTGGACGGCTCATTTTAAACAGACTGACATGAGTTGTAGTTTGGAAAATTATAATAGAGGGTTAAAAATTTAGGGCAATGTCCCAAAGATATAGTTTCTGGAGGATGCACAAATACAAAGGCTTAAAGATCCCTTTGATATTCTGACATTTTAACTCCAATTTTTGGTAAAATATATTTATTTGATCTTACGATAAAATGGTTTCTTATATTGTATATTTGTAAACAATTACTGTTTTACGTCATACCGCAGCTATCCATTTTTAATCCTGTTCTGCCACTACATTAACACCTCTAATTAGTTTCTTTTTGCGGATGCAATTTATTTATAATTAGAAGTGACAGAATGGAATTACAAATGTATAGTAACGCTACTTATAAAATAGTACATAAATACAGTAAAACTTAAATCATCGATTTTGCTTGGGTATGATGGCAGTATTCGCCAAATTTTTGTACAATTCAACGAATAAATATGATATACTTGTAATAGAATTGTAATATTTGTAATAATGCTTATTATTTGTCTATTATACTTTGTTAGGTGAAGCGTGTCCGCACCTACAAGATTGAGAAGAAGGTCGTGTCCAAGGCCATCGCTCGTCGTAATGCCCTCCGCAAGTTTGGAGACTGCGTGGACGACCGCCCGGGTCCAGACCCCGCCACGACCCAGCTCCACGAAGAGACCTTCATGACTTACATCTCTTCCAAGGATGACAGTGCCAAGGACTCCAACGACACGGAACTGGAAAACCTTAAGAAGATGAACAAGGGCATGATTAAGTGTCGCATCTGTAAGGAAGACCATTGGACCACGACATGCCCCTACAAGGATACCCTTGGACCTCTCCGGGAGTCCCTGTCAGGCACAAAGGATGAGGAGGATAACCCCGAGAATAGTACCTCTCCCGCACCCCCAGCGGCTTCCTCAGCCTCGGCATCCCGGGCCTACGTTCCCCCGAGCCGACGGGAAGGTGCCCGAGATCGCATCGTGGGAGACTCTATGACGGACCGCAGGAGAATGGAAGACAGCGCCGCTATACGAGTCTCCAATCTCAGCGAAAACACCCAGGAATGCGACATCCAAGAGCTATTCAAGCCCTTCGGATCCATTGCCCGAATATTTTGGCCAAGGATAAGCAGACGGGACAATGCAAGGGATCGCCTTCATTCACTACTACAAGAAAGAAGAAGCATCTCAGGCAATTGCAACCCTCAATGGATACGGCTACGATCATCTTATCCTCAGCGTAGAGTGGGCTAAGCCCACGGAGCCTAAGGCTACATCGCCCATTTGTGAAATAGTTATATATCAACAGGTTACATATTTTGTGTATATGTTGAATTCTTTACATATTAAAAGCTAAAGCCATTCAAATAAAACGTATGCTAAATTATTATTTCACATTCAATCGTTTTCATTCTTTGGAACCCTTAAATTGAAAAACCGTCAAGAACAATGAGAATAGTTATATAACAACAAATTACATCAATAGTGTATACTTTCAACTGAATTCCTTGTATAGCTTAAGTCATTTTTAAAATACTTTGGTTTGAAATTGTATATCAATGAGAGTACGCATGATATCTTGCTGCAAACTTGATTTTTCTCCATTTAACCCTTATGTAGTCCTGTCTATTGAAAATTGTATCCTTGGATAAAGTGTCGAAATATATATTCGCCTTGGTTTGTCATAGACAAGAAAAAAAAGCAGTGGGATAAATTTAAATTAATACACATTAAAAAACATTAAGTAATATTGCAAAAAATTAAATAACTTGCTAAAACTATAAATCTTAACTTATTACATCATGGATTTTGAAAAGAAAGGTTAGAATGAAATATTTTTTTAATCATAATTATGTTTAACCTTTTAAGGAAGTGGTTTAAAAAAATGGAAGCAGTATTAAAAGAGCTTATGAAATGCGTGATTTCACATTTCAAAAAATATGGACGTTCCCTTAGTGTTTCATAAATAAGCTGTAGTATTTGTGGTTTAAATATGTGGATTTATTGGGAGATATATTGCTCTGCTGGAAGCCGTTCACTTAGAAGCATTTATGTCTTAAGCCAAACGGACTCAATTTTATATTAATAAGTAGGTTGTGAAAAACATTTAGCCTAATTTGTAGGTATGGTGCTCTTAAATCACTGTACGACTCCTGAGTTGAACACGAATATACAGTATTCATTTTCTACCAATAAGATAATGAGTTCCTAGTGGAACATAAAAAAAGAAATGGAGTTGGATAACAGCTAAGACGAATGACACACGACAGCCAATTTCGGACAATGTTTATATTATTTCAATATTCAAGGATACACATCTAAGTTTTCATCCACTCAGATCTAAAAGTTCCTGGGAATTTGCTAAGTTATAAAAAGGTTATGTTAGTAATAAGTTAGGATTTGATACTTTCATTCACTATTAAATTTAATATATCAACACCTGATAATTGAGACCAAATTAGTCCTTATGTTTTGATCTTTTAGACAAAGGATATACATATTCTTTATATTTATAATATTAATATTAGGAGTTTATTTGATAATATTAGCATACATATTGGATATACAAAGTAGTAAAAAATATGGACCTAAAGAATAACAATTATAATAACCTGCTGGTTTAGTCATAGTTGATGTAATGTTCAAATAGTTTATTAATGTATTCATAATAATACACTTGATCTATCCTATTGTTATCCCGGTATTCTGAATATATATATATATATAGTATTTAGCTTTCAAGACTTGGTCAATTAATGCACTTGTGAATTTACTTTTTATATATACAAAAATATATGCAACATTTACTTAAATTGAGATCTAGTTCTTCAATAGTCAGAGAAGCTAATTATTCAACAATAAGCATCTTCATCTTTTGTAAAAAGGAAACAACTGATCACAAACTCAGGAATTTATATAAAACAAGAGAAACATTTATATCAATGCAAAATATATTGACCAATAGCTGTGACGAGGAATTTTTAACCTACTTCCTGGTAAAATAACTTTAACAAATGTAAAAACATATGATATACGCAAAAAGTTACGCCAACGACACGAAGCTCCGTGATGTCCTAGTATATAAAAAAATAATAACGGAATTGACTAACTGCTTCTACAATGTTCTAGTTTTTTATGAGATGTCGATTACCTTATAATATGTACTTACTCTATTTCGTATTCAAGTACATACTTTTTTAAGTACAATGTTTTAAATAATCCTGGATATCCTCAATTTTTGACTTTTATAAAGTAATAGTATATTGAATGAAGATATCCTTCTGGCCATAAAAAAATACTTTTAGACGATTTTCCAAATTTACTGGCCTATTGTAAATATAATACACTTATCATTTAGAAAGTATTTAAATGCCTCTCGAAAGATGCAGCCTTTAATTTAATCCCTCTAACATTGACTTTCATAGATGAAGTAATATGGACTCCTTAAATTATTGAACTTTTAAAGTATGTCAAACGACCTTGATTTGTTTACGTCAATGAGCTAACAACTTTCTAAGAAAAGATAAAAAGTAATGTCTTTGAGAATAAGAGACTCATACTAATTCAATTATTTTTAATAAATATTCGCCCGCATGTCAGCCACTTTTTCATATTGTTTGAAATAATCTTTAAAAAACTAATAAATAAATATCAATGTAAAAAGGAAGGATATGTTGGAATAGAACTCATAAACAATAACTATTGTCGTCAATTACAATACATAACTTAACTTTGAATATGCCATTGGAGGCTGTCAACGGCCATTTATGTTTCTTGAGGCCAGCGGCCCACCGGAATGGTCCCGGTACTCCGGTGGCCACTCCGCCCCTGTGTATATATATATATATATATCCTTTATACTTAAGTGGTTCTACAATTTAAAATGTCATTTAAAGCGTAAATCTAATTTCATCGTTCAAATCAGATAATAGTATTTATATATAGTATTGTAGTATGCATTGTCTTTCTAAAGACTTGCTCTATGGTGAGGTCGAATATGCGAATGATAGAGTTCCTTACAATCAAGTACATCTGGGGATAGGGACCACAAAATCATATGTACTATTATTTTCTTCCATTGTAAAAGAAGCATATGGCCAAAGAGTACCATCTATATGATCCTACTATCAAGCATGTGAATAAAGCACAAAAATTCATACAATCTTTTTTGATACGGTATTCTGAAGCGTGTTTGGTTGTTCAAAACTGATTCGGATTTTCGTGTTTAATGTAAAACCACAATGCTCAGTTTATTGATATATCATTTTACATTTATGTTTAAGAGGGTGGCGATCAGCATATTTATAAAAAGGAATATTTATTTAAATATTGTGCATTTATTATTTATAGGACAGATGAATAAGAAAAACTTAGGACGACAACAAACTTCAACCGGATCCCATTATTCTTGAATGTGAATACTAATAACTCAATTGCTGTTGTTGTATTGTGCAAATTATGTTCAATCTAAAATATTTGTCCCTATAATTTTCTCCTTGAAGCAGGGAAAATAAGGATTTGTTTTCTGTTTTCATGAATTACATAGTTGCATACGTACATTGAGCTAGTGAAAAATGTGTTGTAAATTTTATAGAGGATATTTATTCATCAGCATGAATAAAGGCTCTTATATCTTATTGCTAAACGATCTTCTGAGGCTATAGATCTATTTTATCATATAGCAATCTATACATTAATTGTTCACACTAATGAAGGGACATTTCCTTGTTTAACCAGTGACGTCATGTGAATATTTAAAGGACCAGGATTGAGCACACTCAGTGAAGCGTAAGAGGACACCCTCTGACTAGCACCCCGGGCTTTGGCTGTGGATGATTTTAATACCGACTTGACATAGAAAGAGAAAAAAACTGAAACATAGAGACATCTCTCTGGCTCTCTTTTATTATAGTATTAAACCTCACAAACCTCTTCCTTTTTCATAACAAAGCTGTTATTATTATTTATTATTGCGTTACATTGACCAAGATACATAGAGATAAGGTATATCAGACAGAAGGGGTTCAGCCTGCTAGGACAGAATGGTGATTTTGACTCACAGATATACTCTTATGTTATAAATTTTGATAAGAATTACTAATATAAACTCATTTTTTACTTAGTATTTATTTGAAAAACACTAATATAAAACCTAGATCGTAGAAAATTATAGGACCTTATTTTAATGAAAACATATTTTATCTTTAGAATACTGATTAGAGGCAGGAATTGACATAAATTCAACGCAACCTCGCCAAATCATACAAATCATGAAGAATATTTCGGGATAGGATAAACTTATATCATTCAGTCCTTCATCAAACAATCACACAAAATAGCCACTGTTGAATGAACTATTTATTTTTCCTTCATTTTAATGTGTTGTTTATTATCAAGGAGGTGACAACGCACTTGGCCATTCAAAAATTAATATAATGTCATATATGGCGTGAAATTCATAATAAATTCACATTGCAATCAATATTATTCTACATTCATGAATGTGGCTTAAGACAACCCTCAGAAGAATTTGTCACAGCTATCAAGAAACTGGAGACCCTCTTCAATCAATTTCACAGAGAATATGGCATAAGAAGTGACGCAAAGCAGGGGTGAAAGTAGTTTCATTTCTACCGGTGCTTACAATGTCCGGTGTGTCACTCACTGTATTATTTTTAAACTCCTTTTACCCGGGGGTTCAGAGGCGATTGATTCACACCAATTTCATTTACTTTTTAAGATTCTTAACTACTTCACACTATTGTAGGTCTACCTAAGTGTTCTATGTGAGAAATGACATTACAAAATATTTCAGTTTATAAATATTTATGTGAGTACTTAATTTTCAGTACATTTGGAACTGGACTGAAAAATGCAAAATGATGGAAAAAACTAAAATAATATTATAAAAAATCTAAGTAACCACATGAATAATTCTAGATGGAGGATTCCCTCAATCCAAACATATTTAAAACATTCCAGATTAGTAACTTGCCTGAAAAATACAAATGGTAGAATAAAAAAATTATATTATTAAATCCAAGTAGGCTAGTGTCATCTTCAGGTTGCTGGTGAGCCATGCCACATGCAAAATGGTGCATTCCCTCCATCCAAACAATATTTAAAACAAATTCAAAACAGGGCTGATAGTTGTCCTCTTCAGGGTGCTGGCGAGCCATGCAGATGTGGAATGTGCTGCTCTTCTCCCTTTGGTAAGCCAGGTATTACATATGGCAAAGGATCCACTGGTTGGTTGGGGAGCCAACTGTACTGTGAAGAGAAAGTTTGCAGCATTTTTGGTTGTCAGTTGCTCTTGTACCTTGTAATGACATTATTCATCACGCTGAACCCCCTCTCACAGTCTGCATTATTTGCTGAGAGGGTTGTCTACTGCTATGCACAACTTTTTCATGTGCTTGGAATGATTCTCCCTCCACTTGCCTTATATTCAACAATCCAAGGTGTGTTGTTTCTGTTGTTGCTCATCCTCTCCATGTTTGGGATTGGCATGATCCCATTTCTCAGGGTCAAGACTGCCATTTGGTCATCATTGTGGTATAAATTTCTTTTCTTTGAGCAGCACCACTGGCCCGTGCTCTGTTGGCAGTGGTTGTGAAGAGCCTATCATTCAAACTATCTGTCACTGCTTGGATGAACTGTGATGCTCAATGATGGGGGACCTGCCGACTTTTAAATCTTCTTCCTTGAATTTCATGTCATTCTCGGCCTGACTGCCTCAACTGTATGTTGTCCTGGGTATGTGATAAGGCTTTCTATCCTCTTGATGTATGTTTAGCATGATGTTATGAGCCTTTGGGAGAGTGATCTCCTGTTTGATAATCTTGAGGAGGTTCTTCAGTTCTATCTGAACATCAGCCATCAGAGCAAGATTTTCAGAAAGCTGATGGAGCACAACTTAGAGAGCAAAACTTGGAATTGGTTCTCTCTCTGCCATCTTTGTGCTGTCTTCTGATGCATCTCGGAAGTGCTGTGCCAGTGCTCCATAGGAATGCCAGACTGCATTAGCAGTTCGCCATGAGGAAGCCACCCATCGGACATTGAAAAATCTTCCAATTCTTCTCAAATGTGATTTGGAGATTGTGGGCACACTCACTCAGGTCCTGCATGCTTTTTGGGGATGACTGTATAATGTATACAAGGCATCAAGGAACGCCTGGAAGTCCTTTGTCCTCCAGTGGCTTCCAATGCCTGAGCCACCGCCAGCTCCAGCCTATAATCAGGCAGTGCCATAGAATTATATTTGGGAAGTCATCTTGGAGCAGCTTCCCACGCCTGACTTCACTCCCAGCATCACATTGGCCCCATCACTGCAAAATCCAATCAGCATCTCCTGCAGGAGCTCCATGTGAATCCATTGTGAGGAGACAGTGCATTATTTCCTTTGATGTGAGGAGCAGACAAATTGTCCAGCTCAATCAAATCTAAGGGAAAAGCATGGGCTCCATCCCGCCGTCAATGCTGGCCTTTAAAATAAAATCAGTGTCGATTTGTGCCCCACACTGGTTGACTCATCAGCCAACACAGTAATTTTACTTTTATTTTCAATTATCCTTCTCACAATTAGATGTTTCATTTGAGTTGATACATGGTCAATTATGTCAACACAGACTGTCTTGCTGTGCAGAATACAACATATTGAGTGAGTTTGCTTCTTGAAGATCAATTACTTTCTCAAAATCTGTAAAAGGCTTGTCATGTTTGGCAACAAAATAAGCAGTCCTGAACACTTTGGCAGTGGCCTCAACGCAGACTCCTGGCTGGTGGCATTCATGTTTAAAAGGATCTCTTTCTTTGCAGTTTTTAGAATCTTAACAACTTCATTGTGGGCTGCAGATTCTCTGTGCTCATGAATTTTTTTGCGGAGAGATGAAGCTGCACGGTCCTTGAATGGCCAAATAGGGCGATATTCCCCATCTGCCCAATTGCTTACGATATTACACCTCGAGATGCACTGACACCAAGGCCCTGCATCACGGCATGAGATGCAGCCAAGCATGCCATTTTGGCAGGCTTGTGAACAGAACGTAAAATTGAACGGGCGTTCAGCTGAACTTACGTTCAATGAACGGAACGCTGAACGGAACGCACTTTTTTTTTAACGTGAACGCAAAAAGCTCACAACCTGCATTTTGGCATACCACCATCGTTATTGTCTGAACTGTTAAAATTGCTCCTTCGACAAAACAGGGTAAGCGGTACTTGCAGCAGCCCAGCATCACTTGTTGACATTCCTGCACCTGCCAACGTTACTCTCATTCACTGCCTTCGCGCAAGGGACTGCATGCAGCGAGCCATCTGTTTTTCTGACTTTTTCCTGATTTTCATTTTCAATAACTCGGTCCTTTCTTTTAAATAGCTCGTTATTATTTTCAGCATGCTCTTATCTTCCGTATCACAATGCTTTTCTTCACAGCACGCACTTCCTGTATCAGCTTCTGAAACATTCCATACATTGGCTGTCTAGTTGATACATGGTAAATATTTTAACACGTGATAATTAAATGTTACGGGGAGTGAGATGATGAATACTTTTAGGGAAAACGCTGCTTACTTTACAAAGCATGCTACATTTAAATCATAAGCTTGCAGTCCTGTAGCCCACTAAAGCGCACATAGGCTAGCTTTGCCCCCGTTACAAACAGCGTGAAACAGCCATTTGAAGAAGAGTAATTTATTATTTGTCTGAGTAGAAGACATGTCTCAGCATGCCACCCAATCAAAAAACACTGCAGTTTTTGAAAAGCCGATATAACATTTCGCTGACACAGTTTTAAAGACGAGAGTCGAGATAACTTAATTCACTAGAACTAACTGCGGAGCAAGCCGGGCAAGAAATGGAAACAAACGGAACGCAAGCTCCAGAAAGGCACCACAGAAAGACCAAAATATATGGTATGTTTGCAGACGTTTTGAAAACTGATTACCATAGGCTACTGCATGGCTTTCCCAATAGGAAAAATTAGTACCATTATTCCAAATATTTTTTGGGGAGGTCTGAAAAGAGGTGGATTTGAAAGCCGTCAGTCGATGCAATTGGAATCTGGTGCACGCCGAGATTTCTCTTTGAGTATTTTAAGCAAGCCAAGCTGTTATCTTCATCGGAGCGTGGTCAAAATGACATATTGTGGGTACCTAGATATGTTTTCTTCTTAAACGCGAAGCGTTACTGCATTTTTTGATATTTTTATTTAGCAAAATAACCCTGACCGGCGCCGCACCGCCCCAACATCTTTACAGGACGCACACGCCCCGCACCGGCTTACTTTCAAGGCTGCGCAAATGTGAATAAAAAAGCTCATTGATTCCTTCAAACATATCTGACGAAGACGTTTATATGAAGCTCCCTTGGATATTATAGTGAAGTTGTGCCAGATGAAGGCACTCATTATAATAAAGGAACTGAAGAAACAACAAAAGGTTCGATTTCAAAAAATAAAAATTGCCTCCTACATAGTTTAAAGAAAAATATTAAATTAATTTCAATATTAATAATATATATTATTTTATATAAATATATTTCTAGAATATATTAACTATTCCATTTATAATTCAGTGTAGTATTTCATCAATTTGAATTATTTTATCTCCCTGGCTTGAATGAGTCTCCAACTCTTGAGACCATACTTTGAAGAATTTGTCCAAATTAATATAAATTTTATATTTTATTTTAAAAATTTCAAAGAAAAATATCTTTAAAAAGGGACCCAAATATTACAAAAAAAGTCATGTTATCCCGAAATATCTTCATGATTTATATGATTAACGAGGTTGCGTTTGAGTTTGTCAATTCCTGCCTGTAATTCAGTAATTCTAAAGATAAAATATTTGCATTAAAATAAGATCCTATGAATTTTCTACGATTATGTTTTATATTAGTGTTTTTCAAAATTATACAAGTAAAATATGAGTTTATTTAGTAATTCTTATCAAAATTTATAACATAAGAGTATATCTGTGACGTCAAATCACATTCTGTCCTAGCAGGCTGAACTCCTTCTGTTGATATACCTTATCTCTATGTATCTTGCATTGAACAGCTTGAGTTACTTAACTCTAGAGGAGGAACCTTGTACGAGTTCCCCCCCTGTGTCCGGATCACTTATTCGACAGGATTCCTGGACGATAGGAACTCCATCTGCTCTTGTCGGGACTGACTTGTTCTTATGGTAAGTAGTTCAATGCCTCCCTCGTCACAGAAGGCCCTCTAGGCTTCCTCTCAAAGCTTATTAATTCTCTAGCATTTTTCTGGCCGATTTGACGACGAAAGTGAAGGAGGAAGACAGTAAGACCGCCTCTCATAATTCATCTAGAAGATAAAAGAACAACGCACCAATTGTATTGAATTTTTTAAATAAATGTAAAAAATAATAAAATAATGATAAAAATCTGTTATGAAAAAGGGAGAGGTTTGTGAGGTTTAATACTATAATAAAAGAGGGGCCAGAGAGAGTCTCTATGTTTTCAGTTTTTTTCTCTTTCTCTATGTCAAGTCGGTATTAAAATCATCCACAGCCGGGGCTTTTACCCCCCGTTACTATTATTTATATATTTTAAAGTCCACTTATGAAGTTGACTATGTTTTTTTTTTTGCATTAGTGTTTGAAAAATATGTTCCTAATATCGGTCTAATAAACTTATGACGATATTAGGAACATAGGTTTAAAGCACTAATTCAATTTTGTCATAAAAATATAGTCAGCTCATAAGTATTTTTAAAGAGATAAGAAATATTAGTAAGGGGGTGAAGGCACGACAGCCCGGCGGGATGGGTGGCCCTGAAAGGGGCCAGGCCCCCCAACTGAGTACCGTGGGTCCGATTTTTTATGTGCCAACTGTGCCCCCTAACAACTGTAGCCCCCCCCCCCCCCCAACAGCCTGGGCTTGCTGCCGGGCCTGTGGCACGAAGAGTTATCCTGGCTGCTATCCGTGGGCGTGATTGTCTGGGGTTGGTCGCCTAAACTCCCGTGAAGGGTTCATGTCAATCTCCTACCAAGGTCTCACCACACGTCATTGGGTTTCACTGATTGTGGTTGTACAAGGGCCTTGAAAGCATGACAATAGTTTTTTGCCTATTGGTTCAATGGAATTGCAGTATCCGTTTGGCTATGCATAAAGCTCAAAATAGGTTTCTCAAACCTAGTGTCAAATCGTGGATATTTCTTTATCAGAGTATTACTTGGTATAAAAGCAATACAGCTTTTTCCTTCTACTAAAATACCTTTATTTGATCTCATAGTCTGATAAAGCTATCGGAATATATTTTTTTGTATCACTATTTTTATCTGTAGAATAATGGATCTTACAGACTTTATAGCGAGAGAAAAGACCACTTGAATAGCCTCACCGTTGCATACAGGCCTTCCAATATGAAATCATTATTGCTAATGAAACTGGATCGATATACTCTTTTTTCTCACGTAAAGGTCGTTATCTAATATTATTTTGCCTAGGACATATTTATCTCTCATCTTAAATTTCAATAATATTTATCAAAATATTAATTTTGGTTTTGCATAAAATGTAAATACCCGAAGGCTTGTAGATATTATTGGAACAATATATTCTTTCATAAACAATAAGTATGGACAAAAGAATGATGACTGAAAAACCCACTTTCCAGTTGTTCATTTATAAGTATAAAAATAGATTAAAAAAATGGTTTTTTAAATATGAAACCAACAGTTCTGAGTTGATTAAAATAATTATTAAAAAACTGCATTATACATCTCAACTACACAGTATATTGTCACTAATCGTTATTTCAGACATGCAATATAATGGCTGTTGTTTCCCATAATTAAAATAGTGTTTTTTTTTAATAGTAAAATACACTAATTATCTGGTATGGAATATATTAAATCTTAAAACAAACATATATTATTTATAAGGAAACTATATTTACATTAAATTTTATATTGGATATGAGATAATAAACCCTTCCTTAAAATTTGATAAATAAAAAAATCAAAAAGTAGAAAAAAAACGACCGTTTAGCTAGTGAAGGAATTTTCTGCTTATAAGTAGACAATATTTATGTTCATAGAATGTATAAAAGCAGGGGACAAACTGGATGTGCTCATGAAATAAGAGGAATGGGTCACCGCCTATCCTTTTTTTAAGATCTATGATACTCATTGATGAATCATATTATTTCTTCAGAAAGAAATATGAATCACTTTGCCATTTTTTAGAAACATCTTCTAACTACTTACATATATTTAAGCCCAGCCCTCAAAGG